>CM029663.1:26649511-27259511 GCA_017311315.1 Dendrocalamus latiflorus
CTCTCCTCCACCTCAGCATACAGCCTACTAACAGCCTCTTATTATACTTGCTCTTACAGCCCACCTCTCTTCTGTCTCCTCATCTCTCTCCTCCACCTCAGCATACAGCCTACTAACAGCTTCTTATTATACTTGCTCTTAGCGGCACACACTCGTGAATACCAATCAGTGTGGCACTGTGGCCTTGGATGGAGAACATCCTCAGGCCAATCAAACACCACTTTGTGCATACAGAACAAGCGACACACACACCTAGTGGTTTTATCAACTTTAGCCTATCCTCCGGTGACCGGAACCTCCCACCTTCTCAGTCACGTCATTGGATGGGTGTCATGGACCAAAACCACGGTGACGAAGGAAGGAAATGGGCTGGCCCATAACACAAGGCCCAGTACCACTTACTCCTCACATTCAAATCCAATCTACCCCACCCCACCTCAATCAACAAATCTAACGGGGCGCCTGCGGCTGAGAGGCGGAAGGGGAGAATTCATGTGCGCACGAGCTATAGGGGTCAAGGGAAAATTTACCGAGTGGTCGGCCGAGCAAGAGAGGGGCTGTGGCTGGCTAGCGGCGTGAGACGGCGACGAGCAGAGGAGGGGCGCGGTGCCAATGAGGTACAGGCGAGGAGTCTGACCGAGGATGGGGACGGCGTCGTGGTGCTCCAAGGAAGCTCTGGCTCAGCGGAATTAGACCATGGTGGCGCCAATCAACGGATTTCCCATCGGCCGGCGTTGGAGAAGAAGGCACCGCCGGTGGGCTAAGGAGCACGGGAGGCCGATTGGCTACAGTGGGAGGGAGATGAAGGTGTGGTGAGGCCTTCAGGAGCGTGTGCGCATAGTTATAGGGGGCGAGGCAACAGGGCGATGTGGGAGCTTCCGACGAGGCATGGTGGCAGTTGCCTCGGGCGCCACTCGGCGTGGGTGACGGCACAGCCGTGCAGGCAATAGTGATGTGGTGGCACTCTGGCTGACGAAGCGACGCTATTGGTGAAGACTGGTCGATGGCGAGGGGACGGCCGACGTGCAGCGCCAAGAGAAAGGAAGAGAGAGGAAGAAAGGAGGGAGGAGAAAGAAGATAGGGGATGCGACAGGAGGCGCAGAGCGGCTGACGTCGTGCCAACGCGGGGCGCAAGCGCGGTGATGCGACGGAGATGGCATGGTTGAGCTAGAATAGGGGAGGTGGGGCTGGGATGACGTGGTGACGATGCAGGTGCAGTGACGAGAGAAGGGGAGAGGAAGAAGGAGGCCGAGCGTGATGCGACGGGGCGGTGGGAGCAGGTTGGCGTAGGGTGACGTGATGGCGACTGGAGCGGTTGGCGCCAAGGGAGGCGGGGCCGGCAAGTCGGGTGACGAGACAGCGGAGAGGAAGACGGGAGAAGAAGGAACGGGGAGGAGGAGAAAGAAGGAGGCGGGGGCTCGGCTGTAGAGAAGGAACAGGAGGGAGGAGGAGAGAGGAAAAAGGTGGAGCCCACATGGAAGTGAGAGGGGAGAGGAGAAAAGGGGAGCAAAAAATCAAAATTTGAAATCTTGCTCAAATTTTGTATTCAATTTTTGGATTTTCAATTCAAATCTTGGTTCAAATATCTAGATACAAAATCTAATATTCCTCTATTTTCGATTTTATTCAATTTGCCCTCGGATTTCCATTTTGATATTATTTTGTTCCGAATTGTATATATAAATTTTTCAATATTCAACCTTGGGTTTTGTATGCTAATTGAATTAAAAGAAGGAATTTTTTGTTTAATCATTTAGAGATATATTCTAATATTCTTTTGGTTTCATTTTATTGACTTGAATTTGAATTCAAGATTTTGGTAATTTGAATTCATGATCTGTAATGTCATTTTCCATTTTTATTATTTACATGATCATTATTTGCACTTGGGATTATTCTTGATTATTAATTTGCATAGCACAAAACTCAGAAAATTTCAAATAAATATTCAGAAGGAATTCGAACGTCAACAGAATGCAAGAAAAAGTTTAAAAAATCCTATATTTTTTAACATCCGAATTTTGGGATGTTACATATTGTCATGAAGGAACCACTAAAATTAAGAAAGTGCGTGAAAATCTTTATCAAAAAGAATACTCAGATTTTGCTATGAAACCTGGTGAATCCATTAATGATCTCTTTGCTCGTTTTGAGAAAATATTAAGTGACTTGCGTGGTATTAATATTATTCCTGATGATGAAGATAATGTAACTAAAATTGAGATGTTTAGGTTTTGAGTGGTTGATGGTTGTCACAACTATTAATCAAACTGTCGATCTAGATACTTTAATTATGGATAATCTTTATTCTAGATTGAAAACCTATGAGATGGAAGCTTTGCCATCCAAGATTGGTAAATCTTCAACTTTAGCACTTGTGACTAACCCGTGCAGACTGCTTCGTTGAGTGCTTTGTCTTGTGTTGCTTTGTCTTCTTTTTCAGAGGAACAGTTCGTTTAGCACTTTGTCTTCTTGTCTCCTCATGAGCATACAAAGCACTCAGCAATGTGAGGATGAGGAAGCGAGGTGGCATGTCAAGTCCGATCAAATGCTATAAGTATGGAGAGCTATGCCACATTAAGATGGACTGCCCCAAACTAAGGAGTAACTAAGTTAAAGATGACAAGCCTCCAATTCGTTGCACTCAATTCAAGATTGACCTAAGCAAGAAGCGCAACTACCGCGGGGCGATCAATAAAGTATTTGCAGCATTGAGGAGATTAATTTGAGTGGTATTGATTCTGCAAGTAATGATGGGGCCAAAGGCAAGAAGGCAAAGGAAGAGGACTTCACAGGGATGTGTTTTATGGCCAACAGTGAGGAGCTCAGCGATGATGATCTTTACAGTGATTTTGATGAGGTACAATTTTCTTACATTGATTTATCTCATGTAGTACTTAGATTGACAGAAGAGCTCAAAAATTATAAAAAGAAAATTAAGAGTCATGATTTTGTTGTTGAGAGCTTAAATTCTGAAATTAATATATTTAGAGCCTCTATTCCTGATGATGAATCTTGTGAGGCTTGCCAAGTCGTACATTCTGAGTTAGAGACTGCTAGAATAATTAATACATCAAACTTGGCTCAACTTAGTAATGTAACTGCTAAACTTGATGAGTTAAGATTGACACATGACTCTTGCGATGAAAAAATGAAAGTTGCTAATGATGAAATTGAAAAGCTTAAGTCTAGTTCTTCTGCTCAATCTAAGACTTGCTCTAAGTGTGATTTGCTTCAGGCTAGGCTTAATTCTTCTCAGAAGTCAATCCAACAAATGCTCTATCATGAAACTCTCTCTTGATCCAATTGTCGTAAGCTTAACACTGAAATAGAAGTTTTGACTAGACAACTCAATAATTTTGCTGAAAATGAAAGATTAGCTCAATCTACTGCTTCTAAAGGTCTTGCAAATGATTTTGTTAAATGTACAACCTGTCCTGCATTGGCTAAAGAGAATGAGTATCTAAAGGACACTTTAGAGAGGTTCTCGTTTGGCAAAAAGAATTTGAATATAGATCAATCAAAAACAAGTGTAAAGAAACACAGTCTAAGATTTAATTTCATTGAGCCTGCCAAAAATAATCCTCCTAAGGTTGTTAAGCTTCTTGAGCCTGGGAAAATTGAAGTAGAGTCTGAACCTAAACAAATAATATTTAAATCTGTTGGTGTTGCAAAGGAATTCTCTACCGAAGTGGGTGTTGTGAAGTCAACAGATAAGTATCAATGCACTCACTTGTGGTAGAGATGGTCATGTGGTTCAGTTTTGTTTTCGGAAAGCAAAGAAGGAAAAGAAAGACAGGCTGAAAAAATATTCCCAAGTGGAGATTGTGTAAGCTCCTAACTGTCATCTTGCCTCCTTTAATCAGTCTTCTGTAGGTTCAGGAGCATACTGTCTCTTTGCACGCGCTGACCAATCGTCTGCAGGTCACTGTTGTTTTACTCCCTCTAATTTGTTCTCTGCAGCCCTGGATAATTCAGCAATTGAACCTGGTCGTAAAGGTTAGTCGGCGATCAGACCAGTCTGCCGTGTGTTCGGGCGCTCAGTGGCCGGACATTCCACAACCAGACCAAACTAAAGACCAGTTGTTCTCCATGGTCGGACTAGTGTGGTCAAACAAAATTGTCGGTCGATTGGTCACTCTAGTCGATCAAGGTACTTGGTTTTCGACCGGTTATCTCTACTCGTTTAGACCAGCCTCCTTCCATGGTCGTAACAGAGTGATCAGACCAGAGTTAAAATCAGCGTCTTCTCGTGGTCGTTACAGCGTGGTCAGACCAGAGCTACGACCAACTATATAGAGGAGCTCAGAAGATTTATGACCAATTGTACATGGCCATTACAACGTGGTTACAATCAAAATTTGACAAAGGCTAAATCTTCACTTAAATTTTTAGCATTGCCTGCTGCTGATCCGTTTCGTCGAGTATCACAGCATTGGATTCCTAAAGCTTACTTGACTAACCCTAGTACTGTGAGACTGACGTCTATTGAGATTTGAGACCAGTGAACAAGGGGTGAAGAACAGGCACTTAATTTGGTTCTAGTCTTTTGCACCATTGCATGATAGGAACACTAGATAGTTCTTCACCTTTTCTAGGAGTTTCCATGAGACTTCCTCTTCAGGTTAGACCATGTGGAGAGATAATTTTATTTTACAAGTGGTCTCTGAACTCCTTTATGGTTTTCTTGATTTCTCTCAAAGCTTCCTGGTCCTTCTCAACTTGTTGTTTTTAAGTGAGATGGGATTGTTCTGAGGGGGAGTATGTCATTTAAAGTTGTGTCAAGAGCTTTGTTTATTATACCTGTCATATAATTCATCAAGATTGAGTCATTGAAATATAGTGAGTAGTAGAGCTTGCTTTATCATGTTTACTCATATGGTGTGTAGCTTAGACCATAACTAGTGTTAATTAATCGGTTATACTTTAATTAAAACATGACTTGGCATAAGTCTTTGACTAGAGTGATTATTCATAGTACTTTGTGATGTTCAGCTAAAAGGATTAGCTTGATTATGAATCTTATTTTTAAATCTTGACCTTGAGGATTGCATGTTTCATATCACAATCTTTTTATGCTCACTCAAGTTGGCATGTTATAAAAAAAACTCTACAATTGGTATCATACAAGTTGTATCAAGCGAGAATTGAGAAAAAGAATATTGAAAAGATGTATGATTCAAGCATGCCATGGTTAAACAAAAGAAAAGACACAAAAAATATACAAATAAAAAAGTATGCTTCAAACATGCTACCATTTAAAAAGAAGTTTGCTACAAAGATAGCATGATGAAAAGAAGTATGCTACAAGCATGTTGCATGCCTGAAAATCTAGTGTGAAGCAATAGATTGTTTATGAGACTATTAGCCCGTTTAGATTTAATGTCTGCTTCAATTTTAGGCTTTGACTTTTCATTGTTATATTTCATTGTGCTCTTTATAATTAGCCTAGTCATTGATGAAATGCCTGTCATTGATCTAAATTGTCTAATTGTGCTAAAAGACTAGTTTCCGATCTAGTTATGTGATATATGATTTTATATGATCTAGAAAGCTCTACTCACACTGATGGCTTGGTCAAAATATTAATACAAATTGACTTGTATAATCTTCAAAACTTCTTAATCTTTACTCTCATTGCTCCCACTTAAAATTGTTCTCTCTCTCTCTCTCTCTCTCTCTGAAAGTCTTGATGATTACATTGCCAATGGGGAAGAAATTGAAGTCAGGGGGAGAGATATTTGGAGATTTTGAATTGGGAGATTTTTTGCTTCTCTTTCAAAATGAAATCATTTGAGAATTTTTCAAAGGGGAAGAGATATTTGGAGATTTTGATTTGGGAGATTTTTGCTTCTATATCAAAACGCAAATCATTTGAGAATTTTTCAAAGTGTTGTTAATGTATTCATCAAGGGGGAGATTGTTAGACATGTGGATGATTGTAGATTAAGATATGATGAATAATTTTCATTTGGTTTGTCTTGGATTTTGCGTTTGTGAAAGACTTGGTTGTTTGCTGTTGATGTTCTTGCTTTCGAGTGTTTTTAATTAGTTACGAGTGATTACAGTCTTCAGACACTCTTACAACCATGGCATCATAACACAGAAAATCTTACAACCACGGCTACAACCACGTTCAGCTTACGACCACGGCATGCTACGACCACGTTCAGCTTACGACCACGACATGCTACGACCACGACTGACTTCAACCACGACAGTACGACTTCGACCTTTCAACCACGGCAGTACAACTTTGGTTTTACGACCACGACAGGTACTCATAGCTATAGTATTCGATAGTCGTAGACTTTACTGGTCGTTAGTTGAGGGCTTTACAGTCGATGGTCGTAAGTTGTGCAGACTACGTTCATGGTTGTAGATTTTGCGAACTACGATCATGGTCATAGATTTTGCAAACTACCTTCATGGTCGTAGGTTTTGCAGACTACTTCCATGTTCGTAGGTTTTGCAGACTGCCTTCATGGTCGTAGATTTGGCAGTTTTGTCATACTCGTAGACTTCACAGTCTGTTGTTCTGTCTTCGGTAGTCGGAGGCTTAGCGATCAGTTGCTGTTGGCTTCATGATCATTCGTAAGACTTCATGGTCGATACGAGTGCTTCACTCATGTGATCGTCGAGTACATCAAGTACTCGGGTTGGGCCAGTGGTTGTCTGGTTGGTGAGTGGTGGTCGTTGATGGATGGTCGATGCTTGAGGTACTCGTAGTCGGAGGACTCGGTAATCGGTACTTATATTGGAATGTTGTTTGTACTCATAGGTTTCGAGATCGAGCTGCGGCTGGCGATACTCGGTAGTTAGTACTCGATAGTCATCAGTAGCAGTGCAAGTGGTCTGAGGGTCTATTCGTAAACGTGTTGGGTGATGGTCATAGAGGATATGGTTCATGTCTGGGGATAGAAGGATGTGTTTTGCTAATGTGTCATGATTACAGCCAAGTTGGGGAGAACTTGTACTGGGAGATGATTTCTTTGATCTTTGCATGTGCAGGTGGGCGTGGAGGCGGCCATGGTGACAAGGAGGATCAGGACTAGGAGGGGGTAATCTGAGGTCCAGGCAGTCAGGATGTCACGCGAGGTGGTTGAGCTCATGCTGGAAGCACATAGAGATCAAAGGTGGATGCTGCGTGGAGGTGTGGAGACGGTTACGATCAGTGACAAAGAAGATCGGACTAGAAGGGGGTAATCTAAGGTCCAGGCGGTTAGGTGGTCATGCGAGGTGATCGAGCTCACACAAGAGCACGCGGTGGTGATGCACGATGAAGGTACAAAAGGGAATATCCTGGAGGCTTTGTTGTGGGTGTCGTATGGAGTTGTGGATAGAGTCCATGATTTGTACGAGTTGGTTAAACCCGTGTTAGAAAGGGTTTCAGGTCTCTTGGTTTGAGGAAGAGATAGATTTTGTGTCTAGGTGGAACAGGACACGGTTTAAAGTGCTTGGATGTAACAGGACTTTGTACGTTGGCCTATAAAAGTAGGGGAAGATGTAGGTTAGCGTACAGGGTTTTTAGGGTTTTTGTGGAGAAGGTTTTTAGGGGTGCCGTGAGGCGCTTTGTAGCCAAGAACTTGTTGATGAAATAAAAGATCAAATTCTTTCATCTCCGACCACTTCCAAAGCATTCGCTCCTTCCTCTCTGTTTTCCGTGCTCTATTTTTGTCTTCAGCGCATCTCATCCAGGAGGTGGTTGATCTAAGATCGTACCGAGTGATCGGAGTGACGTTCGGGGCAAGTGGTTGTATCGAGTGGTCGTATCGAGCAATCGAGCGACAGAGGGTTACGACCACGTTCAAGCAAGCAACTGCAATCGTTGTTTCGACATAGCTTCTTCGATCACATACAAATTGGCAGCTGCGGTCGTTATTGACATTCGGTAATTCAGATTGCATTGTTTTTGTTTCTCTGCGTATGTTGTGATTTCAGTGGTAAAAAACGGAGACAATCATTCATTCCGATCTGATTGTGCCAAACGATCCTATAGGTACCCCTATATTTTGCGTGGTGCAAAGTGATTATTTCTCTCACCTTTTTTTATTTACGGTTGTCAATTCCAACAAAATGTCACCTCTAATGCGTTCGCATTTTTCAACTATGCCAGGTGAATATTATTCACTCGCCTGTTCTCGCAGCCAAGATGTATATATCACCACTGTCCAGGTTAAGACCGAAAGGATGCACAGCAGTAAACTGAAACGGGCGAGAATTGACCATGTGG
Organism: Dendrocalamus latiflorus; assembly: GCA_017311315.1. Classification (NCBI taxonomy): domain Eukaryota; kingdom Viridiplantae; phylum Streptophyta; class Magnoliopsida; order Poales; family Poaceae; genus Dendrocalamus; species Dendrocalamus latiflorus. The sequence continues at coordinate 26,657,745 of CM029663.1, forward strand.
ATATTGCCACATATTTCGTTGAGCGGAAAGAAGGATTCATCTGGACCAGGAGTTGTTTTGCAGTTGGGTCTTAGATTTCTGATGATCCATTAATTATACCTTATGTGTTTTCAATGTAAAGTAATATTTGTAACGTATTATACATCACGAAACACCTTACGTCGGTGTTTTCAACATGTGGATCGTCAATATGTACATCTTTCGGAAGCTGAGGGAGGATCTGGACTATTGTAGTTATTTTTTGGATGTATGGTAGTAAAACTTTCGGAAGATGTTATTCTCTGTTTTGTTAAAGATTACAAAAGAAAGTGTGCCCTGTCAGAAAAAGCATACTGAATTGGTGGGTGGAGTGAATGCTTGAAAATGTATAGAAGTCCACTCGAGTTGAGCTTTGGCTGCTTCAAGCTTTCTACACGACGGACAGAGCCGGTGTTCAAATGGGCTTTGGCTTCCGTCACCTATTTGGATAAACCAGAAGATTTGAACACATCGGTTTCCAAAAGCAACTTTTCCGAGCCGTTTCTAAAAGCCATCAGCCAGCCTCCGTCTACTCCTCCATGTTCACATATCCTAAAAAACAGTTTTTCAAATTTTATTTTAAAAGCTATTTATTTCCGCCGTTATTATTTTATTTCAACTAAAAATCAAAAACTCCATCCAGAAAGTTATCAGCACCGGCTCATTAAAACGCAGGCAGAATCTCGTCGTTCCAACTTTCCAAGCGTAACGCCTGAACCTTGTCTGTCAGACTGGCACTAAGCGTCTTACGAGTCCACCCATCGGCCCACGTTATGCAGCTTTGCACAACTTTGTTAGATCTTGTTGCCTTGCTGATGGTCTGCTCCAATCCACACCGGCTATGACCCGTTTTTGTGTCACCCAAACAAGCTCTGAACCGGCCCAAATTAGAAAAAGGCTGGGACTTACTAACAACAGCCTTTCAAATTTCAGTAGTGCAAATTAATGTTTGTTTGGTTTTAATTTTAAATAAAGCCAAAGCGCTATCAACTTCAACGATCCGTCTGGAGTTCAGGAGAAAACAAACGCCGTAAACATTGCTTCCTGTCAAATTTATCTCAATAATGAGTTTTTGTTTAGAATCAACCAGAAGCTTCATCGATACTTATGAAACAGGATTACAATCAACGTCCAAACATGACAACGGAAAATCCAGTGTACTATTCAACCACATACACCGGTTACAATCTGGGGACGCTTGCTTAGCACATAAATGCGCCGCACAATTTGCCTTCCTCCTGACATAAGCTAATTCAAAATTATCAAAAACAAGACTAGGCTCCTGGATGTTCTTTAGGATACCAGCAATTTCTGCCCTGTTTTCATTTGGATTCTTCCAAAGATCGACCAGTGATTAGCTATCTGTCTCAACAACGACATTGCGAAGATCCCAATCCCTCGCCATCTTAGCACCTTCCCAGCATGCGAGAGCTTCTGCAGTAAACGCATTTGGTATATGGGCTGGGTTCTTTAATCACTTTTGGTTTATAACTTTTAGTTTATGCTTAAGTAACTAACTTTTAAACGGTGTATTTTTTAAGATGTGATCTACAAGTAAATTATTGTACGAATTGTACTGAGTTCAGATATATCGGTCAAAATTATATACGATTATTTTTTTCTATATATAACCTTTCACGAACAATCTAAAATTCAAAATTTTCAGCTATAGGGCATATTTTTTACCTCACAAGCTGGTGGCCTTTGGCTTTTGTTACAGTACCTAACTTTCAAACGGAATGTTTTCTCAAGACGGGATCTACAAGTTAAACGATCTACACGTTAAAAGCCCAACATCTGTACCAGCCAAAATCGCAAGTGAGTATCTGTCTCTCCGTAATCTGTACCGTAAACAACAAAAATTCAAAAATTTCAACCAAAAACCATAAGCCGTAGCCGAAAAGAACATACCCATAAATCAAATTACAGTTTAAAAGAATAGGTGACCGAACCACCTCAATGCCGCTGTGATGAACCCATCTTGATCATTGCTGACCACAACTCTGGTGGCTTCCGTGAGGTCGACTGCGTAAAAAGCTCCCTCCACATTTATTTTGTGCCATCCATTGCTAGGTTTCTGCCACCGCGCCATGGGACGCTCAAGCGGCTTCGTCGTGGCCTTTGGTGAACGTACCTCCATAGCAGTATTCCGCGCCCATCTAGCAGCATCGGATGGAGTAAAAACATCCTTCCCATGCCGGCCGTTATTGCTTGACGTCCAGATCGACCACATCGCACACCTGACAGTCGCCGTCATGTCCTCCGTGCAGAAATTCACACCTTGGAGATCCCAAGCCCATGTGTCGGGGTGTCGGCGTGCAAGTTCAATGCCTGCAGCTTCCTTTATGGCTGTCCAAACCAACTCTGCATAAGTACTCTCAGTGAGGGCATGCAGTATTGTTTCTTCAGCCGCACCACACTGCTCACACATTGTTTTTTCCTTGTCCATATGTCTGCGGAAAAGGTTAGTGAGTGCTGGTTGGCAAGAAGCCATGTCACATGCGACACCAAAAATTTTGAATCTTCAGTGGTACTTTAAGCTTCCAAACCTTCTTCCACAATGGATGAGCATCACCATGCGAACTCGACGCCACCTGTACCGCTGCATTATCAGCCTGTTGATTGGCTTCTACCAAAGCTCGGTACGCAGACTGCACCGAATAATTCCCATGTTTCTCAAAATGCCATGCTATCATATCCTCCTCTAGGTTGCCGATTGGGATTTTCAGTATATCATCTACATCAGGCACAATAAAAGTCTAACGAATGACATCCTCATCCCACTCGAATCGGTTGGGTTTCAACAGATCACACACTCGACGTATCATCGTCGCATGTCCCACAGGTAAATTAAGGCTTCAAATCTTCTTTCAGAGGCACCCAATTTTCGTTCCAGAGATCGATAGAATCATCTGTTCCAATGCGTTTAATCAAGCCCAAATTCAAAGCTTGCCACCCAGCCAGAATCGCCCTCCATGTATGTGATCATTGTGATGAGTGCTTTTTCTTCGTTGCCGACGTAAAATCAGAGTTAGGAAAGTATTTAACCTTAAGCACACGCGCACATAATGAGGACAGATCCATCGGACCGCTAAACCAGCGTCCGACCCCGGTATAATCGTAAGCACAAGCGGGAGAACAACAACCTTAGGGGTCTTGAGTCATCTCCCCAAAAGACTAACATGATAAGTGGGTACATCTTTACCTTTATAAATAGTGCTCTGTCTCACATCGGTTATGAAAGGAGACTGAGCACAATTTATAAGAATGAGCGTGTACCTATCTATCAGGCTAATTTTTTAGGAGGAAATAGCCTAAAACCCTAAAGATTATTGTCCTAATAGTTGGGTTTGCGGTTATAGTGGCCTAACCATCTGAAGCCAGACCGCTAGTTTAGTAAGCCCAAAATTAGACACTGATTTAACGGTTAGATAATGCTCACGCATGCGCAACAACCTCCATCTCTGCTTCCCTAGCATCGTTAGATTGAACGACTGCAAATCTCGGAAACCCATGCCGCGCTCTACCTTTGCCCGTGTCATCTCAGACCACCGTAGCCAATGCATACTCTTATCAATTCTGCTCCCCCACCAGTACTTGGATATTATGCTAGTGCTCCGCTTACTGGTTTGTTGGCTAAGCTTGAAACAACTCGTAGTGTACACCGGCATTGCTTGCGCCACCGGCTTCTAGAGAATCTCTGCCGGCACAACTAATCTTCTTCTCACCTAGTGACAGCCGACAACATGGATTACAGTGATAGTCAGTACCAGATGCACAAGTTTCACGAGGTTCGAACTAGCGTATCCCATTCTTATTTTGAGAGGATAATTAGCCTATCCCATTTAATTTACTTGTTGTCTAGCCCCTAGAGAGGTCCTAAAATTTTCTTTAACAAAAGAAGTCTTACAGCTTGTAGTTAAAATTTTGTTTGACACATTTTCATATAGTAAGGCTTTTAGTGCTGATTTGGAGCTAGGAAATACTAATCTAGTCAAGGCATGTGCACTTTGTTCTCAGAAAGTCCCGTGGTTGCACAGTTATCTTCAACAAAGATTCCAAGAAGTACCTGAATTAAAGCATTACTTTCTCGTCTGCTTTACGTTTGCTGAGTTCAATGAATACCAGGGAAAAGTACTAAGCATTATTTTTTTTTAGGGCCAAGCACTAAGCATTAAGTCCTTAATAAATTTTGGAAACAACTTTTTTCTGGCAGTTAATCTAATATATATTTAGAAATATTAAGGACCATGTTTAAAGGCCCATTGTCATGAATAATGGGCACATTTGTTGAGTTGGATTTTGATTTTGCAATAGTTGGGCAAAATTCAGTTTGCTCTCAGGTAACCAGTCTGACCGGTATGCAGGACCGGTCAGACCATTGGGCAGGTGCATTCATACCGGCTGATGTTGGTAGTCTGATCAGTATGGGTGCCACAGTCAGACCGCTCCTCTGTTACCAAGAGAGGTTCAGGGGAGGATAGATATATCTAGAGTTTCTAAAGAGATTTTGGAGATGGTATATATGTTTGGGGTATTGATGAAAATAGATATTAAGTTGGTTTGAGTATGTGCACAGTACGAGTGCCATTGGTTGTGTTGTGTTAGGTTGGGTTGGGTTGCATGATACATTATTTTGACTAACGTGAGTCACTCACATAGAACTTGTGCTCAAGATGATTGTTTGATCATTGGACGTGCAGGTGGCTTAGAGAACATTACCAATTGACGGAAAGTAACCGGAACTAGGCGGAAGAAATGAGGTCCGTGCAGTCGTGTAAGTGCAAGTGTTGTGCTCAAGATGGTTGCTTGGTCTTTGGATGTTTAGGTGGCTTGGAGAATGTTAGCAGTTGACGTCAAGTGACCAGGACTAGGCGAGAGAGCTAAGATCCATGCGGTTGTATAAATCCAAGTGGGGCTAGTGGCTCAAGCAGGAAGTACATGAGAAACAAAAATCATGAAGAGGCGAGTTGGTGTATGTGGTGTTTTGAGTGATGAGACTAATGCACGTCGAGACGGTTCAGGAGAGTCTGAATATGTAAAGATACGATGACTAGTACCACTACTACAGAAAGCCTAATACTAGACGCCAAATCACAGACGGTTTTGTGAAACCGTCTGTGATGTACACTATTATAGACGGTTTTAATTTGGAGGCCGTCTGTGGTATTTGTGGCGGGAAAAATGAGTATCACAGATGGTTCTTACCGCTGAACCGTCTGTGATACTGGAATATCACATATGGTTTTATAATAAAAACCGTCTGGGATAATCTGGAATATCACAGACGGTTTTTATTATAAAACCGTCTGCTTAAGTCCGAGTATGATTCAGTTTTGAGACACCTTCAGTAAAACGGGCATAACTTTTGCATATGGTGTCCGTTTTCGACGTTCTTGTACTCGTTGGAAAGCTAACGACGAGCCCAATCTAAACAAAATGACCCACTTGCGCTAGTCACCCTCCAAGACCCCGAAAATCGGCCATCTTTGGACCTAAACCTGCGTCGCATGTTTTTGGTTTCTGTTTTTTCCCTTTTTCTTGGTCTTCCTTTCGGAATTTGGATTTTGCTTCAACTGAAAAGTTGTAGATCTCGTCGAAACCTTTTAAATGAGTATATATAAGCTATATAAAACTTTGCTATTTTATCTTTTCAGACTAGTTGCTTATATTGCGTCGGTATATAAAATTTTATGCTCTAATTCACAGACGGTTCTATATGATATTCATTCATCACAGACGGTTCTATATATAGAACCGTCTGCGATAATCTGATCGCTAGGCCCGTCGATCCTCCTCAACCTAATCCTAGCCAATAGAAATCCACCAATCCTCACCCCACGGATTGTAGCTCCGCCTCTCCGTTCCCCCGCCAAAAATTTTGAACTCCCGCCTCTCCCTCCCTCTCCCTCCCCTATAAATATAACCAAAACCCAGCCTGTCTCCTCTTCCTTGCTGTCCTCCTGCTTGTTATTCTCCTCCTCCTTGCTATTCTCCTCCTCCTTGCAGACGACGCACAAATCTACGGGGGGCAAGACACCGCAGAAGCAACTAGCTCGTGCCAATCGTGCAGGGGCGAGAAGGCATCCAGCTCATGCGTTGCATCAGGGGCGAGAAGGCATAGAGGATCTTTGTTTTTTCTCTGTTCTTGTTATGTAACCTGCTTGTTGGTTTGGGATATTGTAATCTTTTTCTCTGTTCTTGTTGTGTAACCTGCTGTTCTTATTGTGTAACCTGCTCGTTGTTTTGGGATATTGTAATGGTAGGCTCTAATCTTAATAAAAAATGGATGTTTTATGTTTGTGAAATGAATTGAGATGTGAATTGGATGTATACATGTACATGTTGATCTGCTTGTTTCAGAGGGCATGGCTAGCATTTCCTGAGGCTAGCCAATAAACAGAAATAGGTTTAGGAGTAGAAGGGAATATCACAGATGGTTTTTAACTAAAAACCGTCTGTGATAGTTATAATCACAGACGGTTTTTAGTTAAAAACCGTCTGTGATTTATAAATATCACAGACGGTTTTTAGTTAAGAACCGTCTGTGATATTTAATATCACAGACGGTTTTTAACTAAAAACCGTCTGTGATATTAGCACCACAGACGGTTCGAAAACCGTCTGTGATGACCTCGTATTATCACTGACCCATTAATTCAGACGGTTCACAAAACCGTCCGTGATGACGTTTTTGAACCGTCTGTGATGACCTTTTCTGTAGTAGTGAGTCGTTGGGCACTATGGGCTATATGTCAAAGCATACGGAGATACCTTGATGTGAAAGTAAGGGTGGCTCATCAATTGTGTTAATTGATGATTTTATGTATTGTGCGGTGCTCGTGATAGTTTGTTTGTCGGTGTTAGTTGTAGGATTCCGAAGTTAGGTCATGCTGAGGCAGACGGGACCGGGACTAAGCTAGTAGAGCTTACATTTAAAGCAAACAAAGGATCGGGACTAAGCTAGGGGTGCTAAGGTCTAGAACAATCAAGGTGCGGTTGGAAGATGACTGAGCCTAGTGGAATAGTTACAAGCTAGAAAGACAAAAAAACTAGAGCGGGAGCTACCAGTGGTGGATATGATAGGCAACGACAAGTTAGATAGGGAGTAAGCTCAGGGAGGAACTAAGATCCAAAATGGTCAGGGAAGCCGAGTACTGTCATGGTATATGGAGAGGCATGTGGCGTGCCAAGTGACTTGAGCACGTTTGTAAGAGATGATAGTTCGGTGGGATTCAAACATGTAAGGTCTTGACAGCAAATCATTAGGGCTACATGGAGTTGAAGATGAAGCACGGAATTGCTTCAAGGTGAAGGAAGCACGAAGCTTCGTGGAAGATGGTTTGTGGACAAAATGGTCTTTTGCCCCCAAACCAAAAAGGTGAGACTTGATCAAACCACGGAGTGAGGAGTTGCAAGAGAGGTGATTTAGGTAAAAAATGCACTAAAAATATTAAGTAGATCAAATATTGATCACTAGTGGGTTAATGGTTGTGTGCGCTTTACGAAGCGTGCAAGAGAGTAAAACTTTAGTTAGTTTTTGAATCCGCTATTCCCCATTGTCTTAATGGGTTGGAACCATTAGGGTTTGTGGATGGTTATTAAAGAGAATGAGAGGAGGTGTTAGATCCAAGGGTTCTAGGGTTAAGAATTTTGTTCTTTCACCTTACCTCCTTCCACGGTTTGAGAAAGAGAAAGGGAGTTGGAGAGTAATTAAAGAGTAGTTCTTTGCGAGCATCTTGTAATCTCCATAATGTTGTAATCCTTTCTCTCTTTGTGGTAATGAAGATCAAACCTTTCCTCTCAAATTGCTAGTTGTTCATGTCTTGAGGTTTGTTTGTATCTTGTGTTCTTGATGTGATTCCTTCTCTCCCGAGCTCTCTCATGATTTTGTTGTGATCCATGAGTAATAAGTAGAAGATGAGTCTAGTTGATCAATCTTCACCCATCTAGATCACTAATGTAGCAAGATTCGATATCTAAGCTCAGTTTTGCTTATTCTTAGCTCAAATTTGGGTTTTCATGATCAAGATAGTTTTATTCTGAATCCATACCTAGATTAGCTTGCTACGACATGTAGGAATAGATCTACATTATTCTCTTGATTAGAAACTCCTCGAACAAGAACTAATTTGGATTTTAAGGTTTTAGGTGTTCTTGAGACCAAGATTTGATTTTCTTCAAGTTAGTGAACCAGAGCTCAATAACCTTATGATTCTTGATTAGTTTAGGTGCCTAATGCCTTGAATAAGTCTCATGGAAAATTTAAAAGTGTTTAAATGATATTTGAGTAAATTCTTGATATGGGAGTTTTGGACCGAGAGTTTTTAAGTCTATGAACAAGGAACCGGTCAGACCAGCCCTAGATCTACGGACTGACCGGTTTGATAGTCAGACCGGTCCATCCATGGTGGTCTAACCGGCCATGCACTGAATATTCCTGATTTTGTTGACTTAGGTCTTAAGCTTCGTTTTGTGAAGTATAGTTTATGTAATATGAATTTGGTGACTCTCATAGTCACTTGAGTAGAGATTTTGAATACCATTGGAAAAAAGTTTCGAGAATCATTCACTCCTCTCTGATTGGCAGCATTGGTCCTATAATATTTATGGTCGAAGTATAAAAGGTTTGACAAGCACCAAAAAGGAGAACTATTTTAGACCAAAAGTAGTATTTTGAGAAAATAAGTGTGTGTTTTGTTTCCAAATTTCTATATGTTTGTCACAGCATATAACTCAAGTAGCATGAAACAAAACATATTATTATTATTTGGTAAAAAAGAAATATGCTGAGGTTGCCAGAGCATTATCCAAGGTGGACTTTACCCGGATGAACTAGGTGGGCTTCCACCACGTTGTTATGAAAGTGGATTTTCCGCAGTGGTCAACAAAATTTATCGCCACTACAGTACAGTAATTTTTCCTTCTATTTCCCTTCCAGTTGAAACAAAAGGGATTAGACTAGTTGCTACAGTGTCCAGATGAATCTTGCGCATTTTTCGTTGATGTAATGGCACGATTCGTGACATTTCGTAGCACCCTAAATTTTTTTTTAATATTGCAACATAGTTTAGAAGCCAGCCATACTTACCAGATAAACTTTTTCTTCATACGAATATCTAGAACTCACTACACTGCAAGCGTCCAAAACCGATTTGCAGAATCCTTGAAAGGGAGGTGTCACCTAGAAATGTTCAGACCGTTGCTCTCAAAAATAGAAAATGTACAGAGCAGTAACAAGTCGCATTCTAAAGCCACAGTCCAGCACATTGATGTTTGGTACTTAGTTGTAATTGCTTCAAGGGTTTCAATTTTCTACATGTGCTTAAACATTCATGTATCTTCCAAGAAACATCACGTCCGACCGCATTATCCTGAAAAGTTTTGTTCGCGAGATCTTGTCGTCCTCCTTTTTCTTCTTCTAATCGTGAAATAGAGCGCAAAGTCTTCTTGAGAACTTGGTCAAATTTCTTATGTACCCCTGCAAAACTTAGCTATTCCACTTTTACCCCCATAGAACAATAAATGTTAAAAAAACTCCCTACAAAACCTGCTCAATCAAGTTCTATGCGGCCCCTATACTTACTTTTCAGTCAGAATTAGAATAAAGTGAATTCGAGTTCTCTGCGCATTTTTCTTGTTCTGCAGGGGCAAATATGGATGCATTTCCCCATATCACCACCTGAACAAGTGTCGTCTGAATTGTGGTGGCTCTCTGCTAGGAAATATATACCGAAGGAGCTCGACATTTTGGATATATATCTTTTGGTTTAAAATTTTAAATTGTATCTGTTCACGAGAGAGAGAGTACGGAGAGAGATACTCATGTACGATTTTAACTTATATAGATGAAGTCGAAACAGTATCTATTTCTTTGATGAGTTTTTGTGCAAAATGTCCGGACAATCCAATTATGTGTCGCGCCTCAGACGGTCGTGCGCCGTCACGGGTATCTTAAGTCCGTAAATCGCCGGCTACAACTACGTTGCATCGATCAGACTAATATGACCACGTTTGGCTGATACGACCACGTTTGCGATTACTTGGGGGTATCGAGTACTACTTTCGACCACGTGTATTGACCACGTTACGTCGATCAGACCGGTACGACCACGTTGTTGGTCACTTAGAGACATCGAGCTTTGCTTACGATCACGTGTGTCGACCACGTTGCATCGATCAGACCGGTTCAACCACATTGTGCAGTTCGACCGCAGTTGCAAATCATCAACAACAAGGCATGGTCACATCGTATCCTCATTCGGTTGGAGATAACGCTTAACAAATCTCTGATATGAAAGCAGAGCCCGGGAAGGTAAGTTATCTGTAGTCAATCAAGAATATTATCTCAATTACAATCTTATCTCAATTTAAACGGCATGATCGGTACCACGTGGGAGCCACGTACAAGGCGCGGCCCTTGCCTGCCCCTATAAAAAGAGAGAAAGAAGGAGAGGTCCAGGCAGAAGGACCGCAGACGCAGAGACGTAGAGGTGGACGCAGAAGCAATCGCAAGGCTAAACACCCACGGACAGAGAGTAGAGGCAAAAAGAAAGACAGAAGCAGAGAAGGAGAAGCCAGAGATAGGCCTGAGGAAATGATCATGGCCTCCTATGTTCAGAATGGTAAGAATAGTCTCTCCTATCTTTCTTTTGCAGTTAGTTAACATGCATACGATGAGCGGGGGCTATGACGGCAATGTCGCCAAGCAACCATGATCGCTGCCGACCGCTTCCGAAGTCGTGCGTGTCTCTGATCGCTTCACAAAGCCGAAGTCCCCGACGGCTGCCGATCGATTCTGGAGCCATGCATGTCTTCGATCGCTTCGCAAAGCTGAGATCAACGATCGCTTTCTGAGGTTGTGCGTGTCTCCGATCGCTTCACAAAGCCAAAGTCCCCGATGGCTCCTGATCTATCCCGAAGCCGTGTGTGTCTCTGATCGCTTGCTAGAGAAAACGCCTTCGATCGCCTGCAAGGATGCGAACACTTACGACCATCAGCCATCTACGATCACTTGCTGAAGCCGGATGTCTCCGACCTCTCATAGAAGCTGAACGCCTCCGACCGATCCTCGAAGACGGACGCATACGTCCACTTGCAGAGTCAAGCCTCTCCAACCACCTGTTGTACACATACTTCTTCAGCCGCAGATCTCCGATCATGGTGCTTCAGTACTCCAACTAGTACTTCCCTACGACTAGGCTTCATAAGTGCCTTGTTCGATTCAGTGTACTACAGTACTTTTACGAGTAAGCCCTACGACCACGGTGATACCGTGATATTTGACCATGGGGCTACAACACTTTTACGACCACGGTAATACAATGATGTTTGACTTGTCTGCTACAGTGCTTTTATGAGTACTCCCTTTGACCATGTGGATTTCGACCATGGGTGTTTTCCGATTAGTTTTGACTACGATGGGTTTCGACCACAGCTGTCTTCCAATGGGTTTCTACTACTGTGACTGTTAGACCATGGATGTTTTCTGATGGGTTTCGACCATGTTGGGTTTCAACTACGGACATTTTTTGATGGGTTTCGACCATGGTGGGTTTCAACCACAACTGTCTTCTGATCTATATCGACTATTATGACTGTTCGACCATAGACGTTTTCCGATGGGTTTCGACCACAACTGTCTTCCAATGGGTTTCGACTGCGAATGTTCGACCACGATGACGTTTGACCATGGTGATGTTCGACCACAGTGACATTCGACCATGGTGATGTTCGACCATAGTGATGCTTGACCATAGTGGCTTTTCGACTATGGTGACGTACGACCATAGTGACTACCAACCCCGGATGTTTCCTCGTGGTGTCGACCACGACGACCTGTGACCACGGTGACTGCCAACCCTGGATGTTTCCCGGTGGTTTCGACCATGTGACTTTCGACCATTGGGATTTCCCGACAAGTTCGATCATAGTGATGTTTGACCTCCCGATGGATTTTGACCACAGACGTTTCTTGGCGGGCTTCGACTATGATGGATCTCGACCACGGATGGTGTTAGACCATGTGGCTAGGTCTAGAATTTTTATGATGATGAATAAATTGACAACATTGCTTACTATTGTTATTTGAGGCATGTGCGTGTGTGCGTGGACTAATATCGGTCAAGTTGGTGAGAACTTGTGCCAGGAAACACGTTCTTTGGTCTTTGCATGTGCAGGTTGGGCGTGGAGACGGTCATGGTCGGTGACGAGGAAGACCGGGACTAGGAGGGGGAAATCTGAGGTCCAGGCGGTCGAGGATGTCACGAGGTGGTCGGGCTCACGCTGGAGCACATGGAGATCAAAGGTGGATGATGCGTGGAAAAGATACAGGAGGTGCGATCCTGGAGGCTTCGACACGCGATGAGTCAAAAAATCGGAAGTGTGAAAACCCGTGTTAGGAAGGGTTTCGGGTCCCTTAACTAGTAGTGGGCTAAAAGTCTGGATGAGTTAAAACGGCCTAGGCCCAATTGGATGAGTGGTATTAGGGTTTCTAGTAGATTGAAGAGAAACGAGTTCGTATTAGAGATAGCGGCGGCATGAGATAGGATTAGAAGTCGGTCATGCTTTTGGAAAAGAAAACGTAGCGTAGCGGCCGTATAAAAGGGTTGTCCAGTCCTGAGATTATGTACGGCTTTTGGGACCGAATTGCTGTCTTGTTTGAAAAAAATTTGCGAAGGCGTTTTGCTCTCCGTTTTTCGTGCTCGTGTAGCGATTGATTTTGGTCTCGGTTTCTCGCACATCACGGTTGCACATCTTGCTGAAACATCTCGTCGACTTTTCATCGAGCTCGTGTACCTCGGTCGGCGTCTCTCGTGTACGCCTGGACGATCAGCGTGCATGTATGGATTAAATACAAGGCTGCTGCATGAGAGATTCATCACAACAAGCCATCACGTGCATGTGCAAGTTTGATCTACTCCGTTACTCCATCACGTGTGCATGCAGTGAGTTTAGTATTATTTTTTTAATCCTTTCTCTCTCATGATTAGTTTCTTCACAGGACTAGTTGGTTCATACGGCTAGTTGAGTATAACTAGCCTCATAGGCGCGGCGACACGCCGCGCCAGCCACCGTGTGTACCGAAGTAAAAGAGGCGATAATTCGTGAGGAGTTTTTTTAAAAAAAATCGAGGGCACGTACGCAATTTCGAGAAAGGTAAAGGGGGTTTTTTGAAAAAAATCGAGGACTTGTAAGGACCTGTTCGTAAGTAAAGAAGGGCCTATACGTAATTTCGGGAACCTGCGGGGCGCAATCCAAAAAATTTTTTGGGAAAAAAACTTGCAGGGACCTTTTCGCGAGAAAAAAGGACCTATACGTAATTTCCGCAAAACCGGAGGAAACTACCTCCTCCGGCCGTACGGGAAATGCCCCGCCACGCGCCGGCCGGGGCGCGCGCGCGGGCGGGGAAGCGGTGACGTGGCCTCGCGAGGAGGCCGGGACTCCGCGGGTCATTGGGGGGTCTGGATTAGTCATTGGTTTGTTTTTAATTAGATGCAACAGTAACTTTTAAAAAAATCATATATTAGATATATTGCCTTCTTTCTATTTTTTTGTGTGCTTCGTATGATTAGCAGGTTGAATAAAAACAGAGAACAATAGATTTTGAGAAAAGTTTCCGTTGTGCGCTGCAATCATTTACCCCCCTCTGATTGCCATCGACGATCCTACAAGTGGTATCAGAGCAAGGTTGCTATGGCGTCAGAGAGGTATGTGAATCGTCCCCCCATGCTAGATGGTACTGATTTTGCTTTTTGGAAGTGTCGGATGCAAGCTTATATTGAGGCTCAAGGTAGTGATGTTTGGAATAAAGTTTCTACACCATATGAGGTTCCTGTTGTTGTTACTGATTTAAATAAATCAGATGTTAATTTAAATGCTCAAGCTCGTAATTTGTTGTTTCAAGGAATTTCTCGTAAAGAATTTGATCGTGTAGCTCATATTAATTCTGCTCATTTAATTTGGAAAACTCTTTGCGATTATCATGAAGGAACTACTAAAATCAAGAAGGTGCGTAAAAATCTTTATCAAAAAGAATATTCTGATTTTGCTATGAAACCTGGTGAATCCATTGATGATCTCTTTGCTCGGTTTGAGAAAATATTGAGTGATCTGCGTGGTGTTGGTGTTATTCCTGCTGATGAAGATAATGCAACTAAAATTTTGAGATCTTTAGGTTCTGAGTGGTTGATGGTTGTCACAACTATTAATCAAACTGTCGATCTAGATACTTTAACCATGGATGATCTTTATTCTAGATTGAAAACCTATGAGATGGAAGTTTTGCCATCTAAGATTAATAAATCTTCATCTTTAGCACTTGTGACTAACCCCATGCAGGCTGCTTCGTCGAGTGCTTTGTCTTGAATTTCTTTGTCTGGTTTGTCTTCTTTTTAAGAGGAACAGTTCGAGCAGCTTCCTGAAGAGGACTTGGTATTGATTTCCTCACGGGCATACAAGGCACTCAACAATGTGAGGATGAGAAAGCGAGGTGGTGTGTCAAGTCCGATTAGATGCTTTGAGTGTGGCGAGTCAGGCCACATTAAGATGGATTGTCCCAAGCTCAAGAGAAAGGTAGTGAAGGAAGAGAAGAATTATCATCGTCGGCCATCTAAGAATAACAACACCAAGGGTGGCAATTTCCGTCGCAAGCTTGCTGAAAAGATCATATCGGCTATTGAGCATCTTGATTTGAGCGATGTGGAATATGAGAGCTGCGACGACGATGACCACAACGATGATGATGCTAAAGGCAAGAAGAAGAACAACGATGACTTCACGGGCATGTGCTTCATGACAAGCAACAACAATGATGACAACGACAGTGATCCTGATGAGGTAAGACCATCCTATGATGAGCTTGAAGATGGTTTGATTAAACTTGCTATTGAATTAAAAAAGACAAAACAGAAATTGAAAGAAAATAATTGTGTTGTTGAAAGCTTAAATTCTGAAATTAATAGACTTAGAGCTTTAATTCCTGATGATGAATCATGTGAGTCTTGCCAAGTTTTACATTCTGAGTTGGAGGCTGTTAGATCTATTAGTGCATCAAACCTGGTTCAACTTAGAGGTGTAACTGGTAAATTTGATGAATTAAAACTGACACATGACTCTTGTGATGAAAAATTAAAACTTGCAAATCATGAAATTGAAAAGCTCAAATCTAATTCTTCTACATGTTCAGAGTCAAGTATTTCAAATGCTCAATCTAAAGCTTGCTCTAATTGTGAATTGCTAGAAGCTAGACTTAACTCATCTCAAGAATCTATTCAACAAATGCTTTATCATGAGAACATGTCTTGCTCAAATTGTCCTAAGTTAAATATTGAAATTGATGCTTTGACTAGGCAATTGAATGATTTTGCTGAAAAAGAAAGATTGGCTCAATCTAGTGATTCCAAGAATTTAGCAAATGAACTGCTTAAGTGCACATCTTGTTCCTCATTGGTTAAAGAAAATGAGTATCTTAAGGACACTTTGGAGAGATTTTATTTTGGCAAGAGAAATCTAAATATGATCCTAGACAAGTCAAAAACAAGTGTGAAAAATCGTGGTCTAGGATTTAATTTTGTTGAGCATGCCAAAAATAATCCTCCTAAGGTTGTTAAGTTGCTTGAACCTGGAAAGATTGAAGTAAAATCTGAACCAAAACAAACTGTGTTTAAATCTGTTGGCTTTGTGCAAACTTCATTGAATAATAATGTAGGTGCTAGCTCATCATCTCAAAAGAATTCTAGTTATGTTAAATTCCATTGCACCTACTGTGGAAGAGATGGTCACTTACATGAATTTTGCTTTAGGCGTGCTAAGAAAGAGAAGAAGGATAGATTGAATGCTTTAAGACAAAAACGTGCAATCTCTTTTGTTCCTAGATCAAATGCGAAAACTATGTTTTTAGATAACTTTTATGATGGCTTTAAATCTTCTTCACATGCTAGATTGGGATTTAATTCAAATAATTCACATTCTTTTTGGCATTTTAATCACCCACATGCTCATGATTTTGGTTCTAGATTTGTTACTGTCTCTCCACGTCGTGTGTCACAGTACTGGATTCCTAGATCTTATTTCACTAACCCCAGTACTGTGAGACCGATGTTTCCTGTGATGTAAGAACAGCTAACAAGGATGGAGAACATGAGCTAGATTGGGTTCTGGTCTTTTTCATCATCGCTTGATTGGAACACTTGATGGTTCTTCACTCCTTTGATGGCTTGCAAGAGATTTCACTTTTTGAGAGACCATGTGGAAAAGGTGATGTAGTCTTACACCCTATTGAGTTAAATTTTCATGTTAATGATATCCTTTCAAAACCACTTGATTCCTCTTATTTTGCTCTTTTGCAAAATGGGTTGGGCTTATTGCATCCTATGGGATTATTCTGAGGGGGAGCTTGATGTTTAAAAATTTAGGAAGCTTTGTTTATTATACTTGTCAAATAAATCAACGAGTCCAAGCCATTGAGATTAAATGATTGTAGAGCTTTCTTTATCATATTTATTCATATGCTGTGTAGCTTTGATCATAACTAGTTATAATTAATTTGTTGCACTTGAACTAAAATATGACATGGCGGAATACTTTGACTAAATTGATTATGGATGTTCTTCAAAAAGGATTAGCTTAATTGTGAGTCTTATTTTAAATCTAGGCTATGAGCCTCACATGTTTCATATTGCAATCTTTTTATAATCATTCAATTTGGTGTGTTATAAAAAAAGACATTTGAAAAGATGTATGCTTCAAGCGTGCCATGGTAAACAAAAAAAGGAGGAACAAAAACTGCACAAAATGAAAAGAAGTATGCTTCAAGCATGCCACCATTTACAAGAAGTAAGCTATTACAAAAAGAAGTATGCTACAAGCATGCCACATGCGTAAGAATTGAATGTGGAGCAATAGGTTGTTATATGAAACTATTAGCTTGTCTAGATTAAATATTTGCTTCACTTTTAGGCTTTGACTTTTTATTGTGATATCTCATTGTGCTCTCTATAATTGGTTTGGTCATTGTTGAGATGTCTGTCATTGACATAAATCGCCTAATCATATTGAAAACTTTGTTTTGATATTGCTATATGATATATGACTTTATATGATCTAGATAGCTCTACTAAAAATATGGCTTGATTAAATTACTAATCAATTCAAAGTGATGTGGATAATCTACAAAGCTTCTAGATTTTTATTCTCATTGCTTCTTTTTAGAATAGTTCTTCTTTGAAATTTCTTGATGATTACATTGCCAAAGGGGCAGAGATTTGGTGTGCCTTGTGAGATATTGGAGAAATTTGCTAAAACTCAATTCTTGTGTTGAGGGGGAGAGATTTGAGTTTTGTGGCTTAAAATGTTTTTTCGGCTTCAATTCTTCACTTATATTTGTTTGAAGCTAATTCATCATATAATCTTGAAGTGTTGTCAATGTATTCATCAAGGGGGAGATTGTTAGACCATGTGGCTAGGTCTAGAATTTTTATGATGATGAATAAATTGACAACATTGCTTACTATTGTTATTTGAGGCATGTGCGTGTGTGCGTGGACTAATATCGGTCAAGTTGATGAGAACTTGTGCCAGGAAACACGTTCTTTGGTCTTTGCATGAGCAGGTTGGGCGTGGAGACGGTCATGGTCGGTGACGAGGAAGACCGGGACTAGGAGGGGGAAATCTGAGGTCCAGGCGGTCGAGGATGTCACGAGGTGGTCGGGCTCACGCTGGAGCACATGGAGATCAAAGGTGGATGATGCGTGGAGAAGATACAGGAGGTGCGATCCTGGAGGCTTCGACACGCGATGAGTCAAAAAATCGGAAGTGTGAAAACCCGTGTTAGGAAGGGTTTCGGGTCCCTTAACTAGTAGTGGGCTAAAAGTCTGGGTGAGTTAAAACAGCCCAGGCCCAATTGGATGAGTGGTATTATGGTTTCTAGTAGATTGAAGAGAAACGAGTTCGTATTAGAGATAGCGGCGGCATGAGATAGGATTAGAAGTCGGTCATGCTTTTGGAAAAGAAAACGGAGCGTAGCAGCTGTATAAAAGGGTTGTCTAGTCCTGAGATTATGTATGGGTTTTGGGACCGAATTGCTGTCTTGTTTGAAAAAAAAATTTGCGGAGGCATTTTGCTCTCCGTTTTTCGTGCTCGTGTAGCGATTGGTTTTGGTCTCGGTTTCTCGCACATCACGGTTGCACATCTTGCTGAAACATCTCGTCGACTTTTCATTGAGCTCGTGTACCTCAGTCGGCGTCTCTCGTGTACGCCTGCACGATCAGCGTGCATGTATGGATTAAATACAAGGCTGCTGCATGAGAGATCACTACTACAGAAAGGCTAATAGTAGACGCCAAATCACAGACGGTTTTGTGAAACCGTCTGTAATGTACACTATTACAGACGGTTTTAATTAGAAGGCCGTCTATGGTATTTGTGGCGGGAAAAAGGAGTCTCACAGACGGTTCTTACCGCTGAACCGTCTGTGATACTGGAATATCACAGACGGTTTGTATTAAAAACCGTCTGTGATAATCTGGGATTATCACAGACGGTTTTTAATAAAAAACCGTCTGTGTTGTGTCGACTATCACAGACGGTTGTTGTTAAGAACCGTCTGTGAATGTTCACAGATGGTTTTTAACAAGAACCGTTTGTGATGTCCCTTTGTCTGTCATATTCTAGATCAGAGGTTAATATATAAGTACACATTGCTTCTAATAACTTAACTACAGAACTACCGAGACAAGAGATCACAAATTAAAGGCAAATTTATTAATTTCAATTAGAGGCAAATTTATTACAATAGTCGCACAGGTAAAGAGTTTCCCAGATTGTAATCTTTTGGGCTTCGTACGCTTCTTCTTCGACTTGGGGACTTGGAGGATCAGTCGCTAAATTCTCGAACGCCGTTAAGATTGCCCTTGTCCTCAGCACTTCGTCCTGCAGCCTGGGCAAATGATCAGCAGCATCCATAATGTCGTAGAGGATAGCATGAAAAGATTCCTCAGAATCTGCTGCAGATGCAAATTGCTGGCCGCCTGTGTAAGGTTCCGGCCGAACAATTCTTGATGAACAGATGAGAGGAAGGAGATGATCACAAGAACAGTAGAAGCCATGTTGTATTGTATATTGTATTGTACGTACGTAGAAGAGACCTGGATTAGGCGCGCATATTTAACCTTTAGCACAGACGGTTCGTATACCCAAACATTAATGATATAGACGCTTCGTATAACGATCGAGAGACGTTAATTAGATGATCGAAACACGAAGCGTTCTGGCATCGAAACACGCGTGAAGCGTTCTGGTATGAAGCTTATGACAGACGGTTTTTTATAAAAAACCGTCTGTGATAAGCTGGTTATCACAGACGGTTTTTTATTAAAAACCGACTGTGATAATTCACAGATGGTTTTTAGTTAAAAACCGTCTGTGATAATGACTAAGGCATTTATTGCGCTGCTCAGACCGCATCTGTCTTCATTTCGATCCAGATCTAGCCACTGCTGCGCACTTTTTCGCTCGGGAGGAAGCTAGGCGATTTCAGGCCAGTTAATTTGGTGGGAAGAGGCAGAGATTGAGCTTTGAATTAAGATTCAGACTTTCCTGGTTGCTGTAGATATGGTTAGTAATGAAATTTATTTTTTTTAATTGCATTACAATTCAGGTGTAAGTAATCCATGAGTGGTTATTGAAGATGGTTAATTTGCAAAATTGTTGGTTATATAATAGCTATTGTGTTTGTAATATCAATTGAGCTAGGAAATTAAGTCTCAATATAATAAATGTGGCCGGTATATATGTAGTTATAATTAGTTATTCTAGATTTTAATACTAAGTTGTTATATGTGTACGTAACGTAGGACCGAAGCTGGATGTATGCCGCGAGCCGTGTGAGTGAAGAGTACATTAATGGCGTTTCTGCTTTTATAAGAGCCGTCGAGGAGGATATGTTGAATAAGGGGGTGGAATATATGTGCTGTCCATGCACTGACTGCGAGAATTTGAAGATGTTTAAGAACCGAGGGCAAATTGAAGCGCACTTGATTCGGAGGGGTTTCAAAAAGGATTATACGTGTTGGACCAGTCATGCCGAAGTGAATGATCATATGCCGCCGGATGACATCGCCGGTGAAGTGAATGATATGCCCCCGGATGACATCGCCGGTGAAGTGAATGACATGCCGCCGGCTGATGTCGATTGTGGCTCGGATTCGGATAGGTTGCACGATGATAATCTGGATCAGATGCTTCGCGATGTAGAAGAGAACTATGATGAGAGAGAGTATGTTAAATTCCGTGGCTTGATGGAGGACTCAGAGAAACCTTTGTACACGGGCTGCAAGTACACGAGGTTGTCGGCCGTGCTTGAACTGTTGAAATTGAAGGCAAGCAACGGTTGGTCCGACAAGAGTTTCACGGCGCTGCTAGGTCTTTTAGCGGACATGCTTCCGGAGGGAAATGAGTTGCCTAAAACCACGTATAAAGCCAAGAAGGTTCTTTGTCCGTTGGGAATGGAAGTAGAAAGAATACATGCATGCCTGAACGACTGTATCCTCTACCGTAAAGAGTATGCAAACATGCATGTATGTCCGGTGTGCAACACATCCCGATACAAACGTAACAATCAATCAGATGATGGCGAGGGAACAGATGCGAAGAAAGGACCTCCTGCTAAGTTGGCATGGTATTTTCCTATAATTCCCCATTTGAAAAGGTTTTTTGCAAATCCAAAGGAGGCAAAACTGCTGCGTTGGCACTCGGAGGAGCGCAAGAAGGATGGAATGCTAAGACACCTTGCTGATTCCGCGCAGTGGAGAAACATCGATAGGAGTTTTGCAGAGTTCGGTGCAGAACCAAGGAATATAAGGTTTGGACTGAGCACAGATGGAATGAATCCTTTCAGTAGCATGAGCAGCCGACATAGCACATGGCCCGTGACTATCTGCATCTATAACCTTCCTCCTTGGTTGTGTATGAAGCGAAAGTACATTTTGCTGTCGATACTTATCCAAGGGCTAAAACAACCTGGGAATGATATCGATGTGTTCCTAGCACCGTTGGTGGAAGATCTAAAAGTACTGTGGAACGAAGGGGTACAGGTATGGGATGCATACAAACGAGAGAACTTCACTCTGCGCTCCTTATTGTTCTGCACCATAAATGATTATCCTGCCCTTGGTAACCTATCGGGCCATAGTATAAAAGGTGCCAAAGCTTGTACTCACTGTTTAGATGGTACCGAGTGTGTGTGGCTGAGACACTCACGCAAAACCGTCTACATGCGTCACCGTCGGTTCCTTCGGAGGGCTCACCCATACCGCAAGATGAAGAAACAATTTGACAGAGAGAAGGAAGACGGTTCCGCTCCAAGGCATTTAAGGGGACACGAGGTTTATGATATGGTTAAGGATTTAGATGTTGTCCTCGGAAAGAGACGTAAATTGAGGGCTCATGAGAAGAACACCTGGAAGAAGAGATCAATATTTTGGGACTTACGTTATTGGGAGTACCTAGATGTTCGGCACTGCATCGACGTCATGCACGTAGAAAAGAATGTGTGCGACAGCTTGATTAGTCTCTTACTGAACATCCGTGATAAAACAAAGGACGGTGTCAACGCACGGCTTGACTTGGCTGACATGGGCATCAGGCCTGAGTTAGCACCGACAAGCACTGATAATGGACGAACGTACCTTCCCCCTGCGTGTTACACTCTGTCCAAGGCGGAGAAAACAGAACTGTGCCAGTGCTTGCATGGTGTCAAAGTTCCGTCTGGTTACTCCGGCAACGTGAAGAAACTTGTTTCGATGCAAGATTTGAAGTTAAATGGCATGAAGTCTCATGATTGTCATGTGCTGATGACACAGATGCTCCCTATTGCAATTAGAAATATTTTGCCGATCAAAGTCCGAGAGACAATCATGAGGCTATGTTATTTCTTTAACACAATTGCTCAGAAGGTCATCGATCCCGAAGGACTAGATGCTCTGCAGGACGAGGTGGTGATGACTCTATGTCACCTTGAAATGTATTTCCCTCCTTCGTTTTTCGATATCATGGTCCATCTCGTTGTTCACGTTGTGTGGGAGATAAAAATGTGTGGGCCCGTATTCCTACGTAGCATGTACCCATTTGAGAGGTTCATGGGAATTCTCAAGTCGTACATACGGAATCGTTCTCGGCCGGAGGGCAGCGTCGTCGAAGGTTATGCAAGCGAAGAGGTCATTGAGTTTTGTGTCGATTATATGGCTCAGATTCAACCGATAGGTGTCCCTCAATCTCGTCATGAGGGGAGGCTGAAGGGTCTCGGAACTATCGGAAGGAAAGCAATCACTCCAGATATGGACACGTATACTCAAGCCCATTTCACGGTGTTGCAACACATGACTGAAGTGGCCCCTTATGTGGACCAGCACAAGGATGTGCTTCGGCAACAGAATCCGAAGCGGCCGGATGTTTGGATCATGAGGCAACACAACCGTTGGTTCAACCAATGGTTGAAGGAGCAAATCGCTAGGAGCTCGCCGAGTGAGACGCTGACATGGTTGGCAAAAGGGCCGACATTTACAGTTGTGACATGGCAAGGATATGACATAAATGGGTACACATTCTATACGCAGTCTCAGGATGTCAAGAGCACTAACCAGAACAGTGGTGTCCGCATAGATGCATTCAGTACCGATGGGTCGAGAAACTCGTACTATGGCTTCATAGAAGAGATTTGGGAGCTCGACTATGTGGTTTTCAAGATCCCCTTATTTCGCTGTCGTTGGGAGCATCTCCCACAGGTGAAGGTTGACAAGTACGGTGTCACGACCGTGGACCTCCAACGTGTCGGGTACAAAGACGAACCATTCGTACTCGCCAATCAAGTTGTTCAAGTTTTCTATGTAACCGACCCGGCAAATAAGAAACGCCATGTAGTTCTTCATGGAAAAAGGAGAATTGTCGGAGTGGAGAATGTAGTGGACGAGGAGGAATACAATCAATTTGACGAGTTACCTCCTTTTGGAAATGGCATAAGGGTCGACGATGAACAACGTGACGAAACTAGTTACGTACGCATTGATCATGATGAAGGGCTAATTTTTAAAGGAAATAAGCAAGTACAATAAGAATGTATATGTGAAAATGTGTGACAATTTTGAGATGTATATGTGAAAATGTGTGATGTAGTCAATTTTGAGATGTATATGTGAAAATGTGTGATGTAGTCAATTTTGAGATGTATATGTAAAAATGTATATGTGTGATGTATTTGAGAATGACAAAATGTATTAGCATTTATGTATATGTGTGATGTATTTGAGAATGACAAAATGTATCAAGAAATACACTGTGTGAATGCAGCTGGTTGGTGTTGTATATGAATGCAGCTGTTTGGTGGTTGATATGAATGCAGCTGTGTAGTTATTGGTGTTGTCTTAATTGCAACAGCCGGCAAAGGCTTATCACAGACGGTTCTAAACTTAGAACCGTCTGTGATATCATATCACAGACGGTTCTAAATTGAGAACCGTCTGTGATATGTTATCACAGACGGTTCTAAGTTTAGAACCGTCTGTGATAATCTCCCTATTTATGCCTTCTCGCTAGGGTTTTTCGTGTGCGCTGCAGTTATTCGATTAGATCTAAATCCCGAACCCGTCGTCGCCGCCGTCTCCCCGAGCCCTCGCCGGCTGCCTCCCCCAGCCCTCGCCGGCCGCCTCCCCGGACGAAGACGTCGCCGCCTCCCCGAGCCCGTCGCCTCCTCCTCCTCCGTCGCCGCCGCCTCCTCCTGCGTCGCCGCCTCCTCCTCCTCCGTCGTCGTCGCCTCCTCCTCCTCCGCCGTCCCTAAGGTCATCAAAACCCTAAGGTCATCACATCCCTCCCCGAGCTTCATGCTTACTGTTAGTGTTTAGGGTTGATGCTTGATGCTTCATACTGTTATGGTTAGTTGCTTAGTACATATTTAGGGTTGATGCTTCATGCTTACTGTTAGTGTTTAGGGTTGATGCTTGACGCTTGGTACATATTACATTGGTACATTGTTTACTGCAGTAGCTTAATTAGTTTGCTATTTGGTACATATTACATTGGTACATTGTTTACTGCAGTAGCTTAGTTTAATTTGCTATTTGGTACATACTACATTGGTACATTGTTTACTGTAGTTGCTTAGTTTACATTGGTACATATTACATTGCTTGTTGTGTTAGTATATAGTATATAGTATATAGTATAGGCACATAACCCCTCTCTGTCCACATCACCCCCTCCCTTCTCCCCCTTCCCTCTACTCCTCTCCTCTCTTCCTAACATTGAGCATCATGTATCACTTTTCTTGCTTCCTCATCCTCAATGAACCGGATACACTAGTTTGTGTCATTTGCTTCATAGACCTTTGTTTAGGGACTTTGCTATTTGGTTTATAGTATTAGCAACTAAAGTAGGTGCTAGGATAGGCACTTTGTTTAGAGACCTTGTAGTAATAGTATTACAAAATTCAAGGAAATTTTAGTACAGAAGTTCAAAAAAAAGAAATTCCCAGATTCTTCGGTGAGCAGCCGACATAGCCGACTTCTTCGGTGAGCGACTATCCATCTGCTTCTTCCCACTTCTTCTCTTCATCTCTGATCTCTGGATCACGTACGCCAGTAGCGATGATTCAGTTAGATGAATCATCGCTACTGGCGTACGTGATCCAGAGACCAGAGATGAAGAGAAGGAGTGGGAAGAAGCAGATGGATAGTCGCTCACCGAAGAAGTTGGCTATGTCGGCTGCTCACCGAAGAATCTGGAATGTCTTTTTTTTGCACTTTTGTAATAAAATTGACTTGAATTTTGCGGGAAAAAGAAGGACTTGTTACATTGGTACATTGGTAAGATAGGCACATCACCCCCCTATCTATGTCCATATCACCCCCTCCCTTCTCCCCCTCCCCTCTACTCCTCTCTTGTCTTGCAATTCAATATGATTACTTTCTCATCTTATCTTAATAGACCCACAAAATGAGCAACATGTCACCCGCGCATTCTTCAACATCATCGCTGGAGGCGTCCGCTCCAACATCAAGATGCCAAGGAAGAGGGCTATCAAAGAAGCCTGAGGGCCGACAGATCATCACAGCGGTGAATGCATCTGGGGTCCCTATCCTTCCTCAAAAAGCAGTAAACGCATTCCGAACCATGGTCGGAGTAGTTGCACGAGAACGAATTGAGATCACATACAATTCGTGGAAGAACATGCCTGACACTCGAAAACGTGAGCTGTGGACCGAAATTTTGGCATCATTCGAGTTCCCAGAAGAACACCTGGACGCTGTGCAACAACAAACCTACAAAGCGGCATGCAAAGCATGGAAGAACTTCAAGAGCACGCTTGTCAGGAAATACGTGGAGACGGATGAAACGCCTGTTCATAAATACCCATTCTTGGAACCACAATGGGAAGAGTTCAAGGCGATGAAAACGACCGAAGATTTCAAAAGTACAAGTGTGGCGCACAAGGCCCTCCAGGAAAAAAATACACACCCTCACAGACTTGGCACAGCTAGGTATGCGGGTAAAATCCCGCAGTGGAGGAAGGAGGATGAGCTGGCAGCTGCACAGGACATCGCCCCGCCGTTTTCCAATATCCCGGATGACCGCGCTCGAAATTGGATTAGAGCAAGGTCATATACAACGACATCAGGGGACGTCACCTTTCGAAACCCTACAGACCAGCAAGTGACCGAGCGCCTGGTAAGATATCGATCGAACTACGTAGCTTGTAATTACTCCACAACTTCGTACGAATTGAAATGACATGTCGTGCTCTTGCAGGAAGAGCTGAGTTTTGAATCTACCCTGGGATCATTCCAGGGAACAAGGGAGAATGATATGCTCTCCGTGGCCCTGGGAAACAAGGAGCACCTGGGCCGTACGAGAGGCCTTGGGCTTTACGTTCCTTGGAAACATGGTTTCCAAGATGACTCCGACATGTATCGGCGCAGGAAGAGAAACAAAGCCGAGCGTGACGCACAGCTACGAGAAGAGATCAAGGAATCTCTTAGAGAGGAGCTATTAGCTCAGATGGCTGATGTAATCAGAGATGAGGTGCGGAAATAGACAGAAAGTCAGCAGGCCGCCACCGCCGCTCCTGTGATAGCTAGCCCGCACAACCGTCCGAGTAGCTGCGCGTCCAATCCGACGCAAACCCAGCCCAAATTTCCTGTGGACGACATCCTGGTAATAATTATTACCTCTCGAATGCTTGCTCCATTGGTAGGCCTATTCGAGTAGCTAATTTTGTATCGTTATGTAGGAGCCTACGACGTGCAGGCTCCAAGTGAGATATGGCTCCATTCCCTTGTACGCTGCTTGGGGCCAGGCATATTCGTCTGGTATCGGGGCCATGGTGCACGGTCAAGCTTTAGCGCCAGGCTTCGCAAAAGTTAATGTGGATGGTGTGTATGCCAATTTTGAGGTGGTCCCGCTACCGAAGCCCCCCAACGACGAGATCGTGAATCTAGGACAGGCCATTGGAACATTCATCCAGTGGCCCAAAACCGACATATCCCTGGAGGCTTCTTCACCGGTGGTAGGACCAGAAGTGCAGTGCAAACCACAGCAACTTGCACTGGTGCCATCTCCACACGGGCAGTGCGAACCACAGCTACCTGCACCGGTGCTATCTCCACGGGTGCTATTCTCGCCAGAGCAACTTGCACCGTCTATACCATTACAGTCGACTAGCATAAAGTCGACCGACAATCGAGGCAGTGGCCAGAACAAATCAAAGACGAAGGATGATGACGATATCCCGTCCATGCCATTGGCCCGCAAATTCGTGCTAGCTGAGCCGATGGTATGCCAGGAAGAGCTCCAAAAACTAGGACTTGGTTGCCAAAGATTCCACCTTTGGTATATGGAACAGTCCAATAAGCCAGAGGCAGAACGGCGCTCAGGTATCACTGTCAAATTCAAGCTGGAACATTTCTTGCACGAAGCTCAGGACTGTGTCTTCGCGATGACCTTTGACGATATATTTGAACTTTTCACGCTCAACGCTCTCGACGCCTCACTCGTTCGATGCTGGACGCTGTAAGTCTGTACAATCACAGTCTCTGTTCACGTAATACCGATATATGTCACAATTTGTTGCTTTTCTGTGTTATATATAGATTCATGCTGACCGAAGCTAGATCATCGAAATCACGAATTGGTTTCCTGGACCCACGCTTGGTCGTCATTGATACCATCATCGAGAATGCATCCTTCGTTGAGGACTATATTACAAAATCACTGCTGGCTCACCAAGATAAGGAATTTGTTCTTATGCCATACAATGAGGATTTCCATTGGATTTTAATTGTAATTATACAAAAATGGAACAAGGCTATATACCTTGATTCTCTAAGTAAGAACAAATCCAAGTACACAACTATCGCCCAAATACTCGATAGGTACGTACATTGTACATTGTACTCTTTCTTTCCTTCCGAATGACTAATCTAACTTTTTTGAATAACGAAGGTCGTTCGCCACATACGTTCAACAAACACGTGACTCGACGACAGGGGCCAAGGCCTTGAAACATGATCGCAAGTTTCGGGTATTCGCTAGCTACACATTAATTAATCATATACAACACATAGTAGTAATGGCACTTGATTTAACACATTATATTTTTTGCAGTGCCACCAGCAGCAGCCGGGCAACACGTGTGGATACTACGTGTGCCACCATATGAGACTACTCCTCAATTCCACCAAGATCACCAATTCTAAGGTTTGTCAACCTTCCCACATTTATTTCATACATGTCAAGTTTTATATATGCGCGCGTTGATATTCCTATCGACAGGCTGCATCCATCTCTACATCTGCATTGAAACAGCCGGATTTTGCAAAAATTCGAGGAGAGCTCATTTGGTTTTTGTGGACAAAAGTCGTAAGATCAGATGGAGAGTTCCACTGCCCAGAATGATTTTTTATTGTAATTCTAAGTGCAAATGCAGTGTACATCTTTTACAATTGTGTATTTGTTAATGGATATTTTATTTCAATTCAATGAATTGATTTGCGAAATGGATGCTTTATGTTTGTGAAATGAAGTGTGTTGTCAATTGGATGTTTTATGTCTGTGAAATGAATTGAGATGTGAAATGTATCTGAAATGAAATGAGAAGTGTCAATTGTATATGTTTTATGTCTGTCATTATCTGCTTGTTTCAGAGGGCATGGCTAGCATTTCCTGAGGCTAGCCAATAAACAGAAATATATTTAGGGGTAGAAAAGAATATCACAGACGGTTTTGCGTTAAAAACCGTCTGTGATAGCTGATAATCACAGACGGTTTTACGTTAAAACTCGTCTGTGATGACCAGTAGCACAGACGATTTTTAACTAAAAACCATCTGTGATTATCAGCTATCACAGACGGTTTTTAACTCAAAACCGTCTGTGATTATCAGCTATCACAGACGGGTTTTAACGCAAAAACCGTCTGTAATAGCTGATAATCATAGACGGTTCAAAAACCGTCTGTGATGACCTTCGATTATCACTGACCCATAAATACAGACGGTTCACAAAACCTTCTGTGATGACGATTTCGAACCGTCTGTGATGACCTTTTCTGTAGTAGTGGATTCATCACAACAAGCCATCACGTGCATGTGCAAGTTTGATCTACTCCATTACTCCATCACGTGTGCATGCAGTGAGTTTAGTATTATTTTTTTAATCCTTTCTCTCTCATGATTAGTTTCTTCACAGGACTAGTTGGTTCATACGGCTAGTTGAGTATAATTAGTCATTGGTTTGTTTTTAATTAGATGCAATAGTAACTTTTAAAAAATCATATATTAGATATATTGCCTTCTTTCTATTTTTTTGTGTGCTTCGTATGATTAGCAGGTTGAATAAAAACAGAGAACAATAGATTTTGAGAAAAGTTTCCGCTGTGCGCTGCAATCATTCACCCCCCTCTGATTGCCATCGACGATCCTACAGATGGTTTCCAATGGTTGTCAATCACATTGATGCTAGACCTCGTGGCCTGCTCTACTAATCCTTCTATTTGGGCTACACCCATGACACAAATTTTGGTTACCATTATCATTGGATTAGTCATGCTAGACGTTAATCATGCACCCTTCACATCACTTCTGTTGTGTGTTTGTTCGACACCAACGAGGTCGAACGGCACGAGCGGGCATGGTCAAGTGTAACGACCACGCTATCAATGGCCCCATAGACCAACGAGGTTATGGATAATGCCAATGCCCACACCTTCATTAATCATTCATCCCTGGCATGGAGAATGTAAAGCAAGGACTAAAGACGACGACCAATGCACAGCTTAATTGGAGGTATTCTGTGGGTTTACCCTATGGATGTAATTAACCAAGGGCCTTCCGAGGCCCCGGGAATCAGGACACCACATCGTCTATATCAGATCTGCTACACAAAGCAGGCTACGGAGCGCATATATATAAAGGGAACTTGTAATTCTGTTCTTCTCAAATGAATGAATAAAATACATATTTTGCCTACTTTTGTTATGTTTATCTATTTTTGTGTACTTTAGTACACTAGCATGCCCGCATCTTATACCCGGGGCCAAAAATCCGTGAGCAATTTCTTGTGTCAAACAAAATGGCATGCCCGGTGGGATATGGTTCTCCTCCCATCTTTGTTGCATTTATTGGTCATCAGTCTCACCCTTGCTTGTTCATCAAAAAGACATGGCATGTTGCATGGTGACCATGGGAGTCGAGCCCCTACTGATCGAAAATCGTCTTCTCACAGGTGAATCCTCCTACGTCAATAACACCCCAATGCCGCAAATGATACAAATTGGATCATTTCTACCTGTGATGGTTTTTGAGCAAGGCTGCAAGATCTATGTTCATTAGACTCAGGAGCCAGTCCAGTTCAAGGTGGTTCTATCCAAGAAGGCTCAAAAGCGGACTGCTGCTAAGGCAAAGAAGGAGCGACGTGCTCTCATGCTTGAAGCATGTGATTTACTAAAAGATTTGATTGTCACTGAGACCAAAGGAGATGTAAATGGTGCTCAGCGATTGCGTGCCAAAGCTTCCAATAGGCGGGCGCATGCTGCTACCCTACGACTACTTGCTTCGGCTGTTGACCTAAAATTGGTTAAGCTGATAGTGCAACGCACCGAAGTCGAATTGCTGCAGTCTTTGAAGGCAGTCTCACAAAATCTTCGTATGTTGATGGCCAATGCTCGTCGAGCATATAGCCCTCATCCCCTCCGTAACTACAGGAGGAGGTATCGGAAGGTGCAACGACTTCAACAATTGATTAGCTCCCGTATCGCGCAGAGCCCTATTCCTGATGAAGATTGGTCTCTTAGCATGAGAGACCTCATAGGTAAGGTGTTCACTTACCGAGCTTTGCTTACATTCACGTGTATCGACCACATTGCATTTATCCGACTGGTTCGACCACGTTGTGCAATTCGACCGCGGTTGCAGATCATCAACAACAAGGTATTGTCGCAACGTATCCTCATCTAGTTGGATATAATGCTTAATAAATCTCCAATATGAAAGCAGAGCCTAGGAAGGTAAGTTATCTGCAGTCAATCAGGAATCTTATCTCAATTTAAATGGCATGATCAGTACCGCGTGAAAGCCGTGTACGAGACCCATAGCCCTTGCCTGTGCCTATAAAAAGAGAGAAAGAAGGAGAGGTCCAAGCAGAAGGACCGTAGATGCAGAGACACAGAGGCAGACGCGAGGAAATCGCAAGGCCAAACACCCACGGACATAGAGCAGAGGCGAAAAGAAAGACAGAAGCAGAGAAGGAGAATCCAGAGAGAGGCCTGAGGAAATGATCATGGCCTCCTATGTTCAGAATGGTAAGAATAGTCTCTCCTATCTTTCTTTTGCATCTAGTTAAGATGCATACGATGAGTGGGGGCTACGACGGCAATGTCGCCAAGCAACCATGATCACTGCCGATCGCTTCCAAAGTCGTGCGTGTCTCCGATCACTTCACAAAGCTGAAGTCCCCGACGGCTATCGACAGATTCCAAAGCCATGCATGTCTCCGATTGCTTCGCAAAGCCAAGGTGGACGATCGCTTCTGAGGTTATGTGTGTATCCGATCGCTTTGCAAAGTCGAAGTCCTCGATGGCTACCAATCGATCCTGAAGCCATGCATGTCTCGGATCGCTTGCTAGAGCCGACGCCTTCGATCACCTGCAAGAATGCAAAAACTTATGACCGTCAGCCATCTATGATCGCTTGCTGAAGCCGGACACCTCCGACTTCTTGTCGAAGCTGAACGCCTCCGACTGATCCTCGAAGATGGACACAGATGACCACTTGCAGAGTCAAGCCTCTCTAACCACCTGTTGTACACATACTTCTTCAGCCGCAGATCTCCAATCACGGTGCTTCAATACTCCAACGAGTACTCCCCTACAACTAGGCTTCATAAGTGCCTTGTTCGACTAAGTATGCTACAATACTTTTAAGAGTATGCCCTATGACCACGGTGATACCATGATATTTGACCATGGGGCTACAGCACTTTTACGACCACGGTGATACAGTGATGGTCGACTTGTCTGCTACAGTGCTTTTACGAGCACTCCCTTCGACCACATGGATTTTGACCACGGACGTTTTTCAATGGGTTTCGACCACGGTGGGTTTTGACCACAGCTATCTTCCAATGGGTTTTAACTACTATGACTATTCGACCACAGATGTTTTCCAATGGGTTTGGACCATGGTGGGTTTCAATCGCAGATGTTTTCCGATGGGATTTGACCACGGTGGGTTTTGACTATGACTACCTTCTAATGGGTTTTGACTACTGTGACTGTTCGACCATGGACATTTTCCGATGGGTTTTGACCACGGTTGTCTTCCGATGGGTTTCAACTACTATGACTGTTCGACCATGGTAACGTTCGATCACGGTGATATTTGACCACAGTGATGTTCGACCACGGTGATGTTCGACCATAGTGATGCTTGACCATAGTGGCTTTTCAACTACGGTGACCTATGACCATGGTGACGGCTGACCCTAGATGTTTCTTGGTGGTGTCGACCACGGCGACCTGCGACCACAGTGACTGCCAACCCCGGATGTTTCCCGATGGTTTCAACCATGTGACTTTCGACCATGGAGATTTCCCGACAAGTTCGATCATAGTGATGTTCGACCACTAAGCACTTCTGATGGGTTTCGACCACAATGGATCTTGAACACAGGCATCTCCTAATGGATTTTGACCACGGATGTTTCTTGGCAGGCTTTTACTATGATGGATCTCGACCATGGATGGTTTCTGATGGCTGTCGCTCACATTGATGCTAGACCCCGTGGCCTGCTCTACTAATCCTTCCGTTTGGGCTACGCTCACGACACCGATTTTGGCTGCCATTATCATTGGATCAGTCATGCTAAACGTTAATCATGCACCCTTCAAATCACTTTTGTTGTGTGTTTGTTTGACACCGACGAGGTCAAACGGCATGGGTAGGCGCGGTCAAGTGTAACGACCACACTATCAATGGCCCCATAGACCGATGAGGCTATGGATAATGCCAACGCCTACACCTTCATTAATCATTCATCCCTGGCATGGAGAACGTAAAGCGAGGATTGAAAACAACGACCAATGCATAGCTTAATTGAAGGTATTTTATGGGTTTACCCTGCGGATGTAATTAATCGATGGCCTTCTAAGGTCCCGGAAATCAAGACACAACATCGTTTATGTCAAATCTTCTATACAAAGCAGGCTATGGAGAACATATATATAAAGGGAACTTGTAATTTTGTTCTTCTCAAATGAATGAATAAAATACATGTTTTTCCTATTTTTATTATGTTTATCTATTTTTGTGTACTTTAGTACACTGGCACGCCCACATCTTATACCCCAGAGCTAGAAATTTGTGAGCAATTTCTCATGTCAAACACTATTATAATCGATTTGTAAATTCTGTCTTGAAAACACACTTTATTTAAAAGCTAATTAATGTAAAAAAAGAGCCTAATGTTAACTTGCGAAGGGCTGGTTTGGTGACTAAGGAAGAACTGTGGTCTTGGACTCTTGGAGAGTGACGGCATGGTGTGTGGCGAGTTTGTAAACAGCTCCAAAACAGTAGTCTGTAAGGTGGTTTCGAGCGTCAATCTTATTTTTCTTCCTCGTTGTTGTATCCTTTGCCCAGCTATTGGCTCAGTTCTTTTGGGCTTATGCTTTGGCTTTAGCTTCTATTTCTACAGTAACTCACCATTAAATGGTGTGTTTTTTCAAGGCGATGTCTACAGGTAAATTTTAGTATAAACTGTATTGAGTTCAGTTGTACTTCCTCTCACGAATAGATCAGAATTCAAAAACCACCGCCATAAGCCGCAGCCTAAAAGAACCCACCTATTGGCCTCCTTGACCTGTACTCTCCCAATCTTATGAATTAGGCCTGGCAACCTTTCAGTCAGCCCCTAAAAATATGAAATAACCAAGTTTTGTGTCTATATGTGTATATAGACCTTTGATCAGTTAATTAATTCCCCTCTTTTGTTCCCAAGTATTTTGTCATCGATACGAGATCGGACAGTAAATTTATAGGCACTTCTAGTTGGATTCATGAACCACCAAGGATTCAAAAGAGGGGATTTAACGAGAATCACACACGACCGACCGTATTAATGTATTGCATATGGGTGAGTGTTACAAGTGGCATCCTCCTCCCCATTTACAAGGGGTCCTATTTATAGATAGGAAAAAAGTGTTTGAAGTTACATTTTGCCCTCAAATCCTAGCTCGCACCGATGGGTACTTTCATCCATCATGCCAAGTAGGTCCCACCACGTTCGAGATTCGCAATATCAAATCCTAGATCGCGTCGATGGGTACTTTCATCCAATAAGGCCTCGGTGTGTGGCTAACTAGGACCTCATCCGAGGTGGACTCCAGACCCCGTCCGGTGTAGGTCTATGTGCCTCATCCGAGGTTGATCCATGGACCTCATCCGAGATGGACTCCGGATCTCGTCTGAGGTGGATCCCCCAATGTGTGACATCACACTGACATTATCATTGGCCCAAAGTAGTGTGGGGACCCTCCTACAACAATAGCCCCTCACCCGATTTGAGTGGTCGTCAACCACCCTGGGCTGACCCGTCGACTTATAAAAGGGATCAGTGCACGGCCTCGGGTCAACGATTCCACTAGTAACATACGGTGCACTCTGACAACATATTAAAACACATTGGCCTTCACATGAACTTTAGATGGTAGGTCATGCACGCTCCCCTACATTGGGTTCCTTTGGTGTTCATCAAGGGCCGCTGCTCCACTTGGCCGATTTTAGGTCATATTAGGGAGTTCACCATCGCACAAAAGGATGTGTGGTCACGGATAGCTAGAGAGTCAAGTGTCTACCTCCTAGATGCTAAAGTTATGTGGAAATGTGGAGCTAGGATCTAGCCCAAAGAAGTGCCTTATGAAGTGAGTTCTTGACTCATGACCTTCGAGAGGTGAAGGTATGCATAGCAGTGCTAAGCTTGACTCGCATAAGTGTGGCCAAGGCTTAGCCATTGATAAATGACAGAACCCCGAGGTGCAAAAGGTTGACTCACTTGAACAAGTAGAAATGAGTGTGCACGACTTGTTAGTCGAAGACACGCAGAGCTCTTAGGTGAACAGGCCATTATGTGAACTTGTCGAGTTAGGCATGGACATGTTGCTAGTCTGAGGTGCAACAAAGCTTTAAGGTGTGTGAGGCTGACTGAGACATGCGCATCCCTATGCGTGAGCTTGATTGGTGACGCTAAGTTGGATGACATGTTGAGATGTGATCAGCCAATGAACACCAATGCACCAAGATGTTTGAGGTTAGTGTGCGTACCTGGGACCAACCTGATGAGGTTGACCCTCAGGTGAGAGAATATGTGCTAAGTTGTTGTCTACTCGACTTGCCGTGGCACGGTGCTAGAAGCTAGGAGGTGTGCCACGTGCTCGACCTATAGAGGTGTGGCCTATGAAGCAAGAAGTGCCCGATACAAAGCTACATTTGGTCGACGGATTGCCCTCAAGGCTGATCACACCACGCTGAGATGACGTGTTAGCACTTGTCAAGGTGAAGCTATTAATCCAATAGGTGCGCACAATTGAGGAGATGCTAATAGATCGAGCTGAGCTTGGGGGAATGCGTTGTATGTCTAACCGTATCATACGGAGGTGAAGCTATTGAGGAGTGTTGCTCCTTGCCAGGCAAACTAACTGTTAGACCATGTGATGGTCATGCATTTTGTTGATAATGAATAATTGACATTTGGTTTTATTGGAATTTGCTTTCGTGAAAGTTCTGGTCGATGTGCTTCTGTGCTTTTTCAGGATGGCAAAATGACCATGTCTGGTAGTCTGATCGGCCTTGTGATGGCTGGTCCAATCGGCCTTGTGATTGATGGTCTGGTCGGTAGTCCAAACAATAGATTTTGACCATGGCAATTCGACCACGTCAAGCTTTGACCACGGTATTTCGACCACGCCAAGCTTTGACCACGTCTGGTTTTGATCACGGCAGATTTTGACCACGTTCAACTTCGACCATGACTGGCTTTGACACAGCAAATTGACCACAGTATTTTGACCATGGCAGATAATCATAGATTTTGACCTCGAATAGTGAACCAGTCGTAAGTGATAGTGAACCGATCGAAGGTCATAAGATCATCTACTACAGTAACCAATCAAAGGTCATAGCTACAGTACTTTTCCATGGTCATAGCTACAGTATCTGGTCGATACTCGATAGTCATAGATTTTACTGGTTGATACCCGATAGTCATATGCTTTACTGGTCGATACTCAATAGTTATGGACTTTACTGGTCGATACTCGATATTCATAAATTTTGCGGTCTGCTATTGTTGTCTTAAACTTTTCAATCGGTTATCGTAGACCTCGCGATCGGTAGTCGAAGGCTTTGCGATC
Source organism: Dendrocalamus latiflorus (assembly GCA_017311315.1). Lineage (NCBI taxonomy): Eukaryota > Viridiplantae > Streptophyta > Magnoliopsida > Poales > Poaceae > Dendrocalamus > Dendrocalamus latiflorus. Next base: position 26,693,709 of record CM029663.1, read on the forward strand.
GGCTGTCGTAGGCTTCATGATCAGTACTCGTAGACTTCATGGTCGGTTCAAGTGCTTCAATTCTTTCTATCTTCGAGTACTTCGAGTACTCGTGTTAGGCCAGCGGTACGACTGGCTAGTGCATGGTGGTCAGTGAATAGTACTCAGAGGAACAATACTCGAAAGATTCGGTACTCAGAAGATGGAAGTACTCTGTGGTTAGATGGTCATGGTACTCAATAGTCGGTACTTGATGGTTCTATGGTCAGTAGCGATACTTGTTATTCTCGAGTAATCTAAGCGATGGTATTTCCCAAGTACTTGTGTTCGAGTACTCGATGAGCTAATGACCAGTCTGTGCATAGCAGTTGTAACCGGTCGTAATGAGTAGTCTGAGGGTGATTTCTAGGGAGTGATAGAAATTTTGGTTGTGGACGACATGGTTGATGTTTGTGGATGGTTAACAGTGTGATTTGTGTGTGTAGACTGATGATGGTCAAGTTGTGGAGAACTTGTGCTAGAAAAATGTTCATGTGTCTTTGATGTGTGGATTGGTGTGGAGATGGTCATGATCGGTGACAAGGAAGACCAAGACTAGGATGGGGAAATCTAAGGTCGAGGCGGTCGAGAATGTCACATGAGGTGGTCATGCTAATGCTGAAGACATAGAGATTAAAGGTAGTGATTCGTGGAGAAGCTACGGATGGTGTGGTCCAGAAGGCTTCGACACAGAAGGTAATGGTGCGTGATGAAGGTACAGGAGGTGCTGTCTTGGAGGCTTCATCACGTGTTGGGTTAGGAGTTGTGGATGGAGTCCATAACTGAGAAAATTAAGAGTTTAAATAAATCTCGTGTTCTTCGGGTCCCTTGATTTGAGGAAGAGATAGAGTTTTGTGTTCATGTTTGAGTCGGACATGGTTGGGACGTTAGTCTATAAAAGCAAGGAGAGGCTAAGGGCTATGGCTTTTGAGAAAGTTTTAGTACAATTTTGAGAGGGCTTTCATCGAGAAGGTTTTTAGGGGTGCTGATGAGGGCACTTTATAAATTTATAAAATTCTAGCAATAAAGATAGTCTTGAATCGGTTTGGTTATTTATTTTGCACTAGGGATTGCTGGTGGTTAGATCTTACGACCACATTCTAAACAATTGTGCGGGTGGATATTCAAGTGGTTGTAAGCGTAGCAGTTGATCAGGGGATTGATCACCAAGCGGTCGAAAGCATCACCGACTATCTAGAGACTTTGGAAAAGGGCGATGACAATCATTCACCCCCCTCTGCTTGCAATAATCCATCCTACACTAACCCAATGACTAGAAGAGTGTGCTAGGGTGCGAAGTACTTAGAGACTGATGAGTTGCCTGTGAGGCGAAGATGCATTCACCAAAGCACCTATTAACTGATTCCCATAGGGGTTGCCTATCGAGCGAGTCGATGTGCACTGAAGTGCTGGATACTCAACTTGCCTGAGGCCTGACTTGTCGAGGAGTTCTCAACTCACCAAGGAATGGCCTTCGAGGTGAGGAGATATGCACCCGAATGCAAGGTGGTCAACTTGTCGAAGCAAACATGGTCGACTCATAGAGGCATTGACTGTGAGGTAAGGAGTACTCAACAAACCGAGTATGGCCTTCGACAGTAGGAGATGATTTGGTTATCATTTGGTTATCTGTAAAGCTAGAGAGAGCCCCTCATTGGGGAAATGCAATCCATACGAAGTGAATTTCAGCTAAGACAAAGCCATCAAGGCCAATCAAATCGTGTCGAGGTTAAGCCATCACTCTCAAGATGCTTGAAAAGCTTTGTCGATGCACTGGACGGGCTGAGGCAACGAGCGTAGTGAACCACCTTCTCTGGAGTAACATAGACCTTATCTTTGGCTCAACCCAGACCTAGTTTGGGGGTGGCACCCTAGAGAATAGGGAAGACAATGATATGATGGCTAGGTCTATTATTTCTCACCCAGAATCATACCCGATGCATGGTAGGGTTGAAGTAGAGGCGACATCCGAGACCATCTTGGGTGGACTCTATCAGGTCAAGCCCAAATAGTAGTGGTGGCGGTGGAGTCGGTCTAAGCTAGAATGGTGGCATGTAATGGACATTGAGCCCGGATGATGGCGCGCGACACCATCAAAAAATATAGCACTTGTGATGAGGCTTGAAAGTGTTTCCGAAAAACTTAGCGCTTGAGACGAGACTCGTGAGTGCTTTGTGGATGGGGTGAGGCCGAAACACCATCGTCTACCATCAAAAGAACTTGGCGCTTGAGACAAGGCTTAAGAGCGCTTCGCGGATGGGAAGAGTCCAGAACGCCACTATATCCCATCCAAAAAACTTAGCTCTTGAGACAAGGCTCGCAAGAGCTTTGTGGTTGGAGAGAGGCCGAAACTTCGCCATTTCCCATCTAAGAACTTAGAACTCAAGACGAGGCTTGCCACCATCTCCCATCGCAAAAACTTCGCACTCGAGACAAGGCTCGCGAATGCCTGTGTATGCCTACTCGACCTTGGAAGGTGAGGAATGTCCATAATAGGTTAAGTTCACTTGGAGAGTATTTGTTCACTCGGTCTAGAGTGTGACTATCCATTCACTCGGGCCAAAGGGTGAATATCCATTCATTTGACCCCAGAGGGTGAGTATCTGCTCACTCAACTCAAAGGGTGAGTATGTGTTTGCTCAGCCCTAGAGGGTAAATGTCTATCCACTCAACCCTAGAGGATATCCGCTCACTCTCCCTCAGAGGGTGAGTGTGTGTTCACTCGACCCCGAAGGGTGGGTGTGTTCACTCAGCCCATGAGGGTGAGTATGTGTGCACTCGACGCTGAAGGGTGAGTGTGTTTAGTTGGCCCCAAAGGGTAAGTGTCCGTCCACTCGACCATTGAGGGTATCCACTCACTCGCCCCAGGAGGGTAAGTATGTGTTCACTCGACCCCGAAGGGTGAGTGTGTTCATTCGGTCCTAGAGGGTGAGTATGTGTGCACTTTGCCTCGAAGGATGAGGTTGTGGATGCTTAACCCCAGACAGCATGGCTCACGGAGCAAGGGGTGCTTCACTGACCAAGGTACAACCTTCAGGTGGGATGACATGTGCCAAATTGCTACATTTCAAGCGCCAAGGTAAATCCATCGAGCTAGGGGGAGCTTCTGGTCGAGAAGATGCCATCGAGGCAAAGTGAGGTCTGACCGGGGCAAAGCCATCGAGGCTAAGTTGAGCCACGCCGAGGCCAAGCCGTCGAGGCATGTTGCAGCTCACCTAGGTGAATCCGTTGAGTTAGGGGGAGCCCCTGGTCTAGGAGATGCCATTAAGGTGAAGCAAAGTTTGACAAGGCAAAGCCGGTGAGGCTGACTTGAACCATGTCGAGGCCAAGTCATCAAGGCATGTTGGAGCTCGCTGAGGTAAATCCGTCGAATTAGGGGGAGCCCCTAGTCAAGGAGACATCATCAAGGAAAACCGAAGTCCAACTGAGCCAAAGCTATCGAGGCTGACTTGAACCACGCTGAGGCCAAGGCATCTAAACATGTTGGAGATCATTGAAGTGAATCCATTGAGCTAGAGGGAACCCCTGGTCGAGGAGATGCCATCGAGGCGAAGTAAAATTTGGTCGAGGCAAAACCGTTGAGGCCGAGTTGAACCACATCAAGGAAAAGCCATCGAGGCATGTTGGAGCTCACCGAGGTGAATCCGCCGAGTTAGGGGAGCCTCTGGTTGAGGAGACATCATGGAGGTGAAGCGAAGTTTGACCGAGGCAAAACCATTTGGCCGAGTTGAACCACACTGAGGCAAAGCTATCAAGGTGTGTTTGGGGTCACTAAGGTGAATCCATCGAGGTAGGGGGTCTAGTCGAGGAGAAACCATTGAGGCAAAGTAAAGTATGACTGAGACAAAGCCACTAAGGTCGACTTGAACCATGTCAAAGCCAAGCCATTAAAGCGTGTTGGAGCTCATCGAGGTAAATTTGTTGAGTTTAGGGGAGCCCTTGGTCAAGGAGACGCTATCGAGGTAGAGCAAAGTCCGACTAGGGCAAAGCCATTGGGCCGACTTGAACCACGCTGAGGCCAAGCCACCGAGGCATGTTAGAGCTTGCTAAGGTGAATCCGTCGAGCTAGGGGAACCTTAATCAAGTAGACGCCATCAAAGCGAAGTGAAGTCTGACCAAGGCAAAGCCGTTGAGGCTGCTCCTCCTAGTAGAGGGTCCAGCGGTGACCTTTGCCCTCTTCGAGGTCATGGCGAGGGGGCAGTACGAAGAAACAACTCAAGTAGAAGCGTGCCGCGCATGAGCCCAAATTGGTGGGACCTGGACAAGGCCCAAAGGGGATCCGAGCAGGGTCAGGAGTGTGCCCCAGACTAGCTCTGAGGGTGGCGCAGACCACCTCCAAGGGGCATGGATCTCTTGGGGGAGGACCTGGACAAGGCCCGGGAGGGCTCCGGATGGGGTTGGGGGTGAGCTTCGGACTGCCTTCGGATCGCGTCAACCATCAAGACGTGGACAAGGCCAGGCTCCCGACGGGGTCAGCGGTGAACTCTGGACTGCATTTGGATCGCGCTGACTACAAAAACACGGATAAGGCCAGGCTCCGTACGGGGTTGACTATGAACTCTGGACCACCTCTAGATCGCCCGACCACGGAAACGCGAACAAGGCCAGGCTCCGTACGGGATCGAGGCTCCAGACGAGATCAGGAGCGAACTCCAAACTATGTCAACCACCGAGGCGCGGACGAGGCCGAGCTCCGAACAAGGTCAGGGGCAAACTCCGGATCGCTCCGACCATCGAGACACGGATGAGCCTGGGATCCGTAAGATGTCGAGAGTAGACTTCGGACCGCCATCGGATCATGCCGACCATCGAGGCACGAACTCTGGACCCGTTCGGGATAGGTCCGTGCCTCGGTCGGGGTTAAACTCCGGATGTCATTTGATATTGGTCTGCAGATCTCGTCCCGAATAAATATCATCGGACTGAGATAGTACAGGACCCTCGAGAATCCCCGAACAGTGGCCGCACGCGCCTTCTACGCACGCATGCAACTTGCGAGGCTACAAGGAGCTAGCTAGTCTAACAAACGCCGGAATTCGCAAACTACACAGCTCCTTTTTGTGGTTCGAGGAACCGTCCTTCTCGGTGCATGGGTGACTGATGGATGGATTGACGCCTGATAGTAAGACATCCATTGTCCTAGCTAGGTGCCTTTTTCACGACAAATTTCCTTGTCCTATAGTGGGCAAAAGTCGATCGGCAAATAATCCACGATAGTTGGATAGTGAGATCGCATCGCATGTTTATCACTGCACTAGCGTTGCACTGCAATCTAGCTAGCCACTTGAATTTTTTGCTCATGCCGAATCCAACCTGAGTCAAAAATTTGACTCGGGCTCGGGAGTAGTTCATGAGCTTTCACTTTCTAGATTAGTCTTGGTCACAAGTTCGTTTCACATGCACGCATGCATGCTGGCCATATATGGTAGCACTAATCAGGATCCTTTCCAACGGCTAAAAGGTAAGGTATATATTACCATGAAAGATGTGGGAAGGTTGTACAATAACACCGTTGGATCACCTATAATTAGCTTGTATATATATTACCATTTGGTCACGAGCTCGATGCACACCACAGACAACAGAACAACTAAATGATATTTTTGTTGAGGAACCGTCGCTAGCGACCAGTCCAATCGATTCCTCTGCTTAGAATAAGAACGAATCAATCACAGAAGACAGAATAATAGATTGAACACAGAGAGGTAGAGAGAACTCCTGGTCTTTCTTTATTGCTTTCAATTGCATCAGGTGTGTACAATATGCCAGTATAGCTCCCTATTTATATCCTACGGTGGGGTGCCCATAATGGGCTAGGGCTGCTGGCCTGGGCCCAGGTTTCTCAACACTCCCCCTTGGGCACTCACCCAACACGTTCATGCCTTGTTAAAACTCCATAAAACCCAGTGGAAAAATTTGGAGAAAGAGTACATAATACATGTGATGCTGCGATGCACGAATTGCCTCATTAAAAACCTTAGTCGAGAAACTTCAGAAAACTCGTCAAGGGAAAAAGAGTACAATCCACCCAATTTGATTTGGTCTTCAGGACTTCATTCTTTTGGGTACTTAAACTTCGTGATCAAGATTTACTATCAGGCCTGAGAGAATTCTCCCTTTGAATTCTGCACTTCTCTAAGTCTCATCATTCCAATCCCTCGCACGCACCTTTCAAAGCTAGATGCGGGGAGTGACTTAGTGAACAAATCTGCTAGATTTTTACAAGACTTAGTATGCAGTACTTTAATCTCATCCATCTTTTTGCAATTCATGAGTATAGAAGAACTTAGGGTTGATATGCGTTGTGAGATGACTCTTCACATAGCCCATTTGCACTTGTGCTACGCAAGCTGCATTATCTTCATAGATAATTGTGGGGGTTTGCACAATGTTCATCCCACATGACTGTTGGATGTGGTGAACCATTCAGCGGAGCCAAGCGCACTCTCGTGCGGCTTCATACAGTGCTATAATTTCTAAGTGGTTCGTCGAAGTAGCTACAAGGCTTTGCTTGGACGATTTCCAGAAAATTGCAGTTCCACCACACAGGAATACATAGCCTGTTTGCGACTTTGCGGTATGTGGGTCAGATAGGTACCCAGCATCTGCATGGCCAATCAAGTTCAGATCTTGATTTTTTCTGTAGAACAATCCAAGGTCCTTACTTCCTTGGAGGTATCGGAAGATGTCCTTTATACCCTGCCAATGCCTTTTGGTAGGTTCTGCACTGTACCTTGCTAATAAGTTCACGGCAAAAGCAATGTCCGGTCTAGTGCAGTTTGCTAAGTACATGAGTGCTCCCACTGCACTCAAGTATGGAATTCCGGTCCCAGGACTTCCTCCCCCTCTTCCCTAGGTCGAAAAGGATCTTTTTCTTGCTGTAAAGACCTCCCTATCATCGGTACTTTCGAGGAAAATGCCTTCTCAAAGCCAAATCTTTCAAGCACCTTCTGGGTGTAGGTCGACTGATGTACCAAGATGCTCAAGCTGGAGGCCTAAGCAGAACTTGGTCTTGCCCAGATCTTTCATTTCAAACTCTGACTCCAAGTAAGAGCTTGCATCTTTTATGTCTTCAGCTGTCCCGATGATGTTCAGATCATCTACACATACGGAGATTATACAGAATCCATTATGGGATCACCGTATAAATACACAAGGACAGTCTTCATTGTTCGTGTAGCCTTTCTTGCAAAGAAAGTCGCTTAAACGATTATACCACATTCTTCCAGATTGTTTCAGTCCATACAGTGACTTTCTGAGTTTCACACTGTACAGATTTCTATTTGCTCTGTCTTGGTTCGGGAGAGAGATTCCTTCAGAGACTTTCATATAAATCTCTGAATCCAAGTTACCGTAATGGTATGCAGTCACAACATCCATCAAATTCATTTCTAAGTTCAAGTTCACTGCCATTGAGATCAAATATCTAAAGGTAATTCCACTCATGACTGGGGAGTAGGTTTCTTCATAATCAACTCTAGGACGTTGAGTGAAACCTTGTACTACTAGCCTTACTATGTATCTCACTACTTCATTTCTTTCATTTCTCTTTCGAACAAATACCCACTTGTGCCATACGGGGTGCACATGGGGAGACGTGCGGCATTTGGGCCCAACACCTCTCTTTTGTTCAAAGATAGCAATTCAGTTACTATTGCCTTCCTCCAATCTTCCCAGTCTGATTTTTTCTTACATTCAACGAGCAATGCAGGCTCGGGATCAAAATCAATGATTGTGTCAATTTTCTTTGCGAAGTAGATATCGATATTAGCTGTTGTCCTGTTCATGGACTCTCCCGTGTGCACATAATTTATAGCTATTTCTTCATGAGTTACTTCTTCTGTAGCTTCACCTTGCGCATCGCTTCTTTTAATTGCGGTGGCAAGTTCCTTTAGTTTTTCGGCTCCGATGTGTGCGCACACATCCATGCTGATGGGGATATTCAGATCCGGTATGCCCTTTTCTTAAGGTGTCATACTTGTGCCAGGTCTCAACTAGCTCGCCTTCTCATTCTAGGGGACTTCAGTGATCGGCTGTGATAAGTTCTTATTATCCTTTTTCGCCGGGCGTCCCCGATTACTTTGGACTCGAGGAGCCGGAGTTCTCGTCCTTTTATTCTGAGGCCTTTGGATGGGATTAGGGATACCTTCAATTTTCTTTGGTATTTCAACCCTCTCCGGTGCATTGCGTGCAGGCACATGCAACTTAGTCACGCTCTTCAAATCACTAAAGTGATCGGGCAGTTCATTTGCTAATGCTTGCAAGCCGCTGATCTTCTGAACCTCTTTTTCAGTTTCACTAGTGCGCGGGTCATGTGCATGAATTCCCGTGGCTTCCCACGTAATTTCCTGATATTTTTCATCAAGGGGTTGATTTCCTCCCCATAATGACGAAAAATTATCCTTATCAAAAAATGCAATCAGCGAAATGGGCAGTATGCAAATCTCCCGTCATGGGTTCCAAATACCTTATTATGGATGCAGTCTCATAACCAACGTATATCCCAATCTTACGGAGATGGCCCATTGCAGTACGCTGCGGAGACGGTATAGGTACATAAACCTTGCATCCAAACCTCCTGTGATGAGAGATTTTCGATGGTGACCCTTGCGCTAGTTGCATAGGTGAATAGATGTTGTAGGCCGAAGGTCTAAGGTTGATGAGATTCACTGCATGAAGGACTGCGTGTCCCCAACATGTAGTTGGCAAATTACATTTATGCAAAAGGGGTCGGGCAATAAATTTAATTCTCTTAATTAAAGCCTCTGCTAAACCATTCTGGGTATAGACATGCGGTACCGAGTGCTCAACTGCAATTCCCATTGCCATGCAATAATCATCAAATGCCTTCGAAGTAAATTCTCCAGCGTTGTCCATCATGGACTTGATGTGATGATCAGGGAACACATTTCTGATGCGAATGATCTACGAGATCAATTTGGTGAAAGCATGGTTTCTTGTGGACAACAAACTCACATATGACCATTTCGAGGAAGCGTCAATGAGCACCATGAAATACTTAAATGGCCCTGAGATGGGCTGAATGGGACCGCAAATGTCTCCCTGCATGCGTTCCAGGAATGCAGGGACATCATCCTTCACTTTTAGAGTGGAGGGTCTAGTAATTAATTTCCCGATGGCACATGCAGGGCACACAAAATCTTCATGATTTGAAAAATTCTTCACATTAATATTATGCCCTTGGGAATTATTAATTATGTTTCTCATCATCATAAGACCTGGGTGGCCTAATCTATCATGCTAGAGATAGAAGAGTTCAGAGCTTCTAAATACTGTCTTCAGAACAGTGTAGGCTGTAGGTGCCTTAATGTTGGTATAATATAGCCAGTTTCTAGTGAAGGAAGTTTTTCTAATACCCTTTTGCCATTCTCTTCGTGCTTCGTGATGAGCAGATATTCCTTATCGTACTCTTTGTCAGTCTCAACGTGGAAACCATTGGCGCGAATATCCTTAAAATTTAGGAGAGTTCTAGTCAATTCTGGGTACAATAATGCTTCTTCAATGACCAAAGTTGTGCCCATAGGAGATCATGGCAGTGGCTGGCTCTAAGTCATAAGGAGGCGTTGCTGCCATGATGGATTCAACTTCCATCAACTCAGGCAGCTGCTCAGGATGCTCCCCTCGACTGCTGCAAAGTGGGCTTCAGGCTGCCCTTTGCCATCCTTCTTCTTCTGAGCTTGGTGGGCATCAATGACATGTTGCGATTCTTTGCATATCCGCAACCAATGCCCCCATTTGCCACACTTGTAGCAACCCTGGTTCTACTGACCATAGGTCTTGCCACTCTTTTTAGCCTTTTAGTCACTTGGAGCATCTGACTTGCCTTTCTGGGCAACTATCTTACCCTTCTTCCCCCTTTTCTTCATCAAGGGCTTTCGCACCTTGTAGCTGCTAGCGTTGGCTTCACGGCCAGTGGAGCTACCTGGTGGCTGAGTGACATAATTCGTGCGGAGAAGTTCGTCCTGAGCCTCCGCAACCTGCATCATATCAATCAATTCGGCGTACTCCTTGTAGCCGTCTTGACGATAGTTGCGGGCGGATTGTACAGCATTGGGGTGAAAGGTGGACAGGGTCTTGTCGATCTTCTGCTCATCTGTGATCTTCTTGCCACAGAGTTGAAGATTGGTACAAATCCTGTGTAAGGCAGAATTGTAATCCCCGACCGTCTTAAAGTCGGCAAACCTCAGTCTGATCCACTCCTGCTCTGCTTGAGGAAGAATGGTGTACTTCAGCCTCTCAAACCGCTTCTTGAGTGCGGTCCAGAGTGCTAGCGCGCTTCTCTCCGCCATATACTCATTCTTGAGAGTAAGGTAGAGGTGGTGCCTGAGAAAATGAAGTGTCTGATCATTCTCCTCAGGTGTGGGTCGGGCGTCTTTCTGTCCACCAATCCCAATAGCCGCGCAGAGCTTCCTGGCTCCAAGTTCAATCTCGACATCGGATGCCCATGTCAGATAGTTTTGGCCATGTTGGGCCAGCTCCTCGAACTCACGGTTTGTGATGCGAGTCATCTACATGTGTATGAACAAAATAAAATAAGTTTACTTCAGGTAAACATACATGGAACAATTTACTTCGGGTAAATAAATGGTACAATAGGTTCTCGTAATGTTTCATAATTTTTTGTGCATTTTCTATAATTTTACTACTAATTTCAGTGATTAAAAGCAATTTAAACGATTACAATTAACCAAAAATAGTAAATAAATACAGAAAATACAAAGAATAATAATGGCAAAAATAATAAGCTTCAAATGCTAAAAATAATTCAAAGTTCAGATTCCCGAGGCCCTTTTATGCTAGAATATAAATTTTCAGCGAAGTCTGCAATTTCTGGGGGTTTCTACGCAAATTTTCAGTTCAAAGCAAAATTTGCGCAATTTTCTGATTTACCAAGGGGTTTTCTGCAAAATTCTGGACCCGCTCGTAAATTTGAGGGCTTATTCGTAATTTTCGGAACTACGAGGCCTTTTATGCAAAATTCGGGACCTATATTAAAGGTTTAAGGACCAATCAGTAATTCCCCAAAAACCGGAGGGTTTTTCCGTAAAACTGTCGGCGCACCACACCCCCAGCCGGATTTTCCCCTCCCCCGGCCCATCACACCTCGTCCCATGTGGGCTGTTTTCTCTCACCCGATCCGACCCATCTGGCCCGGTGGCTCACCCGGCCGCTTTTACCCGATCGGTAGGGTTTCCCCTGCCGGCCTTCCCGTGGTGGCGGCGGCGGCCCGACCTGTAGCTCGGGTGGAGGCGAGGTGATACAGCCGGGTCGGGCCGGCGGGGCCAACGGCAACAGCCGGCGGTGGGGCTGGCGCAAGGCGGCCGAGCGGTCGGCTGCGGGCCGGAGCTCGGGGCGATGGCCGGCCATGCCAGTGGTGGCCATCGGCGAGGCGGTGTGCAAGGCCGGTTTCAGCGGCCGGCGAGCGCGGGAAGGCCGCTTCAAGCGGCAGCGAGCGACGCTGTGCGGGCGGCGGCTGAGGCGAGCGGCACGATGCGGTTCGGGGCGCGGTGCTGGCGCGACTCTTCGGGTGCTTCGGGCGGGGAAGCCGAAGGGTCGGCCGGGCGGGGCGTAGGCGCGCCGTTCAAGGCGAGCGGAGGCCGAGCCGGGCCACATGCAGGCGGTGTTCGGGTGAGCGCCGGCAAGCTGGGCGGCGGCCGCGTGCAGGCGGCATTCGGGCGAGCGGCTGCAGGCCGAGACACGCGGCGGGAGCGGCGCCGTGCGGGGCGCGATGGAGGAGCTGGCTCCGGGTGCGGTGGCGGCTGTGACCTGGCGGCAAGCCTGAAGGTGACGGCGCGCTTTGGGAAGGCCGGCTTCAGGCGTGGCGAGGCCGGTGGCCGATCGGAGTCGGGCCGGTGGCTCGGCGCTTTCGGGCGCACTTCCTCGGGCGGTGGCCATGCAGCTGGCGGCGGCGCCCCATGCGGGAGGCGGCAGTCGGCCGGCGGCAGCAGGCCTGCGACCGGCAGCAAGCTGTCGGCCAGCACCTTTTTTTCTCGCACAGTAGCTGTCCATAAACCGAACAAAGAAAGCGATGCTAATTTATTTTCTCGTGCAGTGATCATGCAGAATCAAACAAAACCATGCAAATTTTTTTGTTTTCGTTTCTAATCTACAGTGCAATCAACATTTACCCCGTTTCACAATCTACCGATCGACATTATGCCGGCGACTTCAGGTCTGCTCGCGGTAGATTAGGGCGGATTTGCACCGTAGAGATTCAATCTAGAAAGTGAAAGAAATTGCGAATTCAAAGCGATCTAGAAAATTCAATCTATTAGAGTTTCAATGATTACTTTCGTTCACCGGAGCGAAGTCGTGCTGATAACGTGTTGAGGAACCATCACTGGCGACCAGTCCCATCGATTTCTCTGCTTAGAATAAGAACAAATCAATCACAGAAGACAGAATAATAGATTGAACACAGAGAGGTAGAGAGAACTCCTGGTCTTTCTTTGTTGCTTTCAATTGCATCAGGTGTGTACAATATGCCAGGTGTGTACACATCCACATCTTCTTTTCCTCTCATGTGGCTTTTAGTGCGGGTCGTCTAGGATTCTTTTTATTTATTGGGTTCATCTATAATGTATAATGGGTAGCTTTGTCCCATAAGATTCCTTATTTTACCTAAGGCATCTACTGGTAATCATTTACTGACCATAATAAGGGTTCACTGAATTGAGGGATAGATGTTTTTCTTTTTTCTAAGAATTTATAGCTTATTTTTATTTCTCTTACCAACTATAAAACTCATGTTATTGACTTTAGTATATAATAGTTATATTGTTTTGAGAATTTACTTTGGAATTCATATGGAAGTCAAATTGCTAAGTTTCATTTGGATTGTACTTGACATGGACTATTTTTTATTTGCTAATTTTAATTTAATTACTATTCCCAATTTTAGTTATTTATGGATGTTCCTTTAGATGTCATATGGAAATAAAATTGCTAATTCTATTTATTTTTATTTTGAATATCAGTTAATTTGGATTGTACATGACATGGGATTCTTTTTGTTGATCTCAGATATTCTAACTTGGCTCTACAAGATAGATATCTAGATCTTTTTGGTTAATACGGAAGCTTTGTCGGAGTTCCTAATTAGTGTAGGTTTACAAATTTTAATATTTTTCGAATTTAGGTTTCAAATTCATTAACAAATGAAATATTTAATCATCCTTTAATTTTTATTTCATATTAGCATGTTTTGGATCATACTTACCGTTGATTTCTTTTTAGTTTTAGGTTGGAATTCGTATAAAAACTAATTTCTATTTTATTTTAGTTATTATTTTGAATTCAATTTCTTAGGGGTTTACTTTGAAATTCATATGAAAGTCAAATTGCTAATTTTATTTTATTTTTTGTTCTAAATTTTAGTTAATTTAGATTGTATTTGACATGAACACTTTTTTAATTTGCTAAATTCTTTTCTTAATTATTATTGCAAAAAATAGTTATTTATGGATGTTATTTTGGAAGTCATATGGGAATTAAATTGCTAATTTTTATTTTTAATTTTGAAATTCTCTTAATTTAGATTGTACTTGGCATGGACTCTTTTCTTCTAATTTGAGTTGTCATAACTCGGGTCCGCTAGATTGATGGTTAGATCTTTCTCTAAGTGTATAATTAGTGCAGATATAGATATATTCTTATATCTTGATGTCAAATATCAAATCTAAGCCTTTAAAAAAGGACCCACTAAATTAAAAGTTAGATATTTTTATTTTTTGGGATAGTTTTTATCATATTTCTCTTTTTTTTCTTAGGAACTCTAAATGGTCTGCCATCGACTTTTAATATATAATAGAATTAAACTTTTGTATGAATTGGTTGATGTATGCAACCTTATATCAATCATCATGTGACCATTCCGATCATAGATGCCTTGAGGAGGGCAAAAATTAATTTAAGGTGGAGTAGTGCACGTCAAATTTTCAATAATCCATTCCGGCTGAATTCGAGGAGATGATGTAGCCACGGAATATACAACTTGCACGAGCTACCTAGTCTAACGATCCATCACCCATCGCTTCACATTCAGTTCCCAAGAAACCTTAACATTCATCACAGTGGCGGAGCATCAGCAATAAGTTAAAGAGGCCATATTTAAGCCTTTAGGAAGAAAGAAGATTTGGTCCCAAGAAGAGGGCCAAAGTTCAGGTCAATTAATTGGTAGATTCTTCAAGAAAATTAACAAGTAACCAATGCATCTTGGAATTGAAGGGGAAGCAAGCCATTACCCTCTTTGACCCATTAGTAGATCCGCCGCTGACTCATCACAATCCATATACTCCGTATAAAAGTTGTTCGTTACAGGAGTTTGATCAAATCAGTTGTACATGTGACGGGATAATTTTTGTTGGCTTTTCTTGTCAGTTCTCTTCCACTTAAAAACAGATATACGCAAGAGGGTGAAAAAATGAGGATAATAACAAAGTTGACATACCTTAGGGCTTGTGCAATTGGACCTCTGTACAATCAGGACGTGCGCTGGTAACTAATAGGCCGGGTTTACCAATTAATAAACTGTTTATAATTAAATAGTAGCATTGCTACCTGTCCGTATATGTAGTCAAAATCGGCACTCTTTTAAGCTGTGGCTTATGACTTTTGATTTAAAATTTTGAATTTTGACTGTTCGCGAGAGAGTACGGAGAGATACTCGAATGCGATTTAGGTCAATAAAGATGAAGTCAGGACAGTGTCTACTATAATCGATTTGTATATTTTATCTTAGAAAGATAGTCCATTTAAAAACTAGTTTATGTAGAAAACCAAATCATAAAACCTACGGAACCCATCATATCTGAGATGGTTACAGCATGTGCAGGCCATAATATACATCACGCATGCGTGAAGGACGGGTAAGTGATCAGTCTCAACGGGATCGAAGATAGTCGTAACAGTTAAAAAGATTTGGTACGTAGATACCCTGGGTCCCTGGCTCGCGGTAGCTAAGCTAGCCCCTGCTTGAACTTATATAATTGTCACGTGTATGTGTTCGTGTCTAGCTACTCTCAAACCTAGGATTTAAGTTCGTACACACATGCATGAGCAGCTAGCCAGTCAAATAATTGTGTGGTTTTCATTGATAATTAAGGGTGTGTATAGGCATCACCTAGATGTTTTCTTTGTAACTATCATCCAGTTTTGAGACCGTTGGATTAGAGATCCAATGGCTCTTTTTTTTTGAGGGGGGAGATTTTTTTTAGGAGGGGAAGATTTTTTTGGAGGGGGTGGGGGAGAATTTATAGTCATTGGATCTCTAATCCAATGGTCACAAATCTAGATAATAGTTAGGAAGAAAACATCCAGATGATGTTTATTACCTTTCTCTCTTTTTATTTCTTCTTTTGGAAACCTACATTCTTTATTTAATGAACGGTAGTTGCTTTTATTTCTTTTGTTTTCAAATACTCCTACGCGCTTTGCAATGTTGTACTTTAAAACAAATGCAATTGAGCATGAAGTGACCTCTTTTTTGTTTCCTAAGGCTACCTACCAAGTCCATCAATTTCTGCACATGGTCAATAGTATAGATAGACAGGGAACAAACTAATTTATATGACTTAGCTTACAGGATGTGTCTTAAAGTGTGTCCATATATACGTGTGTGTATGCATGTATAAAGGAGTTTGGTCAAAAATGACGGCAGGGGGAATCAAGGAGATGTCATTTGACTGCCGAAACTAGGGAATTCAGCTAGCTAGATCAAGAGGAAACCGAAACATGCGCTCTCGCATCTGCAATCTGTATAAAAGGCCCAACTTTACCGTGGCAAAAGGTATAAAACGAAAGTGCTGAAGAAAAAACTACGCGCGCATGGCCTTTTATCATTCCATGCATGCATGCGTACCCGAATCGACAATTCAGCATCAGCACCCACACAGCCATAGGTCGTGAAGCCAAGTGTTTTAGCATGTGTACAGCAGAACTTACAAAGAAAATAACCCAAAAGGATATATATGTGGTGCCGCGACACTACTATAACTATATGTGTGAACTGCAAAATTTTAACTGGAAAAGGAACCGCTTATAAACCTAACTTAAGACAGGAAATTCCAACAAACTAAAACTGACCAGTACTTTTGAAATTTTACAAATTTAGCCCTGTGCTTTTGAAACAACCCAAGAGTCTCAGTTGGTATATATCATATAATTTCTTAAACATAAAGGATAAATCATCAGATTAATAATACGCTTACATTAAGTACATATAAGAATATTAAAAAAACACAGATATATTTCGTGTATCAAAATCACAGCCTCAAGAGCAAATTCACAGGGATAACTACCACACAGCGGGTCGATCGAGCTGAGATCGAGCACACCCATCAATTACTTATTCTCGTCTCAATTATAACTTGTGCTACCAAACAAGCAAATCATGATTAAGGCTATACATATGTGATGCCCACTCCCACAAGAAACCATTTCAGTGCATTAACGTCCAAAGTAATCAAAACTTTCTTTTCCACCATCATTATTGTTGAGATTCCTGTTTTACACATGCACAAAATGAACTGCACCTGTCATCCTTGGAAGCACCCTTATATATAAGCATTCCAGGAACAATTAAGCAGAAGTCGAGATGGCATCTTGTTTAATTCCCCACAGCGACGAGGGGAAATGAAATATTACTCTCTCCAAAATGAGTCAATGAGGTACACATGATATACACTAGTACATGTACAAGAAGTATAGCGGTATAGAACAATAAGAGCTAAATTAAGTTGCAGACGTACGCTCTAGTTATAATACCAGCTTCCATCTACTCCATTCAATTTGTCTGGGGAAGTTGACATGCAAGAACGATTTCAAGACGAAAGTTTACAGCAAATTAATTAATACCAATACCCTCACCAAGAGTCCAAGACCATGCAAGCTCAATTCAAGGTACTCTTAGTGATCACATTTGGCGCAACTTCAGTATTTGGAAAGCATCATGTCTACTAGGGCTAGCTAAGTAGGTGTATTAAGTTGTAGAAGTTAGTCATGGGTTGTTGGGCATTGTGGAAGGGAAGAGGTCCTGCAAGAGGGCGTAGTCGGTGAGGTGGTACTGCTGAAGAGGAGGAGCGGGCATTGGAGGAGGAGGAGGCATACTCGGCAAGTACATGTTAGGGTTTGCGCCCATGGGGTGCATCATGCTCATCAGGTCCGGGCGGAACCCCCCCGGCATGAGGTGCGGCGGCAGCACGTGCACATTGGGCATGAAGAGGTGCGCGCCGCCGGCGCGGAGGCTGGCGGGGCTGTGGTGCGTGTGCTGCCCTTCGTACGTCGTGATCACCGTCGAGGGGTCCTGGTACGACCGCTCCACCCGCTTTTTCACCCCGCACTTCGGCGTCGTGCACCGGTAATAGCTCCTGCATTGCGATTTACGTTACAGCTAGCTACGGGTACTTGAACGCCCTGATTGTATAGCATAATAACACGTACTGTATATATATGTAACAACTGGGTGCAAGCATATATACCTTGGGTATGGGCTGTTCTTGACGGCCTTCTGGCCGTACTTGCGCCACCGGTAGCCGTCCTCAAGGTGATCGACCTCGCTCTTGGTGAGGAAGGCCACGCGGGGCTGCCGCTGCCTCTTCTCAGCTTTCTTCTTGGGTTTGTTCCTGCAGCAGCAAGTTCACTTAATTAGGAACACCGAACATGTACATCGATCATACGCAGATTCCTGCA
This sequence comes from Dendrocalamus latiflorus, assembly GCA_017311315.1. Classification (NCBI taxonomy): domain Eukaryota; kingdom Viridiplantae; phylum Streptophyta; class Magnoliopsida; order Poales; family Poaceae; genus Dendrocalamus; species Dendrocalamus latiflorus. The sequence goes on from CM029663.1 coordinate 26,711,436, forward strand.
GTAACCAAGCACAATCTCGAATTGTTTGGAGTGATAGCTAGCTAACTAGACGGAGTAGCTATTTCATGTCATAGGTTAGCGCCAGTTTCGCCCAGAGAGTTCTAGATCTATAGTAGCGACTAACGATATATCTAGATAGCTATGGATCACATGTTATGGCAAGATCAGCGTAAGTTTTGCAAAAGGTATTGTAGATCTATAGTAGCTTTAGGTGCTTTACAGATATGATAATGTTTCTGTGAATCTTTTTTTAAAAGGGGAAACTCTTTAATTGTATCTTCAAAGGTGAAGCTATTTAGTCAAAAATCGAAGCTATGGCAACAATTGATTAATTCTAAGGAAGATCTCTTCTCTAGAGTACGTCGATCGTCTATTAAATTAAATAGTACCGCATGATCTAGAAAGTCATCTCAGAAATGGGACCGAAACGAAGTAAGAAGAAAAAAAACATGAGGAAAGTAGGTATTGGCTAGCCGGATCGTAATTCTTGAACTACAAGAACCTTAAAGAAGTAATCCTAGCAAGCACTAATGCTCAAACCATGTAGTAGAGAAGGCATAAAAAGGAGAAAAAAATCAGTTCAATTAAGCAACAGTAGGACCAGATCTAACTATATAGAAGCACCCGAGCTAAAGCCATGAATCCACAGGGATTCAAACAAGAAATCAAGACGAATCACAAAGAGTAGCATCAAATTAATGAAAACCTACGGTTTCTTGGAATTCTCCGCATCCTCCTGATCTCTCTCATCCTCCTCCAATACCTCCTCCTCCTCCGCCTTTGCCCGGCCCTTCTGGCACCGGTGAGACTTGCCCTCTCCCTCCCCGTCGCTAGACGAGAAAGACACCGACGAGTTCGGCGTGACCAGCGCCACACCTTCTCCGGCAGCGCTGCCGATGCCCTGGCTGTCGTGACTCATCACATCGACCGACAGCTCGTGCTTAACCGGCGCGTCCTGTGCCGGGCACGGCACGTCGAGGTGCCGAGCCAGCCCAGTGGGGTCCAAGAACCCCTGCAGGTAGTCCGTGATGCCGGAGTACGGCATGATCTCGTCGGCGCCGCCGGCGCCACCGCCACCGACGCCCGCCGGCTGGTTGAAGAAGAAGCTCTCCATGTCGTTGCTGCTGAACACGTAGTCGGTCCCATCGGCGCGGGCGAGGCGGCTGTGGCCGTGCTGGTGGTAGAGACCATGACGATCCCCTCCTCCTCCTCCTCCTCCTCCTCCAGAAGACATGGGGAGTGGGAGAATATGGGAGCTAACTAAGTGTGTGAAGGGAGGAGAAGCGTGGAAGTGAGGAGGGTTTGAGCTTTCAGCTAGTCTCGCCTTCACCGGTTCCCCTTTTGATTTGTTTTTTTCCTTGCAAAAGCGTGCAAGGATAGGCGCAAGATACGACTTTTTCGGAATGGGATTTATAAATTTGTGTGGGTGCGGGGTCTGGCGATCTTTGTTATATAATACTCCATATTATTGTAGTAGTATATATGACCAGTCAATTCTTAATGATGTGAGTCGATCTATTAATGAAATCAGCGTGTTTAAGATTCTTTTTGCATGTGTTCATCAGGGTGGTATTTAAGACCGGTGTCAGAGTAAACTGTAGGGCACCGTGTGCTACGATTTTTGAGTCCATATACTGCAGATTAGTGCTGAATGATCGATACTGGTTCCCAGCTGGACATGTTTAGTGTCCTTAAATTGAGCGGTTTAACAGATACCTCTAGTCTGTACGGTCTAGCTAGCTAGGCTCCCGCCAAGGCCCAAGAGTTTTGGCACTGTCTGAATGTGAGTTCAAATGTTTTTCTACGAGGGGTTCTTTAAATGGCTTTGTATAGTACAGTAGACCTCTTTCTTTACTTACACGTGCAATACGAGTACCGTTTTGAAGAATCACATCCATACGCATAGCTGTATAGTTGGAGCATGGACGTACGGCAGTCACAGTACGTACCACGTGCACTGTACAGCTGCCATATACAGCTTCTCCTGTTAAGGACGAGTTTCATGGGGTTTTAAAATTTGAGAAGAAATTCAGGGCCTGACTACTCTACACAACCGAGCATTGACCTCAAGGTCCAATGAGAAGTTGGCAGAAATCCTGTATTGTGTTGTCTACCATCAAACATGTGTCGATTGCAAGTTTGTAATTTATACTGAATCACTAGAGAATTACTAGCTTACTAATCACAGACTTTTTCTCCTTACTGCTTTCGTCTAGTGAAATTAGGTACATTTTTTTCCTGAATGTAACCATCTAATATAGAGAATTTTATATGATGAAGCTACTATACTGAAAACTATACCTTATGGTTTATTATTCTATTATTTACATATGAGTGCTATGGTCTAATGAGATATACTGTTCTCTTTCCTTTTCAATTTCTTTGAGAATTTATGGGACACTTATATATGTGAGGCCAAAATAAATATAGTTTTGTAGTTCAAATTCAGTGCTGTAATTTGTTAATAGATACAACTTTTAGCTTGGAGGTTGATTATTGTGTTGCCGTACAAACTACAAAGAATATTTATAGTTCTCTCATGCTACTAAAAAGTGATGTGGAGATTTTGCACCATCAGAGTAGTGTTTAGAAGTAACCGTAGTGTAATCAAGCGGTATGGCACATTATCTCTTCAGTTGATGACCACAGTTCAATTTCCATCAACCAAGGTTTGGGTGGGTTATTTGTGTGGATTTTCAACTTTAATTGTCTAGAATTCGAACCTATGACTTGCGAGTTGTGATTCTTAAAATAACTATACTATCCAGTTGTCCTCTCCTAAAAAAAGAGAGTAGTGTTTAATAATCTGTCCCTTATTTTGACCCAAAATTAAAAATCATTGAGCCTCGTGGTTTTTTTTTCTCAAAGCATATATACAAACTACTAAAAATCTTGTGCTCAACACATACAAACAGTTAAATTAGATTGAAATGTGCTAGCAAAACATTTTGAGAGGAACAGGAGTGTGTATATATATATATATATATATATATATATATATATATATATATATATATATATATATATATATATATATATATATATATGTTCCTCACTTGACCTAAGTTTGGCCTTCCACATCCATCCAGAATCTTTCGTATTACTACATAACTAGTTAGAGACCCGTGCGTTGCAACGAAGTCATAAAAATGGTGAGACAAAACTTACTATCTGACCAATTTCACACATCAAACATTGGAGAGCAAGCGACTGAGATAGAAGGATGGTCAGAATACGTGAGGAGATGAAGAAAGTGGAGGAGGTGGGTGGTAGTAAAGATAGCTAGTCACACCAATCATATTTGGTCAGGGCCGTCACAATGTTTTTTGTGGACTAGCTGTCACAATGTGAAAGCCAATGAATTGGTGTTAGCAATAGGGCTTGAGCCTGGAGGTACGTACACCAATGCCATAAGCTATTTCCATCTTGTGGAACTAGATTTTTTTTCCCCTCCAATCGAACTTTTTTGAAGACGACCGCATGAAAAAGCTCCTTGCAAACACAAGCACCGAGCCCGACGTTCTTTCGAGTAAAAATCCAAAAATACGATACGAAAAGATCTTCACGAGGGCAACAAACACAAGCAACCCACTTTAAAAACGGCCGGCGCCGCGGCGCACGTAGTTGGAGCGAGCACGACTCCTCCTCCTCCGCAGAGGCTATAGCCGAGCCCACGACCTGCCGGCCGGTCCCCGGCGAACAATCGGCTGGTGTCCTGTCACACCACGAGCGGGCGCCCGGTACAGTACAGCACAAGCGGCCGTGGCCACACAGTTGTCCCGTCACGTGCGCGCAGGCGCCGCGAGGCCACCGGGACGGATCACCGTCTCAGCCTCGACGTAGCACAGGGCCCCAGCCAGCCGCGCGCGGGCGGTCAAACTTTGCCGCCGCTCTTCCTCTCGCGGCCCCATATCCACCCGTGCACGTGCGCGATCGCCCCAATCCAAATCCACCCGTCGAAACCCACTCCAGCACACGTGGTTAGCTTGCACTGGGGCTCCTCGCACCGGTGGGAATCGTCACCGACGCGCCGGGCCAGGGGCGGGAGCGCGGCCCGGCATCAGGTGCGCGAGCCAAGTGTGAACGGGCGGGCGCCGCGATAGCAAGCGATCCGCGGGGGGATTTGGCGATGGGGATTCCACGGCTCGCGTGATGCGTTTTCGGGGCGTTTTTCGTGCATGCGGGGCGGGTCGGCGCGCGTCGGCAGGCAGCTCCAGGATGCTGCAGCCGCGCGCGCGGATCATGTGCTGTGCGGTGCGTGCCAGGTGGTGCCGTGCGCCGAAGCGCGCCGGGCACGCACGTACGTACGTGGCGGTGCCGATCCCGGCGGCGCGCGGTTCCGTGCGCGTGCGCCAATTGGTTTGGTGATTTGATGCCCGTGTCCCGATGGTCGACCGCTTGTCGGTTCTACCGAAGACAGCGGGGCTCGGCTGTGACTCGGACGGGTTTGGATCTTTCGGGTGATGGTAATGGCACGGTACTCGTTCGTTCCGAAAGGTGGGGCTGAGTGAATATGTGCGCGCCCCCACCGGGCTAATTTGGGCGTGGTTCCTAGGTTCCGGTGCATGCATGTGGTCAGGCGCATCATTACATCGGTACGGACCGGTAACGGTAGTGTTGCTCCGGATCGCCTTTTTTTTTTACTTTTTCCCTTGAGTTGGAAATTACATGCGACATTAGTGGAAGGGTTCATGATAATCTAAGCTAGTAGTGTGCTGGTACTAGCACTATAAAAGCTGCGTTTTCACTTCACTTGGTATGGTTATGAAACTTGGTGCAATTCTAATCTTCACATAGCATAGAAATACGTTGAAAATTAAAAGTTGGCTAACTTTTAGCACACCAGCGTCGAGCACTGTATACGACAGGGTTGCCGGTCTCGTAACAAATGCATCGTACGGCTGCTTCATTTCATACAAAGTAGGGTGTGGTTAAAGTGCGACTATGTTAGGGATCCTCTCCTTACAACGCTCATTATCGGGCAAGGCCAACGGAGCCTGTCAAGCAAATGGACTTGTGGACATGAGGTCGGTTCTGACACCACAGCACCATCGAATCGCTAAACTAGCGTGCTAGCCCAAGGTTCTTGGGCCGTTATACCCCTAAGCCTAACTACAAAGTAACAATCAAAAGATTTTGGATTATCTCTGTTGAAAAGACTAGCCTAATAAATAATACTCCCTTATTCTTATAAATTATGCCCTGTCTTCTCTTATAGCAGATGTACAACTATCCCAATAGATTCAAAGTAGTAGTAGTAATACTTCACTGAAATTCTTACATCTAACAGAGAATGCAAATAGCAAAATAGATGCTTAATTGCAATAATTTATCGTACGGACTCGAAGAGGGTTCTGGGAGTTGATATCACAAATTGTTTGATCGACTCCTTTAACACGCTGTCCACAAGGTCCAGCCCAAGTCCTCTAAAAAACTTAGCCCAAGTTCTTTCAGAACAAAGCCCCATAGCAAAATGTCTTTTTAGGATCCATCAGGTCTCCCAGAGACCAGTCCTAACCAAACACGGAGAAGAATTGGGCCACCAATCAGCATCAGATCAAAACCCAGACCAACACATCCCCCACAGCCCTAGGGTTTCTGTCTAGCGATCGAATCGAATCGTATCCAGAGGAGGTGCCATGGCGTCGCGGCCGTCGCTGAAGCCGAAGCCGAAGGGCAAGGGCGGGAAGAAGGGCTTGCCGGCGGCCGAGGAGCAGTCCTCCGGGACGGCGGCGGCGGCCCGGTTCGTGAAGGAGTGGAGCACGTGGACGATGAAGAAGGCAAAGGTGGCGGCGCACTACGGCTTCATCCCGCTCATCATTGTCATCGGCATGAACTCTGAACCCAAGCCCTCCATCGCGCAGCTCCTCTCCCCCGTCTGATCCGATCCCCGACGAGGCCTAGATGCGATCGATCCATCTCCTTTTAGTAGCTTATAATTAGTAACTGTTCTAGCTGTTTCTTGGATCGGGTTGGGCGAGTTCTTGGTGCATGTGTGGTGATTTAGAGGTTTTTGCTGTATGAGTTTTAATAATGTTATAGGAGACATCCAATAGTATTGGACCAAATCTTTTTATTAATCTGAGGCTGGATCTGCTATTAGTATGGTGGTATGGAGAATTTTCTGTGTTATCTGTGTGCGTTATATGCTCTCTGCGCCTGATGCTTGTGCCTGATGTTTTCGATTGAACTACTAAGAGGTATGGTTCTTATTATGTTGTGTAATCTGGATAGTTTCAGCATACATCTGGAGCGATTCACTGGAATTTTCGCTCTGAATTTGGTACTTGCAATTCATAGTGCCTTGTATGTCTTCATGTGTGCTTGTGTTTGCAGCGAACATCATGCCTCTTTTTTTGGTTCTTCTTACGTCCTGTTCGCATTTGTTGGCTGTGCTTTTGCCTGATATAGATAACTGTGGTGGGTGTTAGCTTTGAATGATGCATTCACTTAACAAAGGAAAATAAAGAAAATGAGACAAAATGAAAAAAGTCGTTATATCTTTATGATCAATGCAAAGAAAGAAAAAGACGTATTACGAAGCTAAAGTGTTTAAAACAGCTTTCGGTTCCTGAAAGGTAGAAACGAGAAACTAAGAAGCATTCAACTAATAATGGAAAACCAATTAATAAAGAAAAACAAAGAAAAAGAGGGAAAATAAAAAACATTATATCTAGGACAATGCAAAGGAAAAAATGAATTAAGGAGTTCCCACGGTTGGCTTTCGGCTTGTAGAAATTAAAAGCCAAAAGTCGATTTAAATGAGGCCTTAATAATCTATGATAAACTTATATCTGCAGCGAACATCATGCCTCACCTTTTTTTCCATAATCATCTATGATAAACCTATATTTGCAGTGAACATCATTATTCCTGTTTATGGACTTTCACCTTAAATTTGTACAGGCCACTCTCTGATAGCAACTACCGAGCAACTCCAATTTATAGCAAACCTGTCCTACTCAGCATTGCAAGCTTCATACATGTCAATCAATGTACCCCACAATAATATGGTAGGATGAAATGAACAAACCCCACAATAATATGGTAGGATGAAATGAACAAACCCCACAATAATATGGTAGGATGAAATGAACAAGTTTATTGCTCTGTGCAAGTAAAAAAAATAACACACAGAAGCGTTGCATCATCTCTACATCGACGAAAAAGGAGGTGGCATTCACCTCCAGTAATATGGGGGCACACCATCAAACCACCAGAACCTTAACAAACCTGTTTCCTTTCCTTCACCCAGTGAACATAAATAAGATCCTCACAGAACTCCAATGTTCTCTCCCTGATGAATATGCCAGTACTGCTATGCCGTTGGACAGAAAAATTCATCTCATTCCCCAACATTCTGATTAAAAATCTACTGAAAAGTCTTGAAGTCCGAGGATAGCAGACTGCAGACATACTATACAAGCCCGGAAAACTGGGGACAGGTGCATCACCAAGACAGAAAACGCCCAGGATCAAGAAAGCCCAAATGAGGACAAGGCAGATTGAAACAAAGTAGAAAATGCCTCAGAAGCTGTCCCATCATCAGCCTTAATTTTGAGCTGTGCCTTCGCTGATGCCGTGTTGACGATACATTCTACAAGGAAGAAAGCAGTAGCCCCGTCTTTCTGAGCATAGAAAAAGAACTTGTAGTTTGGAGGCTGACCACCTGAAGCAATGCATTGAATGTAGTTGCTTTGCATGTGACGAATGAGTGATTGGGGATTCATCAATGAAGCTGCTCCTTGTGGGCTTAAAGAGCATTCCTGTTAAACACAACAAAGCACGTAAGGGAAGAATACTTGTAATTTATAAAGATCAGGAGGGCAGAATCATTGCTCAGAACATAGAACCGCTAATTACACCGTTCAATTGGTGATGAATTTCAAGAGAAGAGACATGTATATTAGACAATAGAAGCACCAAGGATTTTCATGTATTATAAGAAAATAATAAGAATCTTAAACAAGTCAAAATCACTGCTCAAAACATAGAACTGCTAATTTCAGACTTCTCATATGAGATGACTTTCATCGGAAGACACGAAGTATTAGACAATAGCAGCACCCAGGATTTTCATGCAGTAGATCACTTTGCTAAAATCATAAGAAACTTGACCAGGCAATGAGCAAAGGCTATGTGAGCATGTTGCACACTTGCACTACTAATAATCAGATAATGCAGAGACAAAAGCATGAAGCAACATACCTGAGACAGGGATAATGCCAATTGGCCCCATTTCCTCTGGAACGTACCAGGGTCCAACACAGCCTTTGAGTTGAGGGTCAGTGCTGGAGATGGTGGAGCAGCAGGGGTTTCTGGAACACCGAGCCCAAGGAGGTCATCAAGACTTAAGTTTGATTGTGAGAAATATGTTGGCCCACCAGGATTTATTAGTGAAGCTTCAGCTGGTGTTTGTGAACTTAGCAATGAAGGGCCGCTCAAGTCAGAAGGAGCATTGTATGTAGAGGTGGAAGAACCATTGCCGGCAGCTGTACCATTATCCTCTTTATCTGAAGTACTTAGCAAAAGATCATTGTCATTTTCTTGATATCTTTGGGCAGAAATGACATTTTCTGAAGCCTCTGCCCCAACAGTCAAGTTTGTAAGATCTTCTGAGTACTCAAATGGTCCACGGTGCTCCTTATCCGTAAACATGTAAGATGGCTGCCAAATGCATAGGAGATGTTGATACTTTTTATGAAAATTTTGAATAATTATATAGATAACTATATTTGAGTACCTGACTTGCTAGAGAGATATGCTATAATCTTAACCAGCATTTGTAAATTGTAATAACCACACAGCATGTAATATAGAGTTTTTTCATCCTAAACATACAAGGGATGCATTTCCATTAACTGCGGAAAGCATAATAAGGGGCCACTTGGCACCCACTACTATAGAAAGCACTTCAAGAACATTTAAGCACTAACCCTAACCATGTTATCATGAAGACATAAACAAGTGCATGTCTTGATAAAGGTCAACAAACAGAAAATCCACACATAAGAATAGCACGAATTCAGAATTCTATTTGAGTCACATGAACTCAACTTGCCTCAAGACAAGGGTTCGGAAAGCTGCTGATTATTGTCTCTAACCATTGCAGTTGAAGACTGCAATCCAGCAAAGCACTTAGTTTAAAGGATAGGGCATAAACTCTCCTATGCTGCCAAATTTCCGCACAATTCTTTTATACAAAGTTGGTATTTCAGTATTATTTAAAAATTCACAACTTGTTGGAGACAAGCTGGTCTTGTATTATTCAGCAAATTACAACTTTTAAACTGGTCTTGTAGCATTTAAAATGTCAATGATTACAAGTTGGAGATCGTGTACCTTCTGATATACAACTGACAGGCTATTGAATTCATCAAATATCCGATCTTTTATTTCACTGCTCTGTGTATCTGCAAATACAGAGACAGCTTGCTTGGGAGGGTTTACTACACGCTCTGCTACAGCAGGATCATATTGCAAAAGCCTGTAGTAGAAAAGTGCTCGGTCATGAACATCCTGTAATGAAGTGGCAGTTTAGCAAGACCAACATTCTTTTCACCATTTCATAGAAATTATAGCAATAACATAACTATTAACGTAGAAGAAGACAATCAATTCTGACCTGGTGAGTGTCAGATAGACCAGCGGCTAATGTAGCTCCTAATGTTTTTTGCGTTTCTGGTGGTCTCTTAAAGAAACATTTCATCACCGCAGTCAGGAGATGCAAGCGAACCTGCAAAATACAATATCACTCGAAAAATGATGTGGAGCTCAACAAGTAGCTACTAGCTACTCGCGCATGACAATCTAAAGAAAAGGCATAGAATTTTACAATAATGCCAGATAGCCTACTAGGTAGTAGGTTCAAGACGACAATACAAAAAAGGATGAGAGAGTCATCCACTCATCCTTAGTTTAATGCACACTAAGATGTGAATTTCGCTCATGAATCCTTTGTCCTGATACCTTCATTCCACTTAAAGTGGGACATTCAACTTTAGTCTCTACCCTCTATAAATGGCAAAAGTCAGCTTACGATCTTATGTTAAACCCAGCAACGATTAATATTTACGCCAGTTCTTACTGATTTGATGCTTTAACCTTTATCTTAGATATGTACTCTACCATTAGATACTAAAGACACAAAATTATGAGTGTCTCATATGATCATATCATTACTGTGAAAACAAACTTTTGGGATACATATAGCCATATAGGACAAACAGAAGAGTCCACTTTTTTAATCATGGAAGATAATTTTAGCCAGTGGGTTAATGGCAGAATGCATCTTCTAATGGCAAAATATGACCAACGGAAAACAAGGCAAAAGTTGCTAGTACCTCAGGAGAGTGCTCTTCATCCCAGTTTTCAACAAGACTTTCAAGAATGTATGGAGCATCATGCATGTCTTGTGAATATTCTCCCAGCATCCATATGAGAGCGGCTTTGCCTTTTGGCTCCTGAATATTTTTGCTACTGATATTTCCAACAACTGCTATACAATCATGGCTCCATTGAGGATATTTCCTCAGAAGATCTTTCACCAACACCTGCATATAAAATTTTAGTCAGGAACATAGAAATGCAGAGTTGAATGTAATCCTACAAGATTTCAGCCTGAGTAAAGGATCAACAGCATAACTAGCATTAAGAAAACTTACAAGAGTTTCGGCAGTCACATAATCCTTGTCCATTTCAAGAAATTGTAGAAGCCTGTCCACAATAGCATTCACGTCATACTGCTGCAGCGCTATTTTTCCAACTGCCCGGATAGCCTCTCTTGCAATTGGTACGTCAACATTTCCAGCATATTCACACAGCTCAGTTACTGGTATAAAAAAAATACCATACGAATATTTTAGAAAAATAATGGCAACTAAGGACTAACAATATATCACATATGTTGCAAGATATGGCATATAGTCAGTGGAAGCTGGATATCTGCTATACCAATTTCATATGTGTTGCTCTCATTTGCTATAGCAGTCAACATCTCAAGTTTCAGCTTCTTCACATAAGAAGGGTCACTAAACTGGCAGTAGAAACTTTTGTAGTCGGAGGAAAATAACATCGGAGCACGCATCACCAAAAGATGCAAATGACATAGCACGGAGTATGATTGTTCAGGACTCCCAGCACCTACCAGAGTAAGCAAAGGAGCTTTTATACGCTCATAAACCTAAAATGGAGGATGCAAACAGAGATTAGAAAGATTCTCGATCAAGGTCTCATCTTTCTTAAGAAGTGTATGATAATCCATACAGTACACTAATATGATTATATTTAAAAAAATAAGCATGTGAAATCCATTGATCAAGTGCTCTCAGAATGAAGAAATTTGCAGACCATATGAACTTCCAAAGAACAGCATCATGTAAGGCTAACGGTTATGTGAAATGACATTTTCAGTGGATCTGGTTGCATAACAGTGAGATAGAAGTGATAAGACTAAGATTACAATTCTGGAAATATAATGGGTGTAACAAACTGTGCACCTGTTGGTGAACATCAGTCATTGACATTGTCAAGTGGAGAAAAACTTTGATTGTTGCCAAAACAACAGCTCCATTTGCATGCTGAAGTCTATCCTCAAGCAGGTTCATTATGTCAAAAATTTCATTATTATCAGATGGTAGGAACTTTGACACCAACTCAAGAACAAGGCACTGTGCCCACTCACTGAACTCTTTGATCCTGCAATTACAAAAAAAAAAGTATACAACAATGCAAGTAAATGCTCATAGGGAGTGTTGCCAACAAAAGCTCCAGGTAGGTGGAAACTCACCTGTTTAGCAGGTAAAATACCACTTGCTTGCTATACAGTGTCTCAATCTCCCTTGCTGCTGCCTCTGAATTGGCAGCCTCTAGGGTCCAGATCTCCTGCAATGCATGCAGACAATTGGCAACCACCTGCAAATTCACCAATGTAATCAGGCTACCTAAAAAAAGAATGGTCTCTCCGCAAGATTACAGCCAAAGACTAGCCAGTTCAACCTAGGTCCAGTTAAATCAACCTATCCAATGAAGCAGGTCATATTCAAGTTAGACCTTCCTCAAGATACCTCATAATTGGCACAAAAAACCAACCAAGCAGCTATTTATATTAATAGAAGCCACAGAAAAAGATATATTTCTATAAGCCATATTATGCAATTGAGTTTAGCTGTCCCGAAAAATGACGAACAATGGATTAGTAAACTCAGTGCCGAAAAGGAAAACTTGAGTATTCTATCGACAGCTTCTGCTGTACACACAAACAGGCAGAAGCAGGTGAATTTCTACTCATTTCTTTTTAGGAGCTTTCTTTTAGAGTAAGTCATAGATGTCCTGCAAAATGAATCGACTGCACAATTATCACACAAGATAGAAACAACCATTCTCCCAGCCAGCATGATATGACCACAAATCATCCAGATTTCAGCAAGTCCGCTATATGTGGAGACAAATACTGCCAAAAACAAGTTTCTTGCTGGCCTAGTTCACCTACGATCAACAAACTGTCCAACCCAGCACTCAACACCAACAACATTTGCAAGGGCCATGAAAACAGAACTACTAATGAAATAAAAAATTGCAGATGATGTTCTAGTTATAAATGGCAAAGTTAAGACCTCTTCAAAGCATTAACAGGCAAGGCTGCTTATATCACAAAATTTGTTCCGTAGGTCATTGTAATTGCCATCACAAAATCTCTTGTGCTAAGTAATTAACAGACTATAATTTGTAATTTTTTATGCCAAAACTAATAACATTGGACATATCGAATGGGTTGAAACTTCCTTTTTGATATATCTAATAAGATATCCTAGGCAAAAATGTATGTTTACTCAATATATCACAAAAGGGTAGGCAGTTGAACAATGGCACTTTTTGAAACAACCAATATGATCAAACAAGCCAAATCAAAATCAAATCTTCCATCAATTAAGGATATAATCACTAACATGCAGTTTCATTAGGCAGATAGCAGCTGCATGCAGCGCCCAATTCCAGGTGATAGGCTCCCATTGGCATGAGTGCCTACCATTGGCATTCAGTGCCTAAATTCAGTCCATATCGAGATTGCATCTGTGTGTAGTGACTTAACTTCCAGTTCCAGGTTGAATCAGCACAATTCATGAATTATATTTTTAGGTGGAAATTAAACAGTCACACAAGCAGTTTGTGGCAATACTGCAATAGTCATTGCAAATAATAGCAACATGGTCGCTGCATAACGAGCAGTTTGTGGCAGGGCGACTCACCTGCGCATCGGGGTCGGAGAGCATGAGCGCCTTGAGCGCAGCAGCCAGGTCAGCGTCAAGGCAGGCGGTGGCAGATATGTGATACAGCTTCACAGCACCAACAGCGGCGATCATCCGGACGTAGGCGCTGGGGTCCTTGAGGCCGGTGGTGAGAGGCGTGACAAGGTACTCGACAAGGTTGGGGACACGGAGAGAGCAAAGGCTGCGTAGCGCGAGTCCGCGGATGGTGGGGTCCTGGTCGCGGCAGTCGCGCTGGAGGAAGTTGATGGTGAGGAGGGCGAGGTCCGGGTGGGCGCGCGCGTGGACGCCGACGTAGAGGTAGCACATCTTCTTGAGCACGACGTCGGAGGTGGCGGAGCACATCACCATCTCCCCGAACGCCGCCGACACGTCGATGCCGGCCGTCATGCAGGAGATCACCCGCTTGAAGACGTCCCGGCGCTGGTCGTCGGCGTCGGGCGCGCGGCTCCCCGCCAGCTGCCGCAGCTGTTGCTTCAGATCCGCCACCTCGCTCTTCCTGCACACTCAACTCAAAGTCGCCAATTGGTTAGCTAGGGTTCGGGAGGCGAGAAGGAGGGCTTGGGGGCAAGAGTAGGACAGTGGCGTACCCGGAGGGTTGGGACGGGGAAGCGGATTTCGCCGGCGAAGGCACCGTGGGAGCCATGGCGGAGGACGGCCGCGGCGGGGGGGCTTGGATCTGGGTGCGCGTGGGGAAGACTACTGCGAGTGGTGGTGTTGATTGGTGGGAACTTGGATCTGGTCTGGGACTGCGAGGGGAGTACGAGAAGATGACAGGTGGGCCATGAGTCAAAAATACGCCTTCCGAGTTGGTTAACGGATTCACTTTCGCCTACTTGCCCCCGCAAAAGGCGGACTCCATTGACACATAACACAGCCCACCCAGCCGCTGGCCATGGCGACGGGAAGGGCGAGGCGCCGCGCAGGCAGACGCTGCAAGACCTCTCGCCGACGATCCGACGAGGCGATTCTTGCCGATTCCTCGTCCTCGCCTGCATCAGATTATTTAGGTGCATGCGTGTGCTGCAAGACCTCTCGCCGACGATCCGACGAGGCGATTCTTGCCGATTCCTCGTCCTCGCCTGCATCAGATTATTTAGGTGCATGCGTGTGCTGAATGGATATGAAGCTCAATGCTTTGAAATTTGCTCAACATTTCGTAACTAGATGTCCTTAATCAAGTATACATACGGTGGTGCTAAGCAATTGATTACATTGTACAGCCATCCTTTGTGAGGTGAATAACTCAAGGTTGCAATGATGTAGTTTAATTGTCTACAAACTCCCATCACATCAACTATGGCCGGTCTGATCATCCTTTACCCACCGGTTTGGCCACACTTTGGCCCTGAAGCGCAAAACCTGTTCGACCTCCTCATCAAATCAGTGTGACTGCATGTGTAAAACGATCAGACCATCTGAACCCTGCCAAAATTGGAATTTTCACAAAACTAACTTCCAACTTAACAAAATTTTGTCGATTGTTCATCATAATCACCATGAGACCCTCTCAGGTGATTCTTCAACTTTGTTTACCATTTGCATGATCACCACAATTTCAATGGCCGCCTCGAACTCGGTATTTGTCGCGATCGGATTTTCAAATCCGAACCCTCTGCGTATTACCGCATTAATCCAGATCAAAACTAGTCCACATAGTTAAACAGTGATGATTACATAACCAACAATACTTTATTACAATAAAAGAGAATACAGGCCTTATGGCCACTTTATTACAACCAAGGTTACAAGACCTCTCAAAAACTTACAAGGCACAGCGGAAAAAGAATAAAACTCTGATAATGGCCCATCAATATGCCACATACAATTAACTAAGAAACACAACCTAGTACTTCGGGTAGCCTTCGTCGAATCCACATGCGAAGTATAGTCTTCTTCTTGAGCTTCATAATCCTCTGATTTTTATTTTGAGTGTAACATATGAGTACATAAGTATTCCGCAAGTCTAGAGAAACATGCAGTATATGTAAGGCCTAACAAAGAAAGGATGATATAGTTCTTTTGTATAAAGCAGTTTTTTTATTTCAACTACCAATATATATTTTCGAAAACATCAATTTAACAAAGTAATTATAATAACTGAAACTAGATAGATTTTCCAATGAAGATTCCAACCACTAACACTAGTAGACAGGCTCTAACTAGTAAGGTTCAAGACTACGGGTTCCATCCACCTAAATTAGTTCCATCTGTTAGGACACACCCCAAGAGTTTCATCCACTCCTGAATTTTCAAAACTTTTACTTTTGAAATCAAAAACCAAAAATCTACTATGTGAAAGCGCACATCGTCCGCCCTTGACCGTGGACACGGTTATTCGAATAGTTTTACACTCTACAGAGGTTGTACAACTTTACTTATAGGAGACAATCAACTTATCATGTCGCCCATTACACGCTTCCTTAGGCATGCGACTAAGTGATTATCACAAATCGTTTACCTCACTCCGATCTAGGAAGTGGTGGCATGTCAAACGGAGCACGATGACGGCATGGACGGCGACAACGTCATGGGTTGGAGAGAGGTACCGTATTCGAGCATGGAACATGGAGAAGTAGCATGGGCACGACCTAGAACACGGCATAGTGAAGCTAGAAAAAATGTTGGCTAAGCTGGAAACTCACCAAAGACGATACAATCGACGATTGAACGTCGTCGATAAGGAAATAGGAAAAACTTAATATCTTGGTGCTCAGTGAAGGAAATACAAATCTATTTAGCGAGTAGCTACCTAAGATGGTTTAGCATGTTTTGACGCAAAAGAATCGGAGAAAACATTACCAGATTGATGGGAACATGAAGCACCCTAAGCAGCCATGGCTAGGTTTCGGAAGCAAAAATTTGTGGAGGGTTTTTGGAGAAAAGGAGAGAAGCATCACGTAGAACGCGATGAGACAAGTCTAACAGAGGTGATGGCATGATCTAAAGCTCACCAGAGATGACGAATTGACGTTGGGAAGTAATTTCGAGTATCTTTGTGAAAAACTCGATTCTAGGCAATTTCCTGCATAAAAATCAAATTAATTTGGCGGAGGAGTTGCTTGGGGTGCTGGAACATGAGATAACGTGAAGACATTTTGAAAACTTCACCAGAGAGAGAGAGAGAGATGCAGTGGAGGGAGGAGGCGCCGCACAGGAAGATTTGGACGGTGCACGAGAGGTTCTGAGGTTGGGGAGGGTGTGAAGGGGTAGAACACTGTCCACTGCTTCATTTTATTTGGCAAGAATTAGATAAATGGATTGAAAACGGACGAATCAAAGCAATGTCGGTTTTCACTTTGCAAATTAAAAACTGAAAACTGAAGTTTAAATGGGTTTGGAGTTGAATTGACTTGATTCTTGGTAGTGATTATAGACGTTTCTTGCTAACTTTAATTCCTTTAGTGGGAGAGAACTGATTTTTGTATGCATAGCCATGGCCTTTGGTTAGCTTGGTTGAAGCACAAAAAAGGAGTTGTTGTCTGCTCGATTGGTTGTTTTGGAAGATGAACAGTGCTTGAGCCGTAAGGAATGAATGGAAGGAAGGTAGGGGATTAGCCAAGAAAAGTGAAAGGGAAATCTGGGGGCTGGTGCCTTGTTTAGCTGTACATTAAGCGTGCTGGTGCTTCGGTTGTACATTAAGGGTGTGTTTGGTTCAGAGTCATGGTGGGACGGGATAGATCCAACCCATTTTTTAGGGACGGGACGGGACGATCCCTGTTTTCTGTTTGGTTCAGAGTCATGGTGGGACGGGATGGATCCAACCCATTTTTTAGGGACGGGGCCTACCTGTCAGCCACTCGTCCCACTTCATCCCTCACCATCCCCTCATTTTTGGGGGATAGGATCATCCCCAATTTAAGAGCATATCCACAGAATATTCCCTAGAGGGATATCCCCCATCCCACCTGACTCTGAACCAAACAGCTCTGGAACGAGGACCGCCCCATCCCATCCCTCATGGTCCCATGAACCAAACACATGCTAAGCGTGCTGGTGCTTGGGCAATGGGTGACCTCTTAGGAAGTTTTTATTTTTTATTTTTATTTTTGAAATAGAGAGAAGTGCCCGGAAAGAAATAGTTGGACCTAGAAAAATCGAGAAGTTTTTATTATATTTTATTTTTATTTTTGAAATAGAGAGAAGTGCCTAGAAAGAAATAATTGGACCCCAAAAAATACAATGGATATTTCTAGAGATTTAGATTTTTTTAGATATTTGAAATTTTGAATATTTGAATTTGAATGTGAAATTTCAGGTTGAAATTGGGACTTTGATATTTTCTTTCAGTATTACACAAATAATATAATCAAAATCCCAAAATTTTTAAATAATTAATTTTTAAAGAAAGCAAGTTTTTTTGGATGTTACAGCTTTCCAATTCGATGTTTGACCTGATTGCTCAGATCGTATGCAACACTAGCAGTGGAACATGGTTCTCTCTACACATGATCTCCTAGATGCTATGGCACTAGGAAAAAATATGGAATCCAAGAGTTTTCAGATAGCTACAACATTTGACTGGGTACGAATCTCCTTATCTGTCTAATTTGAGTTTCTTTTGTTATCTATTGTTCGATTGATCAGTCGATATGTATATCTTCAGCTATTCTCCTACGCAGCCTTGTACTAGGCAATTGGGTTTGTGAACAATGAATGCGTTTGAAGAATCTAGAGCCTCTATTATATATTATGTAGAACCAGTATAGCAATAGGGGTGAATAAAAAAACATGTGTAACATGCATGGGCATTGGATTAAACCAGCAAGAGTCGAGTCATGCAAGTGATCTTCTATAGTTTTTGCATGGGAGCCACGAGGAAACAAATTAATGGAGTCCAACTTTTCTTGTTCAAGCCAAGCATTATATGGAGTCACGGTTAGACAAGTCCAAGAGCTAATTTGGATGCCCTTTTAACCCAAGACATTCTCAGGAGTTTGAATTTGGTGCGATAAAAGGAAGGGATATCAGCAAGATCACGCCAAGGATTTCTCGGGTGGTTCTGTCCCTGTGGAAAACAAAATAAGGCCAACGTATGGGAAACCTTCTTTGTTTGCATTAGCATCCAACGCCACCCCCATCTAGCTAGCCTTGCTCCGATGTTGCATGCATCACCATGTCCACAACCTACATGTGCATGCCATCGCCGCGGTCGGCTACAACCACCACGCGATGGAATTGTTGTTGTGTTGCTCTCTTCTTGGCCGAGGACTATTGCTGCTGGTGGTGGTCGCCTACGCTGCTGCTAGGCACTAGCTAGCTTCTGCCGCTGGTCGCCTATGCTGCCGCTAGCCACTACCGAGTGTCGTCGGTGCTGTCATTAGTGCTGTTGTCACGCTGTTGTGCTGCTGTTGTGTGCTGCAAAGGCCATGGGAGGGCACTGGCAAGGAGGGAGGGAGAAGAAAGAAACCAGGTAGAAGAAGAAGAGAAGAAGCAGGAAGGAGAAGTTAGCATGGAGAGAAGGGGTTCCACATATGCATTGTTTCCGGTATCCGTCATTAGGGTAACCATCTAAACCTTGTTTTCTTCTATCCCTCTGATTAGATGGGTTTATGGATCAGTTTTAAGGTTTTCATGCTAGAGTAGGGTGTAGACATAGATTAAAACATTAACTAATATGTCGGTTCATGGGTAATGAGTTGCTGTGCAATTGCGGCTACCTTCCATAGATAATTTGGGAGCATGGTCAACTAGAGATTGATATAAAATTTAATTATCTTTCCATGTATGTATTTTTAATGAAATTTGGTTGGATGGATCAATAGTTGTGTTAATTGCAATCTTGTTGTCCATTGAATCGTAGTGACCAGTTGCTGTTGTGGTAATTCATAGATTAAAAATAAAAGATGAGCTAATTAGGGTTTTTGAATATCATGATAGTTGTAGTTCTCTGTGTACTTTTTATTTAGAGTACTAGAACACTAGGTTTGATTGGGTAGATTATAAGATATGCTGATGGAAAGACTGTTGTTCAGAAATTACTTGTTGGTCGCAGTTGTGTTAATTTGGTTATCATGCTTAGTAGATAGCCAAATTAAATTGTGTTCCTAACTAGAGAGAAGTTCAAATTTTCATCTAGTTTTCATAAAATATATTGTTTAATATATTTAGGTTCATAAGTCATGAGTTATATTTTTTTGAATGTTAGGATTGTACTATCAGTAAGTCGGGTAGAAGGGAAGAGAGGCGTGTTTAAGCGTAAAAGCACATGACCATTATGGATGTGTATTGAGGTGTTGTACCATGATTGTTATCAGGTTCTAATGCTTTGTTTAGGTGGTTGATCACTAGTCATCATGTCTTTCTTTATGGTTAAGGTAAGTACATAGTGGAATGGTAACACGGGTTAGTTGCTATTGTTGTTTATGTTCATAAAGTACTTAACATGCTGATTTATATGTTTACACATACTTTCTATAATGCTCATATAATTATGGATTAAATGATTAATGTTGATAAACGATCAAGGATTGAGAGAATCATTGCATTTGCATAATGAGCATTCATGATGAAAAGAAGTGAAATGTGTGGCCCTCTAGAGTCTACTTTGTGTGGGTGACCCACTGGAGTTGGTAGAGTAAGACCTACTTTGGTAAACACTCCACGTAAGTGAAGATGAGGTCCCCATATAAAAAAAGACGGGTTGAGATTCCCGTATAAAAGAGGAGGGCTTTAGGCCCCCGCATGAAAGAGGGCAGACATAGGTGAACATCGATGGGTGTTACACTCTGTGATGCAGGTATATGCTAAAGAGAAGTTGAGACATGTGCACGAGAATGCATTGCATGGCATATGTGAACGAGCATTGCATAGCATGGCATCAATAGAAGTGAAGAGATATCAGGAATGGGTAATGTTATGGTTACATAGTTAATTTGAATGACATGAAAGGATGTGTATTTGCTATGTTTATGATCATCTACATTGGTTCAATGTTAAGAATGAGTTAATGAATTACGAATTAAGATGGTGATACACACACACATACACACACACATATATATTGTTGGATCGAAAAACGGCAACAGAGGGGGTGAATGTTGCTTCTTTAAAAAATCGCCCCTAAAGTATCCACGAATGAGCTCTTCTCCGATAGTTATACGAACTATGAAGAAAATAAGCTTAAGCACAAACAGAACTCAAACTACCAGAGAAAGACCCAATGCAGTGCAGAGCTTGCCGAGAAGCACAAAGACCAACTGAGAAAGAAAAGAAAGTGCAGACCAAGAACTTCAACCATGAGTTGTCTTTGCTGCCAAAAGAAACAATCTGAAAAAGAAGAGGCTGTAGCAGCTGAACTGAAATAAACAAGTAGCAGCAATTTAATTAAGACCAGCTAAAACCCAACACAAGGAATAGTCACAAAGGATCAAAAGACTATCGGCCGACTGCAGTAGAAAGATAAGAATGGATGCTACCTACTGCCGACAATTGATCAACAAGATGCAAACTTCTTCAGGCGAGAAGAACCAAAATAAAGTGTTGCCGAGAAAACTGGGATGTGCTGAAATGAACGAAAGCTTAAAGAAGAGCATTAGCCAAACAGATCCAGAAAAAATAGACCAACATCTTACCGAAACCAAAAGGCTTTAACCAAACTGAAATTTCAGCCTACTATATGTAGTAATCCATCTGATTTTTACTGCTGTCCATTAGTTGGTTAAAGAGGTGAAGTCACGGTTGAAATATTAAACCGAGCTACTGCTGGACAAAAAGAGACTTTGAGAACTGCCAAAGCAAAAAAATAAAACGGAAAACAAAAGCAATCAAAGAGATATGAGGCAAAACTGAAAAGAGAGCTGAACTAAAAAGAAAGATAGAAAGCAAAAGGAGACATGCTTTGATTAATTTCCTGCTCAACGCTGAAACAAAAAAAAAACAGCCGAATGCACCCTGTCCTAACCAAAAAACAAAGATCACTAGCTGCTGAAAATTGAGCGACCAAAAGAGATAAGAACGGGAGGCAGTTTAAGATTGTCGGCACAGATAGTACTTCCAAGAAATAAGTTGCCGAAAAAGATTGAATTACTGCAGCCCTTCTCAAACAAAAATGACCAACAGAACTTGGCCAAACAAGAAACTCAATTGATATCCTTCATAGGATGGCTGAAAGGAACCTCACACAAATAGCAAATAGACCTTAAACATCAAGAGGAGCAAAAACTAACAAAAGAAGAGAATCACAAAGAGAAACTTAACACCCAGATCATCTCAAAACACAAAGTCTCTCATATTGAAATAGATACAGAGACATACGCTATTACAAATGGTTGTTTTCAGCTCATCTCTCTCTCAATCTCACCCTAACTAAGTCCCCATACATGCTTGAGAATCAAGAACTCATAGCACACATGCACAGGGGACAAACTCACACCAACTCTCTCAAGCCATGTCTCAAAATCATACCCTAGCACTAGAGAGCACCTCTCTATTTATAGCCCTTCATAATGGGTTCACATTTGCTTTGTCCATTAAACTTTTGCGCTTTACCCACTAACTCTAACCAAATCCACTTCCTTTAGTGCAGCTTTGCGTATTCACCGAAAACACCCCTCGTGCACCTTCCGGGAAGCTTCCTCATTCCTTGCCTTCCAAAGCCTCGCAGCTACCTCGAGCCCTCGCCGTCTTCGGCACACCTCGACCGCTCTGACCTCGGCACCGCCTGCGCCTAGTCCGGTCATCCGTGCCTCGCCACGACTCCACCTCGATGTCCTGCAGCCATCACAGATAAGAAACACATCACATAGCACCGCTCGACATACTATAATCATACATTAGCATTAGAAGAAATACTCAAACATGAAAAAAAACAAACTTGTCGAATCAAATAATAAACACCCTAAGTACGTTCGACCAAGTTCGACAAGGTCCGACCGAAGCCGACTACGCCACGCAACGACATGGCTCGAACCACTCAAACCAAACTCAAACTTTCCCGAACACGCGTCAATTACTCATCACAAACATGGGGTCACAACCACATGGTCTCTCTCTCTCTCATATATATATATATATTGATGTTTATTCGTTTATTATATACTTGTTGAGTCTTCGGACTGGCCCTTACTTTATTTTTGTGTGAATGTTAAAGGCAGCATGCATGAGACGGGAGTAGCACACTCATTTCACATGCAACCAATAATTCATATACCACTTTTGGTTGCCATTTTTAGACTTAATGATATGCTTAGATAGTTAGCATTAATAATGGTCCTTAATGGTATAATTTAGTCATGTGTAAATAATGTGTTTTATAGACATAGATGATCTAAAGCAGTTGTTTATCCTAACATTGATGCTAGTTGTCTATGCTAGGTAACGTTCTTGGGCATGAGATTCTAAGCTTATACCTGCGTTGTTTAATTTCATTCTTAGTGTAAATCTCTTATAGTGTAAACAGTTGATGCCATGTTGACTATCTTTTGTAGTAGTACATTTATGGAAAGATGCTGCTGAAGTCTTATAATAGTGGTTTTAAATTTTGAGTGAAAGTGGATGGTAGTAGCATTTCATGCTCAGTATTGGGCTGGGGGTTACACTTCAAAAATTTTCTCTAAGTGTTCATCTATCATTCACTCCAATAACTATTGAGCTATAAAGACCAAGATTAGAAACCAACACCAAAATAAGCAACTCAAGAAACCAAAATCCAAAAGTCGGGGCTCTGGCGATCAGACTGACTACCAGGGGTGGTCTGACCGGTGCCTAGTGGTTTGGCCGCCAGCTAGGCACCGGTCTGACCAGCCTCTGGCGATCTAATTGGAGGGGTGGTCTAACCACTCCCCTATTCAAGAATTGAAAACTTCAGCCTAAGACGATGCAACTTTTGGTGCAGCTTGAAAAATCCATTCCAAATGAAAAGAAACTTTACACACACCTTGATTAAGGTCTCAACACATACTATTAAAGCAAGCATTGTTCTCTGAGTGAGGCAAAAAAATTTACATAGGACTACCACTTGCATTGCTACCATGCCACAGAATTTTGGCAATAGAATTCATTATGTCCTATACAAGATAAATTATGGAAGTCAGCACACGCTCTTCTGCTTATGCTATTTGGCTCTCAGCCTATTCAAGCGAGCATTTATTCTCTAAATGATGTGAAAATTTCATATTGAACTTCCACTTGCATTGCAACTATGCCACAAAATTTCGCTGGTAAAATTCATTTTGTCATGTGCAAAATAGATCATGAAAATCAACACATTCACCTTTGTGTACGCTGTTCAGCTTTATCGGGAAATTCAAGCGAGCATTGGTTCTCTGATTAAGGTGAAATTTTACATAGGACTCTCACTTGCACTATTTCCATGCCACATAATCTTGTCACTGGAATTCAATCTATCCTATGTAGGATAAGTCATGGAAGTCAACACACGCTCTTCTGTTTACACCGTTTGGCTCTCAGCCTATTCAAGCAAGCATTTATTCTCTGAATGAGGTGAAAATTTCACATAGGGCTCTCACTTGCATTACTATTGTGCCACAAATTTTGTAGCTAGAATTCATTCTGTCCTATGCAGGATAAACCATGAAAGTTGGTACATTCGTACACCGTTCGACTCTATTAGACTATTTAAGCAAGTATTGGTTCTCCTAACGAGGTGAATATTTTACATAGGACTCCCACTTGCACTGCTACCATGCCATAAAATTTATCCACTAGAATTCATTATCTTGTGTAGGATAAATCATGGAAGTAATCACATGATCTTCTGCCTACGTCGTTCGGATCTATCAACCTATTCAAGCGAGCATTTATTCTCTGGATGAGGTGAAAATTTCACATAGGACTCCCACTTGCACTACTACTATACCATAGAATATCACTATAGGAATTCATTATGCCCTATGCAGGATAAATCATAGAACTCAATATGCGCTCTTCTATCTACGATGTTCGACTCTATCAGCCTATTCAAGCAAGCATTTATTCATCGAATAAGATGAAACTTTCACATAGGACTCCTGCTTGCATATTTTTGCCACTGGAATTCATTCTATGCTGTGAAGGATAAATCATCGAAATTAGTATATTCGCCTTTTGAGTACATTGTTCGGCTCTATCAAACTATTCAAGTGAGCATTGTTTCTCCAATGAGGTGAAAATTTTACATAGGACTCCCACTTGTACTGCTACCATACCACAGAATTTCACCGCAGGAATTCATTATGTCCTATGCAGAGTAAATTATAGAAGTCAGCACACGCTTTTCTGCCTACGCCACTTGGCTCTATCATCCTATTCAAGCGAACATTTATTCTCCGAATGAGGTGAAAATTTCATATAGATCTCCCACTTGCACTGATGCCATGCAAGGAATTTCACCACTAGAATTCATTATGTCCTGTGTAGGATAAATCATGGAAATTAGTATACGCTCTTTTGCCTATGCCTTTCAACTCTATCAACTCATTCAAGTGAGCATTTGTACTCCGGATCAGGTGAAAATTTTACATAAGACTCCCTCTTGCACTGCTACCATGTCACATAATTTCACTACTAGAATTCATTGTGTCCTATGCAAGATAAATTATGGAAGTTAGCACACGCTTTTTTGCCTACACCATTTGGCTCTATCAACCTATTCACTAAGTATTTGTTCTCCAAATGAGGTAAAAATTTCACATAGGACTCCCACTTGCACTAGTAACATGCTGTAGAAATTTGATGTTGGGATTTCCTTTTTAGGACAATGTATCTTTTGTTGTTTCTCAATGTGTTTATTGAATTCAATTTTGATTTTTTTTGTGTCCTTATGTATTGGTTTTGTGTCGATATGAACAAATTGTTTCAATTTTTCTCATAGTCATTTGGACCAATTGTCGAAGAGGTGGTTGTATGGGTAGCACAAAATAGGCTTGTCAGTGCAGTGTGTATATCAATGCTAGAATGACATGTATTTTGGAGCAGAGGTGTATGTGCTAGAATAATCATGCACTATACCACCCTAGATTGACAAAAAAATTATCCATCCAATAAGTTTTAAATTAAAATTTTGAATTTCAAATTTAAAATACTAGCAAAAATATATCACTATGTTTGTTCGCAAGCTAATGAAAGTATTATATATAAGTTAATGAAGCAAAATTTCCACATTCGAAATGTGCACTTATGATATATTAGATCTCTATACACATAAAATTTTGTACCATTTTAAAATGAATGAATTTTACTGCACTATCTCATATCCCCCACAGAAAGTACCATCCAAAATAGTTCCTACTTCAGTAAAAGTTTTCCTTCTAGTTATCCCAATCATTTTAGTTAGGAGGGAAAATAAGTTTTGGTAGATGACCTAATTTTTCTCCGATGCCTTTCTATCTTTGCCCGATCGTAACCCTCTTCTGAGTTATTTCCTTGTGTCTCTAACAAACCAATCCCCCAAGCCATGTATCTCCATTTGTCTCCCTCTGTCTCAATACAGATGCAAAGGCCATGTTCAAAAGTCCTGTGGCTTTTTGCTGATTGCGAGAGAGATTGAAGGAGTAAGGGACACTCACATTGAGAAGACACTCTATTCAAAGCGGCTCCTGTAGTGACTTCCACAAATGACTTATATAAACTACCTTGAGAAGCCACTCTATTCAAAAGCCGACTTCTAAAGCTAAAAGCTTAAAGCTTTTTGGAACAAGGCCAAAGATACTTCAGCTCTAAGGCTTCCCAGCCAATCCCCCAAGCCATGCTATTCAAGACAACTAACATTGAAGGATCATGAGAGAAGGTCCATGGTTTTATTGTGATGAACCATTGCCATTTCGGAGGAGTGAAAATTTGAAATTTGCATATTTGCTGATTTTCCTCGACAACCTGCAGAAATGGATAATTTTAGGAATTTTCAATCATAGGATGATTTGGTGACCTAGATCAGTGGTCATAGGTTGTATGAGATATGTCATTGCTAACGTGGGTCAAGTTATCAAGAACTATTACTCATAGAGGAGTTAAAGTCTAGAATGATCAAGGATACCAGGTGAGATGGTGAGTTCAAGAATGGTACGATAAAGACGGAAAATATTGAAGGGAAGTTCAAACAACGGGTTTGCAGCATGTGGCCAGGTCGGTCCAAGTGAGGCATGGTCTAGTAGAACTAGAACGGAAGAGACTTACCGACACGTGGCAAACCAGTGGTGCACCTACACATGGCAAGTATTTTGGTAGCAATGGAAAGAGATGACCGGGTCAAGAAAGGATATTTTGGTAGTTTGACCAAAATACCAGAATCTGCCTTGGATCAAAACCGTGACGCATGAGTGGCACTTGGAGAGTGGTTTAGGTCAAGGAGAAGATGGATTGATTAAGATAGATCAAGGTAAAGGACTTAGTAGATTCGGACTTATATACTTTGAAAAGCGTGTGTTGTAGGGGTGGCCCAACCCCCCGTGGCTGGGCCGTGCAACTAGTCCAACATGTAATAGGCCCAATAGTGTAGAGGAATATACCAGTGTAAATATACCAATGTACCCTCACCCTTTGTAAATACTAAGGGGTAGAATGTGGATTTCCCATTCTACCCCACTCATATATATATAAACCCCCAGGAGGGGCAAAGGGGGGATTCTCTCATTGTCACCAGCTCCCCACAGATCTAGCTCTCCTCTTCTCCTTCTACTAGTCCCCTTCATTCCTGTTTAGCCTGTAGCTACAACAGATGGCGCCGTCCGTGGGGAGCGACTAGAAGTTACGTATGGAAGAGATTTTCTCCAATATCCAAGCGGCGGTTATATGGATCTTTTCGGTTCCTGGGAGCATTCCGGTTCATTCGTGCTGTCTGTACCAGAGACAGATAAGTAGCTTGCTCACTAAAAAGTTTACCATCCTGATGATAGAGGTGTATCGAACAGATCTAGTTGTATGAGTTTTGTTTGTATGCTTCGCTCCGTTTTGTAGATGCAGTATTGAACGGGTCTAATAGCATCGCCTATTTTCGAGTCGTCGCTATTTCCGATCTGCCGGTTGTGGTCAGACAGGGAAGCGAAGTCTTGACCGTGGGGATGAACAGCAAGCACCTCAACTTTTGCTCGGACAGTGCACGCACAACGTCAGACTTCGCATGTAAAGTACCACCCTTCGTCCGGACTCCGCGTGCGTGGTGTCGGACACTTTGGGCGAAGCGTCGGCCTCCACCTGGCGTACCGTCATGACCTTCGCCTCCACGCCGCTCAGCTTCGCCTGCGCAGCGGGCCTCCGCGTGATGTCCCAAACTCGGTACGCATCGCCATCTACTATCAATCCGCGCGAGCATGCATGCAAAAAACTCTCTCTCCACGTTAACTTCATGCATACGTACAACCTGGGTATCCAAGCGTCTATTTCTGCATGTATACATGCATGATGCGAGCGGCGCTCTCAGACTTCGCGCGTCGCGGCTCCGCTGCGCGCATCGGCCCCCGCGTGCCGTGGGACTTTTTACCTCAGCGTGCGGCGTGGCCTTCGCGCTGCTAGTCTTCGTGCGCAGCCGCGCGGTCTCCGACCGGCTGGAACAATAATAATAATAATAAAGAAGAGGCAGGCGTGCGTACATGCATACGTGCCGCGGTGGGGCTCCAGCCGGCCAAGTCTGCCCCCTGCTCGCCCATCAAACCGGTAGCACAGGCCATGCTCCGGATCCTCACAGTGAGGGAGGAGGCGGAAGCGATGATGCAGCAGCCGTGGCGGGGCTCCGACATGCCTTCGCGCCGCACCGGCTCATCTCCGCGCATCTGTGGACTTTGCGTCATTGAAGACCGCCTCGAAGCCTCCTCGCCCACGGCCTCAACGTTGTTTCGAGTCTTCGCTAGTCTTCGCGCGACCAGGAGCTCCGTGCCGTACTCAAGCCTTCGCTCACCTCCACGCGACTCTGCGGCAAGAAGCTTCGCTACGTCGCCGTTAGCCCAACTCCGGGACACGTGGCGCCGCCTCGCGTCGCCGGCCGCCGTGCCACAGGTACCAAGGAGTCTGCCTCCTCCGAGCTTCGCTGCGTCGCCTCCTCCGAGCTTCGCTGTGTCATTCGGCATCACTCGGCGCTTGCTCCTTCCAACGTTCTTCGCGCACAAGTGATGGTTCTGCATGGACGTTGCGTGGCTCTGGCAGGCGCGTGACGCGAGCAGACGACCCTGGCCACTCCGCTGGGTCCTACGGAGGCAGGTACGCCGCTATGCTCGGCGTCTCCAACTCTTCATCGCCAGAGCCATCCACTCCGGCGACCTCAAGCTCGCGACGTAAAGAGGGCAGCAACGGTGAAGGAGCTCCGGTCGCGCGAAGGGCAAGCCTCCGCACCTGCGACGTCTTCGCCATCGGCTCCGCGCCTGCAAGGTCTACGACGTCTTCGTCACCAGCTCCGCGTGGTCCGGCCAGCCTCCGCGCCTGCGACGTCTTCGTCACCAGCTCCGCGCGGTCCGGCCAGCCTCCGCGCCTGCGACGTCTTCGCCATCGGCTCCGCGCCTGCGAGGTCTGCGACGTCTTCGTCACCGGCTCCGCGCGGTCCGGCCAGCCTCCGCGCCTGGGATGTCTTCGCCATCGGCTCCGCGCCTGCGAGGTTTGCGGCTCCGCGCATGCGAGGTCTGCGACGTCTTCGTCACCGGCTCCGCGCGGTCCGGCCAGCCTCCGCGCCTGCGACGTCTTCGCCATCGGCTCCGCGCCTGCGAGGTCTGCGGCTCCGCACCTGCGAGGTCTGCGACGTCTTCGTCACCGGCTCCGCGCGGTCCGGCCAGCCTCCGCGCCTGCGAGGTCTGTGGCTCCGCACCTGCGAGGTCTGCGACGTCTTCGTCACCGGCTCCGCGCGGTCCCGCCAGCCTTCGCGCCTGCGACGTCTGCGCCACCGGCTCCGTCCGGCCCCGCCGGTCTCCGCACCGGCCTCCGCGACGGCCTCCATGTCGATGAAGACTCCACGTCCTCCGCGCCATGATGATGTCGCCGGCGTCCGCTTGGCGCGTCCCTCCGCGTCAGTCCGCCTTCGCATGCCGCTGGGCTCTACTCGAGGGCAGTGACGCACATGCTGGTACTCGCATGCACGCATTCATGCATGCAGGCATGTGTGGAATGGCAGCAAGATGCAGGAAGTGATATACATGCACGCACGCATGTATTGACAGGACATACACCGAAGTCCGAGCGATCCACAACAACCGTCTTGGTGGCTCCGCACCGCATGACAAGGCCTTCGCTAGCTTCACGTAGCTAGGGTCTCCACACCTGCGGAGTCTGCTCCACGTCGTCACCGTCTCGCCCGATACGTACTGCATGTCATTACATGCGAGGCTTTGACAATAGCCCCTGTATTCTTGCGTGCATGGCCTTAAAGAAGTGATTGTTCATCCCACCATGTATTGCGGCTGCAGTTCCATTCTAAGAGCATTTGATCTGGCTGTGTTTGCTTCTCCGGCTTTGGCCCATTCTGGGCTGTCGTGGTATCAAATGTTTTTCTGGTACTGAATGCTGGAGCGTTTTCTTGTCGCGGGTCTTTGGCCATTTCTTTGCTGCCTCTGTTTTGGCCCTCTTTTGGAATTAAATCGCACGGCGGGCTTGCGCCTCGGCGTACTCTACGGAGTATAAATAAGACGTAGCGTTGAGCTTGCGTCTGCACGCGCCAGTCTACGGACTCTAAAATAAGACGTAGCGTCGAGGTCCGCCTCCGCACGTGCCAGTCTACGGACTCTAAAACAAGACGTAGCGTTGAGCTTGCCTCCGCACGCGCCAGTCTACGGACTCTAAAATAAGACATAGCGTTGAGGTCCGCCTCTGCACGCGCCAGTCTACGGACTCTAAAATAAGACGTAGCGTCGAGGTCCGCCTCCGCGCGCGCGCACTCTACGGAGTATAAATAAGACGTAGCGTCGAGGTACGCCTCTGCACGCACCAGTCTACGGACTCTAAATAAGACGTAGCGTCGAGGTCCGCACGCACTCTATGGAGTATAAATAAGACGCGGATGTTGTCCCTGCGCACTCTACTGAGTATAAACAAGACGCGGATGTCCCGCGCACGTGTGGGCGTCGCCCCCTCACGTACTCTCCGGAGTATAAATAGACATGGTTGAAGTTCCCACGCACTCTATGGAGTATAAAAATTACTACATGGCCGAGACACTAGGGAGTGCCTCGCTTTCAGCGGCGCACCGCTTGAATATCACGCCCTCGCGCGCGTTGCACTAGCGAGTGCACCGCGACTTTTCGAAGGTAGGGGAACGGCGGTGTCGCCTCCCTGCCTCTGTGTGCGTAGCGCCCTCGGCCTACGCCGCAAGCGTCCGCTATCCGCGGGCACTCTTTTCGAAGGTACGGGAACGGTGGTGTCGCCTCCCTGCCTCTGTGTGCGTAGCGCCCTCGGCCTACGCCGCAAGCGCCCGCTCTCCGCGGGCACTCTTTTCGAAGGTAGGGGAATGGCGGTGTCGCCTCCCTACCTCTGTGTGCGCTCCCTCGGCCTATGCCCCAAGCGCCCGCTCTCCGCGGGCACTCTTTTCGAAGGTAGGGGAACGGCGGTGTCGCCTCCCTGCCTCTGTGTGCGTAGCGCCCTCGGCCTACGCCGCAAGCGCCCGCTCTCCGCGGGCACTCTTTTCGAAGGTAGGGGAACAGACGTATCGCCTCCCTGCCTCCGTGTGCGTAGCGCCCTCGGCCTACACCGCAAGCGCCCGCTCTCCGCGGGCACTCTTTTCGAAGGTAGGGGAACGGCGGTGTCGCCTCCCTGCCTCTGTGTGCGTAGCGCCCGCGGCCTACGCCGCAAGCTCCCGCTATCCGCGGGCACTGTTTTTGAAGGTAGGGGAACGACGGCTTCGCCTCTCTACCTCAGCGTGCGTAGTGCCCTCGGCCTACACCGCAAGCGCCCGCTATCCGCGGGCACTGTTTTTGAAGGTAGAGGAACGGCGCCTCCGCCTCCCTTCCTCCGCGTGTGCAGCGCCCTCGGCCTACGCCGCAAGCGCCCGCTCTCCGCGGGCACTCTTTTCGAAGGTAGCGGAACGGTGGTGTCGCCTCCCTGCCTCTGTGTGCGTAGCGCCCTCGGCCTACGCCGCAAGCGCCCGCTATCCGCGGGCACTGTTTTTGAAGGTAGGGGAACGGCGCCTTCGCCTCTCTACCTCAGCGTGCGTAGTGCCCTCGGCCTACGCCGCAAGCGCCCGCTATCCGCGGGCACTGTTTTTGAAGGTAGGGGAACGGCGCCTCCGCCTCCCTGCCTCCGCGTGTGCAGCGCCCTCGGCCTACGCAGCAAGTGCCCGCTATCCGCGGGCATGAGTCTTTGCAGGTAAGGGAACGGCGTTGGGCTTCGCCGTCCGCCTCGCAGGCATCGCCTCGGCGGGACGGCACGACTCCGGTGTTGGGCTCCGTCGTCCGCCTCGTAGGCACCGCCTCAGCGGGATGGCACGTCTCCGACGCAGGGCTTGGCCGTCCGCCTCGTAGGCACCGCCTCGGCGGGACGGCACGTCTCCGATGCAGGACTTCGCGGTCCGCCTCGTAGGCATCGCCTCGGCAGGACGGCACGACTCCGACCTTGGGCTTCGCCGTCCGCTTCGCAGGCATCGCCTCGGCGGGATGGCTCGACTCCGGCGTTGGGCTCCGTTGTCCGCCTCGTAGGCACCGCCTCGGCGGGACGGCACGTCTCCGACGCAGGACTCCGCCGTTTGCCTCGTAGGCATCGCCTCGGCGGGACGGCACGACTCCGGTGCAAGACTCCGTCGTCCGCCTCGTAGGCACCGCCTCGGCGGGACGGCACGTCTCCGACGCAGGGCTTTGCCGTCCGCCTCGGCTGGACGGCACGTCTCCGACACAGGACTTCGCTGTCCGCCTCGTAGGCATCGCCTCGGCGGGACGGCACAACTCCGGCGCAAGACTCCGTCGTCTGCCTCGTAGGCACCGTCTCGGCAAGACGGCACGTCTCCGACGCAGGGCTTCGCCGTCCGCCTCGCAGGCATCGCCTCGGCGGGACGGCACGACTACGGCATTGGGCTCCGTCGTCTGCCTCGTAGGCACCGCCTCGGCGGGACGGCACGTCTCCGACGCAGGGCTTTGCCGTCCGCCTCGTAGGCACCGCCTCGGCGGGACGGCACGTCTACGACGCAGGACTTCGCTGTCCGCCTCATAGGCATCGCCTCGGCGGGACGGCACGACTCCGGCGTTGGGCTTCGCCGTCCGCCTCGTAGGCATCGCCTCGGCGGGACGGCACGACTCCGGCGTTGGGCTCCGTCGTCCGACTCGTAGGCACCGCCTCGGCGGGACGACACGTCTCCGACGCAGGACTTCGCTGTTCGCCTCGTAGGCATCGCCTCGGCGGGACGGCACGACTCCGGCGCAAGACTCCGTCGTCCGCCTCGTAGGCATCGCCTCGGCGGGACGACGACTCCAGCGCAAGGTTCCGTCGTCCGCCTCGTACGCACCGCCTCGGCGGGACGGCACGTCTCCGACGCAGGACTTCGCCGTCCGCTTCGTAGGTATCGCCTCGGCGGGACAGCACGCCCCCCTTGTCAGCCTCGTGAGCGTTGCCTCGGTTGGATGACCCGGCTTCGGAGCGGGATTCCGTGGACCTCTTCGTAGTTGCTAGTTGCATCGGCTCGCCAGTCGGTGCCCTCGCGCTTGCCGTCGGGGAACGGGGGCTGGGGTGGTTGATCGCGTCAGCTCGCCCATCGGGACCTCAGCGCTTACTGTCGAGGGAGTACTGTTGTAGGGGTGGCCCAACCCCCCGTGGCTGAACCGTGCAACTAGTCCAACATGTAATAGGCCCAATAGTGTAGAGGAATATATCAGTGTAAATATACCAATGTACCCTCACCCTTGGTAAATACTAAGGGGTAGAATGGGGATTTCCCATTCTACCCCACTCATAATATATAAACCCCCAGGAGGGGCAAAGGGGGGATTCTCTCATTGTCACCAGCTCCCCACAGATCTAGCTCTCCTCTTCTCCTTCTACTAGTCCCCTTTATTCCTGTTTAGCCTGTAGCTACAACAGTGTGCATATGTGAATATATGTGAGTAAAACTCATGTTTGTAGAGTTATTGGATTTCCCAATTGTGTTAAGTAGATAGTATCCACTAAGGGCTAGTGTGGCTAGTTAGCCCACCTAAATAAAGGGATTGGGATGGAGACTTGGGTGAACCATCCAATCCATGTCTCTTTCTTACATCCTCATGTGGCAATACATCAATCCTTGATCATCTTCATGGCTATCTCTTATTTTGATTGATTTGCTTTTGATTTAGTTTGTTTTGATCTATTCTCTTACCTCTTCTTGATCTTACTGTACCAAGGATGTGCATGAGGTAGAGATAACATCATATAATCAATATTCACCCATCTAGGCATTTTGGTAGCAAGTTCGTCAAGAAATTCGATTTCTGCACGTTTTTTATCCTTAAATGATTTCTTGATCTAAAGGTTTTTAGCTTGATTTTTTTGATGTTCTAACTTTTTGTAATATGTGGAAATACATCAAAGCCATCTTGGCTATCATCCACCCACGAGCAAGTCGTATTTACCGTTTTAGGTTTTTGACCCGTTTTTAGAGCAATCTGCCTTCAAACGAAAAAAATATCAGAACTTTGGTAACAATTTTCTTAATTATTGATTGGAATAGGTTAGTAATATCCTAGAGAAGGTGTGTACCAAATTTCAAGTAATTTATAATTTTGGTTTAAAAGTTAACTCAATATTAGGTTTTGGATCGGTTTTGGTGCAGTAGAGATTTATGAACCAAACTATCCCAAATCTCTTAAGTTATTTTAAGTTTTTTTATTGAAATAGGTTTCTCAGGTCATGAACTAGCTATGATATAAGTTTCAAATCTTTTGGATCGACAGATCAGAAGTTACGTGATTTTTCGGATTTGAAATAGTGTTAAAATCACTATTCATGGGCTAAAATTTTCAATAGCCCCGAGAATTTTTGGATTTTTGGCTTCTTGATCTTCATAACTTCTCATAGCTATTGAAGTAAATATTAGGAAAATACTTGGGGGAAAATTTGAAGGCACCATTCACGCTCCTGTTGCCATATCGGTCCTAGAAGTAGTATCAGAGCTCGGTTAACTCTTCTTATGATCTTAATCGGTCTTAGGAGCCATGGTAGTAGACGAGTATTCAACAAATCACCTGTGTTCGATGGAGTGGATTTCTCGTATTGGAAGTCTCACATGCATGCTTACATTGAGGCTCAAGGGCACGCAATTTGGCTTAAGATCAAAAACCCTTATACTGTGTCGGCCAATGACAATGTAACTTCTCCCAATGTAGAAGCAAATAGCAAGACACGCAACTTACTGATTCAAGGGCTCAGTCGATCGGAGTTTGAGTGAGTCGCTCACTAGAGATCTACTCACGAGATCTGGACGACCCTCTTTAATTACCATGAGGGCTCTACCGTGATCAAGGAAGTGAGATAGAATCAACTCAAGAAGGAATACTCTAAGATCAAGCAAAAGCCCAATGAGTCTTTGGATGAGTTGTGGGAGAGGTTCAACAAAATTCTCCATGACCTCCGAGCTATTGGCTTGACCTTCTCGAAGTCTGAGAATGCACACCAAATCTTGGGTGCTATTGATGTGAAGGTCTAGAGAATAAAAATTATATTCATCAATGATAACATTGTCATGAATGAGCTTAACATGGATAAGCTCTATTTGAGATTAAAGACACATGAGATTGACTTCATCTCGCGTCTTCCCAAGACAGAGTCGATGTCTCTTATGATGGACCCTTCTTGGAGCAGTTTCTTCAGATTGTGTGGATATTGGCTTTTTTTTGTCCGCCTTGCACTCAATTAGTGATGAGCAACTTGAGAGGTTACCTGAGGAGAGGTTACCTGAGAAAGATTTAGCCCTCCTGTTCACCAAATTCACCAGAGTGTACAACAAAGTAAGAAACAAGATGAGAAGTCGTTTGGTGACATATAGAGAGGTGAAGCATAACGTAGGTGGCAAACAAATTTGATTGAGAATAGAAAGGTATGTTGTTGGTTCAAACGTTATATCGCAATTAAGTCATGTGTTACAATATGTCTATATATATGTTATTGCAGCATTATTCTATGACTCATGTGTTACAATATCCCTATGTAACACATATTCTATACCGCTATAGTAATTTTCTGTAACACTTTTCACACCTTGTTAAGTATGTATTAAGTGTCTTTGTAACTCAAATTATGTGTTGTTGAAATATTTTGTACGGAAATGTGTACAGAAGATATGTTTTGTGGTATTGCTCAGTTTTCTTATTTTTTTTCTTTCTTTCTTCTATTTGCCGTACGCCCAACTATAGTGATAGTGCGTGATGGTGAAAGTTCGTCCAATGTATGATTGCCATTGCTTCCCTTGTGCAATGATGGTTATAGGGGCTTACTGCATATTGCCTGCTTCGTTTTAATGTTCTGTATTGAGATAATCGTGTCTATGATATTTTCTGCATCTCATTAGCCGTCTTGCTTGGTACGACATCTACCCGTGGACTGTAGGTCTGTAGCCATATTTTGCAACTTACGGGTCTGTTCTTTACGATTTCTCTAAAAACGATTTTTGATTTTTGTTATAGTATCTAATTTTTAAATAGAGTATTTTTTAAGACAGAATCTACAAGTTAATTGTAGTATACATTAAAAGCCAAATATCTATATCAACCAAAATCGCAAGTAAGTATCTCACTCCGTAATATCTGTCGCAAACAGTCAAAATTCAAAAATTTCAGTCAAAATCCATAAGCCGTAGCTATATCAAACAGGCCCTACAGTAATAAGAGTAATACAACAAAGCCTTTCCGGAGTTTATCGTGCTTTAGATTCTTCCGCAATTTGCAGGTTTTTTTCTTACTTCTCAATTGGCAAATTGGGGTTTGTATGGGGCAAAACTTATCGAACACATGTTGCGTTCTCAGGATAAGTTAGCAGAGGCGCCTCCTCCATGTCCGAATTCTTTTCATGCCTTTCCTGTTGATTCAAGAGGTACTGCTCAACTTTCTAACTTATCTAGGGGTATTAGAATATGTGGTACATGTGCTTTGCTAAACTATTTTGGCTGCTGATATAGCATGATTGATCATTGCAGGTACCTCTTTTTATATCTGTATCCATCCATATCCGAAATTTCATCACGATTTGGCTAGCTCTGCATATGAACCTTTGTTGTTGTATTACTCTCCTCGTAGATTGGCTCATATACGGCTACCATTGCCATTAGATGCTTGGATCCAGACACGCAGTCTACGGCTGTTGAAATAGTGAGAGATGCTGGGAGGACGTTTCTAATCTATCGCTACCTCTACAGCTGGAGTTCTACAAACCAGGGCGTCGTGTATCAACGGCGGAGACGTTGATTTCAGAACCAGAATTTTGTTCGCGTTCATTAATTGCGGTGAGCATGCAGGGCCTTGCGAGATCACATGCATCTCATCTACCTGACAAATTCCATAGCCTTCCTTCACCCATTCCATTCATATAGCCCCTCCATTCATCGATCAGACTCATTTAGGCACTGCTTGTTTCAGCTTCAGCTTCTGATTTATTTTTCACTATTCATAAATTTCGTCTTTTTCTGAACTTTTTTGCCGGTTCTTTTTCCCGTATTCATTTGCGTTGTCTGTGATGAGCTAGCATATTTTTTCTATTTTAAAATTTTTTAAATTTAATTACGCCAAATAAGTCACCTTCAGCTACAGTGAAATTTCAGTCACTACAGTGTAATTTCAGTCATAAGCCACAGCTTTTCAGCCTAACCGAGCGGGGCCTAGCAAAGATGCTCCAGGTAGATTTGGAGCCAGATGAAGAACTGCGGCCTGGCATTTTGCAGCGACCGGACCGTCAAAACCGTGCATGTAAACGGCAGCACCCCACGTTACCGCACATGGAATTCAGGCAGGCTTACGACGTGATACAGCAACCAACAGTGCTGCTGCTGCTACCGCTCGACACCGATCTCCGCGTCTGCGTAAGCCGGCCGGTACGTGGTACAGAACAGAGCGTAAGCATCCAAAGGCGCTAAGCTGAGAGGTCCCAGCCAGGTACGTACTACGTGCATGCCCTAGGATGGTTCTTGTTGCTCCCCTGGATTGTTCTTTGAACCTTCCCCTCTCGGCCCAGACGTACGTACGCCGCGTCAGGATAAGGTTTTTTTTTCCCCCTTTCCTTGATCTATCGGATTCGCTTGGAGACTTGTCGATCTGCCCATCTGGACTGGCAGGAGAAGTAACCCCATCTGGGCTGGCGCTCGCTTGAGTGACCACAGCATGTGTACACTGGGTGCTACTGTTTTCCACGTGCACGGTGAGAAATTTCGGCATCACGTTAGCTCGATCGGATGAAGATATCAATTGGCATTTGGGCGCAGAGGCTAGATGTAACGAAGGGCACTGTAGCTAAAAATAGTAGTTTATAACTGAAATTGCACTGTAGTTGGCTAAAATTACATTGTACCTGAAGGTGGTTTATTTGGCGTAATTAAATTTAAAAATAGAAAAAATATGGTAGCCCATCACCGACAACGCAAATGAATACGAGAAAAAAGAACCAGCAAAAAAACTTTAAAAAAGTCAAAAGTTCAAAAAGACGAAATTTATGAATATTAAAAAATAAGCCAGAAGTTTATGCCGAAATGAGCTAAGTAGGCTATATATGAACGTTTCTATAAAAAGGATATCTAAATGAGAGAACCTTACATGCCAGTACGGCAGTGCCCTGTAAGACCATAATTTAGTTTGTTATCAATGAAGTAGAAATGTCTGTCTGTCTAATAGCTTGCTATTTTTTGGGGAGACATTGTGAAATCCAATGTGGTATAGACTGCTATAGCGCAGAAGGACCCCGCGGTGTTAGGCGATCAGAGTGAAATTTGAGATGGTGCGTTTACGTTTGCTTACAATCATGTCAGTTCTCCCTTTCTTGTTCACATGCCAATGTCAGAAGTTAAACACGACGTGATGGCAAGTTGAAACTAGGAGATGGGTTGGTTGCAGGGTGAGATAATCCAGAAGAGCATCTCTACAACCACTGCACCTAATTTCAGCCTGTGACATAACAAGACAAGTGACAAAGCAACAAAAGCCCTCTCCCTTCTCTCTCATAATAAAACCAATGTTAATCCCTATCCAAGAGTGTTCCTCTCTCCAGCATACATAATTTGCAACTATGGCCACGCTCACATTTCTCCCGTAACTGGCACAGCAAGTTTACGCTTCAAAGCGCGCAGATGGTGCTTTCTTGCACTACTTGTCCCTTTGTTCTTGGCCGCAAACACACCAAGTCCAAATGCATTTGAAATCTACAAAGACGTTTATTTTCTTTTGCAGGCGATGGGGGTCAAGATTCAAGAACCACAGGCTTTACCTGTTTCTTTCCTGGTGTTACCTTTCTCCTCCTTGGACTTAGCCTTGTAAGTTTACGAGATTACATGGATATGTTACATTATATGCCTAACCTTTTGGCATGTTACTGTAAGAAGTCATTGAGGAGGACACATCGGCAGATGATGCTGTAAGTAAGCTGCCTCCTACTGCATTGGAAGGATGAAACATTCCACTACATCCTAATCACATTGTTACGAACTTTTTGGTGGAAGGATCACCTAGGTGGGAGCAAAATTAGGCCGTTGGGTTTGTCTTGATCTTAATTAACTCCGTACTTTTGTTTGAAATCAAAGTGAGGGACGATGGGTGAATGCTGAATAGCCAGCTAGCTAGATTGTAGAATGTTTTGTGTTTGGTGCGGTCCCCTGTCTTGAATATCAAACACGTTGAGATCAGAAGGTGGTCTTATCGGCGGCACATCAATCAGAGGGAATAAACCGTGAAATGTGTATCCTGCACCTTGAAATGCCTGAGTAACTCCTAATTTGGCTTCTCTGCTAGCTATGAAGCAGGGCACTAGGGCTAGTAAATTGGATCAAACTCGGATCACCGCCTGTAATCTAATGCATTCACTGTTCTCCTTGTGGCTTGGATTTTACTCCGTCTTTTTTGCACTCTAAAAACACTGTCATGTAGTATCATCCAGGCATATATGAACCATGCATGTACTCCAGAAATGAAGAAGTGTTTATCTACTTTTCTGAAGGAAAATTACCGTACAAATCAATTGCCACAAGGCAACAGTTTTGCAAATGGTGACCTGCGCTTGGGCCAGCGTTGCATCGTAGCAGCGGTAAATCGTAAGAAAAGATGAGCGAAATGGCACCGTAGAAAATTGCTGACGCGCGGCTTTGCCGCGGGCCATGTAACTAGTACGACCACCACGTCCGGCACGGGACGATCGCGCGAGCCAGCGAACCCACGCGGCCGCGCATAATTTCTTCTCGTCCGCAGAGCGGTCAACGGAGCGAACCTGCCGACACGGCGCGTCCCCGGAGGAGGTACCGCTCCGCTCGATCAGGCCGCCTGGCACGGCACCGTCGGGCCCGCTACGTTCTCGCAGGTTCGTGATTATTCTCTGCACCAACGTGGCAGTGCAGTGCCTTGCGTGTGCATCGCATCCCCTACCTAGTGGCCAGGGCCATGGTACGGACGGTCGGAAGCACGCGATGCTCCACGATGTACGGATGCACCGGAGATGGATGTAACCAGGACGTACGGTGGCGGGGCCAAGAGTACGTAAGAGGCATAGCGAATATCCAACCACGGCGTGTCTAAACTCTTGAGTGGGCGAGAACAATGGCAAGTACAGTAAGATCGAACAGACAACAGAGGGAATTAAATGATATCGATTTTTTTAAAAGTATTTTTAATCCTTTACTTTAGCAATTATAGAGTTACGAAGCTTAGAATCAATAAGCCAAAATTCTAAATAAAAAAGCTCAAGAATTTAAATTCTAGAAATCGCCAAACCCTGAAGATTGAACTGTCATGCAGCCACCAGTCTAACTCCTGGCGGTCAGACCACTAGGGCCATGCCAGTCTGACCGGTCTTCTAGATGTCAAACCGTCACTGTTCCAGAACAACCAGACGATCACTTTTGGTGCAACTCCTAAATTACAAGTTCAAATGCTATAAAATTTTGCATATACCTTGCTTAAGGTCTCGGGAACCCATTTCATCCATGGATTGCAAAAATTCGTGTCAAAATTCAGACTTTTTCATATTTGAGTAAGTTGCACCAACGTGAGGCAAAATACGAAAACGATAAATATGACTTGTTCGTGAGTAGAAGATGGCTAAGATAGCTCTAGATGTATTCTCACATGTCGCAGCAAGTAAGAACACTAAAAAATCAAGGCAAAAACTATCGGATCACGAAATCACTTCGAGAGACCAAAATCAAGCAAAGCCGAGTTTTTTTCATGAACTTGTCAACAAAGTGGCTAGATGGGCGGAGATTAATTTTCAAAGATCATTTCCATCTCTTATACATTCTTAGCACAATAATATCAAGAAGGGGAGAGAAAAGAGCAAAAATCAACCAAGTCAAGAGTAAATCAATCATCACAAGTGAGATTCATGAAGATGAATAAAAATTGATCTATTGCTACCTGAGAATGAAGGTTTTACAACCACTCCACCTACAGGACAAGAGATCACACCATAGCGCTCAACTTTTCTCAAACACTAACCCTAACACATAAACACTTGGAACTCAATGAGAGGATGGTTGGATGGTTAACAACAAGTCTCCATCTCAATCCGTTAAATAGATGAACTAGCCGGTCCCATCTAATTCTTAGTGGATACTATCCACTTAACACAATAGAGAAAAACCGATAACTCCACATATGAGTTTTAACTCGCACACTACTCTTATGCATGATTTTCAAGACGCATAAGCCTGAATTGACTAAGTCTTTAACTTGGATCCAACTTGATCTTCTCAATTTCTCCTTGACCTAAACCGCTCTCCCAGATGCTGCTCAAGCACCGTTGTTTTCTTCTAAGGTAGTTTTCGGTATTTTAGCCAAACTATCAAAATACCTTTTTAACTTGATCTTCTCCTTTCATTGCAAGTAATCACCATGTTTGCCACATGTAGATGCACCATAGCATACCATGCATCGGCAAGTCTCTTCTATTTCGATTCCACTAGGCTACATCTCACTTAGACCGATCAAGCCACATAGTGTAACCCACCGCTCAAACTTCCCTTTAATATTTTTTTGTTTTTCTCATGCCATGCTTAAGCTCACCATCTCATCTAGCATCCTCGATTATTCTGGGCATTGGCTCCTCCATGAGTGTAACTTCGATCATCGCTGTTGACTATGGTTGACTCCACTGGCGGAGCTACAGGGTGGTCCCTGTGGGCCGCGGACCACCCTGCGCTCGGATAATGAGGCCTTCATGTATTTGATCATAATGCAAAAACTTGTTGAATCACAGCTACATTTTACCTCCCGCTAAATCATTTAATTTGCTCTATATGTGTCAAGCTAATGACACGCAATTTGGGAATCTAGATGTACAGTAAAATCGTTGGCTAGCTTGGCATCTAGATGTACAATAAAATCGATGACTAGCTTGGCATGTTCATATTGAACGACAGTTGATGGTTTTTAGCTAAAATAAATAGTAATGACTAAAAAAACTTTTAGTGGGAGGATACGAGTGGTGGGGAAAATAAAAAGAGATGCGTGTGCGAGACAGGAGCGAGAAGAGTGATGTAGTGATATGTCTGTGTCCCATAACTTTTTTTTCAGGATGAGAGAAATAGAGAAATTATTTTAGAAAGTTAAATATTTATATTACCTTCTTTCTTCTGTGAACAGAAGTTGGTGTAAACGGTCTCGTAAATTTGCCGAGGTAAGTATTTGTTGTCTTATCTTGCGTTTGCTCCAAATGCGGCTTTCAGGAAGTTACCCATGCAAGCAAACTCTTCTGATCTACTCCTTTATAAAATGTATTTTTTAAATAGCTTTGTCCATAAATATAGAATGTATTTAATGTTCTAATATAAAATTAATGTGATATTCTCTTTATATCCTGACAAGAAGAAGAAGTAGTGACGTACTGTTCTTCAACTACTATGGGTATGTAATATTTCAATTCTACGTTAAGAAAGCTATATTCGTCTATTTTATGAAGTTCGTATGTCCTTTTTCCCTTAATTGCATTTCGTAATTCATATACTTGTGTACCGACATGTTAAATTTATAGCGATTTAATAAATTTTATACAATGGACCACCATAGCTACAAATCCTGGCTACGCCACTGGTTGACTCCAAACGACTCTGCACATTCAAAGATAAAGAAATCATTTTCGAGTATAAGTTCTTCACATATTGACCCATATTAGCAGTAACATGTTTTATTCAACATATATCTACTAACATAGGTCACTCAAACTCATCCCGCGACTCAAAAACTCCAACAACAAAATATGGCCGAAGCCTCACAGAACATCCAGTCTGACCGCACGCTGTAGCAGCCAGACCATTGGTGAGCTCCGGTTTGGACTGATCTAACCGGTGATGAACTCATGTCAGACCTTCTCTTTGAGCCTGTCTGACTGCAAACAATGCAAGAAAACCGTCAATTTGCTATTTCAAATTTTTGACCTTTCTAAATTGCAATGATTTATCATAGTATAATCCTAGAGCCTCTCACATAGCCCTTTATGTACCGACACGGCAACTACTGTCTCCATTGTTAATATGTGTACACGCCTAACCTTAACGGCTTAGGCTCTGTTTAAAACGTGAAAAAGTTTTTCCAATTCCTACATAAATTGAATTGTGTTATCATAAAATTCCTATATTTCAAATAGATCCTTAACCTATTAATCCTTCCGGCACGGTTACAATATCAAAAGGATGCACAATTATGGTGCATCTCTGTAGGCAAATATTTCATGAGGTCGTGCCGCTGCCGCTTCTACTCACATCTTTGCTAAAAAGCTCAGTGTTTTCTTAGCATCCACTATCCAAGTATTTTTAAGCCCGTGCGCTCTCCCTACACCCTACACATGGCTAAGAAATCTCGCCAGATTATCCTTCTACTCAGTTCCTACCCTTAACCCCATCTCACTCAAGTCACTCTCACTTGACTCTTCACATTCCCTTATAAATGGAAGCAAAGCCGCGACGTGAGATGAACCAAAAACCAGACACTCCTCTCCATTTCTCTTTGATTTTATCTTCACCTCCCGAAATTATTCATAGTACAATGCATACACCCTTCATGGACAAAAGCCCGCACCGCCGTGCCGGCGTCGGCGCGGGAGGACGGCTGATGCAGAGGCTAGCGCAGCTCTTTGTGCGCTCTTCTTGCACCACCACCACCACCACCACCTCGGCCACGGCCTTCGTCAGCCTCGATAAAACCAACGCCAGCTCCCACCAAGAATCACCACCCTCCCCTTACTTCTGCACCCCGTGCACCTACCAGAGGCCCAAGCTTGACGGCGGCAGCCGTCCCCGCCGCCGTCGCCGCAGCGCGTCGCTCGCCCACATCTCCATCGACTGCACCGGCGGGGCCGCGGCTGCCTCCGGCCGCCGCTCCGTCCACTCCGACGCGCCTCTTCTGCTGTCATCGTTGCCAATAAGGGACGTCAAGAAACAGAGCAAGAGCAGGAGCAAGCCGCTCTCCCCGTCGGCATCGACGCGGCATTGCTCGTCCTCCTCGTGGGGGCGCGCGCGGCTCCCGACGAGGACACCGGCGGCGTACAGCTGCTCGTCCTCCACCGTGACCGACGACGAACTCGGTCCCTTCAGCACCGAGGAGGAGAGAGGTGAGGAGGCCGAGACGAGGACCCTCTTCTCGTCCCTCAGCTTCTCCTCCGACTCCACGTCCGAGTTTTACCGTACCAACAGCAACAGTGTCGCCAGAAAGAGCGGCAAGAACGCTCCCCGCCGTGCGGCACGGCGCGCATTGCCAAGAACCCGCGACATACCCGAGGCCTTCCGGCCGCTGGTTTCCGTGGCGACGAAGCACCACAAATGCAACGGTAGGAAGGAGGAGAAGGCGATCGAGAAGCTAGGCGCGGGGGAGACCGGCTCCGCCGGCGCGGGCATGGCGGTGGTGAAGCGGTCGAGCAACCCGTACGCGGACTTCCGGAGCTCGATGGTGGAGATGGTCGTGGAGCAGCGCATCGGCAGCGTGGGGGAGATGGAGGAACTCCTGGGGTCGTACATCTCGCTCAACTCGCCGCAGCAGCACCCGGCAATCCTCGCCGCCTTCGAGGCCGTCTGGGAGGCCGTCTTCGGCGACGGGTGACCATGCAAGTGATCAGAGGCTTGATTAGCCAAGCTATACGTGCTCCGTGTTCGTCGTATGGTCAGCAGAGCAGAGGTACGTACGTAGAAGCAGGGATCGCGCGCGTGCGACGATGTGTTATTTTCGTGTCCAGTTCGTCCTACTTTGTGTGTCAATGCCAATGCAAAATTGGCGTTCGTTATGACAATATCAAAATGTCGCGGTGCTCATGTTGCGTTTTGAGTCAATTTTTGTTTCGGGTGTGCATGTGTCCGCCATTGCTCCTGTGTATTAGCTGAGGACAAGTACACTACCTGAGCAGAGGTAAGTTGCGTTCAATCGATTGAATCATGACAGCTACGAGAAAATGAACCATGCGCTACAAGCAAAAGTCTGAACGATCGATCAAACCTCTAAAGAACCATTTTTTTTACCCTAATTTCATTTTCGGTGTAATTGGACTCGATACGCA
The DNA here is from genome assembly GCA_017311315.1 of Dendrocalamus latiflorus. Classification (NCBI taxonomy): domain Eukaryota; kingdom Viridiplantae; phylum Streptophyta; class Magnoliopsida; order Poales; family Poaceae; genus Dendrocalamus; species Dendrocalamus latiflorus. Next base: position 26,756,234 of record CM029663.1, read on the forward strand.
TGAAGTGCCTAGCATGCATGTTTGTTCTCTACAGTGACTCTATTGCACACCATGATCTTTGCAGTCATATACACAGCATACAACCTTTGCAGTGAAACGCGTAGCTTGGATTCATAGTGCCAAGGACACCTGCACCGCGGCACTGTAACATCACAAAAAAGTCGAAGTAGCTTTGCCTTTGCGCTGGAGGGAAAAATAAAAGGCACAGGGCCACTCAATCAGAGTTCCATGCCCTGGCCAAATTGGACGTGACGACACTGGTTGGCTTCTGTGGCCAATGCAGGCCAAACAACTCGCTGCATACGCCACAGCTTTATTCTGATTAGACAACGAAATCAGAGACTAGGCAAGGCAAACCACAAACAAAAAAGGTCGAGATGGCTAACAGGTGATTCTTCCCCGATGCTATCCGCCACCAAAACTTTTCGTCACTACTAACCCAACCGGCAACCGCTAACATGTGGGCCCACCAAGCAACAAAAGTGACCCCACGTGTCAGCCTAACGGTTCAAGTTTCCTAACCGTGCGCAACATCCTAGCCGGCGCGCTTGTCCGCGCGCGGCGAGCTGGCTTCAGATTCGCACCCCCGAGCGCCGCGCCAGCGCCGGCGCCGGCGGTGGCCTGGAGGGTTTCTGTGAACTAGGTTGGTTTGGTTTGGTGGGAATTTCCGTCGCCTCGAATTCGAGTGCCCGTGTCGTGCGTGCGTGTGCGGGCTGTATGCGCGCGTGCTCTCTTCCCGATGGCGCCGCGGCGGCTTGCGCAGCCCGTTGCTCGCCGACGTCGGCGTGTTTTTTAACCATTTTTTTTCAGCGTTGGGAGGTGTTAATACCGCCATGTTCGGTGATTCCATCCGGTTGCTCTCTTATCGACTGGTGGTTTTGGAGAAGGCATATGCGGGTGTATTCTATCTTGGCAGGCCAGTTCTTTTTGGGACCAATGCTAGGATATACAGGTGTTACGACGTGCATGCACATGCCGCGAAAAGACCGACGAGTCGTGCAGCAAAAAACGGAAAGGAAAAGGACATCCAGAAGGGACTCGGGCCGAAGTTCGGCGAATTATTGAGCCTTCGTCCCAGGTTGGGTCGATTAGGCCGGAATTGGGCGATGGAAGTTGTGAGTTTAACAAACCCTTGGTGGGTCGTAGGCCTTTGACCCAAAAAGCCCAGTTGGCCCAACGTAGCGATGTCAGAGAATGCAGGTGAATTTTTCTGTCAAGAATCGCATCTTTTTGACGTGCTCACAGAACCGAATTTAGGACTGCTCACTCTTTTATTACCCACGAGGTATGTCTTAGAGATCATATAAATGAACCTAACTGCACATGTAATAAGTCAAAGCTCCTTTACAAACCATGCTCTCATGTCATCGCCGCATGTGCGACTATCAAAATAGATCCATCAAACTTCATATCGGAGTACTTCATGAAGGAGAGGGTGCTGCAGGTGTGGTGCAACGAGCTAAGAGATTTCAGGGTTGCGGGTAACTTTGCTACTTCGGATATTGCACAGAGTGCTTGGATTCCGGATGTTGACCTATTGAAGGGTGGGAAGGGCCGTCGGCAGAGTCGTCACATTAGAAATGACATCAACAAAGGAGAAGCTGGATCGGTGAGTAGATATTGTGGGCGTTGTGGGCAGGAAGGCCACATTGTGAGTTCTTGCAAGGCGCCTGCCGATGGGTAGGATACACCGGCGTGAAGTGACATGCATCTTGTTGTGGTGTGTACTGCTATTTCGATTACAAATACTATCATGTTATAACTTTATTTGCAAACTTTAATTTCATTTGTATGATGTATATATGTATAATGCATATCCACGTGAGAGACCATGTGGAGGTATCCCCATGTCTATGATGAGTAATTGACGGTTGGTTTAGTGAGTTTGAATTTATCTTGGCTATTCTAGGGTTGAGTACCTTTCATTTATGCTATTATTGATATGATGTTTCGTGCGGTGCTATGTGACAATTTGCTTGTCTGTGTGACTGCAGGACTTCGGAACTAGGTCATGGTGAGGCGAGGAGGACCGGGACTAGGCACAGGAGGTGTTGAGGTCCAGACGGTCGGTGATGCCGAAGATGATCGAGGCTGGTGAGGTGGTTGCGAGTCGGGAGACGAGGAACCGGAGCTACCGGTGACGGAGACGACGGGCAGCGGCGAGTGGATCGGGACTAGGCTCAGGGAGGAGTCGGAGGTCCAGACGGTCAGGATGTCGGGTGCGGTTGTGTGCAGCGAAGCGGACCGGACTAGACTCAGGGAGGAATCGAGGTCCAGACGGTCAAGGTATCGGACGCGGGAAGCTTCCGGGAAGGTGCTTGAGGGCAATTTGGACAATTGACTCAAGTTTTGGAGTGGAGAGGCTGGTTTCCCTCCATTTCCATGTGTGTTGACTTTTTGCCTCAAGTGTGTGTGAGGCATGGAGTGTGTTTGGTATGACACTTCTTGATTTTCTCCTTGTGGGTGTAAGCTTGGAGTTAAAAGGAGTGGGCATTTAGGTTGTAGTTCATGCATTCCAGTAGTGAGAACATGCAATGAGGTAGCTAGGTATGGAGAAAGTGAGCAGAGGGAGTGAGGGTGTTCTGAGAGCTCTACGTGTGTCCTCTCCCATGTGAAGCATGTAGTGATATTTCTTTCTCAATAGCGTATGGGGATGTGTTGAGATGATTGTAAGAGAATGGCTATGTAATCTTTGTCTCACTGGAAATGAATCCATCGAAGATTATCACTCTTGCTTGTCAGTTTCAGTTGGTTTTCATTTTCAGCTATCTCACTGCTTCTTTTTCTCTTTTGATGATTGAGCTGAATCTTTGAGCAAGGAGTAGCAAAATGGGTTTCTTTGAACTGGGAATAATCTCAAGGCCATTTGGCTAGCAATATTCCTGAAAGCATTCATTTTATCTCTGCAATTTCCCACCTGAGAAATGGTAAGATTCGAGGGTTTCATGTCAGGGGATGTTGGACTCTCTTGATTTCCCTTCTCAAGTTGGGTTGAGATTTATGCTTTCAAGCCCTGTGATCATCTCCAGTTGAAATGCAAGACCTCTTGAGCAAAGGTTGAGAGAATAGAGAGAAATCTGGAAATTTGCTCAAGTCTTCAATCTTTTGTCAAAATCCAGATTTCTTGCTCCTCTGATGAATCCTCATGATTCTTAAGGTCTAAATGGTATTTAGATTAAGTTCTTGACCACTTGGCCTGAGGAAACCAGAAGTTTTTCCCTTTTTCCTTTGAAATCTGCAAGATTCAGATTTTCAGTGTTGCGGTCGGCTGCTCGGGGCCTTTTTTCTGCCTCTGCAAAAACAAGGGCCGGTTAGACCGGACTCTCCTTGGCGGTTTGATCGGGCCTAAAGCGGCGATCTGACCGGCCGGCCAGCAGCGGTCAGACCGGCCCATGGGCGGTCAGACCGGCCTTCTATGATTGCTGCTGCTTCTTTTAGTTTCAGTGCTGAGCGCTTTGGTTTCTTCTCTGATGCTTTATGTATTGTTCTCTCCTCTTGTTGTTTGAGGTTCCAGAAAGCATGAGCCTCCACTCTTCATAGCTTTTGTAGCTATCGGAGTGAAGAGAGCATGTGAATACTTAGGGGCATTTTTAAAGAGGCACCATTCACCCCCCATCTGTTGCCATTTCCGATCCTACACCACGCCACCTTGTGCAAATAGTAATCTTTTCATTGAAACATGCTTCTCAAATTCTTTTACCAATATAAACGGCATCATAGTAAAACGATATTATGCTACATGCTTTAAGAGATTGAACATAACCGCATACAACAGGGGAGAGTATTACGGTACAAGCTTCTCCGGGTGTGGCTACTAGTACAAAGTGCCTCGCGCTAACCACATGGAGTGTTGAAGAGAGAGGCACCTCGGACGTGGCTAGCGTCGTTGTAGTGGCACAAACATATGCAACTAGGGTTCGCATAGTAGCATATGAGATCATACGAACTTCCTACGTTGATGACTTCCTTGTTGCCCCTCTCATGCTGCATCTGTTGGTGGATATCATCATTCTGCTCATTAAGATCATCAATCATCACCTCCAATTCTTAGATTTGTTCCCACAATGCATCGATGTACGTCATAATATGGCGTTCATGGGGAGGATCGATCCAGCAAATAAAGTTGTATTTCTTTATCTACTGAAAAGGAGGGTTAGTATGGAAGCTCTATTAGCACTAACAGAAAAAAATTATTGGCTAACTGTAGCCCAGAGTGTGGGCATCGGAAGAAACATCGTCCGCCTTCGAATGAGGCGTCCAAGACTTGCACGACCGTGTCCTTACTGTGTCTGCATTTCGGCCATACTGGTTGAGCACGCTTACTTGGCATCAAGAGATAGTTAGGGCCAAAATCCTCCTGCCTTTCCATCTGAAGTCTTACTTAGGCGACACTGGTTGGACTGGCCCCTTGACATCTGATATGGTATATTACAATATGACAGAGAAGGTAGTTCTTTATAACATTGATAGTGTTGAGTCCTCCTACTTTTAGAGCATGGGGCGTGCATTTCATAGCCCATGGGGGAGGATTATAAAGCCGGTCATGTGTTAGCTTGCAGCTTTCAATACTGACTACAGCAAACGGTCCTGCTTTCCGAAGTGAGTAGACCGACGGGTAAGCTATGTGCAGTGAGTAGACCAAACGGGGCATCTTTGCACAGTGACTACACTACACATGCTAGCTTTTCACAGTGATAAGACGAAACGGGATAGCTTTCAGCACTGACAAGACCAAAGGAGACACCTTTACGCAGTGATAAGACCGAATGGGCCAGCTTGAGAAGTGATAGGATGAAAGGACATAGCCTTGCATAGTGAGAAGATCAAATGGACCAGCTTTGAGCACTAACAACACTAAAGAAGATAGCCTTGCGTAGTGACAAGACCAAATAGGTCAGCTTTGCGCAGTGACAAGACCAAACATGCCAGCTTTATGCAGTGACAAGAACAAAGGACACATCTTTGCGCAGTGCACATAAATAAATTATGGTCGAAAAGACATGACTCTGTAAAGTAGGACTTGACAGCACCCTACAATGTAAGACATGATAACACTCTGCCTCGCTAGGTATTTTTCAGAAAGACAAGACAACACTCTACCTCACAGGCTACTCAAGTGAAATTAACCACACCATACCAACCATTTGGCTTTATAAAAGGAGGTGAAAAAAATATATGAGAGAACACTACATAACCAAACCCAACACTGCACGAGAGCTTACTTCAGCACATCAGGATGGACAAGAGGCGGAAGAAACAATGGAACAAGATGATGAAGTAATAAGAGGTGACCGACGAACTAGCAAGGTCTGCTGCGGCCGACGACGAACAAGTAAAGGCTGTTGCGGCCCAGCACAAACAAGCTGAGCGTGCCAAGAGGTCACCTCCCTGCAATGATGCCCCTTGTAGCAGCAACCCTATCTTGAACATTCCAACCGAGCCTTCACCGCAACACCCGCCCGAGGGGGAGACGTCACCCATCTGTTGGTGCAGTGACCCATGTAAGTTCTTCAAGTCTAAGCAACAGCTCAGCCTGGGCATGCGTTACTAGGGTTGCGCGAACTACTGCCATGACTATCCTGATCACCGTTGAGACATGAGCAGCTGTCGGCAGCTAGTAAAGACCAATTATAGTATCTTCCCCTACTATTTCTCTTTGAAAGTACACACTAACAACCTCTCCCGTCTACCCGTAGTCCCCAGAACTGCTATGTGGCTATCGCAAGTGGATTGACCTAGAGATCTACCCACATGACCAGTGGACTCTTGATTACGAGGAGTGGGATGTCAAAAGGCCTTGTGAGATCCGGGAGGAGGAGCACTGCGATGACGAGCAAATTGAGCATACATGTCAGGGGAAGAAAGCTCGTCTCGAAGCATGCATGCGTAGAGAGCACAAGGCTCGCGAGAGGGAGTTTGAGAAAAAAAGGAAAATGGTGGCTAAGGCCAATGAGGCCGCCGAGGAGTTCAACACCAAGCTCGCAAGGAAGGAAAAATGGCCCCGGTCTATGCAGTAGGCCGGCAATTCCAAACTAGTCCCCCGAATGTCGAATTTATTTCCATTCCAAAAGGATGCATATGTATCGTAGGAGTATTTCAGTTTGTTGTATCGTGCATGATGTTGTTTTTTATGCACATAACCAAACCCTGTGCGCCATGTTTTTTTCAGCTTCATTATGAAGTCTATTTTAATTTGCAACATCAAATCTTGTCATTTTTTACATTCAATTCTTCATGTAGCAACACATCCAACAATATGAAAAAATGATTTATGCAAGTGCGCATGAAATGTCTACACATCTTTCACCAACGGTACTATCCAGCACATGTCCATCCTTGTGCTCGGAGGGTGAGGCCCACAAAAAGATCATCAGTCCATATATGTATTTACGCTCAGTTAAAAGGAGGCTACTATTACAAAAAAATAAATCGCAAGAATAATTTCGTATTTTCGATAAAAAATTTATTATTTTAAAAAATTTCACGAATTATCTATTGCATCGCAATTGCACTTAGCTTTGTACTTACGAATCGTTGCTACCTTAATCGTCCTCACAAATTTTTTTTATAAAATTTGTTGCATTAAAACAACATATGATGATCGCAAAACATTACTGTGAGTCTAACATATTTTATACCATTTATAATCTACGAAAATCACAAACGGATCAACCGACATTATTTGCCCCATTTTTTTAAAAAAAATCTTACAAACAAGACTTGCTAAATATTACCTACCTACAACAATTGTCATTTAACCTCCACAATTGTTTTCATTAGATTAATAAATAATTGCATATTTTTAACAATCGCCCAACGGTTGGGCAACTAGAGAATTATTGCCCAACTGTTGGGTGACATATGTCAAAGTCGCTCTATGGTCGAGGGACATAGTAAAGTTGTTGAACTATTGGACGACTTTGACCGCATGTCGCCCAACAGTTGGGCGACTAGCTCAAGTTGCCCAACCGTTAAGCGATATATGGTCAAAAGTGCAAAAATTTAAATTGTAGATATATTTTTATAATTTTAAATAATAAATTGATTATTTAAAAATTCAACCCACTAACCTAGATGACCTGTTTTCATATTTGAATAAATCAATCAATCAATCAATAGAATACCTGTTTTCAAGAAAAGATTCTTGAAGGGCTGATATATTCACGCATGTCCACGGATGATTATTCCTTGGCTGTAAATTAGCCTTTTTCTTCCATCATTGCTCTTTTTTTTCTACGTGAATGATGAAGAATAAAGGTAACGTCCAAAAAGGGAAAAAGGCTTAAGAAAATGCGATTCCCGTGAGTCCATTATAAGTAATGGACACCAAGGCCAACATAATGCAGCTATATATATGTATGGCGCCCTAGTATGTGTATATGAATAATACCAATTCAATCCAGGTTTGGATAATGGGTTTTTTTGTTAAACATCATCTAGATGTTTTCTTTTTAACTATCATCCAGATTTAGAACTGTTGGATTAGAAATCCAATGACCATGAATTCTCCCCCCTCCAACTTGAATTCTACCTCCCCTTTGAAAAAAATCTCCCCCATTCAAAACCAGAGGCCTCTTGATCTCTAATCTAAGAGTCACAAATTTAGATAATAGTGATGAACCATGTGGAGGTGACCACATGTGTATGATGAGTAATTGACATTGGTTATGTTAGTCGAGTTTGGTTTGAGTGGTTCGGAGTCGAGTCGTTGCGTGGCGCAATCGGGCTCGGTCGGACTCGGTCATTCCTGGTCGTATGGGATTAGGTTGCATATTTCGATATTTCGACAGGTTTGGACTTCGTCATATGATGTGCTTATGCTGTTTACGCTTTCATGTATCGAGCGGTGCTATTTGACGTGTTTCTTATCTGTGTGGCTGCAGGACGTCGAGGCGGAGTCGTGGCGAGACACGGTGTACCGGACTAGGAGTAGGTGGCGCTGAGGTCAGAACGGTCGGGATGTGTCGAAGACGGCGTGGACTCGAGGTGGTTGCGAGGCGTGCGAGACAAGGAGCGCGGAAGCTTCCCGGAAGGTGCAGAGGGGCGAATCGGGAATTTCGCAAGATTGCACAAGTGGGAGCGGGCTCCGTTGGAAATAGCGGGCGTAACGGGGCGGAGACCCGTTAGCCGTAGGCTATAAATAGGTGGAGAGGGCTGCATGCCCACTTGAGCACTTGGAGGGAATTAGGGTTAGCTCTAGTCAAAAGAGGCTTTAGGAGGTGGTTTTCCTTTAGTCTTTAGTGGTTGAGGGCAGCAGGGTTGTGTTCCCTTCGATGCTCCCGATGTGTTCCTGAGTATCCCCTCCACCAAGTATGTAGTGTTGTGTTCTTGAGTGTTGGGAGAGGGAGAGGATGGATTGAGAGCTTGTAATCATTCCTCTGCATTCAATTGTGTCATCGGGACTCCTTGTAATCATCTTGCTTGGTTGGAATGAGAATCTGAAGTTTTTGTCTCCTGTTCGTCCATTTTCCTTCAATGCTCTCTGTGTTGAATTTGTGAGTTTCTTGTTTTCTTGTTGTTTCTTGCTGAAGAGTGCCAAAATGGGTTGCTCTAGGTTGGGATGTTGCCTCAAGATCATTTGATCGAGTTCCCAAGAGCAAACTTTGGTTTAATCTCAGATTTGCATTTTGGGGTTTCTCTGTTCTTCACTGTCATTTCTAGGGTTTTGGTGCCCTCTGTGTTTCCCTTCTTGAGCTGTCCTGAAACTTGGCATGTAGATTCCTGAGGCTATTGGTTAGCTATCTACAAAATCTCATGGCCAAAGGTTCAAGGGTTTGATGGGAATTTAAGTTTTTGTGCTCTCTTTGTAGTTGTCAGGCTAATTCTAGGGTTTGGAGAAATCATTTGATTTCCATCATGGTTTGGCCTGATTTTTGGTCTAAGGAGTCCTCTTGATATTACTAACATATCTGCAAAATTTCATGAGCAAGGGACTTGAGATCATGGAGTTATTTGAATTCTTGTGTGCTCACTCTGAAGGTTTTCAATTCCTTGTTATTTCTAGGGTTTGGATACTGTACTTGATTTTCTTCATAAGAGTCTTTGAAATTTGGTCTGTAGGGTCTTATGGCTATTGTTAAAATGTCAGCAAAGTATCATGGCCATGGGATCAAGGACCTAATGGGAATCTAAGTTTTTGCAATGCTACTGTAAGTTGTCAAGCTTTTTGTTCAAATCTGAATTTGGAGGTCTTGAGTTGAATTTCTTTGGTCCTCTAAGTCTCTCTGGCTTTTATGATCTTTTCCTAAGTTGTTCTGGTCTAAAAGAATCAAGGAAGGCCCCTTAATTTCTCCAGAGATCAAAGTCTGCAAGTTGTGCATTTTCTTTGTCTGATTTTCTGGTTTTAGGAGCATAGTTCTTCCACTTCATAGCTCATCATAGCTATTGGAGAGGAATCTCTTCGTGAGTACTTTTTGGGGGAAAGTTTTTAAAAGACGACATTTACCCCCCCCTCTGTCGCCATTCCGGTCCAATAAATAGTTAAGAAGAAAACAACTGAATGATAACTAAACACTCCCATGGATAATAGTAGTACATATTTGAGCGATCCTTGCAACCGAATAATCGATCGGTGGCCCATATATGCGTCCAATATTCCGCGCATCGTATGCCATGCAGGATTGCCGGGGAAGACGTACCATAAGTGCACACATGCAGGAAAGGACTTCACTGCTTACTAACCATGCATGCTGCCGCAGCTACAACGCATGCTTCAAAGATCCAGCTATGTCCCCATAATGTTTCCATTGGCCATTGCTATTTGTCGACGCACCCCAAATCAGGTATGTACCACGTACGTTCGTAGCTCATCAACATTACATCGATTCCACTATGCATGGGTACATCACATACCATATTACCATGTGTAAACGGCGTGATCTATCATTCGATATATAGCATTGGACGGGCCTGGCGACGCCAGGTCGATCTGCCGTATGGCCCGAATTACGGCACTGTTCTTTTCGACTCCTAAAAGTTATTTTTCAGCTTTTCTATAGTAACTAGTTTTTAAACGAAGTATTTTTTCAAGATAGAGTCTACTAGTTAATTGTAGTACATACTTTATTGACTTTATTTATATCGGTAAAAACCGTACGTGAGTTTCTGTTATTCTATAATCTGTCATATAAATAGTTCAAAAATTACAAATCAAAAGTTATAAGCCGTAGTAAAAAAAACAGGTCCGCGTCGAGCTAGCTAGCCTGCGGTCACGGAAGCAAAGCATCGAGCGCGAGAGACAGAGGGAGGGATAATGTATGTTATAAGGGCATCTGCAGTGTATATAACCCAAAGGGTCTTAAGGTGGGTCCCATCCAGGGGCGTAGCCAGCAGGGGGGCTTGGTGAGGCTTAAGCCTCACCTCCCCCCAATGGCAACCAACAAGTAAAGCAGAAGTGATTTTATATATTTATTTGTTGCCCTCATATTATTTGCTGTTTTGCTGCTTGCCATTTTGCTTGAGCAAAGTAAAGCAAAACAACAAGCAAAGCAATCAAAAGCCTTCTGCCATTGGTAACAACCAACAACCTACTTTTAGTAATGCTTGCCATTTTGCTTGCTACTTGCTTACTTCTTGCCTTTCTCTGCGCTCTAAACATTTTCGTTGCTCGAGAGCAAAAGTTACTGCTGATTTCCACGGCATGATTCCTTCCCAGTTTGTCAGAACCAAATTAAAATCATAATAAACTTGTTTCAAAAATTGTACTGCCCAGCCATATCAATAGGCATCACCCACAAAAACAGTACCACTGCACATTGTCTCCTTCATCTTGTTCTATACTGTCTCCTCGGGCAAATCTCCCAATGATCTATTCTCTGCCATCCAAACTCTGAATCAAGTGGTTCAAAATTTTAAATTCATCTACATTTATATTATACTTCCAAGTACCTATTTTATACTTTTTTATTTCATTTGATTTTATTTTGTTTGGGCCGCTTTTCACGTTTAGACTACGATGTTTCCGAGTATGACTTCGCTAATCTTTCTCACCACAAGTATGCTTTGAGCCCACCCTCTATTTTCTTTCTGGCTTCGCCACTGGTCCCATCTAAACCTTAAGGTTGACTTCATAGTGTATATAATCAAGTGGCCTTAAGACGGTCCCACTTGGCATATAAAGAAAAATTGTATTTTAATGCTTGTGGCCAGGTCTTTAGCTTGAGGACCAGCCTTAAGCCTTTTTTGCTTATAGCCTGCTTAAGATCACCCCTGTAATATATAAAGTTGACCTTAAGGTGGCTTAAGACCCTCTATTTTTATACACTACAGATGCCCTAACTCACATGTAGCGCTCCGGACCAGCGAACATGCAATTGAATGCGCGACTGTGCAAGTTCCATCCGTCTGCAAGAGCTCGCAGGCAATCCTACAGTGGCACGTCACGTCATCATGCATCTCATACTATCCGCGCTGCCTTTCCCATGCTGATCGGTCGATCGCCTGGCCTGCATGCATCCATATTACCCACTTGGGTGCTGTGATTCCTGTGAATGCATGCAGCGGATCTCTTTTTTTCAGCTTTTCTATAGCCAAAAGTTTTCAAATGAAGCATCTTTAATATGATATCTATAAATTAATTGTAATATGTACTATATTGACTTTATTTATATCGGTCAAAATCATATATAAGTTTCTATTATTTCATACTCACTTATAAACAACCTAAAATTTATAAGCCGCGGCCAAATACCATAAGTAGAAGCCAAAAAAATATGCCTACTATGTGGCTATAAGTCGTCACTAATTAACATAGTCAGACACTGCTCGTATTGATAGGTCTTAGTCTCTTACATATTTGAGATATTTTCATGGTCTTAGTCTCTTACATATTTCACATATTTTCATAGAACTTGTGAGCATGTGCGTATGCATATATGCTTATATATTGACGTGCATGCATGTGAGTATGTTGCGGACTAGTTAGTTGGTCGCATCGATCACTTGTACCGTCGTATCTATTCAAGGACATTTGCGTGAGATGCGGCACACAGTAATCTATGCCAAGCTTTTAAGTTTGCGTGATCTAAGTGGGCTCCTATGGTCCTATACATCGAGACATCCATTATGCTTAACAAATAAATAACACCAAAAAAAAAAGATACGTCATGTGACGGGAATGGCGGGCCACCTGCTAGTTGAAGTTGCTGGGTCCATCTTGTTTTGGACATATTCGTTTACTTTTCCGACTAGCTACAGTCTCGACGAGAGAGAGAGAGAGAGGCAGCTCGCCTTTCTTGTATTCAGTACCTGCGTACAGCGACATTAGTCCGGATATATTTATGACGGATTAATGGTTGCAACTGGTAGTAATACGTTTTTTCAATTACTTATGACTTTTAGCAATATATCGTTAATAGTTTTCATCTACAATTTTAAGACTATTGTAGATGATGAAGATATGACTAATAACTTTTGGGCATGACTGATAACTTCCGTCTGTATTTTTTAAGACAACAATAGATGATAGATACTGATACAAACAATACATATAATTTTAGATTCAAAACATTATTTAAAAATCCATTTCAGTAAACCGACTTCCAATTTTCGATGAAGCTAAAAGCTGGGGTCCGCACCATCAGCATCCCTAATTGAATACAAAAATAGCGTCATTTCAGCTGACCATCGAGGCCACTATAACGAGAGGCCATCATGCTATTCCAAGGGGGACATGAACCATATGATGTCACGTGGATGCTGGGGAAAAAACCGGCTAGTGTCCATCGCGCGACGTACTGTTGCTAGTCTGCGAACGGTATACACAAATAGTATTAGAGTTATTTTTTAAAAAAATTTAGCTGTGACCATCCATTTTTTTAATCTAACCCCTTCCTTGTACGCCAAGCTAGAAACGTGCTGCATGCGGCCCTGATCAACTCGGCTTCGACTTCTGGCTTATTTTTCACTATTCATAAGTTTCGTCTTTTTCTGAACTTTTGGCTTTTTGTTGAGCTTTTTTACCGGTTCTTTTTTTCCCGTATTTGTTTATATTATACGTAATGGGCTAACATATTTTTTATATTTTTAAATTTTTTTAAATTTAATTATGTTAAATAAGCCTCTGTCAGCTACAGTGCTTTTTTCATCCAGCTACAGTGTTTTCAGCCATAAGCCATGAGCTTTTCAGCCGAACCGATCACCACCTTAATTAGTACTAATCATATTTAATTAATATTAAATTATATTTAATTAATATTAATCATAAAAATTAAATTGATACCGCTGTGGGGGCTCGACAGTAGGACCTACTGCTGTGGGGGCTCAGCAGTAGAGCTGCCAAGCAACTATAGCTCAACAATATCTGTCGAGCTCCTTAGCGTGTCAAGATACACAAATTGTTTGTCATAGTTGCCGAGCTTGAGAAAAACTAGATTTACAAACACAGATGTTTAAAGCTAAATAAAAAAATAACTATAGTACTATTTATGTATATAGTCCCTATGATGATGCTGTTAGCTGCTATATATACTGCACTATTCTTTCGTGCTCTCTAGTAGCTAGCCTGCGTATATCTAATCACGCACTAATAATCTACCACTACTATAGTTCGTACTAGTCTAGCAATTAAGTACACTTCGATCGGCCGGAGAGGCAAATCTTTGTAAATATTTCCTCCCGTCTTTTTCGACTGGTTGGAATCCTGGAAAGTAACTCAAAATATATCAATTAATCACCTTGTGCTCCACCGAAGTTAACAGCTGGGACAGGACTGCTTAGTGGTTAAACAAAGATGTGAATGCTTAGCCCCAGTTAAGCCACGATCTCATCCGAACAACGATAGGTATAATGACTTTTTTTTATACCCTTGGCTTTTAGTTTTTATTTCTTTAAAAGTTAAAATAAATTGATATTTTTTAAAACAGATTTTTCGAACGGTTTTCTAAGTCTAAAACTATATACGTCGTTTATATTAATATCTGCATGGTAATACAGTTACAAACCATCAACAGTAAACCACATTTAAAAAAATGGAGCCTGCATCTCTGTGCGTGTGATTAAGTGGACTCGCTCCAACCAACCAATGGCGCGCGCGGGAGAGCGCGATGGAGAGACCGAGAGAATCATGTCCAAATCGATGGCACCCTCTCGTAAGGGCCTTCAAGTTCCTTCCCTATCGATGTCCATATCCCTACTTTAATTAACATCATCACTACAGGGATATATGAGTATTTTAATTGAGGCCGACAACTGGATCATTAATAGCACATCATCCCATCTCTTCCTGTTGGCTGAGCTGTGGACCCAATGAAAAGCATCCAAAGCAAAACCACTTGCACTAACAGATGCAAAACTGCTCCATAAACTAAGGAAAATTAGCATTAGGGCACAAAAAAAAAAAAGAAGAGAAATCAGAGGTAGAAAAATGTTCGCAGCAAAAGTAATGCAACGAGTGCACAAATCTTCAATCCCTACAAGCTTGGAGCACAAGAAGAACACTGCTGCTATGTCCAACCAACAAATGCAGAGACTAATTACTACTACTACTACTACTACTATAGTAGTGGTAGTAATTAACACCATTGTCGATCGGTCGATGCGCTGTTGTACATTCGAACACAGTAAAGGTTACATCGTAGTTTGTAATCTGTACCATGTAAGAATTAATAATCAGAACACATACCGATGTGTGTATTACTCCATGCATGCTAGAACTAATAGTTTTTTGCCGGTGCATGTGTACGAGTGATTAAATTAGTAAGTAGAACAACGTGCATGGGCTGTGCATGATGCGCCAGGTTAGAAGAAACCCTGGCCAAGTAGGCAGAACGGGAAGGGCGTCTCCACCGCGGTCTCACCGTCGGTTAGGCCCATGCCGCCACCGCTGCCCCCGAACTCCGGCACCTGCTGCACTCCGCAGCTGGCGGTGGGCGGCTCGAAGGCGGGGGGTATCACTGACTTCTGCTCCGCCCATTGCCAGACGCCGTCCATGGCCGCGCCGCCGAGAGCCAGCAGCTGCGGCGGTGGCGGCGGGAGCGGAGGTGGGAGAGGAGAGGCGGTGGAGTCACGGGAGGGTAGCTGCATGCGCTGGCGCTTCTTCTCCGCGGCTTGCTCGAGGAGGTGGCCGGTGACTGTGTTGGGGTCCTCGGCGAGCCTGGCGAGGAAGGACATGAGCTGGTCGGGCCGCTGCTCCGTCGCCTGGAGCCGCCGGCTCATCCGCGCCAGCTCCTCCCCGATGGATGTCTGCTCCTGCCGCAGCCTCTGCACCTCCTCGAACAGCGCCTCCCTCCCTTCCTCCTCCACCGCCTCCTCTCCCATATTGGCCACCACGAGCTGCTCGTCGCCGCCGCCTCCATACGAGCAGGAGGAGCCGCCGCTGCAGCCCTCGCCGCGCTTCTTGCGGCGCACGATGCTCGGCAGCAGGTGCGTCTGGCCGCGCAGGAACGACTCGTGCGCGAACTCCCACCGGTCCGGGTGCACCTTCCGGAACCCCTAAGCAAGAATTCATTTGAGCAAATCAAGCAGCGTAGACATTCCAAGTAAGTGTAGTTCACGTACAAACTAGACCCTTGTATCTACAACCTACGTGCTACTACAACGCAAGTCAAAAGGCGGCGGCACTGGAAGGCTCAGTACTCACATAGGTGTTGAGCTGGCGGACGAAGCTGGAGAAGTTGCTGTGCTTGAAGAAGCACGGGAGGAGGAGCTGCGAGAAGCCGGCGGGGTCGGCGACGACGAAGCTGTTGTTCTCCCTCCCCCACCGGACGAGCGCGTCCGTTCGCGGGTCGCACACCATCTGGTACGTCTTGGCCACGAACGGCGCCGTCTGGAGCTGGTCGCACCCGATCAGCCCCAGCGCGAGCTGCATGTGGAGGCCTTCCATTCGATATACTCCCGCCACGATCAGACCTGAGACGCTGAGACTCCCCTAGTAAGTACTCCCAGACGTCAAATCCCTCGGAAAGCAGGCATGGCTGCTTGCAGAGGGGGCCGGCTGTCCGGTTAAGTCTTGTTACTAGACCAGGAGCCAGGCCTAACTACGGGCATCGTGCGTGGCCGGAGGATCTGTCCTGTGGCTTATACCTAAAATTATATTATAATTTATTTTTTAAAAAACTATAATAAAAAGTTGTTATATTGATTCGGAAAATACAAAAGAACAAAAAAATATAAAATAAATCAAAAATCACAATAAATTAAAATTAAAAATCGATGTGTTCTAAATAGATTATGGCTTAGTAAATCGAAAGCCAAAATAAACAAAAACTGAAGCTATTTAGAGGGTGCCTAAACCAATAAAACGCATGTAGTTTACTTGTTCGAGGTTAATACAGACGTGTCTCGGACTTGAACGGCTCCGGCGGGCGACAAGCGTCGAATTCCTGATCCTTCCCATATCCATGCCTCGCGGCGTCGCCATCGCGTGATATTTTAGGTGATAAAAACAGTGCCGCCTTTTGGACCACAGCGTGATCCAAGAGTGCAAAAGAGGGCGCGCTAATCGTATTAAAATGCACCTAACCCAGCTACCGAATCTTGTGGGCCGATCGATCGAGAGGGCAGTATCGTGCGGGGATATACTTGTTGTGTGGTTCTCTCTTCGATCAGCCTGTTCCTCTCCGTCGATCGACTACTCGAATAGCAGTAGGCTGGCCACTTGTGTGCTAGCGAGTGGCCTCTACTGTACTCTGCGAGAGTAGTAACAACATGTCATGCAGTGACTAAAATTTAAGAAGGTTGTCTTTTGCTAATCAATTTACCGAATACTAAGGGGGTGTTTGGGGCTGCTCCACTCTACGTTTTTCAGCTCCACTCCACGCTTTTTAGCCAAACAGGTTCAGCTCCACGCACTCTGTTCGAGGAAAAAAGGTGGAGTTGTGAGAGCACCTAAAGGGGTACTCCACAAACTCCAGGTTTTTTATGGAGCTGCTCCACGGTAGAGTTTGTAGAGCAGAGTTTGTAGAGCAGTCCCAAACACCCCCTAAGTTGTCTTGAGCAGGTCCTGTAGCACTTGGCCGACATCTCCACCGTCGCCTTGAGCAGATCCTACAGCTCAAAGAACCTGCCCAGGTTATCGCGCACGAACATCAGCCGCCCCTACTCCGCCGCGCCTTCCGCGTTGTGCTGGGTCACCTTCGCCGTCGCCGCCGGCCACGGCGACACCCCCACCGTGCGACGTGTGAATCCATGCGATCATCATTCGTCGGTGGTGGGATCCGCCCCTTATTGATGCCATGTAAAGTTGGAACTTATGGACGTGATTTATAGCCCGTGTGCTACGTGCACCATGCATGCCACCGGCCGGCGGCGAGATCGCGTTTGGTCGTGACGAGATGTGCGAGCCCTGGAGCGAGCTTAGTTAGAGCATCTCCAAGAGATGCCCAATAAATTCGCACCCTAAATCTCTTTTTACAGATCCTAACCACGATATAAGGTCCCAAAATAATCATTCCCTCCAACAGATACCCTAAACCAGAAAAACAGTATTGGGAGTCTAGATCATCCTCTATAAGTAGAGAGCGAGAGCCTATTTTTTAGATGTGTTCTATTTTTGGGAGTCTATTTAGGAATCTGTTGGAGCTACTTCTTACCCTTCAACTCTAAAATTTAAATATTAAAAGCCATATAGAGTATCTCTTGGAGATGCTCTTAATTAGCTGCGTCCCTAGCTGACTGATCACTCGTGCACGGTGGGTTAATTAGCTAATCGGGCAACCGAATGGATGGGATCAGGTAAGGACGCAGCAGATATGGGCTAACTTAGCGCGAAATGGGTGGGGGGGGGGGGGGGGGGGGGGGCTAGGCAGTTATGGGGATCGATTGATTAAAGAGAGTAGCACACTATGCCATAGGTGTGCTCTCTTCGAAAATATCTTGTCTCCTTGGAGGCTTCAAGCAGATGGGATCGGTCATGCCTCCTTGCGCTGGTTGGTCCCCGAGCAGATGGACTGCTGCTCTCTGTTCCCAAAACGGGCATGTTACTCTGTGTCCATATGGTCTTATCAACTAGCCCTACTAGCGCAAGAGGGGCAGCAATTAGATAATTCAGATTGATCCAGTGGTGATAATTTGTTAGTGATATGTCGCTGGTTTGATCCAGTGGTGATAATTAGTTAGTGGTATGCCGCTTGTTTCTACAAGAAGAAAGTCCTACCTGGGGCTGGGGGTATCTTAATGGGGCGTTTGGTTGCCCGGTTCTTGCCCAGCCAGGCTCCCTAGATGCAAGTTTCAGTTGTTTGGTTGCCCGCATCGAGGTCTGAACCTGGCTCTCCAGATGCAAAAGGCAGCTCAGAGCCTGGCTCTCGAGATACGGATTTCATTTGCGTTTTTGGCGAACCAGGCTCGCATGGTGCAGCACAGGGTTCTGTTAACGGTACTATTAACATGTGATTAACGTGTATTAAGTGATATTAGTGTATTTTAAAATAGATCAAGATATTAAAAGTAAAATTGAAACTATTAGAGTGCACTTACACAAGTTAAATATTATAAGATCACTTGTTTTTTTATTTTTATTTCATGCGATACGGCTTCATGCAGGCAACTAAACGCTGTCTCTTCTCAGTCAGGCTCTATACGTACAGACAACCAAACAGCAATAGCTTGCATCTCTACAACCTGTCCTACGAGAACTTGGTTCCCAGATGCGAGCCAGGCTCCACTCACCAACGAACCAAACGCGCCTTGCGGGTCGGCCAACGGAAAACCTAGACCACTATTTTGCAAATAAAATATGAATTTTATAAGTTCTCCAACTGGCTCCAACCGATCAGCCGTGAAAGCTTGTTTGTTGGTCACTAGATATGTTGCTGTGTTGGTTTAAATCTAAAACAAAATCTGGTGTATCTTATCCTTTCGGTATATATACGTGCATGCCTGATTCCTCTAAGCTAACACCAACATGACAACCAATGAGAATATATTCGAAGTTGCAGCTTTTTTTTTTGAAGAGGGCAAAGCTCTGCACATTTCGGCTTGAACTTCTAGTTTCTAACTTATTTTTTTATTATTCCTAAATTTCATATTTTTCTGATTTTTTATCGGTTCTTGTTTTTCGTATTCATTTACATTGTCCGTAATAAGTCAACTTGTTTTTTCAGCCATAAACTAACTTATTTCAGTCTAACCAAGCGGCACCCAATTCTAACGCTTCCTCCTAAATTATTGTTGTGGGGGTCCCAATAGATCCTCTCGGATCGCTAGTTGTCAATTGGACCGTATCTGACGCCTGACGGGGATTTCTGTGTAGTTTTTGTAGGAGATGATCACTTAAACCAAAGCTATATAAGCTACCAATATTAGCAAATGAGTAGGCAATCGAATAGGTCAATGCAAGTATTTGCGTGCTGAGAATCATTTGCCAGCACTTTAATTAAGAAGATGTTATGACAGTCTGCACTCCCTCCGTTCTCTTATAAATGATGTTTCGGCCATGCTTTACGTAGAAGTTCGACGAACTCCCGTGAAATAACAGACTCCGTCTTCTTCGCTACGCCTATGCGCCCACCTCTCGCCTTCCGCCGCCTCCACTACTTCAGTCCTTTCGCTTTGCCTCCGACGCACCATACAACTTTCTCTGCCCAATACTCATTCCATTCCATGAGCAGTGGTCAAAATATGGCCGATGGTTTGCCTCCTAACGACTGATAGCAGCATCATTGGTATGTTACACTCTGATACTCTATTCTTATACATAACAGTTCTCAAATCAGATCAGAGTTATGATATATGATATGAGCATATATGATGTCAAAAACTAAATAGATGCATCTTGTAGAGAACCAAAACAATGACAACGAAACAACCATGATAAGAGAGAGATTTAGTGAAACTGATCATAAATTCCTTACCCTAACATCAAAAGAGTATAAGAGATTGTCGCTCTCTCAGGGCTCTCTCGAATATTTTAGGACCCTCGAATTCTTGCCCTGTACAACAATCTAGTGCTAAAGAATAACCTAATTAGCGGGCCTCAACTAGGGACGACATAGCCACGCTGGCTCCTTCGTGTTGGTTCAACCAGTGCTAAGCATCCATGGTGCCCCTAGGCACCCGACTACCCATGCACAATGCCAAACATGCGTACGAAGAGCCACGGAGGTGGATTTCATGCTTGGCTAAAAAGATAAGTTAGTGAACCAGATCGGCAGAAGCATCGAAGTTCTTTAAGGCCAGCAATGGTTGAGTACTTGGTGTGTGCTTTTAGCTGGCTAAGAGGAGGTCAAATTGACACGTAAGCTCCAATGGCTGCAGTATGTCCTTCCATACTCTAATATGTCATTTGCACTCGTTTTGTTTATTACATCATGGCTAACACGATTATAATGTCTCATTTCAAGAAGAAGATGATGATGAGGATGTTGAAACCATTCTATTTCCTCGAAGCGTCGTACAGAGCACCTAGTGAGTATTACTACTTCAATAATCTATCAATGGTATTTTTTGACGCGAGAAATCGCTCTAGGATTTCTAGCCATGGGAATAAGGGTGCGAGCATGAGTGTACTAAAATACACAAAAATAAATAAACACAAAAAAAGATAGAAAAACATGTATTTTATTCATCCATTTGAGAATAACAAAATTACAGGTTTCCTTTATATGAGTGCGCTCCATGGGCCTACTTTGCATAGCAAATCTAACATAGACGACGTGGTCTCTTGGTTCCCGGGGCCTCAGAAAACTTTCGGTTAATTGCATTCCTGGGGTAAACCCACAGAACAGCTTCGATTAAGATGTGCATTGGTCGTCGTCTTCGGTCTTCACTTCACATTCTTCATGCAAGTGATGAATGATTGATACTGATGTGGGCATTGGCATGATCCATAGCTTCGTCGGTCTATGGGGCCGTTGATAGCACAACCTTTGCATTGGCAATGCTAGCCCATGTCGTTCGACATCGTCGGTATCAAACGACACATAGAGTCAGGGTGATTAAAAGCATGCACGATTTACGCTAAGCTTGGCCGATCTGGTGATAAAGTTTTAGCATCAAGGTGGTAGATATATATCAGATAGTACGTAGTCACAAGCAACTGCCGGGGAGGACTCCAATGCAATGAAGGTGCACACAGTCGAACTCCAGTGTCACAAAGGCAAACCATACTTATTTTAACGTGGATATATAGATTGTAAGAGCACTGGAACAACTCCAATGTGGTGGAGGCGCGCGGCAGGAGAACTCCAAGGTCACGAGGGTAGGCCATCCTCATCTGATTGCAGCGAGGGCATAGACATGCGTGTTGCCATACGTTTATACATCATGGTAGAAGAAGATCGAACAAGATGGCCATCACGCTCGATTAAGTCAACTACGAATGCACAACCTTGTCGGCACGAATGGCAGTCTTGTCATTAGAAGTGAGTCCTCAGAGATCTAGATGCCGCAATGGTGAGATGCAACGATGCCGCTTGGTAACCAATGTGGCAACTTCGGCATCATGTGAATGCATCTGCCGGCAACCTTGGCATCTAGTCATGCACGTCGAGTTGGATTGATGGGTTTAGCATCTTGTCAGTGTCACAGGCACGACGCCTATGCGGGAACTTCGGTTGCGTGTAGCACTAGCACCAATTGATGGCACGGATTGATTCCGCCGAGTCACTAGAGCCAGAAATGTTGTTGAGCCATTGGTATCGAGGATGTGGCTTAGGCACCCATAATGATAACTAGGACGTCTTCTACAACATGGACATAGACAGCGCCATGATGTCACTGATGTTCTGAGGGGGCTGTATCTGCGTCGAGGTAGCCACAATACACGTGCACACTAGTGGTCATCTACCAATTGAGGTAGGCTTGACGATGGTTTTGGCATCCTTAGTAGCATACATGACGGCTCCACCGTCGATAGAGTGCAGGCCTTAGTCATGGACGATGATAATTGTGACAACCTCAACATCGTGGCCGTGAACCGTGTGTAGAGGATAATAGAATGTTGAGGCAACGGTGTTCTCGGAATGTTAGCGCAGGAGTCGGTGGCATTCCTAGCATGGACAGTCCAATCACCATTCGCCGTAACACCTTCAATTTGTATGCAAAAGAAAGAAAAATAAAGAAAGAGTTTAATCCATTTAACCACCTGCACCGTCTGAAATGGAGGAAGGCATAGCCTCCTTATTTCCTGAAGGTTCTCTCCCTCCACAAATGTTCTCTGCTTAATTATTGCTTGTGTATGCGAGACTTCTTCTTCCCTGTGTCTTCCGTCTGTGTGTTTTGGGTGTGTGTGTATTTATGTTGCCTCCTCTCTCTCTCTCTCTATGTGTGTGTATTCTCTGTGTACTATGCCAATGGGTGTGTGTGTGTGTGTTTCTTCCTGATGGCTCCTCTCCGTCTATCCTCCCCTTCTCCACTGAGAATGCCACTTCTTTTATAGTCACGAACAAGGGCCACAAGCAACGTACGCACAACTCCCACACAATGCCAGTCATCCCCTGATTTTTGGGATCAAATTCCTAATTCGATTACTGATTCTTGCCATCTAGACCTCTGCTTTCCATATCCAAAAAACATTTGTTGAGAATTACTTTCATTAGATGGAGATACGGTGCAATCATATTTCTATTGCACAAATGGTACACCCAGAACAAATCTTTTTGTTTCATCTTGGTGCATAAACTACAATTAGTTGGCCATGCGCCCGGCCACGTGTGGCGCCGCATACGCATCAACTAGCCCACGGAACCGTCTGTGTGTTGTTTGCAGCCTGGCCGCAGTAGACTTATCTTGCACATATTCTTATTTTGTTGGAGATGAACCCATATTCTAGGCAGCATGCCAACACTTCATTCATTCGATAAATGACTAATGGTTATACGTGAGCTAACTGCATGCACCACGCATATATGGGCGTGCTGGGCTTTAGTAGCATACAAAATTAAATTTCTCGTGTTAAGACCAATGCAATCGAACAAAACCAATGTGTAGTCAAAGACTAGTAAGTGGTCAAAAATCAATGTGGTTGAAGTAAGACCAGAGTAGTCGGAAACCGGTGTGATTGAAACAAGATCAGAGTGGTCAAAGACCATGAGTGATCAAAAACCAATGTGGTCGAAGACCAGTAAGTGGTTGAAAACCAATATGGTCGAAGACTAATGAGTGCTGAAAAACCAACGTGGTCAAAGACAAGTAAGTGGTCAAAAATCAATGTGGTCGAAAACCAGTAAGTGGTCGAAAACCAATATGGTCGAAGACCAGTGAGTGGTCAAAAATCAATGTGATCGAACACCAATGTGGTCGAAAACCAGTGTGATCGAAATAAGCCCAAAGTGGTCAAAAACCAATATGGTTAAAAACCAGTAAGTGATCGAAAATCAATGTGGTTGAAGACCAATGAGTGGTCAAAAACCAATGTGGTCGAAGACCAGTGAGATCAGGGGGTGAACAGACATTTCAACACTATTTCACGAACGAAAGATCCACATAACTTTTAATTCATAGATCTCTTGAGATATGTTGGGATCATAATGCATGATTGCTTGATGATTGTTATCTTCTAAATCTTTGCTTGCTATTGAGAGAGATATGATGTGAGTTGTTTCCATTTGGATGAGGATATGATATACATGGTGCAGGCAAATATTTTCCTTCCATCTTGGCACATATGCTTTGCGATCAGCCAGCGGCGTGCGGCCGTACGAGGTGCGGCACATCGACCATGCATTAACTACTTTGTGAACTAGTTCGCATGCCATTTCATGCCCTAGCCTTAGAGAAATTAATTCTTATATAGCAAGTACAAATACCATAATTTTCTTCTCAAACATACATCTCTGTATTTGCTTTGGCTTAGCATATTTGCATAAAAACTTATCAAAAGTATTATTGATGCAATCTTGTGTTTTGTAGGCTCAGTTAGCTCCTTTGGATGGTAAGATGATGTAAATATGCAATGACAAGTGGATAGTAGGACCTTTTGTTTGGTGGCCTTTGTAGAATACAATATCTTTTGGATTTTGCTTACAACATGTGTTTGCTACTCCTAAACAATAAACCTGATGAATTAGAAGTTAGAACTTGTGGTTACAGATCAACTATAAAATGTGAATGCACTTCTCATCAAAACTATACTTTTGAATATACTTGTAATCTCTAGTGTGTCCTACTGATGCATGGTTTGGGCATTGTATTTCCTCCACATCAAACTTAGTTTATGTTATCCACTTTGCCCTTTGCCAGTGCTATTACTCTAAAACGGATGGATTTGCATGATTGTCCACATCTCCACTTTGCACTTGTCTCCTTGGTTTTGCAGGTAACCATCTTAATGTGTGGGACATATAAAATGTTTGAGGCTATTATGGATCTAGGTAATTGGCAGTTGCAATCTGTGCCCAAAGTGACTATGTGAACTTTGGCTTCTGAGGGCATCTCCAATGGTCTGAGTCAGCTAGCTATATGCATATACACATCAGCATATATCCTATGTGGAGGAAAGAGAGTATGCAAAAAAAATCGAGCCAGCTCTTCCTTAAGCACTAGTCTATAACGCCAAACGAGGCAGCCTCTATAAATTCTGTGTATGCATGTAAGCATCAAATAGCTATCCTTATAGATAGTTCTTTAGAATGCTAGCTTTAGTGTGTACTATATATATGATGTGGAAGTCTTATAGTTAGTTGCTAGCTATAACCATTGGAGATGCCCTGATGTGCTAATTACCATGCAATCAATTTTAAATTCTGTTATCACCTTGTTGGAAAAATCTAGGGAACCAAATGTCCCCTGTTTCTTAACCAAACTTTGGCTTCTGATGTGCTAGTAACTCTAAAATGGATGGATTCAATATTGGTCTAAAATGGATGAATTTCTTAACATCGCTTTTTTTTTGTAAGCTTTCTGATTTGTCTCTTTGCTTTTCTTATAAATCATGATTTACATTTTCTTTCTATAATTTAATTTCAGTGTATGTCTTTGAGCTCACTTAGTAATTTCCATATGAGAGGCTACCTATAAAATACTTCCTAGATTATGTGTAGGATCATCGATGACAATCAGAGGGAGTGAATGATTGCAATCCGCATCGAAAGCTTTTTTCTTAAATCTACTATCTTTTGATTGTCCAACCTGCCAACACAGCAAAATCAGAAACAAAAACAAAAAGACTGCAAAGAAAGAAGAAAATATTTTTATTACTATAGCAAACCATGCATATACTATAGCATACAGCTGTAGCAAATTTAAAAAAACAAAACTGTCGCTTTCAATGGTTTTTTTGCTATCACCACCTGATCTAGGCCCCGCTTGGTTGGGCTGAAAAATAGTTACTTATGGCTGAAATTGCACTGTAGCTGGCTGAAATTGCACTGTAGCTGAAGGTGGCTTATTTGGTGTAATTAAATTTTTAAAAAATTTAAAAATAGAAAAAATATGTTAGCTCATCACGGCAATGCAAACGAATACGAATCGGCAAAAAAGCTCAAAAAAGTCAAAAACTCAAAATAACAAGACGAAATTTATGAATAGTGAAAATAAGGCAGAAGCCAGAAACTCAAGCGGAAATAAGCGGGATGTTAGAGTGATGCCGCACTAACATGACTTTTGTGGGACTCATGGTCCCACGTCCTCCTGACGCGATCCCGCCTGGAGCAACACCTCTACCCTCCTCCGATCTTCACATGTGGATCAAGCGAAACAAAATAGCACTTCACGTCATGGACATCACAACAGCACAAGACTTTGTGTAGCGCCTTTGCTCTTCCTAGTTTATAGCCTCCACAGCATGAGTAGCACGCACACAATAGATCGGTTTCTTTTTAGAGCACAAGGGCTATTCTTTAATACTGGATCATCATATTTTTAGCTATAAGGTATCCTTTCAACATCTCACAAACTCTAGCATAAAAATTACATCTCTCCAACCTTAAAGTTAGCATTTAACTCTATATCTATTTATAGTATAGGGCCCAAAACATGATCTTATCTCTAAGACTATGGGTTCTTATCCAATTCTTACAAATAAGAGACCAAAAATTTTTACGTAACATGGTTTTTTTTCCAACTTTTGTCACACTATCAAATTTTGGACACTCCAAAATTGTTACGTGTCGTAGGCTTCAGACTGCACCTCCGTAGCTCCAACACGCATAGTCCATCTTTGATCTCCACATGCCCCAACTTTAGCATGACCATCTTCTCCAACATCTTTGACTCTCTGGACCATGATTTTGCATCAAACCATCTCTCGGTCTTTGCCGTAGGCCACGATCATCTCTGAGTTACCCTGCACATGTAAAGACCAAAGCATTATCTTTTTCTAGTATAAGTTCTTTCCAACTTGACCGATATGAGTCCACACACACCACACACCCCAAATAATATCAATAGTAATATTATCAATTATTCATCATCACGAATATTCTAGACCTAGCCACATGGTCCAATACTCTATCATGGTCACACCAGAACTAAAGGTATGGTGCTTGGTTGCAATAGCTTGCACATGCTATAGTAATTTTTGTGAGTCCATATTTTTGGAGCATTTGTAGTAGTCATTGACAATCTTCCTTGTCTGATATTGCCTGTGAAATTATACAGATCATGTTCTGGGAGTTTTGTTCCCAGCGACATGATGAGTATATCACCCGTAGATTTCTAATACCACAGGTGGAGTCCTTAGAGCAGGATGCAGTTCTATTTTATTTATTAAGCCATGATTCATGACAGTCCTTGTCTATATTATTTTGTAGGGTAGTCCTCAAGTTCATATTCCATGTGACCCTGTTTTACCTTAATATAAATCTATGCCTTAATATCTTATCTTATAGATTTTTTAAATAATCATTTTTTATTTGGGATTACAAAATTATACCTGTGAATTCTTTTTTTTTGGTAGTTTTGACCATATGTCGCTTACGGTTAGGCTACTTGGGCTAGTGTCTAAGTCACCCAACCGTTGGGCGACTAGTCCGTGTCGTCCAATGGTTGGGTGACATTACACCGAGTCGCTCAATCATTGGGCGAATTGAACACATGTCGTCCAATCATTGGGCGATTTTAAATAATAATGTAATTATTGTATTAATCTGATGGAAATAATTGTGGAGGAGTAAATGGCAATTTTTGTAAGAAAAACATTTAAGAAATCTTATTTGTAATTGTTTTTTAAATAAAAGGACAGACAATGTTGTTTGATGCATTTGTGATTTTTGTAGATTGTGAATGGTCAGAAATATGTTAGACTCGCAATAACATTTTGTGATCTTCATACGTTATTATAGTATGAGAAGTTTCTAAAGAATGTTGTGGAGACGATTGAGATAGCAACGATTTGTAAGTAGGAAGATAAGTGATATTACGGTGCAACAGATAGTTTGTACACGGAGGAAGGCAAAAAAACACACACACAACCAAAAAAGTACACATAGCAGGAGGAAAACCCACTACCTGCCACTGGCTACACCACCCACAGCACCTCCTTCATCGTCGCCACATCCCACCCCCGGTCGGTGGCCGCCTGTACAGCCCTGTTTGGGCTTCCTCAGCACGGGGTGTTGGGTTTTGGCCCCAATGGGGGGAAGCGGTCAGGAGGCTAAAATATCAAGCTCTATTTAAGTTTGTTTTGGTGATAATGATAAATACTATTATAAGATTTTGGTGATAATGATAAATATTTTGTGAGACTAATCTTATTTATTGATTATGATATTACTCAGTCTCATATGGATGAAAAGATGAAATCAAAGAGGTTTGCATTCGAAATCACATTCTTATAAATTAGTGCATTTCTTAGATCCAAAATATAAATTGAACTCTATAAATAGTTCAAAATGAATATGTGCATATGTCTTCTTTACACATACTTGTATGCACACATTTAGGAGAGTTCACTCTGTATTTTGAGGTTTCATAAGCATTAATCCAATATTCCTTTAATACACATATTTAGGATATTTACTTTAAAACACATCCTTTGAAGTATATATAGCTTGTGTAGTTTATATATACGCATTCGCAATCAGGTTGTCATCTAACTTCTCCATTATATGTTAATGGTTGGATGATTAATGACAACTGGATAAGTAAGCTTTGCTTAAAGTTTATCTTTGAGTATACAAGTATTGTGTACATGTTGTATGCTTGCAAAAACAATGTTTATCTCATTATTTGTTGAGATTATCATGAATTACCAAAAAGAGAAGAATGCAGAATCTAGTCCCTCCATTACGTGTTAATGGTGAAGTTTGTTAATTGATGTAATTATTTTGTGGACTAACATTTTTCATGAGTTGGATGAATATGTTAGGTTTCATAAATGAGAAAGACTTGGGATGACTTCATGTGTTGAAGATCATCAAGTCGAGTAGTGGATGCATCATGAGTTAATGCATATCCAAGAGAATATAATTATATGTTGATCATCAAGTTAAGTGAAGACCCATCATGTGTTAATAGAGTTGAAGCAATAACTACATTATGAGTTGATGCATGTCAAGACTATGACTCAAGGTAGAGGTATGGCTAACTAGGGTTAAGGATGTGTTCCTAGTCTTTTATCGGTCTTGGTGTTTGGTTGGAAGACCGAATTGCTAGTATAGCTTGCCATACTATTAAGAGAGGTCATGTCTAGTAGCCTATGTCTCATCATGTGTTGATAGCTCAACCTCACTTGCTCTAGCTCTCTTTGGCATGAGGCTTGTATTTACGAATGTGTTTTGCAAATGATCGGAACTTCTGATCGATTCTGTGTGAGCAGTCCGATCAACTCTGTGTGAGCGATCCGATTAGCGAGCTGAACTACCGGCTCTGTGTGAGCAGTACATCCGATTTACGGAACGTCTGGCTTATGTAGCGATATGTTTTTCCAGAGATGCACCTGTGTGGTGGTCTTCTCCTCCCTGCGAGAGCGGTAATTCCACATGTGGGAGTGGTACTTCCGATGATCAAAACTACCACCAAAAAACGTAAAGTGGAACTACCATATTCGACTGGTCCTTTGATTCTAATAGATAGTTTTTTTACCATTGTGAGGGGAGCGAAAGTACAACAGTTTTGCGCCGATATTTCCAATAATCCTGATTTTTCAGGGATTTAGCTCCAATTGAGTTCAGCCACAAGAACAAGCTTAGTCCTATTGGTATGGTAATGCACATCCACCGTTCAGCATCTTCAGTGTTCACCTACGTGCTCAGTTTTAGCCAATATCATGCATGTTGTCCATTTCACCCGTATACAAATGTACTGCTCAAATCCAGTTGAGCTAAGAGCCCGTGAATCAGGTTCGGCTCACAAGCGCACAAGCCGGCTCGAGCCTAGCCAAGTTGAGCATACTATCTGGCTCATTCACTTAATGAGCCGAGCCAAATTGTCTTCTCAATTCTCAAGTGAGTTTGAACAAGTTTGACTTGAGCCGGCTCGGTGCCACTTGTTTCCACATGTAATCTCTATATGTCATAGCAGCAAGAGAGGGCTCATTTTCGTTTTGTATTTTTTTCCCCGAGTACGTTTTGTAGGTTCTCGATGGCCAAGAGATGTCTTCCTGTTAGATATTTCATTTCGAGTGAATCCTACATTATGTGTAGAAAAAGAAATCGATGCTAGAAGGCCATAAGACTAATACAGATCGTGCCAAATGCGCACATGCATCTAAAGAGTATTCGTACGGATCAATTTAATGAGACAGTGTGATAGTATCTGTGCCAGTCGCCCAGTCGAACTTGCTTTTCCCGAATTCTTTGTTATTTTGGTCCTCTTGTCTACTTTTTCAGTTCTAACCTCTCTAACAATTTATTTCACGAATCTAGTTTCTTCTGGACACGGAAACACATGACACTGACATATGACGAACTCCACAGCAAAGTACCCCAGAAATAAAATTTCCACGATACAGTACCATTGAGAGTATTGTAGCATAGTAGCAATTCCACGGTGTTGTAGCTTAGAATTTCGATTTCCACGGTATCTTGGTGTGGAATTCGTCACATATCAATAACATGTATTTTCGTGCTCAGAGAGAGGTTAGATTCATGAAAAAATTGCTACAAAAGCTAAAACTGCAAAAAGAAAAAGGCCGAGGAGGCAAAACAGTAAACTTTTCGCTTTTCCCCCTTGGTCGCGAAGCTGTAGCACCCTGTAACGAGGTTAAAATTTGTGGGACGATGGCTGATAGGAATGCCCGTAAATTAGCATGAAGCGTACGCACACATAGCCTGGCCAGATTAGCCCATAAAATTCTCTGCATAAGATCCAAACGCAACCTGAGCGGTGGGCAAAAAAAGGGTGGCTCTAGAGACACCGCTGCATCGTTGAATTGTTCGCTTGGCCGAGGAATTTCTAGCCACATGATGTGCCCCTCCCCCTTCAACCTTCGCATGCGCGTTCTTATAACACATCGCAACTCGTACTCTAGGGACTCTCCAACCAACTTATAGTTATATATTTAACAAAAATTATATGATAGTAACTATTAGTTTTTTAGAAAATAAATAAAAACTATTATATTGTTATGGACAATACAAAAGAATAAAAAAATAAAAAGATAAAAAACAAAAAAGTCAAAAAAAAAAGAAGCTAAACTTAGAAGCTGATATGTTTCAAGTGGGTTCTAGGTTAGCGGGGCTACTGTGCTTTTCAGATAGGACTCGAGAATTGGGATCCCCTGAGAAGACTTTCTCTACCGTACCGCTTGGTCTCCAGAGTTTGCGAACGTGATTAATTTTGACTCCATGCAATCCAACTACACGTCGGGAGCACATGAGTTAATTCGCAATCTTTCCTAATTTGACACCACAGGGCTCGCAAGAGATTCATGGGCGGAGGGAGGTGGCGGTTGCGGCGGCTCAGCATTGGGGCCTCGACGGCGGCGAGCGACGCGGCGTCCAAGGAGAAGCGGAAGCTAGCGCCCAGCAGCACGCACGGCGCCCCCGCTGCCCGCTGGGTTGGGAATTTGGATGGACTGGACCGGCGCTGTAATGCAAGTAGGGAAAATTGAATATATAGGACTGAGTTGAGAGCGTTTTTGTAAAATAGGACTAAGTTATTTGTCCTCGTAAATATAGAACTGAGTTGAGCACCTTCTTGCAAATATAGAATTTTCCCCATTTTAATTTCATTTTCATTTTTCTGCCGTTTTTCTCTACGCGAAATGACTGTTTTGCCCTTCTTCTTCCTCCCTCGCTCGCCTGGTCGCGCCGCCGCCGCTCCCTCGCCTGCCCCGCGCCGCGCCCCAGGCGGCGCGGGGCAGGGCAGGCCAGGGAGCGGCGGCGGCGCGGCCAGGCGAGCGAGGGAGGAAGAAGAAGGGCAAAACAGTCATTTCGCGTAGAGAAAAACGGCAGAAAAATGAAAATGAAATTAAAATGGGGAAAATCCTATATTTGCAAGAAGGTGCTCAACTCAGTCCTATATTTATGAGGACAAATAACTTGGTCCTATTTTACAAAAGCGCTCTCAACTCAGTCCTATATATTCAATTTTCCCAATGCAAGTATGGCAACCTTACTTGGTAGTAACAAAGTTAAGCCGAGGGCGTCGCCTGTCTCAGCCTTGGGCTCTCAGCGGTCAGCATGGTGTTCCAACTCGCTGGCTTTACACAGTAAGTTGCTAAGCTTCAGTATATACTAGCCTCATAGGCGCGGCGACACGCCGCGCCAGCCACCGTGTGTACTGAAGTAAAAGAGGCGATAATTCGTGAGGAGTTTTTTTTAAAAAAATCGAGGGCACATACGTATTTTCGAGAAAGCTAAAGGGCTTTTTCGTAAAAAATCGAGGACTTGTAAGGACCTGTACGTAAGTAAATAAGGACCTATACGTAATTTCGGGAACCTGCGGGGCGCTATCCAAAATTTTTTTTAAAAAAACTTACAGGGACCTTTTCGCGAGGAAAAAGGACCTTTACGTAATTTCTGGAAAACTGGAGGAAATGGCCTCCCCTGGCCGTACAGAAATCCCCCCGCCACGCGCCGGCCGGACGCGCGGGCGGGGCGACATGGCTGAGCGAGCGCCGATATATAAAAAATATTTATAATTTTGAGTTAGTTATGTATACAATATGACTTACTAGCACAATAAAATTGTAACTGTATCATGATAGTCGTGATGGACCTGTGGAGGATGAACATCGGCCGCCATCGAGCAAGAGGGGAATAATAGCGACACTTAAAATGACTGTATCACATAGGTAAAGACAGCTAATTTGGTTAGAACTTCTCAACTATTTATACATCGGTCTAATAACTTATACAAAATTCAAATTCAGTAGCACTAAAATATTACACTGGTAGCGGGTTACAAAAGGCGGTTGCAAAGTTCTAATATGTTATTTCTGAATGCTACTTCAACTTAGTAACGTTTGTACCCTGTTACCACTATTGACGGGGGCAATAATGAACGCTATTAATACTACTAGCCTCATAGGCGCGGCGACACGCCGCGCCAGCCACCGTGTGTACCGAAGTAAAAGAGGCGATAATTCGTGAGGAGTTTTTTAAAAAAATCGAGGGCACATACGTATTTTCGAGAAAGCTAAAGGGCTTTTTCGTAAAAAATCGAGGACTTGTAAGGACCTGTACGTAAGTAAATAAGGACCTATACATAATTTTGGGAACCTGCGGGGCGCTATCCAAAATTTTTTTAAAAAAAACTTGCAGAGACCTTTTCGCGAGGAAAAAGGACCTTTACGTAATTTCCGAAAAACTGGAGGAAATGGCCTCCCCTGGCAGTACAGAATCCCCCCGCCACGCGCCGGCCGGACGCGCGGGCGGGGCGACGTGGCCGAGCGAGCGCCGGGGCATCCCCCGCTAATATGGTTGTTATTATATGTGGTGAATAACACACCACACATGCACTGTGCCCACAGGAGAATACAGGTGTAGATACAAAAACATGGTAACCACAGAATGTGATCTGTGTGGTTGCAAAGTGGAAAACGATAACACTCCGAAATCTTCGTACATCAGACAAAAAAAAGTGTATTTGTTGATCAACAAATAGCAGGGCACTCATGTGACGCATATATACATACACATGTGATGGAAGATAGAGTTGGGTGGTATTGGATGTATTGCATTGAGCCTCTCGGGCGGTATATATAGAGGTACAAGACTTGGGGGGCAAGATGGTACAAGGGATTGTAATCCCAATTGGACTCTATCCTACCAAATATGTATTGTACTCTAACATCCCCCCGCAGTCACAACAGGAGCGTCGCAAACGGTGAGACTGGAGAAGAAGCCGAAGAGCTAACATCCCCCCGCAGTCATAACCGTCGATGTGGCGCGTATGCTGTGACTGGAGCAGGAACCGACAAGTAGCTCAAGCAAAGCGGTAGCCCTTTGTGCCGATGTCGAGGTAGCCGAGCGCGAGGGCGGAGTAGTCGTGGTCGAGGATGCCGTGCTGGAGATGGCCGTGGTCGACGTAGTCGTGGTCGGGTTACCGATGTCGAGACGGTCGCTTATGAAGCCGCGGGCGCAAAAGAGGCGCCATGGTGATGACGGAGACGCGTCGAGGCAGTCGTCGTGGAAGGGGGGCGATGCCGAGGTCGACGCAGTCAGGGCCGTCGAGGATGTAGGCGAAAAACGGCGATGCAATCGAGGCAGACGAGACGGGAACGGGAGGGTCGATACCGAAGTCGATGCAGTCAAGCCGCTAGAGCCGAGGCGTGTGCCAGGTTTGCCAGACTCGGCAACGCGTCGGGGACGAAAAATGCACCGGTGTTGCCAATACCGGACGTACAAGGGAGAGGGCCCCAACCAGGTGTGGTTGTGCTGGACGAAGAAGAAGCAGTGCGGGAGCGGACGCTCCGACCCAAAGGCGAGCAGTCCGGGCGGACGCTCCGACCCGAAGGCGAGCAGTCCTGACGCAAGGTACGGCGGCGGCGGTAACGCTCGATGTCGGCGATGAAGGCCCGATCAGTATGACGAAGACCATGTGCAGACAGATGGCGCACAAGAGGTTGCGCAGCACAGTCGTCGATGCACAGGGGACGGCGATGTAGATGCAACGGCGAGGGGACACACGTGCGGCGGTGCTGCGGCCCGAGGAGGCGACACAGCAGCAGCCCTGTTGCTCGGAGAAGATGCGCGTAGTACTCGACGACAAACGTCACGGGAGCCAGGTGGATCGCGCACAATCGGCTGATCAGACCGAGTACGCGCGAGGCGGGACGACGATGGAAGAAGTCGGTGGAGGCGTCCCGATCTGTGGTGGCGATGACGAACCGGCGATGAAGACGTGCGGACAGGATGACCGAGACGCGACGCACGAAGGCGTCCCCTCGACATCGCGCGCCTGGCCTGGCCGCACAGTCGAAGAGGTAGGGGCTGGTGTAGTCGACGCCGATGTCGGAGTAGATACATGCGATGTCGACGGGCGGTGGACGACTCAACCCCGATCAGTGATCGGGAGAAAAAAAAGCTACAACAGCAGCAGTGGGATCCTCCATGTGCAACTCACCGGGTACACCTAGCGTGATCCTCCCCCCTTTTTTTGGTTAGCTTCTAAGGCAAGCTACCTTCCTTGCTTACTTAAAATAGTTCAGATCCAATCAGACCGATCGACCGGATCTGAGCGGAGCTGCACGGGGGCGCTTGGAGAGGCGGCTCGGGGGGATCGGCGGTACGGATCGGCGGCGGGCGGAAGAAGGCGGAGAGGCGGCTCGGCCGGCGTCCCGGCGTGAGGAGGCTCGGGAGCGGCGGGCGGCTGACGACGGAGAGGCGGCTCGGCTGGCGGAGACGCGGGGGAGGAAGCGCCGGCCCGGGCGGAGGCGGATGAGGGGGAGGCGGCGCCGTCCTGGGCGGAGGCGGAGGCGGGAGGGCCAGTACCAGCCCGGGAGGACACGGCAGCGGGGGAGGGAGAAGTCGGCGCGTGGCGGCCAGATTTGGGAGGAGTGGAGACGGGGGAGGCGGCGGCCAGATCTGGGAAGAGTGGAGGCGGGGGAGGCGGCGCCGGCCCAGGAGAAGACGGCGGCGGTGTAGAGAGTAGTCGGCGCGGCGCGGGAGGCGGCGGCCATAGGGAGGAGTCGACGGCCTGGGAGGGGCGACGGCGACCCGGCCTGGGGAAGAAGCGGCGGCAACCCGGGGGTAGCAACGGCCGAGAGGAGGCGGCGGCGACCGAGGGGAGACGGCGGCAACCCAGGGAGGAGGCGGCGGCCTGAGGAGGACACGACGGTGGACTGTGACGAGGAGGCCCGATCTGCTGCTTGACAGTGACGACGATGGTGGCCAGATCAATAGGATCCGCTACCTAAACGGTGGCGCTGCCCCCGGCGGAGATAGATCTCCCCGGGGGCGCGCGGTGCGGAAGCGAACGGCGGCTAGGGTTAGGATCTAAACCTAGAGCTCTGATACCATGATGGAAGATAGAGTTGGGTGGTATTGGATGTATTGCATTGAGCCTCTCGAGCGGTATATATAGAGGTACAAGACTTGGGGGGGCAAGATGGTACAAGGGATTGTAATCCCAATTGGACTCTATCCTACCAAATATGTATTGTACTCTAACAACATGGATGCAATACACGAACACCACGCCGCAACTCAGGTACAAATAGGTCACGAAGTCGGCCAAGGCAAGCAGCAGCAAACCAGCCGTCTGGTTCTGCGTTTGTCTTGCATCTACGGGTTCAGAACTGCAGCGGTATTGGCAGGGCAAGATCGCACCTGTGAAGACCTCACAGGCAGGCAGACTCTGGCACTGTCCCCAACTCTCTCATTAGCCTCGCCGTGGCGACGAATAAGCAACTCCTATGATCAAGGGCACTGGGCATATAGCAGCACGTTGTTCTCGTTTAAGCGCCTCTGGAACTGCGCCAAACGAGCTTGCAAGTCCACGATTCTAGCAGCTTTCTGCGAGAGTATACTGCTTAGTCTTGTGATGTAGTCGTCTAGTTGGTTGCCGGGCTGATCTGCTTCAACTAATAAATTCATCTCCTGATCAAGTCAAGAGATTAACAGGTTATGGCAAAATGATACGGCCACCAATGACAGCAAAACAATTTACCATTTTGGGGAACTAACCTCTCTGATGATGTCCAGGGTCTCTTCGACCTGCTTTCTATGAGCGCTCACCAAATCTTCCTCTTCCTGAAGCAGTTACCCAAAGTCAAAAATGTAACTCAGATCTTGTATCAAGAAAATGTTGCAGAAGCAATAACACCATACCTGAAGGAGGTCATTCAGATCGTCATCCTCCTCTGGCACGGCCCTTCTAGTTGGATAAGCAATGGAATTTCTCATATTATTCTCCTGAGCTGGATCTCTAGCCTTCCTTGCCTGTTGGCTTGCCTGCTGGTACATTGTATCTGGTACTTCAGCTATGCCCATTACGGCAGTAACCTTAGCTCTTTGTTCCTTGAAATAATTACCATTCAATGAACTGAACTCCGTATCTTCCTTCACCTTGGGCATTCTATCGACAAATGTTGGTGCTGGCTGTTCTTTGACATACTGCTGCTTGGGCCAACCAAAATTACTCCTTTCAGTGATATCATTCATCACCTCAGCTGCAGAGGGTACAACTGAAGCCAGTGGGGAAGGACTTGACTCTCGTAAAGGCGCAGAAGCCAATGGGACATCTTTCTTGGTGTTGCTTCCTTTTGATAGACTCTTCACCCTGAAGATGAGAATGGGTTGCTTATGTTATATGGCATAGCAGCTATTGCAACAGAAAGAATTGAGGATAGATAATCACCTATCAGCATATC
Organism: Dendrocalamus latiflorus; assembly: GCA_017311315.1. NCBI lineage: Eukaryota > Viridiplantae > Streptophyta > Magnoliopsida > Poales > Poaceae > Dendrocalamus > Dendrocalamus latiflorus. Next base: position 26,792,805 of record CM029663.1, read on the forward strand.
TCAATGTGTTCAGAGTATGCTCACAAGAACCAGAACTAGGGGAAATGCATGATATCATGACAGTGCGTGAGTCTCCAATAAATGAATCTCGCAAAACTTCGGTTAATTTGCTACCTCGGAAGGGAATGTGAGTCTGATCATTATCAAGTGCTCTGATGCATTCCTTCAAAGCAAGCAAACTTTTATTGATCTCAGCACCCTCAATTCTGCATTGTATTTCAAAAAGGGTAGCTCAGTACAGCAAAAGACTGACCTACATATTCATGACGTACTTAGGACAATGATGGAAGAAAAAGGCTGTGAGAAATGACCTTGTTTGTTTATCATTGTCGGTTGTATCAGCACCACGCTCACTGCCAGCAAGGTCAATAAACGACAATTTGCCAACCAATCTGGGTGGTTTGGAGTCATTGCCATCAACACGCCTTTTAATAGCAAGCTGAAGAATGGCATGAGATCTTGAGGACTCTTCATTTGCACCAGTTGTACCAGTACTTCTGGTGGCATTGCCTTTTTCAATCAACTCCTTGATAGTTTCAACATCAGACACCCTATACTCTTGTAAACCAACAATGCAAACTTTCTGTTTTCCATCCTCTCTCATGCAAAGTTTACTGCATGAAGTAATTCGTATTCAGAACAGGAGACAAAACTGGCTTTCTAAATATACACTATTTCTAAATATCAAATATTTGGTGATAACTAACCTCCTTTCATTGAGAAGGTCAAATAATTTCCCACCATATATCTCGAAGAAACTGACAAATAAATGAAAGCCTTGATTGCGGTATGTATGGTGCATCAATCTCAGAATGTCTTGGGAAGCCTTAAGAGGAAGTGGCCGCATGGTGTAGGTCTTTCCACTACCTAAGTGGACAATATGAGTTAGAAATAGTCATAAGTATGCTACGTATAGCCATATATCTGGAGAAGATTAGACCTATACCTGTTTGTCCATAAGCAAAACAAGTTGCCTTTGTACGATTAAAAATAGCAGGAACCACAGGTTCCACTGTTTCGCGATAAACCTGCAAACAAAATGAAGTAATGAACCCAGGTTGTTGAGAATGGATGTACAATACTTAATAATACTAATTATAAAGAGTATGTGGTTTATAATCACCTCGTCATTTGAAACATCCTCATCTAAAACAGCATCGAATACAAATGCATGCTTTTCAACATATTCAGTGAGGTCAACCTGCAGAATAATGTGCCAGACATTGAGGAATATGAGTATAGACTGCCAGTAGGAAACTAAGATCCAAAGGAACATTGGCCACAAATAACGTATATAGATGGAAATAAGTAGCTTGGAATGAACCTTAAGTTTAGTCTCATGGACAGTCAAAGAGTTTGAACTCTGTTCAATGTCTATGATATCTTCTTCTTTCTTTGATATTTCCCTCTTATTAAGTGGTCTTTTGCGAACCTGCATTCAACATTCCACATCAAAACTATTAGAAGTAGACAGGTTATCATAAGTTCAGCTGAGCCATTAAGGAACATTTATCAACAAGCATGGAGCAAAACCAAGAAACATACCACCACTTTGATTTTGGCAACGGGGGCTGCCTTCTCTTTCTCAGGGAAGGCCTTGAGGTAGTTACTTTCAACAAAAACAATGGACTTGCTCATCTGTTTATTGGTAGCGAAGCTCAGATCTGAATCATCAAAGCCTCCTCCATTGGCATAGCCAAACTTTTGAGCACCATCATACATCCCTGGTACTTGAAACTGTATATGAATTTGAGCTCCAGTTAATATAGAACTTTCAGTGTGCAAAAGATTATATATCCTTTACTGAAACATCTCATATTCACATGGTCTGGGCAAACATTTAGGTTTAAAATCGGATCATTCATCAACAAGATCAAGTACGTCGTGTCATCTAAACTAAAGAACCAAACTTAAACAAATCGATAGCTTGGACCATACAATCAGTAGTTCAGTAATGATGCGGTGCCACATCTCAACCACCTACGATTCCACCAAACTGTTATTTGTTTAACACACTTCGACATTCTAATCCCTCAAAGCAATTGCACATCCAACCTAGCACGCCTAAAAGAAGACCAAAGCCAAAACAAAAACAATACAATTCTCCATTTGCTTTCCAAGCCACCGATCAATTCAAAAAACTCAAAGAAGCAATACATTGGACGACCGTGCCTCCGCGCTCGGATTCAGAACATCAGATCCACCACATCGGCAACATTCTAGAACATTTTGATCCAATCCAACCACGCGAGATCATCGAAACAGACGCACTAACTAAAAATGCAGCTCTCGTCTTACATCGGGGATAAGCTCGGTGTCGAAGGCGTGGAGATCGAGCAGCCCGGGGCTGAGCTGCTGCCTCTGCCCCGGCGACTCCGCCGCCGCCGCGTCCCCTCCGCGCATGCGCGCTGGCGTCGTCGGCTCCACCGACATGAAGATCTCCCTGTCTCCGCGCCGCACCCCGCCGCGCTGCACGCATGGAAGAGGCCCGAATGAGCTAAGCCAGAAAGCAGCCGGAGATCCCGCACTCCACGCAGATCACGACGAATCGGTGGCCGTACCTGGGCCCACCTGCCGGCGTTGGGGGGAACGTCGAAGAGGAGCTGCTCGGAGGAGTATCGCCATATCCCGCCTCCGTTCATCATCGCCGGCGAGGTGGGGTTCGGAGACGGGGTGCTGCCCTGCCCTGTGTGTGGAGTGGGGAGTAAGGAAGGGAGGGGAGTGGAGCTGACAACGGTAGGCGGAGCAAGAGGCCAACGGGTTCGTGTATGCGATTTTTGCGGTTTACACCCTGGGTTTCGTGAGTCATTGCGCGGACGCCCTCCGATTTGAATTTGGAGTGGAATTCAAGGCAACAGGTAGGAAGGGAAAGTGCGCCGTGTTTTGAAGCGAGGGGACCTTTTCTTTGCTGCTGCTTTCTGGGGTTTGGTTGGGTAACGCCTGTCTCCACCCAGCTGGTCGGTGTAGATGTCGTTTTCCTCCGGGGTTTTTTTTTTTGTCAATTTCTGGTGCAGTTTTTCTTCTCCGTTTTTAATTAATATATAATTCTTTTCAGCTTATAGTTTATAATTTTTTTTCTAAACAAACAAACAGGACAGCTTCTCTATCGTCTTTTCGAAACAGTTTATTGGGATAGTCTTTTCGAATCGACTTATCGGCATTTGATTCGTTCGCATAAACGCTCACCGAAAAAACATGCCCGAAGGGTTAGGTAGTTCAAGGTATTCAATGGCTTCCTTCTTTTTCACTTATGGTTTATAACTTACGCTACAGTAATTAGTTTTAAACGATGCGCTTTCTCAAGACGGGGTCAATAGAAAGATTGTAGTAAAAAGTATAATGAATTCAGTTGTACCGGCTAAAATCATATGCGATTATTTTTTACGTGCTACCTCTCGTGAATAGTCATAATTCAAAAATTCAAACCATAAGTCACAACCCAAAAGAACCCACCTATTATAGTTGTGCATCACCGACTTTTCCATATGAAGTACTGTGGGGAAGGGCAACTATTCCATATTTTTTAAAAAGAAAAAACTAAGTTATAAAAATCTGTGTAGTAAGAAACTAAGAAGACAAGTGGTAAATATTTAAAACAGAAAAGGAAACTCGCCTACTCTGTTTTTGACAAGAGACTCAATCTTTCTCGGCAAATTTCGAAAAGTACACGGGCGCAGTTGCCAGATTGCTCATAGATAATAAGAGCAGTTCGATGCTAGTACCTGCTAGGAGCACTAGCTTTTGCGGCCCATGTTTTGGCACTTAGGTCCTGATCAACTCGGCTTCGGCTTCTGACTTCTGGCTTATTTTTTACTATTCATAAGTTTCGTCTTTTTCTGAACTTTTGGCTTTTTGTTGAGCTTTTTTGCCGGTTTTTTTCCCGTATTTGTTTATATTATACGTAATGGGCTAACATATTTTTTATATTTTTAAATTTTTTTAAATTTAATTATGCTAAATAAGTCTCTGTCAGCTACAGTGCTTTTTTCAGCCAGCTACAGTGTTTTCAGCCATAAGCCATGAGCTTTTCAGCCGAACCGATCACCACCTTAGTCACGAAAAGGTCCAAATGTTTGAAGAGTAGCGCAGGAACAACGGCAGTGTGATCCAAACCATTTGTCAGTGGCCGGTCCATGCGATTTGCGATTGCGGTCGGGTTTGGGAACAAACAAGACGATTACCTGCTGCAAACCGCGGTGCTCTGCTTGGGCTGTTGTATGTTAGCAGTAGTAGTTGTTGAGGAACCATCGCTGGCGACCAGTCCGAGCGATTCCTCTGTTTAGAACAAGAACGAATCAATCACAGAATCACAGAAAAATAGATTGAACACACAGAGAGATAGAGAGAACTCATGGTCTTTCTTTATTGCTTTCATTCATGTGTACATAATGAGGGAGTCTAGGTCCCTATTTATAGTCTACGGTGGGGTGCCCAAACATGTCAGGACTCTGGCCGTGGGCCCAGTTTCCTAACACTCTCCCTTGGGCACTCACCCAACATGCTCATGCCTCGTCAAAACTCCATAAAAACCCAGTGGGAAAATTTTGGAGAAAGAGTACATGATACATGTGATGTTGCGATGCACGAATTGCCTCATTAAAAACCTTGGTCGAGAAACTTCATGGAAAACTCGTCAAGGGAAAAAGAGTACAATTCACCCAATTTCATTTGGTCTTCAGGACTTTATTCCTTTGGGTACTTAATCTTCATGATCAAGATTTAATAACGGGCTTGAGAGAATTCTTCCCTTGAATTCTGCACTTCTCTAAGTCTCATCATTCCAATCCCTCACACGCACCTTTCAAAGCTAGATGCGGGGAGTGACTTAGTGAACAAGTCTTCATGACTTAGTGTGCAGTACTTTAATTTTGTCCATCTTTGCAATTCATGAGCATAGAGGAACCTGGGGTTGATATGCTTACATAGCTCATCTGCACTTGTGCAACGCAAGCTGCATTATCTTCATAGATAATTGTGGGGGTTTGCACAATGTTCATTCCACATGACTGCTGGATGTGGTGAACCGTTCAGCGGAACCAAGCGCATTCCCGTGCGGCTTCATACAATGCTATAATTTCTGAGTGGTTCGTCGAAATAGCTATAAGGCTTTGCTTAGACGATTTCTAGGAAATTGCAGTTCCACCACATGGAAATACATAGCCTGTTTGCGACTTAGCGGTATGCGGGTCAGACAGGTACCCAGCATCTGCATAGTCAATCAAGTTCAGATCTTGATTCTTTCTGTAAGACAATCTAAGGTCTTTGCTTCCTTAGAGGTATCAGAAGGTGTCCTTTATGCCCTGCCAATGCCCTTTGGTGGGCTCTGCACTGTACCTTGCTAAGAGGTTCACGACAAATGCAATGTCCGGTCTAGTGCAGTTTGCTAAGTACATGAGTGCTCCCACTGCACTCAAGTATGGGAATTCCGGCCCCAGGACTTCCTCTCCCTCTTCCCTAGGTCAGAAAGGATCTTTTCCTTGCTGTAAAGACCTACCGATCATTGGTACTTTCGAGAGAAATGCCTTCTCGAAGCCAAACCTTTCAAGCACCTTCTGGGTGTAGGTCGACTGATGTACCAAGACTCCTTCAGGGACATGCTCAAGCTGCAGGCCTAAGCAAAACTTGGTCTTACCAAAATCCTTTATTTCAAATTCTGACTCCAAGTAGGAGCTTACTTCTTTTATGTCTTCGGCTGTCCCGATGATACTCAGATCATCTACAAACACAGATATTATACATAATCCATTCTGGGATCGCCGTATAAATACACAAGGACAGTCTTCATTATTCGTGTAGCCTTTCTTGCAGAGAAAGTCGCTTAAGCGATTATACCACATTCTTCCAGATTGTTTCAGTCCATACAGTGACTTTCTGAGTTTCACACTGTACAGATTTCTATTCGCTCTGTCTTGGTTCGGGAGAGGTATTCCTTCAGGGACTTTCATATAAATCTCCGAATCCAAGTTACCGTAAAGGTATGCAGTCACAACATCCATCAATTTCATTTCTAAGTTCAAGTTCACTGCCATTGAGATCAAATATTTAAAGGTAATTCCACTCATGACTTGGGAGTAGGTTTCTTCATAATCAACTTCAGGACGTTGAGTGAAACCTTGGGCTACCAGCCTTGCTTTGTATCTCACTACTTCATTTCTTTCATTTCTCTTTCGAACAAATACCCACTTATGCCCAACGGGGTGTATGTGGGGAGGCGTGCGGCATACGGGCCCAAACACCTCTCTTTTGTTCAGAGATAGCAATTCAGTTGCTATTGCCTTCTTCCAATCTTTCCAATCTGATCTTTTCTTACATTCAGCGAGCGATGCAGGCTCGGGATCAAGATCGATGATGGTGGCAATTTTCTTTACGAAGTAGATATCGATATTCGCTGTTGTCCTATTCAGGGACTCTCCAGTGTGCACATAATTTATAGCTATTTCTTTATGAGTTGCTTCTTCTGGAATGATTGCTTCTGCTGGAGCTTCATCTTGCGCATCGCTTCTTTCAATTGCGGTGGCAAGTCCCTTTAGTTTTTTGGCTCCGATGTATGCACACACATCCATGCCGATGGGGATATTCAGATCCGATATGCCATTTTCGGAAGGTGTCATACTTGTGCCAGGTCTCAACTGGCTCCCCTTCTCATTCTGGGGGACTTCAATGATCGGCTGTGATAAATCGCTCTTATCCTTTTTCACCAGGCGTCCCCGGTTACTAAGGATTCGAGGAACCAGAGTTCTCGTCCTTTATTATTTTTCCGAGGCATCTGGACGAGATTAGGGATACCTTCTGCTTTATTTGGTATTTCAACCCTCTCCGGTGCAGTACGTGCAGGCACATGCGACTTAGTCACGCTCTTCAAATCACTAAAATGATCAGGCAGTTGATTTGCTAGTTCTTGCAAATCGATTGTCTTCTAGATTTCTCTTGTCTTCTGGACTTCTATTGTCTTATAGACTTCTTTTGTCTTCTGGACTTCTCTAGTGCGTGGGTCATTTGCATGGATTCCCCAGGCTTGCCATGTAATTTCCCGACATTCTTCATCAAGGGGTTGATTTCCCCCCCTAATGTTGGGGAATTTTCGGTGGTGACCCTTGCGCTAGTTGCATAGGTGAATGGATGTTGTAGGCCTAAAGTCTAAGGTTGATGAGATTCGCTGCATGTAGGACTGCATGTCCCCAACATTTAGCTGGCAAATTACAATTACGCAAAAAGGGGTCGGGCAATAAATTTAATTTTCTTAATTAAAGCCTCTGCCAAACCATTCTGAGTATGGACATGCGGTACCAAGTGCTCAACTACAATTCCCATCGCCATGCAATAATCATCAAATGCCTTTGATCTAAATTCTCCGGCGTTGTCCATTCTGATGGACTTAATGTGATGATCAGGGACCACATTTTTGATGCGAATGATCTGCGGGATCAACTTTGCAAAGGCATGGTTTCTTTGTGGATAACAAAACCCACATATGACAACTTCGAGGAAGCGTCAATGAGCACCATAAAATTCTTAAATGGCCCTTAGATGGGCTAAATGGGACCGCAAATGTCTCCCTGGATGTGTTCCAGGAATGCAGGGACTTCGTCCTTCACTTTCAACGTGGAGGGTCTAGTTATTGGTTTCCCGGTGGCACATGCAGGCCACACAAAATCTTCATGATTCGGGAAATTCTTCATATTAATGTTATGCCCGTGCGAGTTATTTATTATATTTCTCATCATCCTAAGACCTGGGTGGCCTAATCTGTCATGCCAGAGACAGAATAGTTCAGAGCTTCTAAATACTATCTTCAGGACAGTGTAGGTTGCAGGTGCCTTAATGTTGGTATAATATAGCCCAGTTTCAAGTGAAGGAAGTTTTTCTAATACCCTTATCCATTCTCTTCATGCTTCGTAATGAGTAGGTATTCCTTACCATACTCTTCTTCGGTCTCAACGTGGAAACCATTGGTGCGAATATCCTTAAAATTTAGGAGAGTTTTAGTCGATTCTGGGTACAATAAGGCTTCTTCAAATAACCAAATTTGTGCCCATTGTGGCTCTTCCTGAACCAATTATACATGCATCGCTCCCGGCGATTGTCGTAAGGCTGCTAGTGCTATTACGGATCGACTGGAAATACTCAATCTCTCTTAAGATGATATGCGTTGTGCCGCTGCTGGCTAAGCACACTTCCTTCATAGGGCGCTACACGCGTTCTAATATAGGGTATTTTATTAATATGCATGAGAAAGCAATCAACACATAAATAAAATACTCCAGTATCAGAACATATCTGCCATCATAAACTGAATAAATGAATGAATTCTTCAAATATCATCCAACCATCACGAGAAGATAACAATTCTTAAGTACCATCCATGCAAATTCTAATATATTCTTCCACATAAAATAAATGACAATTAAAGTCGAAATGCATTCAGTACACTGGATTTCTTCTGCTATTTTCTCAGGGTGACATTCTCTTTAAGAGAAATCATGACGGTGGCTGCTTCTAGGTCGAGAGGGGTCCTGCTGTCGTAATGGTCTCAAACACCATCAGCACAGGCAGCTGCTCAGAACGTTCCCCCTCAACCGATGCAGAGTGGGCTTCAAGTGCCCTTTGCCATCCCGTTTTGGCTTGCTAGCCTTATTCTCACGTGGAGCATCTGATTTGCCTTTCTGGGCTGCGGTCTTACCCTTCCTTCCCCTTTTCTCTATCAAGGGCTTTCGCACCTTGTTGCTCCCGGTGTTGGCTTCACGGCCAGTGGAGCTACCAGATGGCTGAGTGACTTAGTTCTTGCGGAGAACTTCGTCCTGAGCTTCCGCAATTTGCATCATATCAATTAATTCGGCATATTCCTCATAGCCGTCTTGACGATAATTGCGGCGGATTACACTGCATTGGGGTGTAAGGATTTTCTCAACTTTCTGTATTGGGGTACAAATCCTATGCAAGGCAGAATTATTTTCCCCGACCGTCTTAAAGTCGGCAAACCTCAGTCTGATCCATTCTTACTCTGTTTGAGAAAAAAAAATGGTATACTTTAGCATCTCAAACCTGCTTCTTGATTGCGGTCCAGAGTGCTAGCGCGCTCTTCTCCGCCATATACTCATTCTTGAGAGTGAGATAGAGATGATGCCTAAGAAAGTGAAGTGCCTGATCATTCTCCTCAGATTTGGGTTGAGCGTCATTCAGTCCGCCAATCTCGATAGCAGCGCGGAGCTTCCTGGCTCCAAGCACAATCTTGACATCGGATGCCTACATCAGATAGTTTTGGCCATACTGGGCCAGCTCCTCGAATTCCCAGTTCGTGATGCTAGTCATCTAAATGTGTATAAGTCTACTGCTGGTAGATATGCACGGAATAATTCACTGCGGGTAAATAAATGGTACAAAAATTCTCGTAATTTTCCAGCATTTTCTATGCATTTTCTATAATTTTTACTGCTAATTTCAGTGATTAAAAGCAATTCCAGTGACCAGGCGGTGGCGGGTCAGGCGCTCACGCGCGTGGGCCGGGAGGCGGCTGCTGGCCGGAAGGCGGCGTGGCGCATGCGGGCGCGACGCAGCCGAGGCGGGCGGCGGGTCGGGAAACGATGTGGCGCGTGCGGCGCGGCCGAGACCTAGCGGCGAGCTGTGTGGTGTGCAAGGGCTGGGCCGGCTCCGCCTTGGGCCAGTGGCCGACGGCGTGCATGTGAGGCCGGTGGCGCATCCTGCAGCGGCTTCGGGCGGCTGCGGCCATGGCTGGTAAGAGGCGGAGTTGGCTGGCGCATGCGGGCGCAAGGAGCCAAGGCGACACCGTTCGGGGCGAAGTGGCTGGGCTCGGCGGTGGCCAACTGGGCCCGTGCGGAGGCGTGCACGCGGAGCGGCATGGTGCGTGTGGCGCCGGAGGCGCCCGTGCGGGCGTGGTGGTCGTCCATGCGGGGACGGCAACAGGTGCGGCCCAGCGGCCGGTGCAAGCGTGGCTTCGGGCGTGGAGCTGGCGGCGGCGGCGCAAGCGCGTGCGGGCGCGTGCGCAGGGAGACCCGGCGGCGAGCCGGCGACCGGCGGCAGGCGGCTTCAGGCCGGCGCCAATCCCTCTTGTCCCCTCCTCTTTTTTCCATGCAGTGATCAAACAGAGATGCTATATATTTTTTGGTTTGATTGCCGTGCAGAGAAAAGGAAGATGCAAAATAAAACTTTTCCAATCTGCAATGCTCGTTCAGAAACATGAAATCAATGCATATTTGTCGAGACCCGAATATACAAATCCGGACTCTACTGTGTGTTCTGCACTAGTCCAGGATCACGCTAGTGCACACAGCGTAAACAAAGACAAATATCATCCACATCACGATACTCTAAAGGAAATCCAAATTATATTAATAACCATCAGAGTACGACCTTATGGCCAAGCTTACAATTATGAGCCTGAAGGGCTTTTAAAGAAACTAGCAGCGGAAATCCAAAATTAAGCGTAGTAGCCACTCGACATGCCCACAGGCAATCGACTGGGGAGCGAAGTCCTAATCCGTGAAGTCTTCGTAGTAGCCTCTTTCTAGCAACTCCTGCTGATCTGGTCCCTCCTCTTCAACTGAGCAACATGGGCATAAAGCCGTGAGTACATTGGTACTCAGCAAGTCGTTTGTAACAAATGAATGCAATATAATATGCAAAGCTTAACAATGGATGGCTGAAAGGTTAGTTTTGCATAAAACAGCAATTTAGAGTAAATATGATAAATAGATTGAAAAGCAAATTTAACAACAGACACTAAGTAAATAAATCAAAGGAATTGAGTAGACCACAAGTGAACTAACCATTCACTTCCCATCTCAAACCAACCAAAATTTCATAAAGACTCTACCCCTCGTGTGAAATCACCGAGCATTGTCCATGACCGAGGACACGGCTATTCGAATAGTTTTACACTCTGCAGAGGTTGCACAACTGTTCCCACACGATGTGATAATCCTCACGTTAAAGATAATCACAACAAGGCTTTTACAATGATCCATCTCCACCTGATCCCACTCGCTAAGGCTTCGCCGTCGAGTAGGGTAACCCCCTAGTCGATAATTGCCCCCTCTTGCGCCACAACAACATCGGTAGTAAAACCAAAGTGGAGACTTCACAAATTATTATGTCAGGTCTATCCCATACTAGACATGTGGTTTGCACGATTAAGCTCAGATCAATGGCGCACAAAGTTAAGTCCTTAAGAATTACCCAGGCGAAACATCCACATCCCAATGTGCAACCTGCACCCCCTTTACTGCACGATCAATCGCCCAAGTGAAAACCAATTTTGTATAACCAATGCCCATGACACTACCCATGTCATGACATACAAATTTTATAACTGTGGCTAACCACCACGTTCAAGTAAACCATTAAGTCAGGATTAATTAACCACATGCGATGACAGATCCCAGCGAACTAATAATAAGCAGGCTAAGCAGTTGAACGTAACCCCATGTGACAATTATTATTTATCACTAAATAATTCCCAATCCTAAGGTGTCAATGGAATCATGGCAATCAAGTTATCATGGAGGGATTTAACCAATTAGGAGTATAACTACCAATTACGAGGTTTTATTAACAAATAGCCATGCATGATAATTTGAAACAAAATAATACATAATAGATTGAAAACTGGGTTCAACATGATCAAAGAATACGACTTGCCTTGGCCTTGCTCAGTTGAGGGCTCTTGATCTTCAAATCCAACTTCCGCTCCTTCGAACACGCGATCTAACGAGAGAGAAAACGAGACGAAAAGACAAAATAAATTCAAATAAAATTCAAATGAACTCCAAAAACTTCCAAACCTGAACCAAAAGGTAGAGCTCAATTTTAGATGAATTTAGGAAGAAGAATCGGGTCAATCGGAGCTAGGACGAGGGAGAACGGGCTCTTGGAAAATTGGATTTACAGAAAATCGGGGAAAATAGGAAATTGCACTGTGCTGTGGACCGGGCGCACGGGAAGCTGGGTCTACGGTGGACTCGGCTCACGGAACAGTACGGCTGACTGGGCTGCTGGCGCAAGCGGCGGGTGCTGACGTGGCGCTGACGGGGCGGACACGCATGCCCTAGGGCTGACGTGGTTTGCTGACTGGGCGGCTGACTCGGCTTGGTCCACGGGGGTACGGCTGACCAGCGGGGCCCACTTGGCAGCGACAGGGTGCCCGGTGGACGGCGTCCACGGAAAGGCGAAGGGACGCGGCTGCTGGCGTCAGCGCTGACGCGGCGGGCGCGGGGACCGAGGCGGCGCGGACGGAGCGGCCGAGGCGGCCGGGTGGGCACGGCGGCGCAGGGCGGCGGGTCTGCGGCGACGGCGGGGTAGCGGCGGCGGCTGGCCGGCGGGGATCCGGAACGGCGGCGGGGTTTACCGGCGGCGAGGTTCGGCGGTGGGGACGGCTCACCGGCGGCGGCAGAGACGGCGGCGAACGGCTGCAGCGGCGAGCTCCGGCGGAGAGAGACGACGAGAGCGGCGGCGGAGGCGGCGGCTCGGGATGCGGAAGCCGAGGGGTCGGCCCCCTTAAATACACGGACGCCGAGGCCGTCTTGGAGGCGGAGACGGAGTCCCGCTCGAGCACGGACTTCGAGTCCGGGGCGGAAACGTGCGGCGGCGGCGGAGTCGTGTCGGACACGGAGACGGGAGTCCCGGCCGGGGACGAGGACCCTGACAGGTGGGCCCCACCTGTCAGTGGCACGGGCGGGCGAGCGGCTGCGATGGCGCGCGGGCGAAGCGGCAGCGGGGATGGGCGACGCGTGGCGCGCATCGAGCGGAGGAAGGCGGGCGCGGGCGCGGCGCCGATGCGCGACGCGCGGCGAGGGGCGGGGCAGGCCGGCGGAGGCGGTTGGGCCGAGTGGGTTGGGCCGGCTGGTGGATTTCGGCCCACTGGCCGGTTTGGGGATTTTTGGTATTTTTCTTTTTCATAAATCCATTTAAATCCTTTTGAGCTCTAGAAAATAGCAAATAAATCCAGAAAAATCAAAAAAAAATTCCAATAAATTCCCTGCGACACAAGGAACTCAAATAAAATAATTTTGGCAAATGTTCATGTTCAGATTAATCATATTAAATCCTTTTAATTCATAAAAATTCATTTAAGCTTTTAATTAATTCCAGAAAAATACAAATGGTGAATTTTATTTTAAAAGCTTCAAAAAGACTCTGAAAATCAGGATGTTACAAACCTCCCCCCTTAAACGGAATCTCGACCCCGAGATTCAGGCTTACTAAAAGAATAGGTTACCAGGTGCGACATTGGAGACGACGTTGTTGAGGCTCCCCTTGCAACGCTTTGAGGTATTTGGCTTCCTTGACTTGACGATGTTCCACAGCTTGCTCCTGGGGTCTTGGCAGGGGTACTTCCATGTTTGAAAGGAATAGGCGAGATTGCTCGATGCTTCTGCGGGGTTCCTGGGTCCAACCATCTTGCTGCTGCTCTGAAGAGAAACACTACTGACTGCTCCAGGCGAAAAGGTAAGGGGGAAAAGCATAGGTAAGACTTGAGGTTGAACTTGGACAACTTTATTCCGGGTTAGTTGCTCTGACACTTCCAAAACTCTGACCGGGTTTTAAAGATAAGTGGGAAAAGCATAGATGAGAGGTAAACTCGTCTAAGGGGAATTTCTAATGGCAACCTAAACTAAACAAACACTTAGCCGAAAAAGGCTAACAACAAAACCGGGGAAATAACACCAATAAAAGATTGACGTGATTGCAATATAATGCTTTTAAGGGCAAAATTTGCAGCTCACATCACACGCAACTACAAGAAAAAGCAAAACGGTCTACACGATGCTAAAACTATGGTAGGGTTTTGAATCTAATGGCTCTCGATCTTCACGGCAGTCTTTGATCTTGTCTTGGAACATTGGGGTGCTTCCTTGATCCAAACTTCACAGCACAGCTTGAAGAATTCTGGGTCGACCTCTTTTTTTTATCTTGGGACACTCGAGACATCTATGGACATTATGGGGGTAAGAAGTCAAATTTAGTTTCGAAAACAATATTTCAGAGGAGACAAGGAGCAAGAATCCTAAGAATGAGGTAAGAATCAAGAATTACTAGTCAATCATTTGGTTGATTTGATTTAGAAAATAAATTTTGAAAACTTTGCTAATTCGACCATTCTAACTAGGGCTTCGTCCTACAGTCGATATAGCTCTGATACCATCTCTGTCGAGACCCGAATATACAAATCCGGACTCTACTGTGTGTTCTGCACTAGTCCAGGATCACGCTAGTGCACACAGCGTAAACAAAGACAAATATCATCCACATCACGATACTCTAAAGGAAATCCAAATTATATTAATAACCATCAGAGTACGACCTTATGGCCAAGCTTACAATTATGAGCCTGAAGGGCTTTTAAAGAAACTAGCAGCGGAAATCCAAAATTAAGCGTAGTAGCCACTCGACATGCCCACAGGCAATCGACTGGGGAGCGAAGTCCTAATCCGTGAAGTCTTCGTAGTAGCCTCTTTCTAGCAACTCCTGCTGATCTGGTCCCTCCTCTTCAACTGAGCAACATGGGCATAAAGCCGTGAGTACATTGGTACTCAGCAAGTCGTTTGTAACAAATGAATGCAATATAATATGCAAAGCTTAACAATGGATGGCTGAAAGGTTAGTTTTGCATAAAACAGCAATTTAGAGTAAATATGATAAATAGATTGAAAAGCAAATTTAACAACAGACACTAAGTAAATAAATCAAAGGAATTGAGTAGACCACAAGTGAACTAACCATTCACTTCCCATCTCAAACCAACCAAAATTTCATAAAGACTCTACCCCTCGTGTGAAATCACCGAGCATTGTCCATGACCGAGGACACGGCTATTCGAATAGTTTTACACTCTGCAGAGGTTGCACAACTGTTCCCACACGATGTGATAATCCTCACGTTAAAGATAATCACAACAAGGCTTTTACAATGATCCATCTCCACCTGATCCCACTCGCTAAGGCTTCGCCGTCGAGTAGGGTAACCCCCTAGTCGATAATTGCCCCCTCTTGCGCCACAACAACATCGGTAGTAAAACCAAAGTGGAGACTTCACAAATTATTATGTCAGGTCTATCCCATACTAGACATGTGGTTTGCACGATTAAGCTCAGATCAATGGCGCACAAAGTTAAGTCCTTAAGAATTACCCAGGCGAAACATCCACATCCCAATGTGCAACCTGCACCCCCTTTACTGCACGATCAATCGCCCAAGTGAAAACCAATTTTGTATAACCAATGCCCATGACACTACCCATGTCATGACATACAAATTTTATAACTGTGGCTAACCACCACGTTCAAGTAAACCATTAAGTCAGGATTAATTAACCACATGCGATGACAGATCCCAGCGAACTAATAATAAGCAGGCTAAGCAGTTGAACGTAACCCCATGTGACAATTATTATTTATCACTAAATAATTCCCAATCCTAAGGTGTCAATGGAATCATGGCAATCAAGTTATCATGGAGGGATTTAACCAATTAGGAGTATAACTACCAATTACGAGGTTTTATTAACAAATAGCCATGCATGATAATTTGAAACAAAATAATACATAATAGATTGAAAACTGGGTTCAACATGATCAAAGAATACGACTTGCCTTGGCCTTGCTCAGTTGAGGGCTCTTGATCTTCAAATCCAACTTCCGCTCCTTCGAACACGCGATCTAACGAGAGAGAAAACGAGACGAAAAGACAAAATAAATTCAAATAAAATTCAAATGAACTCCAAAAACTTCCAAACCTGAACCAAAAGGTAGAGCTCAATTTTAGATGAATTTAGGAAGAAGAATCGGGTCAATCGGAGCTAGGACGAGGGAGAACGGGCTCTTGGAAAATTGGATTTACAGAAAATCGGGGAAAATAGGAAATTGCACTGTGCTGTGGACCGGGCGCACGGGAAGCTGGGTCTACGGTGGACTCGGCTCACGGAACAGTACGGCTGACTGGGCTGCTGGCGCAAGCGGCGGGTGCTGACGTGGCGCTGACGGGGCGGACACGCATGCCCTAGGGCTGACGTGGTTTGCTGACTGGGCGGCTGACTCGGCTTGGTCCACGGGGGTACGGCTGACCAGCGGGGCCCACTTGGCAGCGACAGGGTGCCCGGTGGACGGCGTCCACGGAAAGGCGAAGGGACGCGGCTGCTGGCGTCAGCGCTGACGCGGCGGGCGCGGGGACCGAGGCGGCGCGGACGGAGCGGCCGAGGCGGCCGGGTGGGCACGGCGGCGCAGGGCGGCGGGTCTGCGGCGACGGCGGGGTAGCGGCGGCGGCTGGCCGGCGGGGATCCGGAACGGCGGCGGGGTTTACCGGCGGCGAGGTTCGGCGGTGGGGACGGCTCACCGGCGGCGGCAGAGACGGCGGCGAACGGCTGCAGCGGCGAGCTCCGGCGGAGAGAGACGACGAGAGCGGCGGCGGAGGCGGCGGCTCGGGATGCGGAAGCCGAGGGGTCGGCCCCCTTAAATACACGGACGCCGAGGCCGTCTTGGAGGCGGAGACGGAGTCCCGCTCGAGCACGGACTTCGAGTCCGGGGCGGAAACGTGCGGCGGCGGCGGAGTCGTGCCGGACACGGAGACGGGAGTCCCGGCCGGGGACGAGGACCCTGACAGGTGGGCCCCACCTGTCAGTGGCACGGGCGGGCGAGCGGCTGCGATGGCGCGCGGGCGAAGCGGCAGCGGGGATGGGCGACGCGTGGCGCGCATCGAGCGGAGGAAGGCGGGCGCGGGCGCGGCGCCGATGCGCGACGCGCGGCGAGGGGCGGGGCAGGCCGGCGGAGGCGGTTGGGCCGAGTGGGTTGGGCCGGCTGGTGGATTTCGGCCCACTGGCCGGTTTGGGGATTTTTGGTATTTTTCTTTTTCATAAATCCATTTAAATCCTTTTGAGCTCTAGAAAATAGCAAATAAATCCAGAAAAATCAAAAAAAAATTCCAATAAATTCCCTGCGACACAAGGAACTCAAATAAAATAATTTTGGCAAATGTTCATGTTCAGATTAATCATATTAAATCCTTTTAATTCATAAAAATTCATTTAAGCTTTTAATTAATTCCAGAAAAATACAAATGGTGAATTTTATTTTAAAAGCTTCAAAAAGACTCTGAAAATCAGGATGTTACAAACCTCCCCCCTTAAACGGAATCTCGACCCCGAGATTCAGGCTTACTAAAAGAATAGGTTACCAGGTGCGACATTGGAGACGACGTTGTTGAGGCTCCCCTTGCAACGCTTTGAGGTATTTGGCTTCCTTGACTTGACGATGTTCCACAGCTTGCTCCTGGGGTCTTGGCAGGGGTACTTCCATGTTTGAAAGGAATAGGCGAGATTGCTCGATGCTTCTGCGGGGTTCCTGGGTCCAACCATCTTGCTGCTGCTCTGAAGAGAAACACTACTGACTGCTCCAGGCGAAAAGGTAAGGGGGAAAAGCATAGGTAAGACTTGAGGTTGAACTTGGACAACTTTATTCCGGGTTAGTTGCTCTGACACTTCCAAAACTCTGACCGGGTTTTAAAGATAAGTGGGAAAAGCATAGATGAGAGGTAAACTCGTCTAAGGGGAATTTCTAATGGCAACCTAAACTAAACAAACACTTAGCCGAAAAAGGCTAACAACAAAACCGGG
This sequence comes from Dendrocalamus latiflorus, assembly GCA_017311315.1. Classification (NCBI taxonomy): domain Eukaryota; kingdom Viridiplantae; phylum Streptophyta; class Magnoliopsida; order Poales; family Poaceae; genus Dendrocalamus; species Dendrocalamus latiflorus. The sequence continues at coordinate 26,810,424 of CM029663.1, forward strand.
GAAATAACACCAATAAAAGATTGACGTGATTGCAATATAATGCTTTTAAGGGCAAAATTTGCAGCTCACATCACACGCAACTACAAGAAAAAGCAAAACGGTCTACACGATGCTAAAACTATGGTAGGGTTTTGAATCTAATGGCTCTCGATCTTCACGGCAGTCTTTGATCTTGTCTTGGAACATTGGGGTGCTTCCTTGATCCAAACTTCACAGCACAGCTTGAAGAATTCTGGGTCGACCTCTTTTTTTTATCTTGGGACACTCGAGACATCTATGGACATTATGGGGGTAAGAAGTCAAATTTAGTTTCGAAAACAATATTTCAGAGGAGACAAGGAGCAAGAATCCTAAGAATGAGGTAAGAATCAAGAATTACTAGTCAATCATTTGGTTGATTTGATTTAGAAAATAAATTTTGAAAACTTTGCTAATTCGACCATTCTAACTAGGGCTTCGTCCTACAGTCGATATAGCTCTGATACCATCTCTGTCGAGACCCGAATATACAAATCCGGACTCTACTGTGTGTTCTGCACTAGTCCAGGATCACGCTAGTGCACACAGCGTAAACAAAGACAAATATCATCCACATCACGATACTCTAAAGGAAATCCAAATTATATTAATAACCATCAGAGTACGACCTTATGGCCAAGCTTACAATTATGAGCCTGAAGGGCTTTTAAAGAAACTAGCAGCGGAAATCCAAAATTAAGCGTAGTAGCCACTCGACATGCCCACAGGCAATCGACTGGGGAGCGAAGTCCTAATCCGTGAAGTCTTCGTAGTAGCCTCTTTCTAGCAACTCCTGCTGATCTGGTCCCTCCTCTTCAACTGAGCAACATGGGCATAAAGCCGTGAGTACATTGGTACTCAGCAAGTCGTTTGTAACAAATGAATGCAATATAATATGCAAAGCTTAACAATGGATGGCTGAAAGGTTAGTTTTGCATAAAACAGCAATTTAGAGTAAATATGATAAATAGATTGAAAAGCAAATTTAACAACAGACACTAAGTAAATAAATCAAAGGAATTGAGTAGACCACAAGTGAACTAACCATTCACTTCCCATCTCAAACCAACCAAAATTTCATAAAGACTCTACCCCTCGTGTGAAATCACCGAGCATTGTCCATGACCGAGGACACGGCTATTCGAATAGTTTTACACTCTGCAGAGGTTGCACAACTGTTCCCACACGATGTGATAATCCTCACGTTAAAGATAATCACAACAAGGCTTTTACAATGATCCATCTCCACCTGATCCCACTCGCTAAGGCTTCGCCGTCGAGTAGGGTAACCCCCTAGTCGATAATTGCCCCCTCTTGCGCCACAACAACATCGGTAGTAAAACCAAAGTGGAGACTTCACAAATTATTATGTCAGGTCTATCCCATACTAGACATGTGGTTTGCACGATTAAGCTCAGATCAATGGCGCACAAAGTTAAGTCCTTAAGAATTACCCAGGCGAAACATCCACATCCCAATGTGCAACCTGCACCCCCTTTACTGCACGATCAATCGCCCAAGTGAAAACCAATTTTGTATAACCAATGCCCATGACACTACCCATGTCATGACATACAAATTTTATAACTGTGGCTAACCACCACGTTCAAGTAAACCATTAAGTCAGGATTAATTAACCACATGCGATGACAGATCCCAGCGAACTAATAATAAGCAGGCTAAGCAGTTGAACGTAACCCCATGTGACAATTATTATTTATCACTAAATAATTCCCAATCCTAAGGTGTCAATGGAATCATGGCAATCAAGTTATCATGGAGGGATTTAACCAATTAGGAGTATAACTACCAATTACGAGGTTTTATTAACAAATAGCCATGCATGATAATTTGAAACAAAATAATACATAATAGATTGAAAACTGGGTTCAACATGATCAAAGAATACGACTTGCCTTGGCCTTGCTCAGTTGAGGGCTCTTGATCTTCAAATCCAACTTCCGCTCCTTCGAACACGCGATCTAACGAGAGAGAAAACGAGACGAAAAGACAAAATAAATTCAAATAAAATTCAAATGAACTCCAAAAACTTCCAAACCTGAACCAAAAGGTAGAGCTCAATTTTAGATGAATTTAGGAAGAAGAATCGGGTCAATCGGAGCTAGGACGAGGGAGAACGGGCTCTTGGAAAATTGGATTTACAGAAAATCGGGGAAAATAGGAAATTGCACTGTGCTGTGGACCGGGCGCACGGGAAGCTGGGTCTACGGTGGACTCGGCTCACGGAACAGTACGGCTGACTGGGCTGCTGGCGCAAGCGGCGGGTGCTGACGTGGCGCTGACGGGGCGGACACGCATGCCCTAGGGCTGACGTGGTTTGCTGACTGGGCGGCTGACTCGGCTTGGTCCACGGGGGTACGGCTGACCAGCGGGGCCCACTTGGCAGCGACAGGGTGCCCGGTGGACGGCGTCCACGGAAAGGCGAAGGGACGCGGCTGCTGGCGTCAGCGCTGACGCGGCGGGCGCGGGGACCGAGGCGGCGCGGACGGAGCGGCCGAGGCGGCCGGGTGGGCACGGCGGCGCAGGGCGGCGGGTCTGCGGCGACGGCGGGGTAGCGGCGGCGGCTGGCCGGCGGGGATCCGGAACGGCGGCGGGGTTTACCGGCGGCGAGGTTCGGCGGTGGGGACGGCTCACCGGCGGCGGCAGAGACGGCGGCGAACGGCTGCAGCGGCGAGCTCCGGCGGAGAGAGACGACGAGAGCGGCGGCGGAGGCGGCGGCTCGGGATGCGGAAGCCGAGGGGTCGGCCCCCTTAAATACACGGACGCCGAGGCCGTCTTGGAGGCGGAGACGGAGTCCCGCTCGAGCACGGACTTCGAGTCCGGGGCGGAAACGTGCGGCGGCGGCGGAGTCGTGCCGGACACGGAGACGGGAGTCCCGGCCGGGGACGAGGACCCTGACAGGTGGGCCCCACCTGTCAGTGGCACGGGCGGGCGAGCGGCTGCGATGGCGCGCGGGCGAAGCGGCAGCGGGGATGGGCGACGCGTGGCGCGCATCGAGCGGAGGAAGGCGGGCGCGGGCGCGGCGCCGATGCGCGACGCGCGGCGAGGGGCGGGGCAGGCCGGCGGAGGCGGTTGGGCCGAGTGGGTTGGGCCGGCTGGTGGATTTCGGCCCACTGGCCGGTTTGGGGATTTTTGGTATTTTTCTTTTTCATAAATCCATTTAAATCCTTTTGAGCTCTAGAAAATAGCAAATAAATCCAGAAAAATCAAAAAAAAATTCCAATAAATTCCCTGCGACACAAGGAACTCAAATAAAATAATTTTGGCAAATGTTCATGTTCAGATTAATCATATTAAATCCTTTTAATTCATAAAAATTCATTTAAGCTTTTAATTAATTCCAGAAAAATACAAATGGTGAATTTTATTTTAAAAGCTTCAAAAAGACTCTGAAAATCAGGATGTTACAATATTCCTCTGTTAACGTGTTGAGGAACCATCGCTGGCGACCAGTCCGAGCGATTCCTCTGTTTAGAACAAGAACGAATCAATCACAGAATCACAGAAGAATAGATCGAACACACAGAGAGATAGAGAGAACTCCTGGTCTTTATTTATTGCTTTCATTCATGTGTACATAATGAGGGGGTCTAGGTCCCTATTTATAGTCTACGGTGGGGTGCCCAAACATGTCAGGACTCTGGCCGTGGGCCCAGTTTCCTAACAGTAGTATCGAGTACGGTGGAGGTAAAAACTTATCCTCGAAATTTCGTTGAAAACCATCAGTTATTGGTAGGGTCCGATAAAAGTTTAAAAAAAACAAAAAATTCATATTTATCTAATTTTCATCAAATATAAAGAAAATTTGCAATTTTGTCCAGCCTCTCCTTTTCTACATCTGAAAAATTCAAATTTTAATTCAAAATTTTTACCCGAAAAAATCCAAAAGATATGGTAACCATCAGTTATCAACTCTAGCACTACCATTCGATACAATTTGCAAATCAGTAGCGTTTCACTGGTAAGGTGACCGGCTCTTTGGAAACAGGCAGGCATACTTCTGGTACGATCTATTTCACAGGCTTGTTATTATCATGTCTGGGCAAAACTGGCTTTGATTATTTGGGCTTTAGTTGTAGCTTCCGGTTTATTTTTTATTATTCATAAATTTCGTCTTTTTATGAACTTTTGATTTTTTGTTGAGCTTTTTTGCTGGTTCTTTTTTCTCGTATATATTTGTATTATACGTAATGGGCTAACATATTTTTTATATTTTTAACATGTGACGCACGCATTACAAAGGTCAAAGGCCGTAGCTCAAACACGTGCAGATAATTCTCTCGCACAGGCTACTGCAACGAAAAATCTTTTCTTATTTTTTTGGAGTAAAAGCGTGGCACCATCCATAAAGGATTTTGTGGGTTCTGGGACACAGAAAGGCTTCGGCCTGCGAGTGACTAGCGAGGCCAACTTTGGCGCCCAGAAATGGGCTGATCGTGTAGGCCGGGCCTAGTCTGGCCCGGTAGAGAGATCGCTGCGAACCTCTCTGCCTTTCGAGATGCCAATACGGCAGTACGCACGCACCAGGCACCACACCAAAAGACGATTCGATAAACCGAGAGCCAGATCGCTAACTAATAAGCAATACAAGCACCATCGCTTTTGATTACCGAACTATTGACCGTCTGGTACTCGTACAATAGGGAGTTAAGCGGAGGAACCAAGTCTTGCGGTGGTGGAGTTATCAGTGTACGAACTCTATTTATCAAATTTAAATTCTAGTGTCTATTTTTACGTGTACATGAGTATACTTTAATAGATATTTTGTGAGATTATTTTACAATCTCCGTCTTTCTAAATGTGTGCTAAAGAAACACACTCATATATATGTACATGTGGTATACGTGCATAATGGTGTGTGCATGTCTTTGTTGAGGGAGGATCCTCGTGCTACCTTAGACCCATGACTATTTCGGCGTGACGACACATATGGGAATTTACCCTGGACGAGGTCCATGGAATAACCTCGAACGGAGTTTGGAGTCCTCTTCGGACAAAGTCTGTGTCACCCTGGACAAGATCTGAGAAACTAAGATGGAACCCGAAGACCAACCTCGTCCAAGATTAGAAGTCCCTCCTCGGACGAGGTCCATGTCACCCCAGATGAGGTTCGAGGGCCAATCCAAGATGAAGTCAAGAGGCCAATCTCGGGCGAAGTTTGAAGTCTAACTCCAGAGACCAACCTCGGGTGGGATCCAGAGGCTAACCTCGGACAGGGTCTAGGAGCAACCCCAAGCGAGGTCTGTGGACCTACTCCAGAGTGCCTCAGACGCAGCAAGACCCACTTGACGGGAAGGACGAAAATACCCTTAGGAGTAAGCTAGATCCCGGAGGCAAACATGTAACTTCACTCGCCTACTCCTACTCCATACATAGAACCCCTTGTAAGTATAGATAGGAAGACCATTTGTAATCCTAGACATCCATACACATTACACTTCTCTATCCATTTGTGTGTGATTCTCATTATCCCCTTACATCCTCAGCGGTCTTCGAATCCGACCAAGGTGCATATAAATATATTGTTCGAAGAACACATAGTGCCTTCAGTTCCCTGTCTACGAAAGAGAAGGAGTAGCGGATTCGGCTTCCAGAAGCTAGAAACTACTTGAAACACATCGATTTTTTAATTTTGTTTTTTCTTTTTGATTTTTCTCCTTTATTCCTTTGTATTGTCCATAGAGATATAATTGTATTTTTCTTTTTTTATTTTTTAATTGAATGACTCAAAAAATTAATAACCACTATAGTACAGTTTTAGCTAAAAGCCGATGGCTGCAAGCCGGAAGCCCCAGGGCCTGTTTGATATGGCTGCGACTTATGACTTTTGGCTGAAATTTTTGAATTTTAACTGTTTGCGACAGAGATTATGGAGAGAGATACTCGCTTGCGATTTTAGTTGATACAAATGTTGGGCTTTTAACGTGTGCTACAATAAACTTGTAGACTCTGTCTTGAGAAAATACTCCGTTTGAAAGTTAGGTAATATAATAAAATCTAAAAGTCATTTTTAGAAGCCGAATGAAACAGGGCAGTAGTGAGTGGACTTCCTTTATGCTTTTCTGGTCGTGCGTGCTCATACATCAGCTATGTTCTCTTTAAAAGACCCACATGGCTTCATGCCTTCATCAGCTATATTCTCGAAATTTCATAGTCTGTGATACTCCTTTTATGAAATTACTAGCCAGCACGTACTTAGTTAATTAGTTGATAGTAGTGTCAGATTGTTTAGTGGGATGATAAAAAAAGTTTGGCATATACGTGTTGATTTAGGTCTGATTATATAGATTTTTGGTTTTATCTTATGAATAGTTTTAATTTATAGAGAAATTTATAGAAAGTGATACTCACGTATGACTTTGACATATATAAATGAAATCACTGTAATATATACTATAATCGACTAGTATACCTCGTCTTAAAAAGATATTTTATTTAAAAGTTGTGTACTATAGAAAAATAAATTTTAGAAACTAATATGAGTAGGATCTAACGTGGACGAGTTGACTGGAGAGAAAAGAATGACAGTTGACTGGGAAGAAAAGAATGCCATATACATGATCCCATTTGATGGAGCTAGCTGCCGAGCAACCTTACGACGAAATGGTTGCAGTTTCAAACGGCCATCGACAAACAGACCCTCGTCTTGTGAAAATGGGTTGAAGCCTTAACCCTTCGACTCTTGAACTTCACCCAAACAATCAATTTAGTATTTACAAGACGTGTAAATTAGGCCCTGATCAATTTGGCTTCAGCTTATTTTTGCACTATTCATAAATTTCATCTTTTTCTGAACTTTTGGCTTTTTTTTGAGTTTTTTTACCGGTTCTTTTTCCTCGTATTTGTTTACATTATACGTGATGTGCTAATATGTTTTTTCTATTTTTAAATTTTTTAAATTTAATTATGGTAAATAAGCCTCTGTCAGCTACAGTGCTTTTTTCAGCCAGCTACAGTGTTTTCAGCCATAAGGCATGAGGCTTTCAGCCGAACCGATCACCACCATAATATAAAACCACATGTCCTATGGTTAACTAGGTCGTACATCCTGCACCATTCAGTCAGCCGTGTGGTGCAAGTGTTGTACCATATTATTTCACTGTAGTCTTTTAGTGGTGCTTAGTTAGATTAAATTTTAGTGGTTTTATGATTGAATTTTTACTGTAGCTGACTGAAATTATATTGTAACCGATGGTAGTTTATTTGGTATAATTAAATTAAAAAATTTTAAAATAGAAAAAAAATGAGTTAGTCTATCACATATAATACAAACGAATGCGAAAAAATTCAACAAAAACTCAAAAATCAGAAAAGTAAAAAAATAATATTTCAAAATAAAAAAAATAAATTAACAGTCAGAAACCCAAATCCAAACAGCAGGCCTAGTCCTGCCTCGTGAGCGGCCTTATATTTTTCCAATTTGAAGTCTGGATGACAGTAATGACGTGCGGGTTCCAAGTAGGAGGCTCTGCCGTCCGCATCTCGCATGCAAACTCATTGCCGCACTAGGGTACAGTAATGCTGTAATGTTGCTACATGCATGTTTGGAACATTAGCGTGTAGGAATCAGTATATATAAGTATCCCTCCGCCTATAAGATTCACGCATCCTAGATGGGGTCTCCGCCCGCTCGGTTGGGTTGAAAAGCTGTGGCTTATGACTAAAAGTGTATTATAGCGGCTGAAATTTTAGTGTAACTGAAGGTGGCTTATTTGACGTAATTAAATTTAAAAAATTAAAAATATAAAAAATATGCTAGCTCATCACGGATAACGCAAACGAATACAGGAGAAAAAAGAACCGACAAAAAAACTCAAAAAAAACCAAAAGTTTAGAAAAAAAAACGAAATTTATGAATAGTAAAAAAATAAGCCAGAAGCTGAAGCTGAAATGAACAGGGCGTCTTCGCAGGAAAATCAACATGTAAATTTCTCCGTAGTTTAATTCCATCTCGAGCATCTTACTTCCGAATCGCACGACCGAGCAATTGCGAAAAGCGCACCCGGACGTACCGCTTCAACCACAGCCAGATGATTGCAATTTGCAGCCTTACCGAAAAACAATCTCACGCGTCGATCAGCTCTCAACAAGAAGCACACCCAACGCTAACAACTGGCGCGGCGTTAGCAGCGGCGATAGGCCAGTACAGCGGTAACGTGGACAGACCGAACCGTACCTGATATTCAGCACAACACACTTACAGATACCCAAGTCCATACATCGCACTCGCTTGGACCATGCTGCATACATACATACGTACGAGATTCTCCTCCGTGCCGTGTCGTGCGGTGCGTGCGCATGCGCCGATCGGCAGTCCTCCCCTTGAGATGTAACTTGCGCGTCGAAAACGATCGACCGTTGGAGAGACGGCAGGAGGCCAGGGCCGCGCCGGGCCCCGGCCCCGCGCGCACGGCAGCAACAGCGGCCGGGCGCACCCGCGCGAGACCGCGGCCTCTCTCCGATCCTCTCACGTCGTTTTCGTCGCCAAAAGCGCCGCACTCCACCGTCGCTTTGCCACTTATCCGTGCGCCGATCGGCCCCGCCCCACGCGACAAACTAGAAGGTTACGCGAGAGATGCGACGCATACGGGCAAGATTTTGTCGCTATAGTTCTCACCCTTTCTCCATATGGTTTGCTTTTGTAGCTTATGACTACAGCTTATAATTTTTAATCTAACATAAGTATGTGTGAAAAATAAAATAGCGATAAACCATTTAAAAATACTGTTTTGATAATTTACTTTTAAAACAACGATAAAAAAGTTGTTCTATTTACTTATTTGAAGAAAGTTATAAACTGATAAGGACGGACATTACACTGTATGCCCTTTGACATTTGCACGCAGTCAGATCGAAGTGAGAAATAATAACTGACGCATGATGGATTCTTGTAGCCAAGTGCAACCAGTAATAGGCGCGACGTAAAAAAAGTGTGTAACTGTGTAAAGGTCAATTCGCGGTTTATGACGCGAGAGAGTTCGGAAGAGATTCGAGCTCTTTCTCTCCGTCTCTCTCCCTTTTGACTTTTTGAGAGAAGTCAAAGAAAACAATAGGGGTCCCTTTAGACAAGTGTACACAGCAACACGGTACACCCAAGCTGCCATATATAATGTATAGGTATATTGGCTGATCAGTGTCTGCCACTTGCGTTTGATTTTATTGGCCTGTTATTTTTATTTTCTAAGTGATTTTTAATTTTCTAACTTCTATTAATAATTATTATTTATTGCACTAATAAACTATACGCACAAAAAAGAGCAAGCTCAGCCATCTAGCCCGTGCCACTTCTGAATCCTCCCGGCGTACGCGTCCATGTACAGACGTACGCGTATATATGCCCGGCCCGGCCTGCCAGTGCCAAAAGTCAACTCCCTCCGCTCGGTACGAGCAGCACGCGTCCTCTCTAGCTAGCGAGCTCTCAGCTTGTCAAAGCTCTCCAAACTGAAAGCCGTCGCCGTTCATGTGCGACCTGCTGCTGCGGATGGAGCACTTCAACGATTGGGACCTGCAGGCCGTCGTGAGGAGCTGCAGCTTCGCCCACCCGGCCGAGCTGGAAGAGCCCGCCGGTCCTCCTCCCGGCGAAGTCCCCACGGCGCCGGAAGCGGAGGCGCCTCGGGAGCGGGCCCCGGAGGTGGTCCGGGGATCGGCGCGGGCCGCGGTGGCGGCCAAGGGCGCGTCGCTGTACGACCTGGAGTACCTGGATTTGGATCATAAAACGTTCTTGCTGTCCACGTCGTCGCAGGCGCGGGAGGGCGGGGATGACGGCCATGAGGTGATGATCTCTTTCCCCGCGGCGGCTGCGGCCTCGACGTCCGGTGTGCAGCCGCGGATGCCGCCCGGCCGGAAGCCCAGCATACGCACCCCGCGGCCTAAAAGAAGGTAGGGACTTTGTGCGCTCGTTTTGGTACGTATGGTAGGAAATTTAAGTGCCCACGATTTGGATGGATGGAGAAGAACGGAGTGAGTAAAAAAACAGCTTCTGGTAATCTTCTTTGTGGTGAGCAGCAAGAAGAGCCAACCGAAGAAGGTGGTGCGCGAGGTGCCGGTGGCCGACGGCGGCGTCTCATCCGACCTGTGGGCGTGGCGCAAGTATGGCCAAAAGCCCATCAAGGGCTCGCCTTATCCCCGGTAACTAACCTCTTTGACCTTTGCCTACCCTTTCCACGCGTTACAGCCGTCGTCACTACTCACTAGCTACTCGTGCATAGACTTGACAATTACTGCTACTACAGAGCACTAGTAAGCTTGGTAGGATCACATCCCAACTCGATCGTCTGTTTTGAGTGCCGTGACTCGTGCCGTAAGCGTAACCTAGGACTTGAAGAAACGAGCTATAAGGATTCCTAAATAAGTCTTAATTAGATTAGAATTTTTACTTCAATTTAGTTAAGGACTAGGGAGACTATAAAACCATGAGTTGTGGCTATAGAGAACTCAAGCTATAAAATACTTGTCCAAAGCAAGAGGTGTACGAGAGGATTAGAGACTGGATTATTCTTTAGCATTAGATTCCTACAAGGTTCAAGAGAGTTGTGAGAGGGCGACAATCTCTTATACTCTTGTGAGGTTGTGTTTAAAGAATTTGTGGTTGGTTTCATCAAACATTTCTCTTGTTGTGATTATTACGTGTTGTTATTTCGGTTCTCTCCATAAGATACATCCACTTCGTTCTTGATATCGTGTATACTCGTGTCGTATCTTGTGACTTTGATCCGATCTAAAGGTTGCTACGTATAATGATAGGTATCAGAGTATAACATCCTCGGTGGATTTCTCCAACGCAGGAAACCGAACTGTGATCACAATATTTTCAAGCATTAGGATAATGACGAATAAACAGTTATAAGCCTAGTACATACTGCATACATGACCAGCCGTTGATAACTGGAGATTTTGGCCGGCCGCACCAGTTAATGGAACGCCTTGCCGGTTGGGCATCAAGCTTAGGTCACTATACGTCACGTGTACTTTTGCAGTACAACAGTGCCTTAGTAGTAGTACTAGCGGTACACTGGTATACGTAGTGGCATGTACCGATGTGCGCGCGTGCGCCTGACCTGTACACTCAATTTTCGTTTCTGTTGGGAATCTCTGACTACAGGGGGTACTACAAGTGCAGCAGCATGAAGGGGTGCATGGCCCGGAAGATGGTGGAGCGCAGCCCGGCCAAGCCCGGGGTGCTCATCGTCACCTACATGGCCGAGCACTGCCACCCCGTGCCGACGCAGCTCAACGCGCTCGCCGGCACCACGCGCCAAAAGTCCACCGCCGATGACCACCCGGCGACGTCGCCGAAGAACCACGAGGACAACCCTGTCGACAAAGCCGGCGGCAACGCCCACGAGGCGGTGAAGTGTGAGGATGGCAGCTGCAACGAGACGTCGGCGATGGCCGTCGATGGCGGCACCGATGAGGCGGCGGCGGACGACGAGAACGAGTTCTTGCCGGCGGGGATTGGGCTGGACGAGTTTTTGGCGCCGGTCGATGACGATTTTGATCATGCCTTCGAGGACGATGGCGTCCTGGGACGACGGCTCTCTCTATAGCTCGAGGGAAAGTGTATCTATAGGACCATCCATTAGCAACTTTTTGCCCCCTTCTGCTCCTCTGTGTGTGAGAGATCTTGCGGCAAGAGAAGCCATGTATAGGCGTCTTTTTTTGTGTGTTTCTCGCACGATCCCTCTCAACTAAAATTTTATAATTTACATGTGTAGCTGTGTACTTGAGTAATCTCTGAGATGTCGGCGCGCATTGATTTGTGCGTTCATAATGCGCGTTCATGTAATTCTGGTACCTCTTGACTATACCTTGCCTAGCACATGGACCCGGACCAAACTAGGCAAAGCACCAGCTTCACTGCCGTGCATCCACCGAAAGGCGCAAATCGGGAATATACCATGGTAAATCATACTACAGCACTGAAGATTACTGCGAAGCAAGCATGATAATGTCAACTGACTAGTCTCAACTCTCAGTAAATCGGGCTCCACCGCCATAACATCTGCACTACCTTAGCCCACCTACGAATCCAAAAAGTTTCTCAAGATCCATGGTTCAGTTCCTTAGTTCAGATCCATAGTACGAAATTTTTTAAAACCCCCGTCCTTGCTGACAAGCTAAAAGGCAGGCGATTACCAGCCGAGTTTTACGTCGCCAGCAAGGAAATCTCTTTAACCGGTTACCACCGATTTTCTGATCCCTTTGCGCAGGCGGCTCTAATGGCCTTCATCACATACCATTTCATACATGGTGTGATCATATCGACGATCGATCAAGATACCAAACGAGAATCAATTGTGATGGTTGCATTACAAGAGACACACATTTCATACAAAAAAATAGCACTATGTCACATAGTTTGCAGTATCAGTTACCAATGACGTTCTGCAGTTCATACCAGACACACAGGTAGCATACTCTTACGAGTCCAGTTGTATCTTGCAAAACTAGGATAAGTACTCGGACAAGCTAACCGGCCATGCAAACAGCTTACAATACGGAGGCGCAATGAAGAGCACCGCACAAAATCCAACCGACGTTGATCTGCAAGTCTGCAGCTAAGTCATGACTCACGACCAGGATTTACAACATGGATGATCTGAACTCTTAGTACTCCCACTTCTTCAGTTCCATTCCATCAGGAGGGCTTCCCTCAACCATCTTTGAACCAACGTCTTTCCAGTTTGTTGAGAGAACTGTTCCATTTGACTCGACCTGCAACAACAGACACGTAGTTCACGGGCAGTATGTAAGTACGATCGCAGCATGAGAAACTTCAGTCAGCTACGTCAACACAAATTAATCTGCTTGAATGTGGCAGCAAGGAGGCTAAAGATCACATACGAAAGACTTCATCATTGCCCTTCGCATATCCTCATCAGCATCACTGTAAATGTTGCGGAAAAATTTGTTCAATGCGGCATCACCATCGAGTTTCTCCTCTTTCTCCTGATACAAGTTCAAAATCATGCCAACTCAACATTCGAGAAACTTTTAACAGCGGTAGTAAATAAACGTTGCTATTAAGTGTGCAGTACACGAACCTCCTTTTTTACTTCAGCCTCCAACTTATCCCAATCTTTCTTGGATTTTGATGACGGATAGGATGGCCTCTGGGCTGCTTCAGCTGCAAAACATAAGAGACATTTTCATTTTTCAATAACAAATGCGAGACAGCACAATAGAACAATAAGCCACACCAAGATTTTGTAAGAATTTGATAATATCTAGAGTATGCTACTGGGCTGTTCATTTTGAATTCTCGATCACATACACAGTTCAGGCTTAAATTACCGCAGTTACCTTAAGATTACGCAAAATCTAAACACTACAAAACAGCCTGTAACTTGAACCGATAAATATGTTATGGTGTTTATATACACTAAGCACCATCTTCCTTTCCATAATTTTTCTTATTTAAGTCTGTTGCCCTCAGTTTGCGTGAAAGTATCACACTAGTTGTCATGAACCGGGGTTCATGCGGGATAAACACCACCAAGATGGCCTGATGGCGTCGGCGTAGAACGTGAGGAAGAGAGACTAGAGATTTAGACGAGGAAGACTATGATAATTCTCTGATTGATTCCAATAGCATGTGGTAGCCCTCTTTAGATAGATGGGCTCCCCTAACAGATAGAATCTAATCCAATCCTATCCCTAATAGAAACTCATATCATATCTCTAATTATATCTCTAATACAAGGAAATCAATCTCTAACTCAAATAGAAACCAATCTCAAATTCCTAATAATAACCCGACTGGGCATTGGGCCCAAGGCCCACACCCCTGACACTACACCCCTCTCGGACATGCAACCGATGGAAGACCTTCGACGCCGATGTAGAAGATGAACGGTGGCGGGGTGCTGTAGCGGATGGAGACGACCGGCTAAATCCAAACAGAACAGGGCTAGATGAATTGTAGCGCATTCGGTATATAATGCCTGCAAAATAATTTTTTTTCTCTAAATCTTTTTTTATATGTTTTTCTGAATTTTTTTTTAAATTTTTTTGAATTTTTTTTGCGGACTTAACTAATCGATCGGTTTAAAACCGACCGACACCCCCATGAGGCCCGACGCATCGGTCGAAAGTGGCGGCGGTTCCGACGATGGCGGCCCCGGCGGTTCCGAGCGGCGGCAGCTAGCGGAGCGGAGGTGGCCCGGGCGGCGGCGCGAGCTGATGCGGTGACGGCAGCCCGGGCAACAGCGCTCTCGGCGGCGGCGGCTCGGGCGAGGGGCGGCGGATCTGGCAACGGCCAGATCTGTCGGTGGCGACGGCATGCGGAGCGGCCAACGAAATGGCGGCCCGAGGAGCAGCGGCCGGCGGAGCGCCCGAGCCGCAGTCGCGCCATCGCTGCCCGGATCCATGCGACTCCGGCAGATCCGGCGGCAACGGTTCGGGCGGCTTCGGGAAGCGGGAGCCGGCGGCGGCCTCCATCTTGAGGACGTCGTGGTCGAGGCAGCGCCGGAAGGCGGCGTCCCCGGCGGCGGGTGGAGCGGCACGGGTCGGATGGGGCGCGGCGATGGGGACCCCGGTCCGGGACGGCGCGCGGCGCTGATAAAGAGGAGCCAGCGGATCGAGGCATCTCGGCGGCGGCGGCACAACAGCAGCGTGAGGCGGCGACGGCCTGGGCGACCGAGGACAGCGCGGACGCAAAGGCAGAGCGGGCGGCCCGGGCAGCGGCAGAGACAGCCGGCCCGATCCCGATCTCGCCGACCGGGTACGACGACGACGACGGCGGTTGGTCGAGGCGGCGCAGACGGCGGAGAACACACTGCGGGAGGCGCTGCGACCGAGGGATGAGCGGCGTGATGGAGATTGATGGTCGGCTTCGGCTTCTCCGAGGGGATATCTCGTGGTGGATGCTCTAGTGGTGCCATGGTAGTTGCTGGGGATGGTGCGGCTGCCGCCTCTGTTGATGCCGGCGATACGGCTCCCAACACCTTTGATGTTGTGTCAGGATGTATCTCTGCTCTACGAGCATGCACTTGTTGCGCCTTTTCTCTGTTCGCGATCATCTTCTCCAGGATAGCATGCGTGTTGAGGAAGGCGTCCGCCATCCCCTTGTCGATGCTGGCCATCCTATTGGCGCTAGCTTTTATTATGGCCAACGACTCGACAGCAGGACGAATCGTAGAAACCATGGTAGCAGAAGTCGTGGGAAGGGATCGACTGTTCTGATACCAAGTTGTCATGAACCGGGGTTCACGCGGGATAAACACCACCAAGATGGCCGGATGGCGTCGGTGTAGAACGAGAGGGAGAGAGACTAGAGATTTAGACGAGGAAGACTATGATAATTCTCTGATTGATTCCAATAGCATGTGGTAGCCCTCTTTATATAGATGGACTCCCCTAACAGATAGAATCTAATCCAATCCTATCTCTAATAGAAACTCATATCATATCTCTAATTATATCTCTAATACAAGGAAACCAATCTCTAACTCAAATAGAAACCAATCTCAAATTCCTAATAATAACCCGACTGGGCCTGGGGCCCAAGGCCCACACCCCTCACACTAGCAAAGTGCAGAACCATCAAATCTTGTTATCCTACACATTGGGAGCACATTACAAAGGTTTTTATTCGTCAACATATGTGCAATACTGTTGGTTAAAATCATTATCATGCATAATGGTATCATAGCAAAACTTTAATAGGCATTAACTCCTATAAGCCATATTTTTCTGTTGGCCGTAAATCATAGCTCAACATTAGAATTTGAGCAAGGTTGGCAATTGTAATATCCAGCAAATTAAACATAAGTTAGGAGAACCTCTCATGTAAGACTGAATTGTGCAATGTCTAACTATCCACATCAAATACCACAAAATAGATAATATGATCGTGATGCAATCAAGAACATAGTGTCATATCAATAGTTTTCCCACAAGGCAAACACGGATATGATTTAATGGAAATCCAGTGCCAGCATATTTGCTTACTCTCGAGGAATTACCTGGAGTGTTTATCTTCTGTGGAAGTGCCTTTGGTTTACCATTATAATCCAATGATGTCCAAGTAACCTGCTCAGCTTTTGCGAGGCGTATCTCGACTTTTGTAGACAATACACTATATTTGCACTTCTCTGGGATAATCTGATTGTCAATAAACAACCAAAAAGAGTTAGTAATGCAGTGGCGAAGGATCAACCTAGTCTAGTGAACCAAGATAACTATAAAGAAATACTCAGAACATAATAGATTTTTGAGAACCATAGCTTGCAAAACTTTGATGGAATAGGGACCTAGAGCAAAACAACTGGAGAGAACAAGAATCAGATTTTTCTTTCTTGGAGTTTAGAGGGGGGATTCAAAAACTCTGGTCAAACAACCAATAGGTTTGTCAGACTTACAGGTGCCGCTCACTAATGAGCTCTGGACCATATCATGTTATTGCAATATCACATCATATCTTACCAATCAAGTTACGATATTTATCAGCAGATTTTCGCTCCTAATCCCTAAATGATAGATCTGAGCATTCACCTAATACGAGTTAATTGTCTTAGAAGTATAATTAAAATATTTTACTGAAATTATTGCAAGAACAAAATTACTGTTTATGCTGGCTTTGCCATGATCAAAAGTCCAGCCTCCAGAATCATGTATTTCCAGAGTTGTTTATCAATATTTTTTGAAGGAAAATGTACTCGCATCAAGAAGCAATTGCTAACAGTTTTTTTTTATATAAAATGAGAGCGACTCTGGTACATGTGTATGTAGTTTATACACTTTATATACACTTTTACCACCATACATCACTCATCCTACAAGCGGGAGTGGTGGGGAGTGGGAAAAAAGAGTGACTATGGTATATGTGTATGTAGTTTATGCACCTTACATACACTTTTCACACCATGGTGAGGAAAAAGTTTAGCAACTCTTTGTAACTAAAGTTGTACCTACCATAGCTATCCCCTATAAAATTCTATCTTCTGGGATCAGTCATAACTCATAATTCCAAGACCTATGCTTTTGAGCCCCTTGTCTTGAGTACAAGGAAGCACTTCTGAGTTATGACTACCTTAAGCTCTTAGCAACTTCATATCATAGAAGCAAAGGAACAGTACAACATTTGCTGTTTGCAATGCATGTAAGAACAGCAACATACAGGTAAAGTAGTAAGAAGAGAGGATACCTTCGAAAACAGACGAGGTTGAAAATGGTATGGTTCCTCACCAGGGACTTCAATTGAGACACTCAACTAGAAAGTAAAGCTAGGTTAGTCAATACAGCAAAGTAGCAACCACGGCTAATTTACAAGAACACGGCGAGGGGAACACACCATCTGTTCACCAAAGTCAACAATCACACTGTCAGCTGGAACACCCTTAGCAAAGATTGTCAGTACCACTTCTGTAGCACTATTATAGTAGTCATGCCTGCAATACAAAGTGCATTACAATAAAATGTTAGCACAGTTGGCAAAAAAGGCTTGACGTGAAACCCTGTTTAGGGCATTCATTTCTCCTTTTTAAAGATAAATACAGTAGTACTTTTCTACCTTCCATTATGTACACCTGTGGACAAGGTGGTTTCAAAGATATATTTTACTGGATTTAGGGCTTAGGGTTTTACCATTGTAAGTTTTATTATAAGGCTCTCGTTTATTTGACCTTGAGGAGGTTTCAATAACAAAAGGCTTTGTCGTTGTTGTCACTACTAGATGGCTCACTTGATTCAAAGTCTTATACAAAGAAACTGATGTGTCTTGGGAAAAGGAAACAATATTGAAGCAACTGTGCACTGATTACCTGTATTTGGGCTTGCTTGGCACTTTTTAAAGATAAATACAGTAGTACTTTTCTACTTCCATTATGTACACCTGTGGATAAGGTGGTTTCAAAGATAGATTTTACTGGACAGTACTACTAGATAGATTTTACTGGATTTAGGGCTTAGAGTTTTAACATTGTAGGTTTTATTACAAGGCTCTCGATTATTTGACCTTGTGGAGGTTTCATTCTTAGTCTACCCCAAGTTGTTTGGGACTGAACGAGGATAAAGTTGGGTGGTATTGGATGTATTGCATTGAGCCTCTCGGGCGGTATATATGGAGGTACAAGACTTGGGGGGCAAGATGGTACAAGGGATTGTAATCCCAATGGACTCTAACCTACCAAATACATTGTACTCTAACATCCCCCCGCAGTCACAACGGGGGCATCGCAGACGGTGAGACTGGAGAAGAAGCCGAAGAGCTAACATCCCCCTGCAGTCATAACCATGGATGCGGCGCGTATGCTGTGACTGGAGCAGGAACCGACGAGTAACTCAAGCAAGGCGATAGCCCTTTGTGCCGATGTCGAGGTAGCCGAGCGCGAGGGCGGAGTAGTCGTGGTCGAGGATGCCGTGCTGGAGATGGCCGTGGTCGACGTAGTCGTGGTTGGGTTACCGATGTCGAGGCGGTCGCTCATGAAGCCGCGGGCGCAAAGGAGGCGCCATGGTGATGACGGAGATGCGTCGAGGCAGTCGTCGTGGAAGGGGGCGATGCCGAGGTCGACGCAGTCAGGGCCATCGAGGATGTAGATGAAAAGAGGCGATGCAATCGAGGCAGACGAGACGGGAACAGGAGGGTCGATGCCGAAGTCGATGCAGTCAAGCCGCCAGAGCCGAGGCGTGTGCCTAGTTTGCCAGACCCGGCAATGCGTCGGGGACGAAAGCACGCACCGGTGTTGCCAATACCGGACGTACAAGGGAGAGGGCCCCAACCAGACGTGGTTGTGCTAGACGAAGAAAGAGCAGTGCGGGAGCGGACGCTCCAACCCGAAGGCGAGCAGTCCGGGCGGACGCTCTAGCGCGAAGGCGAGCAGTCCTGACGCAAGGTACGGCGGCGGCGGTAGCGCTCGATGTCGGTGATGAAGGCCCGATCAGTATGGCGAAGACCATGTGCAGACAGATGGCGCACAAGAGGTTGCGCAGCACAGTCGTCGATGCACCAGGGGATGGCGATGTAGATGCAACGGCGAGGGGACACACGTGCGGCGGTGCTGCGGCCCGAGG
This sequence comes from Dendrocalamus latiflorus, assembly GCA_017311315.1. Taxonomy (NCBI): domain Eukaryota; kingdom Viridiplantae; phylum Streptophyta; class Magnoliopsida; order Poales; family Poaceae; genus Dendrocalamus; species Dendrocalamus latiflorus. Next base: position 26,829,474 of record CM029663.1, read on the forward strand.
AGGCGACACAGCAACAGCCCTGTTGCTCGGAGAAGATGCGCGTAGTACTCGACGACGAACGTCACGGGAGCCGGGTGGATCGCGCACAATCGGCTGATCAGACCGAGTACGCGCGAGGCGGGACGACGATGGAAGAAGTCGATGGAGGCGTCCCGATCTGTGGTGGCGATGACAAACCGATGATGAAGACGTGCGGACGGGATGACCGAGACGCGACACGCGAAGGCGTCCCCTCGACATCGTGTGCCCGGCCTGGCCGCACAGTTGAAGAGGTAGGGGCCGGTGTAGTCGACGCCGATGTCGGAGTAGATACGTGCGAGGTCGACGGGCGGTGGGCGACTCAACCCCGATCAGTGATCGGGAGAAAAAAAAAGATACAGCAGCAGCAGTGGGATCTCCATGTGCAACTCACCGGGTACACCTAGCCTTATCCTCTTTTTTTGTTTTTTTTTTGTTGTTGGTTAGCTTCTAAGGGAAGCTACCTCCCTCCCGCACAGATTTTGGCGAGCCCACCGCCCCGCCCGTGCGAGCGCGATCGATTGCCATGGCCGCCAGGGTGCACCACCGCGCGGAGGCGGCGTCGTCGGTGGCGGAGGGGCGGCGAGTGAGGCGGTCTCCGCCCGTGGAGATGCGGCGGGAGCGGGAGCAACGGCGGGAGCGCGAGCAGCCGCGGTGCGGGGAGGTGGCCGGCGGGACGGTGGCGGGGCTCGCCGCCGTGTGTTGCTGCTTCCCGTGCGCCGTCGTCGAGCTCGTCGTCTTCGCGGTGGTGCGCGCGCCCGTCGTGCTCTGCCGCCGCGCCATCCGCAGGCGCCACGGCGGGCGACGGCTGTGGCCAGCGACCGACAGCGGCAGGAGGCGGCGCCGAGCGGAGCAGCACCAGCGGCAGGAGGCGGCGGGAGAGGCAGGCGGTGGACGGCAGGCGGCGGAGGGGCCGGCGGGAGACGGCGCCAGACGGCGGAGCTGGTCGGGCGCAGAGCTGCAAAGGAGGGAGGCCGCGGCGGGTGGGCGGACCCAGGCGATGCGGATCTGGTGGCGCGGCGGGAGATCCGGCAAGATCCGGCGGTGGGAGGTGGTTTCCGAGCGGCGGACAGCGGCGGAAGATGACGGCGTCGGAGCTGCAGAGGAGGGAGGCCACGCGGTGCGGAGGTCGCGCACGGCGCCACCACGGCGGCGCAGGACGGCCCAGCGAGGAGGTACGTCCAAACTGCTGCTTGACGACGACGGCGACGATGGCGGCCGGATCAATAGGATCCGTCGCCTAAACGGTGGCGCTGCCCCCGGCGGAGATAGATCTCCCCGGGGGCGTGCGGTGCGGAAGCGAGCGGCAGCTAGGGTTAGGATCTAAACCTAGGCGTCTGATACCATGAAGGAGGATAAAGTTGGGTGGTATTGGATGTATTGCATTGAGCCTTTCGGGCGGTATATATAGAGGTACAAGACTTGGGGGGCAAGATGGTACAAGGGATTGTAATCCCAATGGACTCTAACCTACCAAATACATTGTACTCTAACAGGGACAAAAGGCTTTGTTGTTGTTGTCACTACTAGATGGCTCACTTGATTCAAATAGTCTTATACAAAGAAACTGATGTGTCTTGGGAAAAGGAAACAATATTGAAGCAACTGTTCACTGATTACCTGTATTTGGGCTTGCTTGGCACTTCTACCATTGGCTGTGTATTCTCCAAATCCTCACCATCCTCCTTGTCCTCAACAACAGTAGCTACAGTTGCAGCCCCAGAAGGTGCAGCTGATCCACCCTCAGCCTTCTTTACTGGCATCTGGCTAGCCTCCTCTGAACAGATAATAAACAGCACCAACAGTGGTACGTGTGTGTGTGTGAGAGAGAGAGCAAGGAAGGCAGAGTAAGGGGGATTATATGCAGCTTTAGAAATGCTAGCATGTTTCAAAACATTGGATGATTAAAATGTTTTTTTATTATCAGTATGCAACACCGCTATGAAGAATTTCACAGAAGACAATAAGCCCGTAAGTGTGCAAACACAAAGGAAATCATTCTCATGTACACAAAGGAAATCTATTCTCATATAAGGCATGTCCTAAACAATACCACCCTATACAACCATACATTTGGCAATTGATGAGACCAAGGGTTATGCTCACCAGCAATGCGCTCATCACACTCCTTCATTAGACGAGTAAACCTTGAGTCACCAGATGCATAGGAAGAACCCAATTCAAGAGCAGCCTTTGCAGTTTGATATTCCTCAAGCTTGATGCATGCAGCACTGCAAACAGACATTTCTTATCACATAAAAATGAAATCACAATAAATGGAAGTCTGTTTTTAAATGATATTGAACAAATGAAGCAGACAAGTGCACCACAAACCCTTTCCGAAGGTACGCTTTATGCATCGAAGGATCAAGTTCAATCGCTTTGTTGGCATCAGCTACAGCCTCTGCAAGACAAATTAATATGCACTCAGTGCACTATATTGTTTTAATATGAAAAACATACAATTATAATCATGCTTACTGACAAGAAACGCAACTAAACAATCATAATTAAACTATTGAGCTTATAAGGTCTGGCAAGATAGGTATTTAGACAAATTAATACGCACTCAGTGCACTATATTGTTTTAATATGAAAAACATACAATTATAATCATACTTACTGACAAGAAACGCAACTAAACAAGCATAATTAAACTATTGAGCTTATAAGGTCTGGCAAGATAGGTATTTAGCAGTAGATATAATTTAGGGGCTACAGTTTACAAAAACAAGTTACAACTTTTAATTAAGAACTGAGATAATGATGATCTATGCCAGTTGTTGCACTATCATTTCACAACATCTTAGAAGTAATTGGTGAGCAAATAAGCAACCTAAAGATTCTGACAAAACCAGAAACCAAGGTGTTTCCTGGCAAATTAACATGTCGCCTATCCTTTTTTGTAACAATATCCCACCATCTGTGGATCTGTTACTAGGTAACAGTAACAAAACCAGTATGGGTCACAAACAGACAGGAAATAGGTGGGAACAAACTTTCCAAAGTCCAGACCATGGTTATGGGTCATAACCATTACTACAGTTTCATGAAAACACTCATATGACAACCACAAAAACATACCTCTCAAATCTCCAAATGCACTACACTAGAATTTTTCCTTCTTAGATAAAGTAAAACCATCGTTTTATATTATTACTACAATTGTACTTTTCTCGAGCATAAAAAGCTAAATAATCAGAAACATGGATATCTACACCTTAGGAATCAAATTGCTTGTTTTTCTTTATTTTATCAAACATCCAAAGTTCCAAACAAGTCCCACACTCCAAAAAAAACAGTTCTGCTCTCTGGTTAGATACATGTAAATGTTAACCTATTAAGCAGTGGGATTCATTGTCCAAATAGCCCTTGGACATAGGAAACAAAGGAAAACTCTGGCTACCAGGATCAAAATGCACCATTATGCATCACTTGTTACAAACTGTTTTGCTGAACACATACTTACAGCTATAAATACTTTTCACAGGCAATTCCATGGAAAAACAACAACAAAAGCACACTTTATGGAAACAGCACCAACAACTAGACAGAAAGGTTAACAATTTATAGTTGGGGTTCCTTCAGATAGAAACTGGACAAACACATCCTTAATGTCACAGGACATCCCCAAGTATTTTGATGTCCTTGTACTGTACTGTACTGTATGAGGACAGAATTGAAAGATTTTAGCACTAATTTTTATTGCAGAAATTTTACCTATTACTATGCACCACTTTGTACCATGTGCCAACAATAAACAAGGGAAAATTTGATATGCCACTCTAAAGTGACCAATTCAGACAAATGCCATTACAAAGTTCATTCTCACAAAAATGCCACTGCAAAGCCATGTTGTTTATAAAAATGTCACTGGCGTACATAACCCCCCCCCCCATGTATTTCTGTATTGGACTATAATACCCCTGCACGCCTTCCTCTCCATGCCTGTGATGGTGGCTCCAGCAGCCTGTGAAGCTAGGGAGGTGGAGTTGGCAGTGAGTTCAGCCTCCCCGACTTGGCTGTGGCTCCAGCGGCCACGAATTTAATTGCCCCCTTGGCTGGTTTCTTGGTTGATTTGGTCAGATTGAAGCAATAACACAGTGAGAAGTGGTGCCTCGGTGATTCAGCTGTCCTGAATTGGTTGGCGTTGCTGCTGTGGTACGATTGGAAGCTTGGCCATGTTAAATTTTCCAATCTTGTGTCATATTGTCGGAGAAGTGGATCATAGGACGCAGTATTGGGGTAATCGCTTTTGCGTGGTTCATTTGTGCTCAAGTCCCTCAATTTGATACATTTCTTGGGGAATTTGGATTGGATTTTGTGGAGGGATATGTGTGAAGAGGGCAGCTTGGTGTGGATCCAGTAAAGGATTGGCAAGCTGGTTGTTCTTGGCACGAGCATTGGAGATGGAGCGGTCAAGCTCAAAGTAGCCTAAAGTTTCTCCGGCCGATGTAGCTCTGCTAATCCTCCATCATGGCAACCATCAGGGAGTACAAGACATGAGCAAGAGGAAGAAGAAAGGGCTATATGGTCATATTTGGGGAAACATGTACATGAGTGGCATTTTTCTAAACAACATAACTCTACAATCGCATTTCAGTGAGAATGAACTCTGCAATGGCATTTCTCTGGATCGGGCACTTTAGTGTGGCAGATGTCAAATTTTCCCATAAACAAACCAGCATTTGTAGGCACTCAAAATTCTCACTGAACAACTACAGATTGCAAACTAACACACTGCAATGAGGATACCACCCAGTTAATTGTTTTCTTTCCTACCGACTCACACTAGCGGTAAAGACCTTCAGAGATTAATACAATCTAAACCCTCCCAAGCCACCCCAATTAATCTCACTCCTTTTTAACATGTGACTGGAAGCCCCCGAGGAAGGAACAGAAAGCAATCACAGCATCTCAACAACCAGAGATCACGGCTATCTAGCCCATACCAAGGTGGGTACGTAACCTCACTCCTTTTTTGCATGTTTGCACTCATTTTGACTAAGATCCACCAGGTGATGCGCAAAAAGCAACCATAGCATCTCAACAAGCAGGGACCTTACATCGCACACAGGTCATTGAGCTATATCCTAAAACACGTTATAAATTGCAGGGTTCTTCCCACAGTGAAGCTATTAGCTATTCTATCTGTTTATCCTCCAAATCTATACCCCATCCTATTAGCTACTCAACTCTCACTACTCACGCCCATTTCAGTAGAGTCCCCATCAAAGACCCTCTTCGAATCACACGACACTTCCATACACGCACACGAATGACTTGAACAATCGCAACGACGACAAAACAAGAGCTTATTCGGGCCCAAACCACGGGTTGACCTCCAAAACCCTGACCTAGAACCGCACGACTTCGCCCACAGCGCAACAAATAACCGCGAATCAAACCCTCCTACACCCAGAACCGCACGCAAACATCTCACAGGTCACAGCCACCCCTCAACACCACGTGATTCAATTCATCCAGGCGCCGTACCAGTGTAATTCCCCAGCTTGATGTGCGCCTGGGCGCGGTCGGCGTAGAGCTCGGCGGCGGCGGGGCCAGCTTCGATGGCCTGCGTGTAGAGCTCGGCTGCCAGCTCGAAGTCGTCGTCCACGAAGGCCTCCTTGGCCTTGCTCTCCAGATCCGACGCGGCGGTGGCCATGGCGGCTTGCGGCTGCGAGGTCGGAGATGACTAGACGACGACTTGGAGAGCGGACTAGGTGGGGGTGGGGATGGGTTGAACGGGGCGGCCTTTTCAAGGGCCCGTGGGGGTGCTTCTAGAGAGTTCGATGCGGGATAGGCCGGGCCAAGCAACAGCTTTGCAATTGCATCGCACATTCGCACCGCGCCTTCTGGGCTAATTCCACAGCGAAGTTCTCCGTTTTGTTTTTTTTGCTTTTCCTCTTTTTGCCTTTTCTTTTGGCCTTTTGTGTGGGTCAAGTCGTCCCGGTCGTTTTAATTTTTGTTATCAGGAAGGCAGGAAGTTCGCGAATCATTTGATCGATTCAAGCCTTGCAACTTGTTTGTGTTTTTGTGTAAGGGTCAGGGATCGTGATTAGGGGCATCATAAGGACATTTTTTTTAGTATAGATACTACAGTAATATTTATAGCTTATCATCTTATATAGACACAAGATTAAAAATAATATCTTATATAGACACAAGATTAAAAATAATCTTCTAAATATATAATATCTAACAATCATCTCACTCAATTAATTTTCTCTTACCTCACCTTATCTCTCTCCTTTTATCATCCTCATCCTTTTTTATCATCCCCATTCTCTAGATTTCTTGTTTCTCTTAAATAGCCAACATCTTACATAAAACACTACTATTACCTCTCTTTCTTAATTTTGCTTTCATATTATTATTTTGCTTATTCACATACTATAGACACTACTTTCATTACAGTGCCCCGTGGCAAATGGAGATTAAAATATGATAGGTCAATAGTAAACGCTGCGTCGGACGGTCGGAGCTCGTTGAACTAGGCTCAGGACCGGCCGGCGCAACTGCCCAAACGGGTTTGCCTTGGTCGGGTTGGTACCATCACAATTGAAGTCTCATAGAATTGTACTCGGAATCCTGCTAAATTATGGCAGAGATTGTACAACTACCCAAGTGAGCTAAGAAATTTCAACATCTTCGGAGTATCAGCATTCCTAAAACACACCATCTCTCTCAAAAACAAATTCATGAAACACCTACCAAACTAGTAGTAGATGTTTCAAAAAGTGCGTGCATACCAAGGGTGTTTGATTTGCTAAATTTTACACTATGCCATATCTAAATTACACAAAACTGACTTATTCATCATCTTTTAAAAAATTGTTGTACAAAAGTGGCACTTAACTTCATCAAACAGCCCTCCTTGTGTTGTTTTTGAAGATGTGTGTTGGTTTATAGGAATCCAATTGAACAGATATCTATAGAGAAGAATGATTAGAGTCCTACTGATCACTCGTCATGTGACAAACTGGCCTTTGAGCCTACAACGGGGAAAATAGAGTTGTCTAATTGTTAGTGATATGTGCTAGAGACAATCATAAAGATGATTGTATCACTTCTGTTTTTTATGAACTTTTGAATAATATGTTATTTTGTTCTTTGAATAAATATCTTTCATATAGTCAACAAACATACGACTTATTCGTGGAACTCTTTATTCATGTTTTGATGTTATTCTAAATTATCCCTGATCTTATATCATTATGTGGGATTGTTGTAGGGGTGGCCCCCACCTGAGCCCAGCAGACCTGTTAGAGGAATGTAAGGCCCAAAATGGGACATGTGTAATGACATAAGTGCCCCTGAGGGGAATACTTGGATGTAAGGGTATAATTGTAAAAGCACTCCCCATATATATATATATATATATATATATATATATATATATATATATATATATATATATATATATATATATATATACAGCACAGGCCATAGGGAGAAACCCTAAGCCATTGCTCACCTAACTCCCCACTACCATACTCTCTCTCTGTTTGGTCTGTAACCACAACAGGGATAATTATGATTTACAGATTAACACATATATTGATTGATGATCATGTTTCACGGATCATGGATATAGGATATCAAATCAATAATGTAGACATGTATTAGAGAACATGATGTTGGATTAACTGACATGAGACACTATAGGAATTGTTATATTCTTAAGTATTATCAGTTGGTCTCATACATAGTGTATGTAGGATCTTTAGACCTAAGATCGTCATTGTTTCCTACATGTGTAATAGTTTACTTAAGGATTACCAAACACTACTCCGTGACTGGGTGGTCATAAAGGTAGCTGATATTAGTTTACTTATGTGCACAGAAGTCACCATGTATATGTTGGTGTACATAGATGATATTACTCAGTTTGTTTCCAGGAGCAACCACAAAAGTTGTTGCAGAAGCTAGCTAGTGACTTTCAACTAAAGATCTAGGAGAACTGAGCTATTTTCTTGGTGTTGAAGTGCATAGGAATAAAGATGGGATTGTGCTAACACAGAAGAAAATATGTGTAGGATTCGTTGATGAGGACGAACATGGAGCTTTGCAAACTAGTGGACACACCCATGTCAAATTTTGAAAAACTAACAAAGACACTTGGTAAGCACCTTTCAGAAATTGAAGCTTTTCGGTATAGAAGTGCAATCGGGGCATTGCAATGTCTGACTTTAACCCGGCCTGATATATCTTTCGCTGTGAATCATGTATGTCAGTATTTGCAAGCCCTAACAGGGTAGCAGATGTTCATGGGTAGCCATGAAACACATATTAAGGTATGTGAAGGCCACTTGTACAATGGGGCTGCATATTTGTAGGGCCAACTCCTTCTTGCTTGGTGCTTTCTCAAACGCTGATTGGGTGGGTTGCCCAAATGATCACAGGTCTACAAATGGGTTTACTATGTTCTTGGGGTCAAATCTAGTGTTCTGTAGTTCACGCAAACAACCCACAGTAGCAAGGTCAAGTACTGAGGCAGAGTAAGTCATTGGCAAATACAACAACTAAGCTGATTTGGTTACAGTCTTTGTTGAAATAACTTGGAGTTTATCAAGGAAGGACTTCTGTGTTGTGGTGTGATAACCTTGGAGCAATATATCTATCTGTGAATCTTATGTTTCATGCACACACAAAATACATAGAAATCGGCTCTCATTTTGTGAGAGAAAGGGTTGCTCTAAAGATGTTAGATGTGTGGTTCATCACCTCAGCAGATCCAGTCGCAGATATCTTCACCAAGGCTTTACCACGACAGTCATTTAATAGGTTAAATTGCAATCTCAATATGATATCTACCTGTTGAAATTGAGGGGGCTGCTAGAATTAGTCGATAGAGTTGTAAACCGAGAGTACAGTCTGTATAGATAGAGTTTGTTTTCAATTGAACTGTAGCTGTCATGCTATTGTCGCCGATCATGACCCTTTCTGTTATTTTCTGTTTCTTGCAGTCCAAGAGATTAGCTCATGTAATCTCTGTATCGTACTCTTCTATATAAGTAACTAGCTGAATGTATGTGCTTTGCTATGGATAAAAATCATATTATCCTAGTACGTCGAGTTGATATTGTCGGAATTGGCCTGCTCGGCTCACGCCGTCGGCTTCGCCCCACGCTCGGCCGCGTCGTGCCTTCGTGCCCTCAGCTTTGACGCAAACCCGATAGAACTCTATTTTTTTGTTTTGTAGGGTGATGGAATTTAGTTTTGTTAAATTATTTTTTTCTATTTTTGTTAGAGACTTTTTAGGGAGATGCAAGGGGGGAGTTCGAAGGGGCAGATAAACTACCATTATCAACTTTATCTTTTAACTAGTAGAGATACAATCCCTCGGGAGGAATTTTGTGGCAAACACTTCCATCTTTACATAGGAAATGCAGGAACACTCCAAGACATGCATATGCATAACCAATCTAATTTCAACAGGCATTTACAGATCGAGCAAATGATCAATTAGCTAGACTATGGGCAAATAACCATTGAAAAGCTAATAATGGGCAAATAAATCAGTTCGTTCATGAAACTGTAGCTACAAATTGTTCACAACAGGTCCTGGAGTAGTGTGGGGAAATTCATCTCGCCCTCGGTAGTGAGCGGGATGGTGAAGCTGCCGACGACGGGAAGGTCGATGGTGAGCCCGATCTCCAGCATGTAGTCGATGTCCCAGTCCCCGCCCAGATTCTTTATGATACGATGAAGTCGTACGACACCTTCACCGGCAGCTCCAGCTTCGTCGTGCTGCTCGCCGCGATCCCCGAATTTTTTCTATTTAAGCCCTTTTTTTGGAAAAATATTCACATTTAGACCCCTGGTGGTTTTAATTCCGTTTTTGGACCCAGGGGGTCAGAGCCGTGACCCACGGCGCCGAGGTAACACGTCTCGGCGCCGTGGTCCATGGCTCCGAGGTCGCAGGCCCACTCCAGCCTGGTGGCCTGCGTGGCGCTGACGTGGCGCCGAGCTCGGAGCCGTGAATCGTGGCGCCGAGCTCGGCGCCGTGGATCTTGGCGCCGAGCATGCGGCTTCTGAAACGGCACCGAGCACGCGGGCTTCGTTCATTCGCAACTCCTCCTCCCTCTGTCCCCGCCGCCGCCTCTCGTCCCCTCCCCGCACTCGCGTCCTCCCCGCCGCGGCCGCCGGCCTCCCCTCGTCGACCGCCTCCCCGCCGCCGCCCCGTGGTGGCGCTCGGCCTCCCGCCTCCCCGTGTCTCCGCCCGCCCGCGTCTGCGCCCGGCCTCCCGCCTCCCCGCGTCTCCGGCCGCCGCCCCCTGGTGCCGCCCGGCCTCCCGCCTCCCCGCGTCTCCGCCCGGCCGCCTTCCCGCCTCGACCGCGACCTCAAGCCCGAGAACTTCCTCTTCGCCAACAAGAAGGAGAACTCCCCGCTCAAGGCCATCGACTTCGGCCTCTCCATCTTCTTCAAGCCCCGTGAGCTCCCGACACCGAGATCCGTCCGTGATTTGGACGAACTGCTTGCCGCACCTTCGTTTTTTTTGCTAATTGTGCTGCGAGGTCAGATCCCAGTAGTATCGTGCTTTTGCTTCTGCTGGGAGTAGTAGAACAGAAGTACTACTCTTGTGAGGAATATTCACTAGAGTGCTTGCTTATTTGTTAGATAGCACTGTAGGTTGAATGAACTAAAGTTATATGTGAGATGACATTTTTTTTACCATTGATTGAGGCTGCTGAGACTGACTGCAAGACCTCTCATCTAGCTTTCGAGTCCATATTACAATTTATTTCCAGAGAGAGTTGGTATCTTAGGTTTGTTGCTAATTGTGCTGCGAGGTCAGATATTGGTATCTTAGGAGCTAGGTTGAATTCTTCGGCATGGGTGACTGCTATTTTTAGGTTTTGGGAATTATTAGTGGGAGCAGACGTCACATAACTGTTGCCAAATAGTGTCTTGTATGCTGATCCCATGTTCAACTTGAGCTCATTTATTTTGGGAAATAAGATTGAACACAACAATTGTTGAATGAACCAAATATGGCGCCGGTGTATAATTTAGAGTTGCTACGTGTCTTTAACAACCATTGTCTGGTTGTTCTTAGAAGCATTAAATGAGTTATCTAGATCAGATCAGAGTAGCAAAATTCTGCCTCTGAATTGGATTGCTCCTACCAATCTTTCTTCCTTCATTAGCTTTGTAAGAATTGGACTTGCTGATCATGGTAGTTCGGGAGCATGCATCGTGCATGATAGTATCATTAGTTAGTTTATGTTAAACATGTAGCTAATGTTATTTAAGATGTACTGCCCCTTGTTATTCCTTTACCATGCTTCTCTCGTTGTCAAAAGATGCTTAACATGTTCTCTGTATGAACTAGATGGACAACCTAGTCACCATATATCATGGAGGCAGTGTGACAAGTGATGATTATGGAAATGTTCGATTTGTTGAAATGCAAAAGGTGCCTCTGATATTCAGTGATCGGCCGTCGTTTAGTGAGTTGGTTGCTAGGGCTCGGGAGGAGCTACATTGTCATGGAAACGAGGAGAGCATCACAGTTGAGGGGTTACTTCACTTCGGTTCGAAAGACATAATTCTCAGGCGGTTGATCTTAATTGGTTGTGAGGATGAGTGGGACAAATATGTCAAATTGGTTATGCGGAATGAGTTAAAATGTTTGGACCTTGTTGTGCGGAAGGTGTCCATTGATCCCACCCCTCACGGTTATTCACCAGAACTAGGTGATCAGGCACCCTTTGACCCTCCGTTACCGGATCTTGCGGTGGATGTGGAAGAAGAGCCTGAGGTGCCCGATGCTCTATCTGCCCCGAACGAGGTTCAGATTTCTCAACCAGTTCGAGTTGAATGTCGGACTGATGATGTTGTGGTGGCCCCTCAGGATCATCCAAATAAGTGTCGAGCCACACTTTAGCCTTTTCCCGTCATTGCTGTTTTTTTGTCTCAATCCCATCGTTTTCGTGCTTATGATGCAGGAGACATTCCTGATAATGTTGGTGTTCCTCCCGTTGCTCCATCTGGCAACATTAAAGAAGTCTGCAGGGACTCCAACAGTGTGGATGTTCAAATTGTGGATGATCTGCAGCCTTACGAGATCGCAAGGGCCGTTGATTTTGACGATGACCGCCCTTTTGGAGAGCTGACCGAAAGTGATATTGAGCTGATCAGGCGTTATTGCCCTGGCCGGGATCCATCAGTTCATGAATTCAGCGATCTTAGGCATTCTCATGGGGCTTATGCAGAAGGAAGGGATGACGAGCTGCTAGATGCTCCTGAGGCCGGTTCAAGCATGACAATTGAGAAGGGTATGATGTTTGAGGGCTTGTCTGCATTGAGAAGGTGGCTGCAGGAGTATTCAGTGATTCGTAAAAGGCCATTCAAGGTGAGGCATTCGTATGTGGAGCGGAGGTACACAGTTGTGTGCGAGAAGGAACCATGTGAATGGAGGGTTTGTGCTAGGAAACAGAAGGACACGGAAAAGTTCAAGATCACAAGAATCGTTGGCCCACACACTTGTGCCGAAGCAGAGCTCAAACAGAAGCATCGGCAGTTGACCTCTACCATTATTGCCAAGTCACTGTGTCACATAGTAAAGGGAGAACCCAATATGAAGGTGAAGACACTTGCTGGGATTGTTAAGGAGAAATTTGGATACGAGATAAGGTATGGAAAAGCATGGAGGGCAAAGCAACGCATCTGGAAGATGATATATGGGGACTGGGAAGATGGGTACTTGCAGTTGCCAGCACTCTTCAATGCAATCAAAGCGGTTAATCCAGGCATGCATTATGAGTACGTCCCGAAACCAAACGAATGGACTCAAGATGGGATGCAGATATTCTTCCGTGCTTTCTGGTGCTTTGCTCAGTCCATCGAGGCCTTTCGGCATTGTCGTCCCGTCTTCTCCATTGACGGTACGTTTCTTCTTGGCAAGTACCAGGGCACACTTCTGATAGCCATTTCCTGTGACGCAGACAACGCGTTGGTTCCTTTGGCGTTTGCTTTGGTTGAGAGGGAGAACAAAGACAGCTGGGGATGGTTCTTGCGGCTCGTTCGGAGGCACGTGGTCGGCCCTGGTAGGGAGGTGGGTGTCATATCTGATAGACACCAGGGCATACTTGCTGCCGTACAAGAGCAGATACCGGGGTATCCACCTTTGCACCACCGTTGGTGCACTCGGCATCTTGCCGAGAATCTACTCCGTAAGGATGGTACGAAGGATAACTTTCCTCTGTTCGAGGAGGTCGCTCGAATGCTTGAGGTCAAGTTCTTCCAGGAGAAGTTGGAGCAGCTTAATACTGCAACAAACGCAGAAGGTAGACAGTGGTTGTCGGGATTGATGAGAGATGTCGACAAATGGACAAGGGCTCATGACGATGGTGGCTGGAGGTACGAGGTTCGCGCAACAACATGTGGGATCATAAGAGCTTCCTATATTCACGACCTCCTCGTTGCCCCTCTCGCGTTGCATCTGTTCGCGGAGGTCGTTGTTCTCCTCAGTGAGACTCTCCATTCGGTACTCCAAGTCCCATATTCGAGCCCATAATGTATCCACATAACGATCAACATACCGTTCGTGAGGAGGGTCGATCCAGTGGGAGAAGTCGCATTTGGCCATCTGCACAAAAAATGACGGTAAACTTCGAGGGTCCATAAGCAATACAAAATGTAACATTACTAATTTGTACCCCAGAGCATGAGCATCGGAAGAAACGTCGCCCGCCATCGTTCGGGGAATCCAAGATCTGCACGACCGCGTACTCATTGTGTCTGCATTTCGGCCACGGTGGTTGAGCACGCCGGCTTGGTATCAATCGGTACTGCGGACTGAACATATCCCTCGTTTCTAAGGGAATGTCGTCCTTCGGTGACCCAAATCCCACTGGCCCCTCGACTTCAGACATGGTATGTTTCACCACGAAAGAGAGGGTACTACTTTGTTCGATTCACAATGTCATGGGACCCCAACCCTGCTACTTATAGCAAAACGGGGCAGCTTAATGTAGTGACCACAAAAAAAAGAGGCTTTTGCTCAGGGACATGACAACACGCCCCAGCTTTGCTCAGGGACATGACACAAGAGGTCAGCTTTTGCTCAGTGAGATGACAAAAGAGGGCAGCTTTGCTCAGTGATATGAGAAAACGGGGCAGCATATGCCAGCTTTGCGCAGTGACGGAGTAGGCCTTTAGCCTGTACACATATAGGGCGTAGGTCTTTAGCCTTTACAGGAGTAGGCTTGTAGGCCTGTACACATATAGGGGCGTAGGTCTTTAGCCTTCTAGGCTTTGAATGGTCCAATCTCTGAAAAGGCTACAAACTATGAATTTATTACGAGACTATAGTCTCTGAAAAGCCTACATAGGGCCATTTATTGCTACACTGGAATCCAGGAAAAGCGAAAAGATCCTCTCCATGGACTATGCCCACTGCACCAGATAACCCGCCTACATAAAGGCCTCCCTCCTATGTCTTCCATACCACATCTCCTCCTCAAGGCATCACAATACTACTACACAACAATGTCTTCCTGGAGGTCCGACCCATTTGGAGTGCCGGAGTGGCATGAGCGCCCGAAGTGCCATTGCGGCTTTAGGACGATGTTAGGAGTCTGGACTGATCGAGTACAACGAGCCAAATACGGCCGTAGGTTCTTCAAATGTCCAGACCTGGATGACGACTTCGTGGTAACGACCGCAACTAAATCATTTGTTTCTCGTTATCTTTTTTCAACTTGATCGATGACATCTACCACGCCACACATAGGCTTGCATGTTCATCGAATGGGTGGATCGGGTGTCGCTGGCATGGCCAGATAACCGGGCAGTGGAGGTGGAAAACAAAGCACAATACTTTGTCAAGATGACTCAGGCTCGCGAGGTGGAACGACAGATGCGGCTTGAGCAAGAGCGCCGCGTGAGGGTGGACCAAATCCGTCTGAAGGGCAAGGAGGATGAGCTGCAAAGGAGGCGGGAGCAGTTAAGTCTGCGTGAAGCTGCCATGAAGCGTCAGGAGGAGGAGCTTCAAGCTCGGGAGGCAGCTCTCAAGACCAAGAGTGACAGGAAGAAGGATGCAGCGGAACCATCTTCAGGGCGTGACAAAAAGGGGAAACAACCACGCTACACCCAGTAGACAAAATGTAATAGACCCAGCAAGTTATTTTCCCTAAGGCATGCATGTTAGGACTAGTGGTGGAATTCTGAACATTAGAAGTACAGAGTTGCACACATGCCACATGCCTGCCATGTCAAAATATCACTAACCTTCGAAATATCACTTACCACTATATGCATCGATATTTCTACGCTCAATCCTTCGGCAAAAAAATTTAGCATAATTTGGTTTGCATGTCCAACTTGCAATGAACATAAACTTTTATTACGACTTCATCAGATTCGTTCCCATATTACAACTACAAAATTAGCAAACCTTGCAAAAACCACGGGAATTGCAAACCCTTAAAACATACCAAACCTTAAAAGTCACTTACCATTTTATATATCGACCGTTCTACGCACAATCGTTCCTAAAAAAATTACCATATTTTTTTATGCATCTACAACGAGCCAATCAACATAAACTTGTTTTACAATTTTATCAGATTGTTTTGTAATTCACAACTACAAAATTAACAAAACTTATAATCATGACAGTTCTTGCACTCATTCCCACGTGTTCAATATCACTTTCGTTCATTTCGTCTAATTGTTCATATCACATTTGTGCTCAAAATTTTTTTCATTAAATTGTACTCCACATCAAAATTTTATGTTTCAAAAACCATTACCAACGTACCATAATATTTTAAAAACATCTACAACAAATTTCCTACATGTATCATCTGCAACATAACGAATTTTCAAAACATATGTCGTATTTTTTTCTCTATAAATAAATAAATATATTACATAATATTACTAAAATTAAATAAATATATTACATAATATTACTATAATTAAATAATCAAAATAAAAAATACAACTAGTAATTCTTTTTGCGACAACGTAAAGCCTGATCGGTGCAAACCCTAGACGCCGAGTGTCTCCAGACGTGGCAGGGAGCTCGGCGCCACGTGGCAGGCAGCTCGGCGCCACGACCCACGGCTCCGAGCTCGGAGCCACGATCTACGGCGCCGAGGTGCTGCCACGTCAACGCCACGCAGGCCACCAGGCTGGAGTGGGCCTGCGACCTCGGAGCCATGGACCACGGCGCCGAGACGTGTTACCTCGGCGCCGTGGGTCACGGCTCCGACCCCCTGGGTCCAAAAACGGAATTAAAACCACCAGGGGTCTAAATGTGAATATTTTTCAAAAAAAGGGCTTAAATAGAAAAAATTCGGCCGCGATCCACCCCGGGTCAGGCATTGCGCCTGATGCTATGACCTAGAAATCACACAAGAACCAGGATCACATATCGGGTTAATTAAACATGGATAAGAAGAGTATATGCATGCATGATAAAAATCCATTACATTAAGGCCCTGTTTGGATCCCTCCATCTAAAGTTTAGTTACTAAAGTTTAAGTCTAAAGTCTCCAAACAGGTAGTCTAAAGTTAGATTTAAACTTTAGCTAACCCCTAAAAAATACTTTAGACCATTAGTCCACCAAAGTGAACTAAAGTGGTCTAAAGTTTTGGGTTCTTAGGCACAAAGACGTGTTTACCCATGCATGTTGGTCTCTCACCTCCCATTTAATGGCTGGCGCACGAAACGAGGAGAGGTAGTATGGTCTTTTTAAAACTTTAGTCCTATCCATTAGTATATGATCCAAACAGGACCTTCGACTAAAGTTTAGTGGCTAAAGTTTAGCTAACTAAAGTTTAGTCTAAAACTTTAGACCATGGGATCCAAACAGGGCCTAAGGTGTAGATATTGCACATATGTGGAATTGTTTCATTTTCTCTGACCTTAGCGGCTTAGCCCATAACGCCCTTCATCCAAACATGCTAGCGTCGTTTCAAAGGAAATCGATCTTATGTGGGAAACGGGTTTGATTCATTCTATGCTATAATTATGGTCCAAATGGTTCCGAGTATGCAGCACTCATATGTTTTAAACAAAAGGAAATACAAATCCCGAATCCACAAATTGGAAGGTGCTCCATAAAATGTTTCACTTAAATTTAGTCCATTCTTGGTAGTAATCAATATACTCATATCCACACATTATTGCACGAAGAGAATGAAGAGAATATCCCCACATCATTGCAACAAGAGAATGGATATCCGCACATCAAGAAAGCGAATGGAACATGCACGAGTGTAGAGCACCGTGCGTACGTACTTGCTGCCACTCTTGAATGTGTAGATGAGCTCGCAGATGGGGATGCGGTGGGCGTAGGGGTTACTGACATCGACGTGGCTGTGCAACGTGATGCAATCGTAGCCAACGCCCTTGAACGAGACGCGCTCCAATGCCGCCTCAGGCTTGCGGATCTGCGCGATCCTCTCCACCACGAACCCTTGGCCCGAATTTTTTGTATTTTAGCCCTTTTTTTGAAAAATATTCACATTTAGACCCCTGGTAGTTTTAATTCCGTTTTTGGACCCAGAGCTCGGCGCCGTGGGTCACGGCGCCGAGGTAACACGTCTCGGCGCCGTGGACCACGGTGCCGAGTTGCGAGCCCCGCGCCAGCGTAGCGGCCGGCGTGGCGCCGACGTGGCAGGGAGCTCGGCGCCGTGACTCGTGGCGTCGAGCTCGGCGCCGTGACTCGTGGCGCCGAGCTCGGCGCCGTGGATCTTGGCGCCGAGCATGCGGCTTCTGAAACGGCACCGAGCACGCGGGCTTCGTTCATTCGCAACTCGCCCGCCGCCGCCTCCCGTCCCCTCCCCGCACTCGCGTCCTCCCCGCCGCGGCCGCCGGCCTCCCCTCGTCGACCGCCGCTGCCGCCCGTCGTCCCCGCCGCGGCCGCCCGCGCGCCTCCCCTCCCCGCACGGGCGTCCTCCCCGCCGCGGACGCCCGCCACCCCTCCTCGACCGCCTCGGCCGCCCGTCCGACGTCCTCCACGCCGCGGCCGCCCGCCTCCCCGCCGCCGCCCCGTGGTGCCGCCTCCCCGTGTCTCCGCCCGCCCGCGTCTGCGCCCGGCCTCCCGCCTCCCCGCGTCTGCGCCCGACCGCTGCCCCGGAGCCGCCCGGCCTCCGGCCGCCTCCCCGCGTCTCCGGCCGCCGCCCCCTGGTGCCGCCCGGCCTCCTGCCTCCCCGCGTCTCCGCCTCGGCCTCCCCTCCCCGCACGCGCGTCCTCGGCCGGCCGCCCATCCGACGTGCTTCCCGCCCGGCCGTCCTCCCCGCCGCTGCTGTCGAGAGGCCCCAGCGACCGCTACAAGTGCCTCAAGGTGAGGACTTCTCCTCCAAAATGTTCGTTCTTGGCGCTCAGATGTGATGTCGAGGATATTTTTTAGCTAGTTTGTGAGGGTGTGATGTTGAGTGGGCTGATGTGTGGTGCTATGAATGTCGAGTAGGCTGTTTATCCCTTATTTATCACTGTCGCTTGGGCAATGGTGCCGTAGAATGGAAGGATTGTGTGGCGTATTGGAGTCGGGATATGGCTCGTTATAAGTCAAGTTGATTATTTTGCGGCCAGAGGACTAGTGCTATAGAAATGTGTTGTGTTGCTGTGATGTAATTGACTATGCAATTGACTATGCAATTTAGTTAGTGCTATAGAAATGTTTGCCACAACGAGTCAAGCAAATCACGAACAAAAGAATTGTTTATCTTTGGGTATGCAATTGACTATGCAATTTAGTTAGTTAATTAGCATCAATTTCGAATAAAGGTAGCATTTAGTTAGTGACTAGGTACTTATTAGTTACTATGTAGTATCCGATTTCAATTAAAGGTTCTTATTAGTTTGGTTTTCTGTATGAACTAGATGGACAACCTAGTGACCCTATATCATGGAGGCAGTGTGACAAGTGATGATTATGGAAATGTTCAATTTGTTGAAATGCAAAGGGTGCCTCTGATATTCGGTGATCGGCCGTCGTTTAGTGAGTTGGTTGCTAGGGCTCGGGAGAAGCTACATTGTCATGCAAACGAGGAGAGCATCACAGTTGAGGGGTTACTTCACTTCGGTTCGAAAGACCTAGTTCTCAGGCGGTTGATCTTAATTGGTTCAGAGGATGAGTGGGACAAATATGTCAAATTGGTTATGAGGAATGAGTTAAAATGTTTGGACGTTGTTGTGCGGAAGGTGTCCATTGATCCCACCCCTCACGGTTATTCACCAGAACTAGGTGATCAGGCACCCTTTGACCCTCCGTTACCGGATCTTGCGGTGGATGTGGAAGAAGTGCCTGAGGTGCCCGATGCTCTATCTTCCCCGAACGAGGTTCAGATTTCTCAACCAGTTCGAGTTGAATGTCGGACTGATGATGTCGTGGCGGCCCCTCAGGAGATGGGATTGACCCAGAATCAGCCCAGTAAGTGTCGAGCAACACTTTAGCCTTTTCCCGTCATTCCTTTGTTTTGTCTCAATCCCATCGTTGTCGTGATTATGATGCAGGAAACATTCCTGGTAATGTGGTAGTTCCTCCCGTTGCTCCATCTGGCAACGTTGAAGAAGTCTGCAGGGACTCCAACAGTGTGGATGTTCAAATTTGGATGATCTGGAGCCTTACGAGATCGCAAGGGCCGTTGATTCTGATGATGACCGCCCTTTTGGAGAGCTGACCGAAAGTGATATTGAGCTGATCAGGCGTTATTGCCCTGGCCGGGATCCATCAGTTCATGAATTCAGCGATCTTAGGCATTCTCATGGGGCTTATGCAGAAGGAAGGGATGACGAGTTGCTAGATGCTCCTGAGGCCGGGTCAAGCATGACAATTGAGAAGGGCATGGTGTTTGAGGACTTGTCTGCATTGAAAAGGTGGCTGCAGGAGTATTCAGTGATCCGTAAAAGGCCATTCAAGGTGAGGCATTCTTATGTGGAGCGGAGGTACACAGTTGTGTGCGAGAAGGAGACATGTGAATGGAGGGTTTGTGCTAGCAAACAGAAGGTCACTGGAAAGTTCAAGATCACAAAAATCGTTGGCCCACACACTTGTGCCGAAGCAGAGCTCAAACAGAAGCATCGGCAGTTGACCTCTACCATTATTGCCAAGTCACTGTGTCACATAGTAAAGGGAGAACCCAATATGAAGGTGAAGACACTTGCTGGGATTGTTAAGGAGAAATTTGGATACGAGATAAGGTATGGAAAAGCATGGAGGGCAAAGCAACGCATCTGGAAGATGATATATGGGGACTGGGAAGATGGGTACTTGCAGTTGCCAGCACTCTTCAATGCAATCAAAGCGGTTAATCCAGGCATGCATTATGAGTACGTCCCGAAACCAAACGAATGGACTCAAGATGGGATGCAGATATTCTTCCGTGCTTTCTGGTGCTTTGCTCAGTCCATCGAGGCCTTTCGGCATTGTCGTCCCGTCTTCGCTATTGACGGTACGTTTCTTCTTGGCAAGTACCAGGGCACACTTCTGATAGCCATTTCCTGTGACGCAGACAACGCGTTGGTTCCTTTGGCGTTTGCTTTGGTTGAGAGGGAGAACAAAGACAGCTGGGGATGGTTCTTGCGGCTCGTTCGGAGGCACGTGGTCGGCCCTGCTAGGGAGGTTGGTGTCATTTCTGATAGGCACCAGGGCATACTTTCTGCCGTACAGGAGCAGATACCGGGGTATGCAGCTTTGCACCACCGTTGGTGCACTCGGCATCTTGCCGAGAATCTACTCCGTAAGGATGGTGCGAAGGATAACTTTCCTCTGTTCGAGGAGGTCGCTCGAATGCTTGAGGTGAAGTTATTCCAGGAGAAGTTGGAGCAGCTTAATACTGCAACAAACGCAGAAGGTAGACAGTGGTTGACGGGATTGATGAGAGATGTCGACAAATGGACAAGGGCTCATGACGACGGTGGCTGGAGGTACGAGTTTCAGACAAGCAACATGGCCGAATCCTTCAATAGTTTGCTTAGGGGTATACGTGGTATGCCCGTCAATGCTATCGTATCCTTCACCTTTTACAAGCTTGTTGCCTGGTTCAACGAAAGACACGCACATGCAATGGCGCTACAAAGTAAACAAGTGAGATGGGCGCCAAAACCAAAGCGCCACCTTGAAAAGGCAAAGGCTAGGGCTGAGGCACATGAGGTACATTGTTTTGACAACGCCACGGGCAGTTATGAGGTTGTAGAAAGGGGTGGTACAACGACCGATGGAGAGCTCCGGCCGACGAGGAAGCATAAAGTTGTCCTTATTGATTTCTCATGCACATGTGGTAAACCGAGGCAGTACCACTTTCCATGTTCTCATTATGTGGCAGCAGCGAGGCATCGCAACTTTGACTACGAGAGCAAGATACCTCGGGAGTTCAGTGTTGACAACCTTGTGCTTACGTGGTCTCCCCGTTTCGAGCCTTACCGGGATGAGGGAGAGTGGCCACCGTACACCGGGCCCAAATACATTGCGGATCCGGGTAGCCGTTGGAACAAACGTGGAACCAGGAAAAGGACGAGACACAAGATGGTTATGGATCAGCTTCCAGGAAGAACGAGGCGAGGGAGATCAACCCCCTTTCTTACTAACCCCGAGCAGAACCAATGTAGCAGATGTGGTAGACTTGGCCACAATTCACGCACATGCCATTGGCCACTTAGTCAGGTGCGAGTGCTTGTTATTCGTTATGTTTCATAGTTCGTGTAGTTGTTTTTTCATATGTAATTTGCTATGTTTCTTGTTTAATTTCTTATTCATTCCATATTGTATGCATGTTCAATATTTTGTTTACTTGTATGTTGGACTGACAAATTCAAAGTTTTTTTTAGGATGGCGCAATTCCACCTGCTAGACCCGTACTACGAGGAGAGCCACAGAGGACGGCTCACCGCGGAGGGGAGGGTATTGCCTTCATCACTTCCTGTACAATTTGAGTTTATATTGATGCATTAACTAAAAAATTGGTGTATTCTATACAGGAGCTGCCCATCCTTCGTCCTCGAACCCATGACGGGTTCCTGGACATGCAGTATGACGAGCGGTACACTCCCTTCCTGGAGAGGGCTGGCCTAGACGCCATCTCTTACCAGGTTCGCCGTGGGTTGCCCACCTTCAACCCCCCCGCCATCACTGCACTGGTTGACAGGTTAAGTGATGAACCATTGCAACTTGCATGTTCATTGTTTATCGGCTATTTGCGCCTCAAATTCTCTGACATGTAGTCCTCTTTTTTGTATCATGTAGGTGGAGACCGGAGACTCACAGCTTCCACCTCCCTTTCGGGGAGATGACTATTACGCTCCAGGACACTCAGAAGATACTTGGTGTCGCCATTCACGGCCGTCCGGTTATCGGGCCGTGCGTGCCTGCAGGTTGGAGAGCCCGAGTAGAGGCCTTCCTCGGGAGAGAGCTTCCTCCTGAGGCAGGCCATCGCAGTTCTGGTGTTCCTATCAGCTGGCTCCGGCAGACTTTTGCAGCGTGTCCTGAGGGTGCGGACGAGCAGACAGTTGCCTACCACTGCAGGTAGGTGGTGGACATTCAGTTCAGCGCACTGTGCAGCATAGACGAGGCCCTCTACAGGATGAGGTGCCCCCTTATCTGTTTCTATGCTGTTGAGTATCACCTGCCACATCGAGTTGCACGCCAGTTTGGTATGAGGCAGTTGTGGCCAGCAGCGCCGATCTCCACGTCTGTGGCCTTGCACAAGTAAGTGCCATGCAATTTCAATTCTAACCTTGGATTCCAATTGCACGGTGTTTCTACTAATGTTAACTTTTGGTTTACGTCATGCAGATTTGATCGTCAGCGACAGAAGAAGGTCACAGACTTCGAGCAGCACCACCACGTGTACGTTGAGGAGTGGGGACACTCCCAGGACCACGTGGACGACAACAACGACCCGCACAGCAACGAGCAGTTCCGGCGGTACCAAGTTTGGTACCAGCGTGCGACGCGGTCCAAGCTTAAGGGCCAATGGACTCAAGATGACTACGCCGACATTGCGTCCTCCGACGACGATGACACGCCCTACGACCAGTCGACTCGCCTTGGGACGCAGGTGGAGATAGCACCAGTCCTGGACCGTGTGGTAATGTTCAATCTCATTGCTTATTTTTCAATAGACCTAAATACCCCTGACATGTAGCAAATTATCCATTCTTTTGTTTGTTTGCAGGGCAAAACCCTGAGCCAGTCCGTACAGGACATAGAGCGTATGTCCAGGACAGTCGGCGACGACGTCAGGATGCGTACCTTCCTGGAGGTAAGCTTCGACAAAGCCACTCACAAAATTAGTACATAATATCTTCGTGTCTTGTTGGTTAACAAAATGTTGGAATGCAGAGGCTCGCATGTCGGCTACGTCGTGCGGCTGCTCGTTGTGGTTGCAGCACAGGCGCGGCGAGGGACGTAGACGTGCCTTCGACACGACTTGCAGACCCGACGCGGCGAGGGTCGTACACGGGACAGAGCTCGTCCCCCACGAGGAGCGACACTTTCCCGTCCCAGGGCGGTGAGGACGAGGACGACGACGAGGTGGAGCAGACTTACGATGAGATAGGCCCGTCTCAGCTCGTAGACGCTCCTTCGACTCAGCCTACACAGCCCGTACGACGCAGACGCCGCCGCGAGCCTAGCCGTTACACTCCAGGCACCGACGCCCTTGGTAAGGGTAAGGGTAAGGCTAGGAGGCAGTGATACGGCCGTGTATGCTTGTGGTTGGGCTTAAAAGTCGTTGTATATATTTTGTAATGAGCTAGGAGGCACTTGGTAAGTGGTTGGACTGAGATGTGTTTGTAATGAGCTAGTTGTTGTATACATGTGTTTATGTTATATTCATTGTGCTTTTGTAATTTTTGTGAGGTTTTTCAAGTGCTTGATGGTTTGATGTTCACAGATGGTTTGCAGTATAAAAGGGTTGCTCTAAGTTTTTTTATTACGACAGCATACAACCAACCAACCAACACACCAACGAACAAAACAACATAGCATAAAACATTTACAACATAGCTTGACGACAACATAGCATAAAACATTACCTAAATAGCTTGACGACACGATAGCATAAAATATTACCAACACACACGAGCAGAACCTCCAGCACTACAACTTGAGGATAACAATAATCACAAGTAGTACACCTAATAATTTAATTCAACACAACAGTCGTACTGCCACATCATCAACACATCAACATGGAGAATTGCTGAATGCCATAACCCTCGTTACCTAAATGCCAAACGAGCCTCGTGGCACCCACATGGAGAATTGCTGAGGGGGCCGCCTCGGACGTGGCTGGCCGTCGTGGTAGTGGCATGCACATATGCAGCTCGGGTTCGCGCAGCAACATGTGGGATCATAAGAGCTTCCTATATTCACGACCTCCTCGTTGCCCCTCTCGCGTTGCAGCTGTTCGCGGAGGTCGTTGTTCTCCTCAGTGAGATTCTCCATTCGGTACTCCAAGTCCCAAATTCGAGCCCATAATGTATCCACATAACGATCAACATACCGTTCATGAGGAGGGTCGATCCAGCGGGAGAAGTCGCATTTGGCCATCTGCACAAAAAAGTACGGTAAACTTCGAGGGTCCATAAGCAATAAAAAATGAAACATTACTAATTTGTACCCCGGAGCGCGAGCATCGGAAGAAACGTCGCCCGCCATCGTTCGGGGAATCCAAGATCTGGACAACCGCGTACTCATTGTGTCTGCATTTCGGCCACGGTGGTTGAGCACGCCGGCTTGGTATCAATCGGTACTGCGGACCGAACATATCCCTCGTTTCTAAGGGAATGTCATCCTTCGGTGACCCAAATCCCACTGGCCCCTCGGCTTCAGACATGGTATGTTTCACCACGAAAGAGAGGGTACTACTTTGTTCGATTCACAATGTCATAGGACCCCAACCGTGCTACTTATAGCAAAACGGGGCAGTTTAATGCAGTGACCACCAAAAAAAGAGGCTTTTGCTCAGGAACATGACAACACGCCCCAGCTTTGCTCAGGGACATGACACAAGAGGTCAGCTTTTGCTCAGTGAGATGACAACAGAGGGCAGTTTTGCTCAGTGACATGACAAAAGAGTTCAGATTTTGCTCAGTGACATGACAAAACGGGGCAGCATATGTCAGCTTTGCGCAGTGACGGAATAGGCCTTTAGCCTGTACACATATAGGGGCGTAGGTCTTTAGCCTTTACAGGAGTAGGCCTGTAGGCCTGTACACATATAGGGGCGCAGGTCTTTAGCCTTTACAGGAGTAGGCCTGTAGGCCTGTACACATATAGGGGTGTAGGTCTTTGAAAAGGCTACGAACTATGAATTTATTACGAGACTATAGTCTCTGAAAAGCCTACATAGGACCATTTATTGCTACACTTGAATCCAGTAAGAGCGAAAAGATCCTCTCCATGGACTATGCCCACTGCACCGATAACCTGCCTATATGAAGGCCTCATATGTCTTCCATACCACATCTCCTCCTCAAGACATCACAATACTACCACACAACAATGTCTTCCTGGAAGTCCAACCCATTTGGAGTGCCGGAGTGGCATGAGCGCCCGAAGTGCCATTGCGGCTTTAGGACGATGTTGGGAGTCTGGACTGATCGAGTACAACGAGCCAAATACGGCCGTAGGTTCTTCAAGTGTCCTGACCTGGATGACGACTTCGTGGTAACGACCATAACTAAACCATTTCTTTTCCGTTATCGTTTTTCAACTTGATCCATGACATCTACCATGCCACACATAGGCTTGCGGGTTCATGGAATGGGTGGATCGAGTGCCGCCGGCATGGCCAAATAACCGGGCAGTGGAGGTGGAAAACAAAGGACAATACTGTGTCAAGATGACTCAGGCTCGCGAGGTGGAACGACAGATGCGGCTTGAGCAAGAGCGCCGCGTGAGGGTGGACCAAATCCGTCTGCAGGGCAAGGAGGATGAGCTGCAAAGGAGGAAGGAGAAGTTAAGTCTGCGTGAAGCAGCCATCAAGCGTCAGGAGGAAGAGCTTCAAGCTCGTGAGGCGGCTGTCAAGACCAAGAGTAACAGGAAGAAGGATGCAGCGGAGCCATCTTCAGGGCGCGACAGAAAGGGGAAACAACCACGCTACACCCAGTAGACAAGATGTAATAGACTCGGTCCACACGAGAGGTCGTACGAGCAGTTGGGTAGATTAGTCGGATATCATGCTAGCATGTAATAAAATTGTACGCGCCATGTTCGTCCCAACTTCATAAGCTTATTATCTGGGCTTTTCGCATGCAATGATTCCCACGTGTCTTATTATCACTTCCCCTCCTTTCGTCCAATTGTTCCTATCACAGTTGTCATACAAAATAATTCAAAAAAATCCTTCCAATACAACAACATAACATGATCAAAAAATGTTATTGCCAGTTCAACATATTTTTCACGGTCAGCATTGTACAAAAATCACAAATACACTAATCGTTACTTCACACATAACTCGTTCATCAATCCACAAACAGAGGGGATGGGATTGACCCAGAATCATCCCAGTAATTATTTCCCCAAGTGTGTAGTAACAACTGAAGAGGAGAGTTGCTTGTATGCCACATGTCGCCTCCCCTCTGTCTTGCCCGCAGCATCTCACGGCCCGCAGAACTTCACACAAAACTCGTTCGTCACGGCCTGCATAATTTTATTTTTCAAAAACCATTACCAACGTACCATAATGTTTTTAAAAAAATCTACACGAATTTTCCTACATGTATCATCTGCAATACATAACGAATTTTCAAAACATACGTCGTATTTTTTGCTCTCTATAAATAAATAACTAACTATATTACATAATATTACTATCATTAAATAATCCAAATGCAAAATACAACTAATAATTCATTTTGCGAAAAAAAGGCTGATCGGTGCAAACTCTAAACAGCGGCGGGGACAGAGGGAGGAGGATGCGAATGAACGAAGCCCGTGTGCTCGGTGCTGTTTCAGAAGCCACATGCTCGGCGCCACGACTCACGGCGCCGAGGTCGGCGCCACGAGTCACGGCGCCGAGCTCGGCGCCACAAGTCACGGCGCCGAGCTCTTGCCACCTCGGCGCCACGCCGGCCGCTACGCTGGCGCGGGGCTCGCAGCTCGGCGCCGTGGTCCACGGCGCCGAGACGTGTTACCTCGGCGCCGTGACCCACGGCGCCGAGCTCCGGGTCCAAAAACGGAATTAAAACTACCAGGGGTCTAAATGTGAATATTTTTCAAAAAAAAGGCTAAAATAGAAAAATTTCGGACCCTTGGCCTTGTTCACCAGGCTCACCACCACGCCAACTCCTCCTCCTCTCTCTCTCTCTCTCTCTCTCCCACCACTCCTCTCCCCCTTCTTCGGTCATCATGTCCGCAGATTTCTGTCCTTCCTCGTCCGCGCTCATGCTAGCCGTCAGAATAGATCCTGCATGCGGTTGGTCTCGGTGCTCGTGCGATTGCATTCTTTTACGTCACTAGTAATATGCCTGTGCTAACGCTACGGTAAAATACAAAATAAGATAAAATTTGTAAAAAATAAGACGAACAATCAGATTCATTAAGATTCACGGTGCTTTTACTAGGGCGCGGGCCGTTTGGGGAGAGGAGCACACGCGGAGCAGTCGAGACGCCGCTCAGAACAGTACCAGTCGCCGCTACTCCCTCGCCGTATGTGACATCCCAAGGTTTTTCTGAGTTTTTTTTAAAAAAAAGTTATTTAAAAGATTAAAAAGTATTTTGAAGGAAATTAAATTTAAAATTTAATGCAAGAACTGTTGTTGAAAATATTTTATTTAAGTCCAAAACTTACCCAGGAACTTCTGTGAATTTTTCTGGGATTTTTGGAAATAATTTAATATTTTTTCTGAGCTTTATTGAACTTTCTAGCCTCTCTGAAAATCAAAAATCAAAATTAAAACTAAAATTCCTCTCCCCTCCCCTCAGGCCGCCGCGTGGACGGCCGGATCTCCCGCCCGATCCCGCCTAGCCCCCTCCCCCGCTTGCCACTTGGCCGGCCCATGTCAGTCCACCCGGCCGCGTCGGCCCATCTCTGCCGTCCGCCTTGCGCCCGCGCCTCCCTCTCTCGCTGACCACCCGGACCCACCTGTCGGGTGCGTCTCCCTCCCTGCGCCGCTCGGACGCCGTCCGATCTCCTCGAGCCACTCGAACGCCGTCCGATCTCCCCGAGCCGCTCGAGCACGCCTCTTTCAGTATTGGTGTGGTCGAACGCCTTTCGACCATGTCTATTGATGGTTTGCCGTGGTCACAGCCTTCTTTGACCACGCTCAGCGACTTTACAACGTGGTCGTAGGCTCCTGACGACCATGTTCGAACTTCCCGAGCACGCCTCTTTCAGTTTTACCGTGGTCGAACGCCTTTCGACCACGTCTATTGACGGATTGATGTGGTCGTAAGTCTTGTATTTCTCAAAGCAACACCATATCTGACCAGTAGGTGAGGACTGATGACCAATCATTTCATTAGCGATTACACTGAATAGTTCCAGCCTTCTTGGACAAATAATGTTGCTATTATAGTCTTATTACAGTGAGTACTTAATAATGAGGTGGATCTCAACAAGAAAACTGATGTTACACTACGGCTTAGTTTGATCATTTTTTACTAAACTGAGTCACTTTTGATCTTAATCACAAATGAATATCTGAAGAGTGATCAAGGATGGATAAGAACATTAGGTTTCCAAGATCCAACGTAAAAAAAAGCAATGAATCTAAATAAATAAAATATTTCGTTCCTATCCATGCCTTTCTGGACCAAGCAAAATTTTTATCTTTTGTTCCCCTCATAAGACACCATAGTAACATCTCTAACAATCAATGTAGCAACAATTCGGTGGCCACAGAGGAGTGCTCCATAGATGAAAAGGTCTTACGAAAGAAAGTCTTTCTCGCATCAAAATCAAAATACTTTTACGGCCATGCAACTGTTTATTGGCACAATTACATATCAACACACCAGAACACCCCCATCTTCTCACATCAAAGTTGCTTTCATGGTCATTTTGCCAACAATTTCTTGCCTAGTCTACAGAGCAGAAGCAAACACGTAAAGTCCATCTTCCACCCATCAAAATCACATGAGCTCCACCAAATGTTCCCTTGGAATTCTCATTCTTTACATTAAAGCATATCCCCACCGAATTTCCAGGGTTAGATTCCAGAATTTTAATTGCCATGTCCTTCACACCGACCTGAGCTACTTAGCAGCATAAGAAACACAGAGTGATTGTTGTTCACCACAACCTTATCAATCCAGTCCCCGCCAACTGTTTCCCTTTCTTCTCCCATCTGAAAATTTACCCTTGAATTGCTATCTGGCCACGAAGGAGAATCATTTGATGCTAGTAAATCCTGGAAATCAAAGCTTGGTTTCTTCTGTCTCAATGTAGGATTGGCTCTAACCTGTATAAAAATCAAATCACACCTGATTGTATAAAAATACTGAAGAATAAGATGGCAGCTGAAATGACGACGAGTGTACAATCAACTCAGTAAGAATCTAAGATTACCCGTGAATCTTTTAGTTACCAAACAATGTGGACCATAAAGGTACATGTAATATCTAATCCAGAAGTTCACAGCATTATTACCTCTATGTTTCCAACATCCTCCATTGGTTGTCTGAAGTTAGTTTGGCTTGACAGCAAATCACAACTACCTTGTTGCCTATTTGAAAAACCAGGCGAAGGCATCTTCATGTTAAATGCCTCAGAGTCACAAGTCATGTTTTGCTCCGATCCTGAATCTTTCATTGCTAGTGCTGTTTTGAGTCGAGATATCTGAATAGGAATAGAGACTGTAAATATCTTGAATAACAAAGGGCAACGGAAACCCAAACCATAGAAGCAAGTCAAATAAATCATTTTGAAGCCCATTTGATCACATATGAAGGAAAGAAACATGAATAAATAAGATTGACTTGGAGTCATTTATATCCTGATAAAAATTCATAAAACACAACTGGTTATCAGCTGATCAATATATACGGAATCCAAAAAAAGATGATACATAAATATAAGGATCCTGAACTATATAATAAATATCAATATCAGCAAAACAATCATGTGTATTTTCACTCATATTTTCTCAGTGCTACCTCTAACAAAATTTCAGAATTTTCCCAACAACGTAAATGAACAGTGCCTTAACTCCCAAAAAGGTTTGGTATTGATACAATGCAAGGATTCTAAGCATGGGGAACCTCATGATAAATAGAACATGAAGCACCTGTAGCATGACAAGCCAAGGAAGAATACGGACTGATAGATTTTATCTTCGATATGCAACTCTCTGCATCCCTCCACTGTGATATATTAGGTATAAAAGGGCCAGATCATACCATGTCTATATTTCCATAATTATATCATCCTTAGTGCCCTGAAAAAAGTGGCACAAGAGTATCAGAGGGTTCTTGTTTTTTTTCAAATAGAACGAAAACTACATGTAACTAACAACTATATCTCCCTTTCTTTTTAAAAACTATATTCTCAACAAGAATACCGAAATTTATTATGTAAAATGAAGCTCCATGCCTTAAAATCCTTATAGAATGCATGTCATTCTAGCTGCCATGAGTCAAGAGATGATGAAAGATGCTTTGTCTAACAGATATGGATTTTTTTAAGTTGTGGTGATAAATTGATAATATGCAAATAGATTTTCTGGTCAAAAAATATGCAAATAGATTTGCTATATGCAATACTCAAGTTATGCTAAAAGAAAAGGTGTGCATTGGCTACAAGAATACAGACAGATCAGAAATATTATAGGGACACCTAATGCACGTGATTGCAAATCAGATTGTTCAGGAAAAAAAATCTTACACACATATTGCACATGAGGTTGTTCAGCAAAAAAAATATCTTATACGCATAAATAAGTAACTTGAAGATATCCGCCGTCAGTTTTCTAACACATGAAGCTAGGTTGATCTGCATGACCCACATGTTTAATTAGTGGAACGGTTAGCTATAGTAAACCAAAGAGCGTTATGTTTTCATAACTTGGAATCAATGGACTACATGCAAACAGTGTGCCTAGATTACACAAAGGATGCATAACATGCTCATGAACTGGACCAAAAACAAGGTGAATACTCAACAAGATGGAACCCTTGCTGGCTCAAATATTCTTTAAGACCACTGCACAGATATCACCAGATTGGATTCAAAGATACATTGGATACAACACACTGTAATTCCATGTTTTACTAAAATTACTGAATAACAAGATACCTCTTTTGCAAGTATTTAGTGACAACCCCAGATCCAGGGGCAAGGCTTGTCTTCACCCATGGTTTCACCTGAAAAGTACCATTCCACAGTCAACAGAAAGCAGAGAAAAGCAGGCAATACAACAGTATGCAGAAACACTATAAAAGAACAAACCTCAAGACCCAATTCACATGCTTTCTTTGCCACAAGACCAGCACCAAGCATAACGCTGGGATTTGACGTGTTTGTGCAGCTAGTTATTGCTGCTATAACAACACTGCCGTGCTTGAGTTCAGCAGGTTGACCATGAAAGTCAAATTTCACAACTTTATCCTGCTGTTCCTTGGGCATTGCAAAACCCTAGAATTTTGTACATGTATTTGGTTAGTAACGTCAGATACGACACTGTAATGCAAAAATCGGCACTGTAATGCATAAATCATATGCAACAAAACCAAGAGCTTACCTTGAAACCAGCTCTGTTGTCCAGGCAAGCATGCCAATCTGATTTCATTTCCTTCAAAGGGACACGGTCATGAGGCCTACAGGTTGATAAATCAAACAGTATGCATATTGTACCTCCCCATTAGCAGAACATTTGTCCAATGAGAAGAACGTTGTCAAGATCATACCTCTTTGGGCCCGAAATGCAAGGCTCCACTTCAGTAAGGTCCAGCTCAAGATATGAAGAGTAAACCCGTTCTGTTTGTGGCTGCCATCATGAATGCAAATATGTCTATATTATGATCAAAACTTCTAATTCAAGTGCTGTAACACTGAAAAAAGGCATACCTCATTGTAGTCCACAAATATTGTTAGCTCGCAGATATGCTTCAATCATTTTGACACCTAAATCACAATGCAAGATTTAGTTTACAAAATGATGCAGGTAGAACTCATCAGACATGCTATATTTTACAAATGAAACTAAGTAATTATGTTCATAAGATTGTGTTTAGTTCAAGCAATATAACAGTAAAAAAATGCCACACACTGAATTCATACAACTTACAGCTAAAAAGAAACAATATAACCATATAGGTAAAAATTCGTGTTTAAACAGAAGGACAGCCACATGCCACACTTTGAATTCATCTCACTTATGCACAACCTTATATTCTTTGAGGTTCAGCAAGTCCCTGTGTGGAAGATGTGCATATGGTAACAGAGCTATTAAACCTGCTCAATAGCTCAAACATGCCTCAACAAAAATATGCATAAATATGTCGTTTGCTGCTCAATCTCATGAGTATCATTTTCATGAGAAACTGTTGAAACTCTTACCAAAGGGCACAGGGGTGGTGGCGGCGCTTCGCTGGCTAGGGCGAGGGCAGCGGCGCCCGGGTGGGTAGGAGCTAGGAGAAGGCGGCGGTTTACACATTGGTACCTGCAGACGTACGCAGCCAACCCGCGAGAGGAGGACCGTGGATCTGCCGTTGGGGTGGACATCGCGTGGAGTTGAGCCCAGGAAGGCGCCATGGGGGAGAGTCGGTGACGGCGGCGTCGAGAGTGGGCTCTGGGAGGAGCTGCTGGGGGAGTGGGGAGTGGAGAGGCGGAGGAGCGCGCGGCGGCGGCGTTGGAGGAGGACGTG
Source organism: Dendrocalamus latiflorus (assembly GCA_017311315.1). Taxonomy (NCBI): domain Eukaryota; kingdom Viridiplantae; phylum Streptophyta; class Magnoliopsida; order Poales; family Poaceae; genus Dendrocalamus; species Dendrocalamus latiflorus. The sequence continues at coordinate 26,862,271 of CM029663.1, forward strand.
AGGGGCAACGCCGGGGTGTACGGCGCCACCGCATCGTCACCATCGCGGTCGACTGGGTAGAGGTCGTGGGGGTGTTTATAGACGAAACCATCCCAGCAGGTCGTCGTACGCAGGGGGCGGTGCGTGGTTCCCCCCCAAACACATCATCAAACCGCGTCGCGGAACTCTTCACCCCGGGGACCCGTCAAAGATGTCGTCGTCATAGATCGGCTTGTCGAACACCGGCATGGACGAGTGATTCGGCTTCGGCGGAGGGTTCCTTGAAGGAGTCAAAGATGGAGTCGAGGGAGGGCAAAGGCGTCGCCTTGGGCGGCGGGGAGGATGCCGCGGGCCCGAAGAGGTCGTCGTACGATGGGGCGCCAGCGGTGGCGGATGCTGAGGCGGATCTGGGGTTGGTCCAAGCGGATCCGGAGGTCGCGGCGGCACAGGCGGCCGACATGGGCGCGGCCTTCCCCTGCGGGCGGAGGCCGAAGTCTCGGGCCAGGAGGCCCTGGAAGTCGTCCATGGCTGCCACGGCAGCAGGAGGATCGTTGGATCTGAGGCGCGAGCACCCGCTCGCGGCGCTTCCACCGGCTGGAGATTGGCGCGGGGTGGGGAGGAGGCGGCGGTGCGGGGTGGGGAGGAGGGGGAGGCGTCGGCGGGGCGAGGTGGGAGTGGGGTAGGACGCAGCGGCGCGGGGTGGGAGGGAGGCGTCGGCGGAAGATTCAGGGGGGTGTAGGCAGAGCCGCACGCGTTTAGGGAGGAGGGTGGGGGCGTCGGGGGCGTGTGCGTGGGCGCGGGGTGGGTTCTGGGTTCAATGATGTGCATGATCCAGATGATTTTGGCCTTAGGATCTTCAATGAGTAAGAGAAGAAGACTTGAGGAGAGATCCAGGCCATTCATTTGTATGAAGTTGGATTACTTTGGTACATAAATCTGGGTGGACTTAGATTAGGCATGACTGTGGGGTGGATTTAGTAAAGAAAATTTTGGTACATTATAGAGTAGGGTAGACATGCGCGGCGTAGGATGGAGTAGACGGACGGGGAGGGGAGGGGAATGGGCGCATAGAGGAAACAGGAGCGAAGCCAGACGACATGAGCATTAGGGTCACCTCTATTGTACAATGGTGTCCCATCCACTGATGAGCAGTAATGAACAATAATTTCCTATAAGATTTGCTAAATTTCATTGGGGTCACTAGACCCCAACTCACCTATACTGGCTACGCCCCTGAGAGGAACCAAGGGAGTCACAAGCGTTTGAGCCAGCCTTTGTAGGAGGTAGAGCGCGGGGCGTGGCCGGATGAGTCGAGTGAGACCGAGACATGAGTATAGGTGGATTCGATCGTTGTTGTTGTGCCGAAGGGTTTGGGCAGGCATGCACCATTGCCCGATTTTCTACGGCACACGTGCAGTGAAACGTGCAATACATATAGAGTGTTTTATCAGTTGGTTTTTTATTTTGATTTTTTAATAATTATTATTTATTAAGCTAATAGTAAGTTGTGCGGTTATCTAACGGGGGACCATCCGATGGATGGTCCACACGGTCGATGGATCCTGTGCACACAGTGGTTACAGTTTCTCTCTCTGTGGCGCTTACAAACTTGGCATCGGGAATCTTGGGGATGAGATCCAAGGCAGGAAAGCTCACGTGAGGAGTGTCCACGAAGACCGTTGCTGGATCGGCCCCTTTGCAGTGTACCACGAAGACCGGTGCCGGATTGGCCCCTTTGGACGATCTGAACCATCCCTGTGTGGTGTGTGCGCTACCCCACAGCAAACTGGGAATCAAAATTGCAAAGAAAAAAACAATACTCTCCATTGTGGATCTAGAATTTTATCACACCTAGACTAGGTTATAAAGGGTTAGAGACCACTATTAGCTAGGCTAGAAGGAAGATTGTGTCTCAGATTTACCTGAACTCTATACTGATAAATATTATCTGGCTCAAGCTGAAGTCTAGACTACCATAGGTCTACATCAGCACCCGAATACTCCTACGTACACATGTATCAGAACTCGTCGAGATGTTGTAAGCGCGAATGGTTGGTGAACTACAATGTTAAAGCGAATACACATATCCTTTTCTCTGGGAAGGATACGCATATCTAGTAGTAAATTGCAAATAATCGTCGGATGCTTGTTGATTTATTTCTAGTTGGAATGATGATCGATTGTGATTTCTGACGCCTGTGGTCTCCAGATTCTGGGCCTAATTGTTCATAACAAGAATATTATGGATGGTCAATCTGGCATAACATTGTTGCAGCCCATATGAACTCTACTCCTGACAGTGAATTCCTCAAGCTGTCAAGCACAATACAGAACGGGCTCCGAATGGATACATCATAAGCATACACGGGCTGTTCACACAAAATGGTACCGTGGCTATTTTTTTTTCAAATTTAATCATCGAACACCTATTTTTACAAATCTAGCTTTCTCATTGAGCTCAACAGGCCGAGCTAGAGAGTTCGGCAGGTATATACCAAGTTAGATGATGCTGAGCTCCTTTTAACTCAGCAGGACCTTGGCCAGTACTTTTAATTAGTGCTAATTCCCTGTCGATTTTGGTGGGCTCGACAGCGCAATGGCTCGATAGGTGTTGTAGCCCGGTAGCACTTGCCAAGGTCCTATAGCACGGCAGGTGATACATGTTATCTGCTGCAGCTACTCAGCTCAGGAAAGATGCTATATTTACAAAAATAAATATCTAGGAGCTAAATTTTAGAAAAAGTAAGTACAATACTATTTGTGTAAACATTTCGGCGTACACACAACACATGGTTCAAACAGACATTGGGCTTCCTCCTATGGGGCTTCTGACTTCAACCCGCGGGACGTAAGTTCGGAATACAGCAGCATAGTAGTTCATCGGCGTTCTTGATGACTGATCGGGTTGCTGAGCGGGCCAGATCACCACTCACCAGCAGCATTAACCATGGGAAATTATCAGGAAACCCAAGTAAGCTTCAGTTCGCAGTTCCCACCACGGCGTAAAGGTGCCTTTGTTGAGTGTTTGGGAGCTGCTTTTATTTTTAAAAAGTCAAAAGTCAACCAAAGGAGTGGAAACTAGAAGTTGCTTTTTCAGAAGTAGCTACTTTTGGGTAGTACAGTTTTGAAAGCACCTTGGACCCTGCTTTTGGCTTTTTGCTTTTTGAAATGGTGAAAATAGAGAGCTGTTTCACAGTTGTTTCAAGGAAAAAAGAGATAGGAGGTAAGTTTTATACTTGTTTGAACCAAACAGCTTACAGTTTTTCCACAGTCCACAACCTACAGCAGTTTTTTCCACAGCCCACAGCTCACAGCAGCTTTTTCAGAAGCCACAGCTCAACCAAACACACCCTAATGCTGTTCGTACACAGTGTCAACTAAGCACTGTAGCTGCACGTGCAATTACGGGGTAACGGAGCCAGCAAAGTTCAATTGTGCTTCATGGAGGATCGGAGCTGCTCCTTCGGCTTGTTATTGCGCTGGGCCAGACCGAAGCGTGTTCCTGCACCTGGAAGGGAGGTGGCAGAGTGGAGACTGAAGGCTACGCGCGCGATGTTACACTACGGTGAACTAGTGATCGAGAGGACGAAGGCATTGTGTGGAAGTGATCACAATGATGCCAGTTTGCTTTTGCTTTTTTTTTTCTTTTTGGCGTCGACATTATGCAGATCTAGATCGGCCAACCGTGCACCGGAGGCGTGAAATTGAGCAAGCAAACGAGCTAGAGCGCAACGTTTTTTTTTGGGTGATAGGTGGTGCTTATTTGGGTTTAAAAATCTGGATAATAGCTTATTCTGTATTGTAGCGACTGAAAATACACTATTACTATGAGTAGCTTTTCAGCATAATTAAATTTGAAAAATAAAAAAAATTATATCATTACAGACAATAAAAAATTATAGCGCTAGAAAAAGACGAAACTAAGAAATTAAAAATCAGAAATCAAAAGCTCTAATAAATAAGGTCTAATGTTCACATGCAGAAATGCAAGTTGTCGCCACTCTTAACACATGAGGGGCAATTCGGCAGAAGACGAGAAATCTATCAGGAGACGGGGACCATTGTGTTCTTACCCAACATTCTGGCGATTCATATGTGAGCACATCAAGACGTTGTACTCACACTTAATTGATTAGTTCCTTCACACAGAAGTACAACAGTACTAATAAGTCAAGGAACTAATAATGATGAATCAATAGCATCACTTCTTAAAAAGAATTGAATCACTAGCCTCTGTCTCCGGGAGTGTCATCATAAATGGATGAGGCAAACAAGTCCACCTCGTTTCTCCATACACGTTGCTGCAGCTGTACACGTCGCCGAACCCACTGGACTTTGTCCTTGCTAAAGCCCTACATACCAAATAAACACCGATTCGTCCATCATAATCCCGTACAGAATAAGGCATTAAGGCCTAGTTCATTTCGGTACAGCAGATTGTCATCTGAACAAAACACACACACACCCCCAAGATCACACTGCAACGTACTAATCATCCCAAGATTGCAACTAACCTATGGTTATGTATTCGTGTGACTAAGAGTTAGTTTGATAAGTAAATTTGTTCAGTGCCATCATTAATTTTCATAACTTGCAAAATACCACCGCAAATAAGAACGACGAGAAAATACTGTCGCAAACATAAAAAAATTATGAAAAATACTATTACCATCATATTGTTCATCCAAAACAGCCATTAGAGCCTTTCTTGGGAGAACCACACTACCCATATGTTCTTCCTCCTCCCTTGTTTAGGGTCAGATCTTTTAAACATATAGCCTAGAAAATACACCAAATCTCTATTAAAAATCACCTTAACCACTAGATCTAGCCACACCTAGAAAAAAAATCTTGGGAGTAGGACTCATTTGCCATTGGGTGAGAGCAAGAGAGAGAGAGAGCACACATCTTCCTCCTATAGAAGAGAAGAGCACCAGCATAACCAGCTAGTCCCTTGGGTGAAAATGGTCCATGAGAAAGGAGGAGTGTGAGGCACGAGAGATGGGAAAAATGGGATGTGCCCAATGCAAGGGAACCAATGGTGGTTATGGTTTGTGAGAGGGATATTGTAGACAAAAAACGGGTATGGCGACAGCAATAACAATGCTTTAGGTGCTCGAGGGTGTGGTTGATTTGTGATCTAGCATGGGATCTAAGCGCATCAAAATGTAGAACACGGTGAGGGGACACCTAGGGATTGATTGAATTGGTCAGAAACTTACCATATGCGACGAATGACAACAGCGAGACCCACCTGAGTCGAGGTGAGGAAATATAAACTCGATTTTCTGGCTATTGTGAGCAAAATTATCAAATTAAATTTGGGAATAGAAAGCTTGAGAAGTGGAGCATGATATGATACGAACGGATGTCGACATAGATTATCGGATTGAGAGATCAACGCTGTGGGTCGTATAAGAGCGATGTGGCAGGAGGAAGCACCTGCCTTGCTTGCTGCAAACTTGACCTCTTGGCGTTCCCTCTTGTTGGTGAGGTGAACATCAACGCGTTGATGCTAGCCCCCACCACATCTAGCCACATCATCAGCTGTATATTGCCGTCGCTGTTGTCGTCCTCGCCGCCATGGTTGGCGCTTACGGTAACCTCCTTAGCATTTTCTCTACCCCCTCCCGTACACAAAAATGCTTCTCATCCTGGAAAACATCATGCTCATGCTAATCTTATCGTTTCCCTCCTGTCTCTCTCTCTCTCCCTTGCTTTCTCGTTAAAGCGTCTCTGCAGAGAAGAAGAATAGTGTGTGGAGCAGGTTTTGTTGGAGAAAGGGGCAAGGGAAAGATTGTCATTACGCATGCAATTAATGGACATCGATGGTATTTTTTTTACAGTTTTTTGTCTTTGCAGTGGCATTTATAAGTTAGGACTTTTCGCGATGTTATTTTATAAGTCGCAATTTTTTGTGATGGCACAAAACAAATTTGCTCCTGTCTGGTGACCCGAGCAACATGCTTGAGAAAAAGCTGTCTCTAAAGCCTACATGATACTTTGACATTTTTATCTGAATAGGCATGTATGGTAAAAATGTGTTTGGTTGGTGTACCTGAGCTTGAGGAAAGGGTAAATACAAAAATTGTGCCTTAAAAATGATCGGCCGGCCAATCCATCGACAGAAGCTCGCTCCCATCGCGACGCCAACCACCGCTCGCCGCGCGAAGGCCGTTGCCGACGATCCGCGCGCCAAGAAAAATTTCAGGCACGAGTGACGAGCTCCAAAAAACAAACCAGAGCAAAACTCTCCGTGTCTCGTCGCTCGGGGTTACCCAGTCCCACGAAAAAGCTCACGCCGGCGCGCGCGCGCACCCACCCACGCCACCGCCGACCTCCGGAGCCACGCTTCCCGTCAAGCCTCCCCCACCCGCGCACACACACACACACACACACACACACACACACAAAACGCAGGTCACCTCGCCTCTCCTCCAAGCCGTGCCTTGGACGCTTCGCCCTGTGCCCGTCTGTCCCCGTCGTGGCCTTCGCCACTTCTCCCTTGTCTCCACTGCTCCATGTCCGCTTGCCTCCGCCCTCGTCAGATTTGACGGACCCCGACTTGCCTCAAAATAGCAGTACAAGCAAACTAAACCCGAGTGCGAGTGCCCCCCATCCAGTGCTTCAACTACAACTCGTCAGTGCAGCAGCAACTGAATCCTCCCGGGAGTGGGATTCTCCACTCGCGGAGTCGCGGCCGGGGTGAGCTCGCTTCCACTCCCCCTCTCCTTCTAACCAGGCGACGGCGCATGTTCGTATATTTTTTTTCCTCTCCCGGTTTGATGCTAATTGGGCACGATTTGCTGGATCAGGAAGTCGATTACGCAGTTATGCTTGGGGTTGTGCGTAATTGATGCGGATTTAGGGTGCCTGCTAGGTTGTACTGTTGGCTTAGCTTGTATCATGCCCAAGACTGTTGGACTGTGCTACTCTTGCTTGCTTGGTGAGAGAATGGATGGGGGATGGCCTTGTTGCTTTGTTGTGGCGTTGCTTGTGGAATTTAATTTAGTTAAGAGCGTTGCGGGGGTTGCTTGCCTGGTGGGTGATGCTGTGGCCTGTGGGTGGGTGATCTCCGATTTAAGGATCTGGGGTGTCTGGCTTAGGAGCGGGTTTGTAGTGTGGGGGGCGTGTGCTTAGGCCTAAATTATGTGATTATAGTACGAGCTGCCCCATCTGTATGTCTCAATGTCTGGCATGCTCTTGTGCCATGATAAGGTCGACGAGTCCTTCTGTCAGGCAACTTAAATTTCTAGATGCTCAAAAGGTTTGTTCATACTGTGTTCATGTAGAGGAACACAATGAAATGGTGTTGCTACTGTTACTGTTTTTCAGAAAAATTCTCATGTTCCCATTTCTTTACCTGCTTGGATAATAGAATATACACCTCTTCCTTTGCATCATTATGCTACAATGTTCTACGATTTTATAATAGGCTTTCTTCTCTTTTGCAGTGTGTAGTTAATTCATCATTTCTGGACATCTTGGACTTGTATGAGTTGATTAACAACTCCATTCCCTGGTTCCTGATGGAGGCATCATCTTGCTTGCGCTACCGAGTTTCTGGTTTTGGTTCACCCAGGATATGGCTATGTCTTCTTCTAGTTCTTGTTCTTCAGAATTGCAGACCAGCACTCTCAGACTCTCCTTACTTGGTTGGCATGGGGAGCTATGACATAACGGGGCCTGCAGCAGATGTTAACATGATGGGATACGCAAATGCTGAGCAGATCACATCAGGGATTCACTTCAGGCTAAAGTCACGAGCGTTTATTGTTGCTGAGCCTAATGGCAAGCGTGTTGTGTTTGTGAATCTTGATGCTTGCATGGCATCACAGCTTGTGACTATAAAGGTGCTCGAAAGGCTAAAAGCAAGGTAAGAGTCAATTCCCTTGAATCTAATTATGAGAAAATCCTGACATGTTCGTTGCAACCATGCATGTGATTTCTGGTCATAAATTGTGTATAAGTTAGTATGATCCACCATCCTTTGCACATTTATCTTTCCCAAATCGTTGATTCATTATCAAGTTAGTCACTATACCTAGCTTATTTTCTTGAATCTTGATTGCTTTTAGCTATCATTAATTCATATCTGTGCTCCTGTGTATTAAAGATTATTCAGTTGAGACACTGCCTCTCAAAATCCTTAGCCATTTTGCGATATATGCACAAACTACAGAGGGGTCCAGATGCACTCAGTAACATAATCTTGTTTAAATCCACTTTGTTTTTTTTAAAAATTTAACACTGTAGATGCTTCATTGCATGCTCATGAAGTTGGAGTTGACTATGCAAACCTCAATTTTTGCAGGTATGGTGACCTTTATAACGAGAACAACACGGCTATCAGTGGCATCCATACTCATGCTGGGCCTGGAGGTTATCTGCAGTATGTAGTTTATATTGTCACGTCTCTTGGGTTTGTTCGCCAATCATTTGATGTAATTGTCAATGGCATTGAGCAAAGCATTGTTGAAGCTCATAGCAACCTCCGTCCTGGGAAAATCTTCGTGAATAAAGGTGTAACTTTATTTGCATTTCCTGGGACTAGCTAGGTTTTTTCATACACCATTGGAACTAATCTCACATCTATCTAATTAAATGCACCATTTTGGTATTATGTGTGATTTTTTCCATCTCACTCTAAACATAAATGGCATTTAGTTTTACGTAGGCCTTCAAATGTTATTACTTGAAGTCTGGTTGAATTATTTCTTTGTGACCATCCAGAAAGATTTATAATAATCATTGCCCCTCAAATCTAATTTTAGATGTTTTACTCCCCATATGATGCCTGCTAAACTGAGATTTAGTTGCTGCAAAGACTGTGCTATCAATGCTAGGCACTTGACTTTCAGGTGACCTCCTTGATGCTGGTGTGAATCGCAGCCCGAGTGCATACCTAAATAACCCCACTGTCGAGAGAAGCAAATATCAGTATAATGTTGATAAAGAAATGACCCTCGTCAAGTTTGTAGATGATCAAATGGGTCCAGTTGGAAGTTTTAATTGGTTTGCAACTCATGGAACATCAATGAGTCGTACAAATTCTTTGATAAGTGGTGATAACAAAGGAGCAGCTGCACGTTTCATGGAAGATTGGGCTGAAGAAAATGGCTTTCCAAAGCAGGCGGCTCATGCAAATTCTGATGATTTGGAATCTCTGCACAAGACATCTGGACTTCCACGAAGAGTCTCTACAATAATTCCTGAACCAAATGAGATAAGTATGTTCCATGCTTCTTGCACTGTTTAGATAGTGTATTGAAATGAAACATGTTCGGTTTTGCCTAAACCTTCTCTTTTTTCCAATTGCTTTTGTTCAGCAGATGACTTAATACAATAACCTTCTCTTTTTTCCAATTGCTTTTGTTCAGTAGATGACTTAATACAATTGGCATCATCCTATGAGGCCTCAGGCGGCAGGCATCTGGCTGGTTCAAGTATCACCAAGCGCATTAGAAGTACTCAGGAAAACAAAGCTAAATTTGTTTCTGCATTTTGCCAGTCAAATTGTGGAGATGTTAGTCCAAATGTCCGGGGAACATTTTGCATAGACACCCATCTTCCTTGCGACTTCAATCACAGCACATGTAATGGGAAGAACGAACTTTGCTATGGACGAGGCCCAGGGTATTCACCATGCCTAACAAATTAACAACCTTTCTTGCACATTTGCAATAACTAATTATAAATGAGGCTTTCAAATGTTGCTGTATTGCAGATATCCTGATGAGTTTGAAAGTACCCGCATCATCGGGAATAGGCAATTTCTCAAGGCTGTAGATCTCTTTAATTCAGCTTCTGAAGAAATAAAAGGCAAAATTGACTATCGGCACACGTATTTAGATTTCTCGCAACTTGAAGTTACTGTTTCTACTAGTACGGGAGGTCAGCAGGTGGTGAAAACATGCCCAGCAGCCATGGGGTTTGGCTTTGCCGCTGGAACCACAGATGGCCCTGGAGCATTTGATTTCAAACAAGGAGATGTCAAGGTTGACTATATCAATAAATACTTGCTTCACAATTTTAGATAATGTGCTACTTACTGGTTGCTACCACCTCTTATCAGGGAAACCCTTTCTGGAAATTAGTAAGGAACTTGTTAAAGGCACCTGGGAAGGAGCAAGTTGAGTGTCAAGCTCCAAAACCAATATTGCTAGACACGGGTGAGATGAAGGAACCATATGATTGGGCGGTATGACTTCCTTTTCTCAATAATCATATACAGGCTGAAAAGTCTTGTTTCAGTTGATAGTTGGAACTTGGAACCAAGGTCACAATTAATAAGGAGCAACTATCATTGTATCAATCGGTACTGCATAGGCTGATATAACATATAATTCTTTGTAATATTGGTGAATGGCACATTCCTTACGTTTATGTTAAACTAATTTGAACTTTTCCATGAGAGTTGCTTAGTTTCAGTGTTTAAACCATAGACAATATCAGCATATTTATGGTCAACATAATTTTTTGTGGTAGTGGTGATGGGATCAAATGGGTTGTTTCTTGTGAACCATAGGTCACCTGTCGTGAGTAAGCTCCATGATATGCAAATCAGAATCAAGATCTTTAACTAGAAACCAGCTTACTGAATTACACAAGTTTTTGTTTTGGTCTTGTATTGACTTGTGTAATTTTGTGCAGCCTGCGATACTTCCCATTCAGATCATAAGAATTGGCCAGTTGGTTATCTTGTGTGTTCCTGGAGGTATAGTCCCAATTCTTCACCCCTAGAATATCTGCCAAGCTTGAAGTGCATGCAATGTTTTAATCTATTGACATGTTTTATGATTACCTCTCTCTCTCAACACACACACACCCCCTGCCAATCCCCCCCCCCCCCCCCCCCCCCCCCCCCCTAAATTCCATGGTTATGTTTTGGTACAGAATTCACGACAATGGCTGGCAGGCGGCTACGTGATGCTGTCAAAAATGTACTTACAAGTGGCAGCAATGGTAAATTTAATAACAATATTCATGTTCTTCTTGCGGGGCTGACAAACACGTATTCTCAGTATGTTACAACTTTTGAAGAATACCAGATCCAAAGATACGAGGTTAGTATATTCTTAGGTCATCTTTTCTTTCAGTTGAGAACAAAATATGAAATGAAGCAAATAAAATAGCTTCATGTTCCTTGCACAATTTATTTGTAGTTATGTACATAGACATTTTTAACTGTAATACTAGGTTCCTTTGGTCAAGACATTTTTAACTGCATTACTAGGTTCCTTTGGTTTAATTTATGTCTAAATCAGCACTTCATCTATGTCAGATTTACAACAATATCTTATTATTAAGATTACCTTTCTTGTCATGTTTTTTTAATATCCCTGCTCAATCTAGAAGTATCAGACTATTATTAGGCCTGCATATCAGGGTCCTTCCATTTGTTTGCAAGCTTGCACTAAAATTATCTTGTTTTGAAGATCTCCGTGAAATGTTTTGCAATATTAGTTCTTTCAACCATATCCATTTCGTGTAGTGCAAACAAAAAGGGGAAAATCAGCCTTTTTAGACTTTGCCCGATTGCATCAGTTGGCTTTTATTGATGTGTCCTATCTGAATATCTGTTACTTCTTTAACCCAAATTTTCTATGATTTTTCTGGAAAATATATACCATAGGATCACTCGGATATGCAAGTTTAATTAACAATTTATTGGAATGAACACCTTTTCACAGGGAGCATCAACATTGTATGGCCCCCACACCTTGAGCGCATATATTCAAGAGTTTCAGAAACTTGCTACAGCCATGGTTGCAAACAAAGAGGTCCCAACAAATTTCCATCCTCCTGATCTCTTGGACAAGCAAATTGGACTACTCCCAGGTGTTATATTTGACTCGACTCCCGTTGGTGTCAAGTTTGGAGATGTCAGCTCGGATGTTCCTGCGAAGTCAACCTTCAAGAAGGGCAGTACTGTGAATGCTACATTTTATTCAGCTTGTCCAAGGAATGACCTTCTTACTGATGGTACCTTCGCACTCGTTGAGAAGCTAGATGGCAGCAATTGGATTCCTGTCTATGACGATGATGATTGGTCATTGCGTTTCAAGTGGTCAAGGCCTGCAATATTGAGTCCAAGAAGTTTTGCAAGGCTGGAGTGGACCATTCCAGAAGACGCTGCCTCTGGTGTTTACAGATTGAGGCATTTTGGTGCCTCTAAATCATTATTCGGGTCCATCAAACATTTCACAGGGACCTCCCGCGCATTCGCAGTGCGTTAGGCAGTACACCATTGCTTTTGATGGCACACCTATCACAGCTTACACCAGCTACTTTTTTAGATTGAAAACCCATCACTGCACCTACACGATTCCCCCCTTGGCTTTTATATACACTAGGAAGGTGCTTGTACGTTGCAACGGAGTATTAAAAGAGAGTAATACATATCTGTAAACATGATCCAAAAAGGTAAGCATAAAGTGTCCTAAATAAATGAACGACCGCCGGTTCGAGCAACAGAGTTTCCTCAGCATGTCTTTCAGCTGCTGCTAAGCTATTATGGTTGAGTCACATTCGATTATTTGATGATTCTTCTCTTTATTTCTTGAGGAAGATGAGGAACAAGAGAATTTGATGCTTGGTTCGCCGCTATGCCTGGCCGAGCTACGTTGTAGCTTATCACCGGCAGCCCGGATACACAGTCACTTCATCTTTCCATGGTGTTCTTCTCTAACTCCGACCTTCTTCATCGCCCTGGTTGCAATTTTACTAATACGGCTGACCTCCATCAAAAATAAAGACCAACAAACGATGATATTGTAGTTTGGACCTCCATCCTACCTCTCCATCGAGCACCTCGATCAGAATTGCACCAATCTAGCGTTCTTTCGCTCTGCTCAGAGTTGCACATCAGCATAGCGTTCAAAACGAATTTATTTCAGATATGCATCTCAAGTACAAAAACATTCAAATTTTATAACAGGGAAGAGACATGCGTGAAGACTGAAGATAAGATAGTGTGGTAGCGACAGGTGGTTGAAACTCTCATACGTATTCAATAGTTGAAACCAAAAGTCCAATAAAAAATTACTCAATCATAATACGATAGTAGAAACGGAGTAGATTCGTACGGTAGTGTTATTTATTGTATATGAAAATTTTCCTGCGGAAGTAAGACTGCAATGCACAATTGACATTGCATCTCAAAATTTCAAATGTTTCAACGACAACGCAAATGGCTGTTAATAAGATGCCTTGAACCTCATCCCAACCAATTGCAATATTCAGAAATTTTGGAACAGCTGATGTGACCACGCCACAAACACATACGACAATCGCGCCCAATATAAAGATTGAACTAAAGGTGAATTCGTTTCTTCAGCCTTCATATGTTACTGAGAATAGACCGCTACCTAATGCAAGTGATTTAATTGCGCTTAGGAATTTGGGAAAGGATGAAGGAAAGAGACAGAAATCTTCAGTTTTCAAGTTTTGGATCAATCCTTGTGTTCTTCAATTGCAGATTGCATTCGATTGAATTATCTTGTTTTTACCACTCCCATACATTGCCATACATATATTTTAGCCGTCTTCCATCCTTGGTTGATCAGCAACATAGGCTAAGTGCTAGATACGAACTATAATTCAATTCTGTGCAATTTCTGAAATTAATTGATTGTTTTCCTTTGCTACAAAATACATAGCCTATCCAAGCTCCACTTTTCTACTAACCGAACAGGTCTCGCTGTACCTTGCAATCGCTTTACTCATCACTTGAGTTAGATTTATCACGAACCAGCCACCGGTTGCACCACCTGTTTGCTTTGGTAAGAACTCGTAAGAATTTGGTAAGAGCATGAGAGATGTGTGACTTGATATGAGCCTCCATATCCTAGTAGTTGATAGGAACATTTACTTGTCATTTGTTTCCTTGTTTTCTACTAACAATGACAGGCTTGAGAAAATTGGTAGATTATGATGTCATCGCGGGCAGATTTGAACTCGAAGGGAAACAATTACCGGTATATATCTTGCCACTCACCGCTGAGAGTACGTCGTCGGACTACTTCTTGTGGGTTACTATGATGGATAGCTACTTTGAAAGACAAGATCTTGATCCGTATGAGAAGATGAGCATGGCAAGGACGGCGCTGATTGGTGATGTTCAACATTGGTGGTCGAATCTTGAGTTCCACTACATCTACACATGGGAGGAGATGAAGAAGAAATTGCAATATCGTTTTGTACCTCCACCACCCACGGTCACAAGCGAGGTGCAATCTGAGGTAACTGAAAATATTGATATTATTTTGGCTCCTACTCCATCTACAGATATCATCGAGATACTTGAAGAGGTGAAGAATGATCTGGTGCATCTTATGCCATTAGAGGAGAAGTTTGAGGTACCTACAGTATCTGATGAGGACGATAATGACAAAGGTACTGATTTGGTGCTACAACAAGACATAGATCAACCTTGTGAGTACATACCTGCTGTAGTGCAATCTTTTGATATTCCTTGTGTTGACTTGAACGAACCATGTGCTGATCTAAATTCTCATAATTTTGCACATGTCGAATTAATTACATATAAGGAAGTATTTGATAGAATATCCCCTGCTGATGCAATGTGCTATATCAAGCTTAATGAGGCTGTTAGTTTGGATTGTGCTATGGAGAAAGTTTCTGAACTTGCATGTTCGAAATTCTTGTTTAGTGCCTACACCCCTGGGTATAAGTTTAATTTGATTGGAGATTATAGTGTAGGAAATCAATTTCTTGTATATCGAATATGCATAACTTGTGAACACATGGATGAATTGAAGCTTGTTGTTTTGAACAACAACTCTTGTATGCTCAATCTTGTTCATTATAAAAGAAAAATAAAATTTAGTGATCATTCAATGCCTATGTGTTCTTCTCTTGTTGAACCATCTAACATTGACAATCTGAATAATGAAATTGATGTATGGAAGAACTTGCAAATATTTTCACCCTTACTAGATGAATTTGCTATTGCTCAATTGAAATCTGATTATATGGATAAACTTTATTTGATTCCAAAAGTTGTAGCTTTGCCTATATGTACCACCACAACAAGTTTACAACTTCAAAGATTTGAATTGCATAAATGCTTCACTTACATTTGCAAAACAAGTTGCGATAATTACTGTGTGAGAAATTTTGATTTGTTCATTAACATATATCATTACTTTTGGGTTAATAGTACAATGAGCTTTTATGATTGCTGCTGTGTTATAACATTAATTGTGCAACAATGAAGAACTGTTAAAACGGATGACATATACATATACCATGCATACACCTTGGCTTCTTTGTTACCATACTTTCAGTTTATCAAAAGCCGAGGACGGCTTTGTTTTCAAGAAGGGGAGGATGATGAGGACACGACCTCTATAGATACAACCATATTTGCTATGCTTGTTGTTCCAATTACAAGAGCTCCTACGCATCACTTAAATTATAAGGTGAGCTCGTTTCAAAAAGGTTTTACTTTGTGTGATAAAGAACGTATGATATTACATAATGAGAGTTTGTTGCGTTTGTTATTATGTACCGAGATTTATGATGAAGATCATGCAATACGTGAGGCTACACATATGTTAAAACCGAGGACGGTTTTGTATCAAAAAGGGGAGGATGATGTGACCACGCCACAAACACATACGACAATCGCGCCCAATATAAAGATTGAACTAAAGGTGAATTCGTTTCTTCAGCCTTCATATGTTACTGAGAATAGACCGCTACCTAATGCAAGTGATTTAATTGTGCTTAGGAATTTGGGAAAGGATGAAGGAAAGGGACATGGAGTCCTGGACATGCATGGAAGGAATAATGGAGGTCACCACGTCACTTTGGGACCAAGTCAAGCACGAATTCGAGTTGGACACGTTTTGGAATCAGACTCGGACTGCTGCAATGGTGCAAGTTTAAACGGACGTAACTTTCTCATACGGACTCCGTTTGGGACGTTCTTGGACTTGATGGAAAGCTTATCAAGTCTACTTTCTAAAGGATTCAATCCCATCTTCAAATTCTATCCGAGACAGCCGCAATCATCAAAAGAGTCCGTGTTGGTTACGTACTGGAATCAGATTCGTACTGCTGCAATGGTGCAAGTTGAAACGAACGTAACTTTCTCATACGGACTCCGTTTGGGACGTTCTTGTACTTTATAGAAATATTATGAAGTCTACTTTCCAATGGATCCAACCTCATCTTCAAATTCCATCCGAGCCGGCCGGAATCATCAAAACAATCCACGTAGATTTCTGAGTCCGAGTCAAAAGGGTGCTGCGCCACCTCCACTTGGGCCCATGGGCCTTGTAACCCTAGAGTGTACCCTTTGGGACGCCTCCCCTGGTTGTTTTCACTATATAGGAGCCGCCGCCTCCCTTTCTAGAACTTAGGTTTTGTTTAGATCAGTTTAGCCCCTTGTGCAAACTCCACGTTCTCTTGTGTCGGCTAGACCAACAGATTCGTGTTACAGAATCTCAACTATCCTTGTGCGACTTTTATATCTAGCAAATTTAGGTTGCTCACTATCCTTGTTCTTGCTTGTTCTTCGATTGCATGCAGGAATAGACCTTCGTGGTCAGGTCAACCGCGTTCTTGGCACGGTTGATAACGACTTGGGTGTGGTTCAGCGATTGCTAAGGCGCAAGTGACGTCTCGTACGGTTGTAGTCGGATCGCAAGAGTCATCTCCACCGAAATCGATAGTTATCATCCTATCGGAAGATCGGGACCCCATCGCCTCATCAACAGCGGTCTCAAATAGTATCAAGAAAAGCTAGAAGTTGAACTGCAAAAGATGTCAGAAAATCCGAGCTCGATCGATGTCAGCGAGTCGATTATCAGCAACCGAACTCCGTTATCGATACGAGCTACAGTGATTGAAGAATTTCAGTTCTGAATACCGGACCGAGCTTCAGCTGAAAACCTGCACGCAAAAGTGCAGAAGAAACCCGATGAACACTAGCTATTTTGTGCAGCAAGCGCTGCTTTTTTCAGACTCTATTGCATTACTTATAAACTTACAAATTACATCATAAAACTGAGAACCAACGGCCACCGATTTAGACGGCACGCCTCTCCACTAACTAATTGCCTGACCTGCAAACTCGGTCACGCTTTAAACTAACAACCCGAATAAACAAACACCAAAGATACTGAGCGGCACTCAAGAATTATTTTTAACAAATCTCCTCCTAAGTCTTGATGCGCTGAACTACTGACTTTGTTGGAGACCAATCTTCCTGCAAAGCTCCTGGAACTTGATTTTGCATAGAGGTTTTGTGAGTATACCCCCAAGCTGTTCCTCCGTTCTAATGAACTTCACCTCCAGTTGGCCATTGTTTGCATACTCCCAGATCAAATGAAATCTTGTATCTATATGCTTACTCCGGTCATGATGTACTGGATTTTTAATCAGTGAGATGATGGACTTGTTGTCCACTCTTAGCACTAGTTTGCTCACCTCTGAATGCACAATTTCAGCAAGCAACCGTGCCAACCAAATAGCCTAACAAGCAGCAGTGGCGGCAGCTATATACTCAGCCTCACAACTAGACAAGGCCACCACCTTCTGCTTAGTTGATTGCCAGCTGATTGGACTGTCACCAAGGAAGAAGATGACTCCAGAAGTGCTCTTCCTGCTGTCCAAATCTCCAGCTAGATCGCTGTCACTGAAGCCAGTTAGAGTGAGATGTTCTCCCTTCTTCCTTGCATAGAATAGGCTCCAATCACTTGTCCCAGCAACATATCTCAAAATGTGCTTCACTGCTACAAGATGATCCTCATGGGGCTCCTCCATAAACCTGTTGTATATGTGAGGCCATTTTGCAAATTTCCCAATTGAGAAAAGAAATAAAAAAAATATGCCGGTGGGGCCCACCTGTCGGTGGGCCGATTGAGAAGATAAGGAGGAGACGATTTGTCTCCTCCCCACAGGCTGGTGCGGTTGGTTGCGGTTCATCTGGATCTGCGCCTTCCTCGGGGCGACGGCGGCGGCCGGGTCATGGGGCGCTGGCGACGGAGGCGGCGTCGGCGCAGGCGTTTCGACGCTAGCCACACCGCAGCCCGCCGCTCCCCTCTCCTCTCCGCTCCGCTATAAAGCCCGGGCCTTTCTCCTCTCTTCGGCATGCGGCGAAACCAGTGAGCTCTCATCCCCTCCTCTCTATACTCTTCGGTGGCGATCTTCGGTCTTTGGGCTGTTGGCTTGTTCTCTGTGCTCTGCCGGCAGCCGAGGGACTTGACCCTTGATTAGGGTTTTGATTTGTGCTTGGACCGGGAGAATCACCGTGAGATTTAAGTTGTGATTTGAGTGTTCTTGGCCTGAACGCTCTTGTGGTCTTGTGCGGCAACCCCAACCTCGACTCCTCGACTTCTCCTTGGCTGCGGCTGAGACGGGGAGAAGGGCATTGTATCTCCGGCGACCATCTCCCTGCTCGGTTTGTGGGGTCATTGGTTTTCTGGGACAGCGCAATTGCGTGCCTTGCCCATTTCGGTTACTTCAGATGATTTTGAGTATCACCCCTGCTGTAAGTATATTGATTCATCTTCTAGCTATAGCAGCGGTATTTGTTCTTATTTTCAGTTCAAATACTAGAGAATGCTATGTGTGTGGGCTTGGTGATTGCTCTGTGATGAACTAATCAAAGACTGAATAGATCTTCATAACGGGATAAGGATTTTGAGCTCTAGTGATTAGTATTCTATTGTCTATATCCATGCAGACTTTCGGCTGGTTAGGTTTGTTCATATGCAATTGAATCTTTGCTATGCAGTACTCTAGTTGTTTCAGAGGTTGTTCCAGAGGAGGTTCCTTTTGTTATCACTTTCAGTTCTGCTATACACTGCATAATAAATCTCTAGTAGGTACTGCATGTTTAGTCTGGGACTGACAAACTATTGTTAAAACTTCAGTGACTGTGAACATTCATACCGAAAGCTGTAGGTTGCTGTTTTCTGTGTTTGATCAGCTGTGACAGTAGAAAACATAATTGTGAGCTCAAATCCTGATTTCTGGTATTAGATCATTTATGAAGAGTCTTGATATTAACATGAGATGGCCAAGATTTGCAATCTTGCGCAACTTTGTTCTGAGAGCACTTAATATACTCCAATCTGTTGAACATATGCTATATCTTAATATGTTTGTTAAGTCTTCAATGAGATTAGCATGTAGACACTTATGTATACTTGATGACATGCTAATTTTGAACTTTAATATGGCATCTATGTTGAGCATATGTTTTCTATGCAATGGCTTAAAAGATTCACATGTTAGGGTGTTAGTTAAGTCATTAATGTGCCATGTTTATCATATGTGGACTATTATAATTATTGCTGGAATTAAATTAAGAATTATGCTTATACCGCAAATATTACAACAAAACCTACTGATATACCCCACTGAAAAGGCAATATCAGGCCGGGTATGGACCAAATACCTGAGGCTGCCAACTATACCTCTGTAAAGGGTTGCATCAACAGGTGGACAAGTGCTTTCCTTGGAGAGCTTCAGTCTTGCTTCCATTGGCACCTGACATGGATTGCAATCTACCATTCCAACATGTGGTTCATTGCCCCAATGTCGAGAATCCACTGCTTGGCATCCCAATCCTCCTCCATCCCGAGCTGCACGAACACCTTCTCCTCCCGCAGTCGTAGTGTCCGTGACGAGGTTGGGGAAGACAGAAGCAGTGGAGTACAGGAGCGAGACACGCTTGCCTGCGTCATGAGCAATGATACCTCTTCTTCTTGGGTCACATGTTCCTGCTCCACGTGCTTCTTGTTGCAGCAATCTCTGGCCAGTGGCCTTTCTTGCCGCAGCTCTTGCAGGTGTCGCCGGAGCGGTCACGACTTGACCTCGAGCTTGGCCCACCTTGGCCTTCTTTGGCTCCCCCACTCAGCTTCTTCCCTTTCCAATTTCCTTGGCGCTTGCTGGAACTGCTGTTGTTGCCGTGACCTCCTTCTTGGCCACTGATCTTCAACCGCGCCAACCACTCCTCCTTCGTGAGGAGCAAGCGCGTGTTCCAATCCTCCATGTTGTGTCACTGGAGTCACTGCTCGACAACCTTCAGACGTCCAGTGACCTCCTCCATCGAGAGCTCATTGACGTCGAGGAGCGTCTCGATGGAGATTGCCACCGATGCAAGCCGATCCGGCAGCACCTATAGAAATTTCCTCACCACTTCTACATCGGTTATGTGGTCGCCAAGGACACGCAGATTGTTGGTGAGGCCGGTGATCCTCATCGAGAAGTCGTCCACCGTCTTCTCTAGCTTGAACGTCATCTCCTTGAATTCACGCCGAAGTTGTTGTGCATTCGCCTTGCGAACACACTGTACACCAACACACATTGTCTTCACCGCCTCCCACGCCTGCTGAGCCGATTCCTTCATCGCGAGCGATGCCAGCATCTCAGCCGGTACCGCACGGAGTATTCGCTGACGCCGAGCTCCACGACATCCCAGAGCCCCTGAGCCTAGAGATTGATGCGCATCACCAGTGCCCACTCCTGGTAGTTCGTTCACGTCAACATCGGATAGGAACTGATCCAAACGTCTCCTTGACGACGCGCTCGATGACGACCTCGTGCTCCCGACCATTCTGATGTTGCGGACGACGAGGACATCGTGATGGCGATCAAAAACGATCCAGCCGTGGAGGTGTGATCGACGTACGTCCCGCTGGAGCTGACATCGCCACCAGGATCCTGAATGGAGCTCTGATACCAATTGTTAGAAAATCTGAGCTCTATCGATGTCAGCGAGTCGATTATCAGCGACTGAACTTCGTTGTCGATACAAGCTACAGTGACTGAAGAATTTCAGTTCTGAATACCGGACCGAGCTTCAGCTGAAAACCTACACGCAAAAGTGCAGAAGAAACCCGATGAACACTAGCTATTTTGTGCAGCAAGCACTGCTTTTTTCCAGACTCTATTGCATTACTTATAAACTTACAAATTACATCAAAAAACTGAGAACCAACGGCCACCAATTTAGACGTCACGCCTCTCCACTAACTAACTGCCTGACCTGCAGACTGGGTCACGCTTTAAACTAACAACCTGAATAAACCGACACCAAAGATACTAAGCGGCACTCAAAAATTATTTTTAACAAAAGAGGCCATTTTCTAGCATGTAAGTGCAATTCAAGTTATGAAAAGTAAACAGCAAATTTTGGTTCTACTATAAGGCACCAAGTTTGGATCGAATTTAACCATGTGAGCGACGCCGACCATTACTATCGTCCTTTTGCAACATCATGAATGCCTTGTCCTCCTTCTGCTCCACCTTATCTCCATGGCCATTGTAACATCCCTATTTCTCGGACTGTTAGAAATCCCTGTAATTATTCAGGATTATTCAGCTATGAAATACTATACATGAGTGTGCATCATACTAATACATGCTTACAACATAAGAATCAAACTTTCTTACAGAAGTACGGCATATCAGCCAGGTTTTTAGCACAGCGGGGTGCTCAGGCCTAAAGTTATATTACATTATAAAAGGAACTCCACAAGCAGGCTTGAGCGAGGATGAGACTCAAAACCACTGATTACCTACACCATAGGATTCTTCAAGTTCTTCATCGACAGGTTCTTCATTATCATCCCATGGCTTTTCTAATAATTGTTAAGCAAGTAATGAGTACAACCATATCCAGCAAATCACAAAGGAACCCTAATTAACTATTTGCTAGGATTCCTAAGAGATGGAAGTATAATGGTTTTATTAATGTGTTTGTGGACGCAATTTTATTTGTAACTATTTTTTAATATAAAATGACAAAGCATTACCTTTTTAAGGAAATTGGGGTTTCCACAAGTTGATTACCAGGTTGAAACATTATGAAAGTTACTTATGCCTCGCTATTAGAATCATCTATTAAATAAAGCTTTATTTATGAAAGCATAACATATTTGAATACCATTTGTTATAATTTGTAGAGGTTCCCAGCTTTACCCATAAGATTTCTTAAACTCTCAATATCATGCAATAGACACGCAACAAATAGCGTATGACTGAGTTGAGAAAACAATATTTTTTACTGCTCTCCTCTTTCTAGTCTCTACCCGGTAGGTTATGGGCCACACATTGTCAGGTATCCACTGGCCAATGTAGAACTCTATTGCCCGACTCTGAGTGGACCTACCGTTGTCAAGTATATTTTTACCGTTTTAATACCACCCCCTTTTGTCCTTGGACCATTCCTACTCTGCAAATCCTAACACCTTAGAGATGTTCAATTGATTTGAGCAGTTACCAGACCAGGTTTACAATTCAAACTTGTGATTGAGTGATTTTTATGTCCTTTACTTAGCATAAGATTCTTATTCTTACTTTTCACCAATGATGCAACCAACAACAAACCAAATATCCAGTGCGTTAAGGCACTGCCACTAAAGCAACCCAAGCCTCCTCCCTAGGTTGGTGAA
The DNA here is from genome assembly GCA_017311315.1 of Dendrocalamus latiflorus. Lineage (NCBI taxonomy): Eukaryota > Viridiplantae > Streptophyta > Magnoliopsida > Poales > Poaceae > Dendrocalamus > Dendrocalamus latiflorus. The sequence goes on from CM029663.1 coordinate 26,884,686, forward strand.
ACAGAGCTAGAAATGGCTTAAATAGGCTCAAAACGATCAAGATGGACATATATTGTTTATTGGGTTCTAGTGAATAGTAACAGATCGTCACTGTTCATAGTGGATCAGGCTAGGAAAAGTAACGGGTTTGGAATAGTAGTGGATCCGGTTTGGTTTACACAGTGTTGGGTTGGGGTTTTCAGTTTTGGCCGAGGCTTTCTCTATTTTGGGCCAATCAGCCTACTTGATTTCGCGCGCATGTACAACCCACTGAAGCCCAGCCTGCCACGACCATCTTCTTCCTCGGTCGGTGCTTCTTGTGCCCAAATAGGGCACGACAGTGAGGCACCGGCACATGCTTCGGCAAGGGTCTTTGGTGGCAACCGAGCCTAGGAATGGACTCAGGACGGCGAGGCAGTTTCATTTTTGGAGTTTGAGGCGACTGAGGTTCATTGTGGATGGCCAGAGACGAAGGAAGCTTCGTGACGCTTGACCATGGCACTGGAGCAACCCAAGAGCTAAACGGCGAGGGCAAGAGCGGTTTTGGTACCTCTAGGACGTGAGGAAGGTCATGGCGGAGGCGGCTTAGGCTCTAGAGCTTTGTGGAAGGCCATCCACGATGAGGTGGTTTAGCCGAAGGTGCTTGTCATCGGTGGTCTATGGACTAGGGGAGGCTAGGGCGAGGTCATACTCAGGTTTGGGAAGCCTTGGCGATGCTATGGTTGAATGGAATTAGAAAATGGTGGAGGTTTAACGTGAATTGAAAATTAGGGCTTGTAGTCGGTTGTGGTTGTGGCGGCGGAAATGGATGCCGGAGTTGAAGGGGAAAGACAGATTGGGAAAGATAGTTTGCGAATGAGTGGTTGAGGAGGCCAAAGATAGATTGGGCTGGCTTTAAAGCATCGGGAAAGTGGTGGGAGCAGGTAGGTGAGCTTGGTGTCACTGGCGCATGGTTGTTGCAGTGGTAGCCAGGTCGCATCAACGAAGAGAGCCGGCAAGCGAGCTTGCACAGTGATGGGGCGGCAAGGACAATGACTCTCACTGGCGTTGTGGTGTGTGCTGATGAAGGTGATACGACGTGGGCGCAAGCTTCGGCCGGGGAGGGCTTCGAATTGCGACAGTGGAGAGCAGGCGAGACGGCTGTGTTGTGTGGAAGGGTTGAGGCAACGGGCAGTTAATGAGATTGCAAGTGCTTGTCAGAGCGTAGTAGATGGTAGTATGGTAGTTGATGAGTGCGGCAGCGGTGATCGTGCCTTCGCGATGACGATGGTGAACGGGAATGGGCCAAGTGGAGGAGAGAAACAAGGAAGGCGGCGATCTTTCAGAAGTGCGCCAAGGATAGGGGAAGGCGTAAAGCCAGGAAGGGAAAGCGAAAAATGGTCAGGAATTGCTGAATTGGGAAGGTTTTCAAATTCAAACCAAAATTCAACAAAAATTCAAAACCGGTTTAGGGTGTTTCAGCCGTGCCAAAGTAGGATTGCAGGAATTGGCCCGCCCTTCGGTGACTCGAAGTGCTGCTTGCAAAACACTCAAAGGTAGGTTCTTTTAGGCTGAGGCTTAGGGCTGTGGTTTTTGAATTCTGGGCTATTTGTGAGAGGCAGTACGTAAAGAAAAATAGTCGTATGCGATTTTGTTTTTGAATTCTAGGCTGTTTGTGAGAGGCAGTACATAAAGGAAAATAGTCGTATGCGATTTTGACTGATACAGCTGAACTTGATATAGTTTATACTACAATTTAGCTGAGACACTGTCTTAAAAAAATACATCGTTTAACAGCAAGTTACTGCAGAAATAAAAGCTAAAGCCTAAGTATAAACTCAAAAGAACTCAACCCAAAGCCACAAAAAGCCAATGGCGACTCCAGGGCCATTCGTGGCCTCCGCTACGCCGTAGGCCACTACATCGTGCACTGCCTACACCACGGCAGCCACTGTGAACGCCACCACACTCACTGCCCGTGACAACAGGGGCGTAGCCACTAGGGGAGCTTGGTAAGGCTTGAGTCGCACCTCTTCCGGTGGTAACTTTGTACATAGTAAAAATAAAGGGAGAGAAAGAGAGAAAGATTAATAAATCCAAAGAGAAGCTATCTCTCCTTAGTGAGAATGTTAACAATAAGCATGCAATTAAAGAAGACGGTGATGATGAGGAGGAGAAGCGAAAATTATAAAATTAAAGAAGAGTTAATCAATCAATCAATCAAAGAAAGAAAGAAAGAAAGTGAAATAATATATGTAAATCATAAAATTAAAGAAGAAGAGGAGGAGGAGTAGTGAAAATCATAAAATTAAAGAAGAGATAATCAATCAAAGAATGAAACAAGAAAGAAAGTGAAATATGTATGAACCTTCTTGAGTCCGAAGATGACGATGGAGAGCTCGATGAACCTTTGGTTGATCTTCTCCCTCCGACCGCTCTGCGATGATGTGGTTCTGCACGTGCCCCGAAGGCACCGTTGCCGCCGAGCCACCGCCGCAGCAGGCGCCACACTACCCCCTCTCTTCCCTGCCGTCTGGCAACGCAACGCCCCCGCCGCTCTCATCAGTTGGTTGTGTCGACGCGGTGCTAAAGTTCCAGCTCATGAGCCTGTTGCCGCCGATCTTGGCGAGGGCGATGTGGGAGGACCACTCATGGCCTCACATTTCGTCCCGTAGGATAACATGCTTGTTCTGATGAGACAAGCATCCGAAAGTCGCACACCAGAGCAACTTCCATCGTTCAGATTACTGGTGATCAGTTGGGCTTTTTTTATGGCTTATGGCTGAAAACACTGTAGCTGACAGATGCTTATTTAGCATAATTAAATTTAAAAAATTTAAAAATATAAAAAAATATGTTAGCCCATTACGTATAATACAAACACATACGGGAAAAAAAGAACCGGCAAAAAAGCTCAACAAAAAGCTAAAAGTTCAGAAAAAACAAAATTTATAAATAATGAAAAATAAGCCGGAAGCCAGAAGCTGAAGCCCAACCGATCGAGCCTAATCCTGTAGTGGCACGCTTACCAGAGAAGTTCATATAGAGGCAAAGAAATCATGTTCATATAGAGGGCGATGATCTTCAATGTCATTGACTCATTTTTCTACCCTTTCTTGCCACCGGCGTCCCTTGACTGTAAGTTGGTATTAAGTTGGATGAGAGAAGACCAAAATACTCCTATTCTTCCTCCCTTTGCCCTCCTCTTCTCCTCTCTCTATTCTCTCTTATTGGCTCCCCACCCCACCATGGACGCCACCACCATCACCACCCACCTCTGCCACCAACCCTGGCCCACCAAATGCCGTCGCCCAATCTTGACCTCATCACTGCTCATCCCGCCTACCAAATCCTACCGCTACCTCCCTTTGGGCTGCCACCACCATCTCCACCTCCCTCTGGCTCAGCGCCGCCCCTTGTCTCCAGACGTCACCGCCTCCCTCTGGCTTGGCGACACCCTCTTCTCTGGATGCGGTCGGCTTACTCCAGTCTTACCACCATTTTCTGGCTCCCTTGCACCCCAGCTTCCCCATGAGGTGAAAAAAGATGGCAGTGGTGCCCGAGGGAGAGGAGGAGCTCACCCATGCCATTTCCAGTGAGGCGGTGCTCGATGAAGAGGCAAATGGCGAGGCACATCAACTGCACGTCGATAGAGAGAAGGCACAAGTTGGTGTCGACACCAGTAGGTCCCCTCCCCTCACTTCGTTTTGGCTGGTGATGGAAAGATCAATGGCGATGGTGACGCTAACTCAATTTCTTCACCAAATCAGGTCAGATCTATCGTGTCCTCTCTCAATTCCTCTCTCACTCTACTGAGGTACTGTCGAGACCCGAATATGCAAATCTGGACTCTCTGTGTATTCTACACTAGTCTAGAATCACACTAGTGTACACAGTAGAAACATAAATGGAATATCAACCATATTCATTATTAAATAAGAAAAAGAATTAAATATTATTAATTATCAAAGTTATAGCCTTATGGTCAAGTTTACACTTTAACAGCAGGAAGGGTTTAACAAACTAGTAGCGGAAACTCAATGAAAATGAAGTGGCCATTTGACATACCCACAGGCCATCAACTAGGAAATGAGACTCTAATCCGAGAAGTCATCGAAGTATCCTCCTTCAAGTACCTCCGATTGATATGATTCTTCTTCTTCAACAAAGCAAATGTGGATATAGCCATTAGTACATAGAGTACTTAGCAAGTTGTTTGTAACAAAAATGTAATATAATATGTAAGGCTTACCAAATGATGTCTGAGTAGTTATTTTGCAGAAAGCAATAGTTTAAAGTAAATACAGTATATAGATCGAAAGTGAACTTAGGAAAACGATAACGAGTAACTATTCAAAGGAATTAGATAAACCATATGGGAACTGACCATTCACCCAATGAACCACCCGTGAACTAACCATTCACGTAATGAACCACCAATGAACTAACCATTTACTTCCCAAACTTAGTCCCACTAAGTTTTATGAAAACTTTACCTTTCGTGTGAAATCACTGAGCATTATTCATAATCAAGAACATGGTTATTCGAATAGTTTTACACACTATAGATGTTGCACAACTTCATCCACATAATATGACCATCTCATAGTGATACTAGAGCAACACGTTTCTTTGGACATGCTGACCAAGAAGATCATAAAAAGGATGTTACAATGTTCAATCCCAACTCAGTTTCGCCTATTAAGATTTCACAATCGAGTAGTCTAATCACCTAGTCGACAGATCCCTTTTGCTCCCTATGGAAATAGCTAACCGACACCACTGTCATATCGATGGCGAAACCAAAATTGAAGCATTACAAATTAATTAGCCAGGTCCATCTCATACTGGACATGTGGTTATATGATAAGACTTAGAACAATGGTGCACAAAGTTAAGTCCTTATACATTACCCAGATGAGACATCCACATCCCAAGAAATGCTAACCGCATTCCCCCCTTTACTGCACGATTACTCTCCCAAGTGAAAATCAATTTTGTTTAACCAACACCAATGACACTACCCATATTATGGTACTCAAATTTTATAACTATGACTAACCACCACTGTCGTAGGGGTGGCCACCACCTAAGCCCAGCAGGCCTGTTAGGAGGTTATAAGAACCAGAGTAACGTGTGTAATGACATAAGTGCCCCTAATGGGGAGGTACGGATGTAAGGGCATAACTGTAAAAGCATACTCCATGTGAATATATATATCAGGATGAGGGGGAGGATGAGGCTGAACACTCCCACCTCTCCACTACCATCTCTCTCTCTGTTTGGTCTGTAACCACAACAGTTGGCGCCGTCCGTGGGGAGGACAAGGACAAGCCTGAAGACCGAAGAAGAAGGATGGCACCGAAAAAAGCTTCATCAGCGGCGGCGAAGGGAAAGAAGGCGGCTGGGTCGGAGCGGCGCGTGAATACCAGGGCTTCGGCATCGGCCGCCGAAGGAGCTGGCGGCGGCGTAGGCGTAAGGGTCGCGGGCGTCGACGCTCGCACTACAACGACCGACCTTGCCAGCGCCGCTACAACGACATCCAACCCCGTCGCTAGCACTGCAGCAATAGCCCCCGCCACCCTCGCCGGCAGCGCGGATCAGGCGGCCGGGGGGAGCCGCAATGAAGCATCCGGCGGATCTGGAGATCTTGAGGCGATGGTCCCTGCACCGACCCGTCCGCTGGGTGTTCCGGCGGCCCCGACAGCACCTGCGGTGGAAAGCGCCCTACTAGCAGCCCTCGACGCGTTCCAACGGGAACTAGGGGACCTTCGCGGAGCTGTCCGAGATATGCAAGAGGCTCGGAGCCAGCAGGCCGCGCCAGTAACCGCGCCCGACCCTCGCGAAGCCCCCACGTCTAGCCGTGTGCCGCTGCGGCGCGTAGATCCGGAGTCCCCGCTTTCGACGGGGCTGCAGCAGGCGGCATGGCCCGAAGACTTCAAGTTTTCTAGCGTCATCGACCCGTACAAAGGCGACACGGACCCCCGCGAGTTCGTGCGCGTGTACGAAACCGCGATCGAGGCCGCGGGCGGAGACGACACCACGAAGGCGAAGGGACTCCCCCTCGCGCTGCAAGGAGTGGCGCTCTCTTGGTTCTTTACCATAGAGCCGGGCTCCATCTACGCGTGGGAGCAGCTCCGCGACCGCCTTCGCAACAACTTCCAAGGAAACTATGTCGAGCGAGTCGATGCGGACCAACTCTTCGCTGTGAAGCAAAGACCCTCGGAGAAGCTCCGGGACTACTTCAAGCGCTTTGCCAAGATTCGATGCCAAGTAAAAGACGTTAATGAAACCACCGTCGTTAATGCAGCCATACAGGGCCTTCGTCCGGGCCCGATGGCCGAGTACAACGCGCGGAGGCCAATTAAGACAGTCGCCAAGCTCTTCGACAAAATGGACGAGTATGCGCGGGCGGAGGAGGATGCGCGAAGACGCAGCATTACCGCCCTCGACCTCGCCCATGGGGAGCGCCCCCCGCGCGAAGTGGGGGCGGGTGGTCCCTCCTCGAAGTAGGGCCGCGGCCGAGAGCCTCGGGGAGGCCCTCCCCGAGGCAGCGACACCGGGGTACAGGAAGGCTCTTCAAGGAGCAGGTATAAACCTCGGCGCCGCCAGCGCAGGTCACAGGCGGCCCATCATGTCCTTCACACTGAGAGCGCCCGCCAAGGACCCGACCCCGCTTCATGGAGGGGGGACCGGGGATCGGAAGGCGGACTCGATCGCGGCGGCCAACCCCACGCAGAACAAGAGCTCCTACACTATGGCAAGTGGTGCGAGGTACACGGCTACGGTGATCATTACACAAGGGCATGCACCGCAGTTATGGAGCTGCGGAGGGTGACGGCCGGGTCTCGAGCTCTGCCTCTTCGGCCCCCCGCCGGAGCCCACGTGGAGCACCCAAGGGGTAGCCCCATACGAGCCGCCGCAACGGAGGGCGCGCAGCATCGCACCGTTAGCGTCATCACCGGAGGCTCCTCCTCAAGGGCCCCCGGGGAGCAGCCGCAATTGTGGATGCCGCCCCGCAACATCACCTTCGACGTGAACGACGCCAGGGGTGTGGAGTACCCTCACCAAGACCCTCTAGTCATCCAGGCCCACATAGCACGCTGTGACGTCCGGCGTGTCCTTGTCGACGGGGGAAGCTCCGCGAATATCTTATTCGCCGAAGCCCTCGATCGTATGAGGATCCCCCGAAGCCGGCTAGCGCAGCCAGGAGCTCCACTTCATGGCCTCGGGGGTCAACCGCTGCAGGCCTTGGGGCACGTGTCCCTTCCGGTCACGTTCCTTCAGGAGGGCAACAAGGGTAACATCCGGACCGAGCATGTCATCTTCGACGTCGTAGACATCCCACATCCCTACAACGCCATACTAGGTCGACCCGCTATCAACTCTTTCGAGGCGATCCCGCACTACGCGTTTTTGTGTGTGAAGCTCCCGGGCCCAGAGGGTGTTATCACCGTCTTCGGCGATCAGGACCTGGCCAGATGTGCCGAGGTCGGAAGCCGCGTTCCGCATCGCCCGGTGCACGCCCTCCCTGGCACGCTCGGCGATGGGCCCTCCGCCCCTGGGTGGACGCCCAAGCCTCGGCCCGAGGGCGGAGTCAAGAAGGTGTCGCTCCAGGCGGAGGGGCAGTTCATGTCCATCGGCGAAGGGCTCCCACCGGGGGTCGAACGGGATCTGCTCCGAGTGCTTCAGAACAACGTTGACATTTTCGCATGGTCCCCGGAGGACATCAAGGGCGTAGACCGAGCAGTAATCGAGCATCGCTTGGCGGTCCACCCCGACGCCAAGCCGGTCAAGCAAAGGCTTCGGCGTATGTCGATGGATCGGCAGCAGGCGGCCAAGATAGAGGTGGCGAAGCTTCTTCGCGCCGGGGTCATCCGCAAGGTCCACCATCCAGAGTGGCTCGCTAACCCGGTACTAGTCAAAAAGGCCAGCGGGGCCTGGCGTATGTGCATCGACTTCAGGCACTCAACAAGGCGTGCCCAAAGGACAATTACCCCTTGCCGCGCATTGATCAGCTGGTCGACGCCACCGCGGGGTACGAACTCATGAGTTTCCTGGACGCCTATTCCGGCTACCACCAGGTGTACATGGCCGAAGACGACGAGGAGAAGACCAGTTTCATCACACCGCTTGGGACGTTCTGCTTCGTCAGAATGCCCTTTGGCTTGAAGAACGCAGGCGCTACCTTTACCCGTCTCGTCGCTATTGCCCTGGCCGCCCAGCTCGGGAGGAACGCCGAAGCTTACGTCGATGACGTGGTGGTCAAAACCCGGCAGCTTGCTCTGCATGGCCGGGACCTCCAGGAGACCTTCGACAACCTCCGGAAGGCGGGCATCAAGCTCAACCCCGACAAATGTGTCTTCGGGGTGCAGACGGGCAAACTCCTAGGTTTCCTCGTGTCCGGACGGGGCATCCAGGCAAACCCCGACAAAGTAGACGCCATCCTGGGTATGGAGCCGCCCAAGACAACGAGGGAAGTCCAGAGGCTGGCGGGCCGCATGGCAGCACTAAGCCGCTTCCTATCCAGGGCGGCGGAGCGGGGCCTGCCATTTTTCAAGACACTCCGCGGGTGCGATGGATTTCGTTGGGACGGAGATTGCGCGAAGGCCTTCAACGAGCTCAAGGAGCACCTGGCAAGCCTCCCCACTCTGGTCGCCCTAGCACCAGAGGCTCCCCTCCTGATCTATCTGGCCGCGTCAGCCACCGCGGTCAGCGCCGTCCTCGTCTTAGAGGAAGGCGCCATGCAGCGGCCCGTATACTTTGTCTCTGAAGCCCTCCAAGGCGCCAAGACAAGATACACGGAGCTCGAGAAGCTCGCCTACGCGCTGGTCATGGCCTCCAGGAAACTTCGGCATTACTTTCTGGCCCACCCGATCACAGTGCCTTCCTCATTCCCCCTGGCAGAGATGTTACACAACAAGGAGTCCAAAGGGCACATCGGCAAATGGGCTGCTGAGCTCGCCCCCTTCTCCTTGACGTATGCTTCACGAACGGCAATCAAATCCCAAGTCCTGGCGGATTTTCTCGCCGAATGGTCCCCGCCGGCCCAACCAGTCCAGACGCACGACGACCCCGTCTGGACGCTTACCATTGACGGATCTTACGGCGTCGCGGGCGCGGGCGTAGGTGCGGTGATCGTCACGCCCGAAGGACAGTGTTTGCTATACTCGGCGTGCCTTGCCTTCCCCGCTACCAACAAAACGGCTGAGTACGAGGCGCTGCTCTTTGGCCTGGCGAAGCTCAAGGCAGTCGGCGCGAGACGGGTGCTAGTCCGCACCGACTCGCGCTTGGTGGCTTGTCATGTGGATAAGTCATATCAAGCCAAGGACCCTGAGTTGGCCAAGTACCTCGCGGCTGTGAGGGCGAGGGAAAGGCACTTTTTGGGCGTCACCGTCAAGGCCATCCCCCGCGCGGAGAACGAGCAGGCCGACACCCTCGCTAAGGCGGCCAGCCAGCAACTGCCCCCCTGATGGGGCGTTTTACGAGATATTAGTGCAGGCGGCCATCGCGCGGGACAACCGGGACGCGGCACTCGTCCACCACATTGACCGGCCGGGTGATTGGCGAGAGCCCATCTTCAATTTCTTGTAAGGCATCGCCGAGCCGGAGGACCCCGCCGAGCTCCGGCGCTTGTAGCACCGCGCAAGATCCTTCCAGGTGTTCGAAGGGATACTCTACGAGAGAGGGGTTTGCGCACCGCTCCTGCGCTGCCTCTCGACTGAGGGGGGAAAGGAGCTCTTTGCAGAGATCCACGCGGGCGCGTGCGGATCCCACCTGGCACCGAGGTCATTAGTTGGCAAGGCGTTCAGGACCTCGTCCGTCGGTGCCAAGGGTGCCAATGGATGGCGCGCATCATCCGCAGGCCCCCGACGAGCCTCAACCCTATTCCTCCGGTGTGGCCACTGGCACGCTGGGGCGTCGACATAGTAGGACCGCTTGCCCGAGCTCCAGGGGACCTCCGGTTCGTGGTGGTCGCGCTGGAGTATTTCTCCAGATGGCCGGAAGCGGTCGCCCTGGCTAAAGTAACTTCTGCGGCCATACAGCGCTTCCTCTGGCAAAACATCATATGTCGCTTCGGCGTGCCCCGGGAGCTCACGGTTGACAATGGCCTGCAGTTCGACGCCACCCTATTCAAAGACTGTTGTGACAGCATGGGCATCACCCTCCGATTCGCCTCGGTAGGGCATCCCCAGTCCAACGGGGCGGTCGAACGGGCGAATGGCGCCATCTCCGCTGCCATCAAAAAGCGCCTGGTCGGGTTGCCGAAGGGCAAGTGGCCAAGCGAGCTTCACAGCGTTCTTTGGTCGCTTCGCACAACGGTAACGCGCTTGACGGGATTCACGCCGTTCAAGCTCCTTTTCGGCGACGAAGCAGTGACGCCCGAGGAAATCAAGGCCGGCTCGCGGAGGGTCCTCGTCCAAGCACTCGAAGAGGAGCGCCGTGTGTCCTTGGACCTCCTCGACGGGCTACGGGCAGATGCAGCCCACCATGTCGAGAAGTATGTGCGGCAGACAATGCATACTCGGGACCGCTCTATATGCCCGCGGGGATTCAAGCCTGGGGATCTCGTTCTCAGAGTGGCGCTTCAGGCGGAGACCGCTGGCAAGCTGGAGTCCAAGTGGGAAGGCCCGTACATTGTGATGGAGGCATTGCCGAAGGGGGCATACCGCCTCGCCACGCTCGAAGGACAAACCCTCCGGCACACATGGAATGCGGACAGGTTGCGGCGATACTACGCCTAGAAGTAGGACAACAAGCGTAGAGCCACCAGCCCTTCGTTATGCGATGCTCGCCCGCGCAAACGGAAGTTCAATAAAGATTGTTGTTCCCAGAGCATTCCCTATCCGCGCGGAGCAGAACAAAGTCCACGGACTTTAAATAAGACGTAGCGTCGAGGTGTGCCTCCGCACGCGCGAGTCTCCGGACTATAAAGGAAGTCGTAGCGTCGAGGTCCGCCTCCGCACGCACTAGTCCACGGACTTTACATAAGACGTAGCGTCGAGGTCTGCCTCCGCACGCGTGAGTCTCCGGACTATAAAGGAAGTCGTAGCGTCGAGGTCCGCCTCCGCACGCACTAGTCCACGGACTTTAAATAAGACGTAGCGTCGAGGTCTGCCTCCGCACGCGCGAGTCTCCGGACTATAAAGGAAGTCGTAGCGTCGAGGTCCACCTCCGCACGCACCAGTCTACGGACTTTAAATAAGACGTAGCGTCGAGGTCCGCCTCCGCACGCACCAGTCTACGGACTTTAAATAAGACGTAGCGTCGAGGTCCGCCTCCGCACGCACCAGTCTACGAACTCTAAATAAGACGTAGCGTCGAGGTCCGCCTCCGCACGCACCAATCTACGGACTTTAAATAAGACGCAACGGGGGACGCCCTCGCGCGCACCAGTCTACGGACTCTAAATAAGACGTAGCGTCGAGGTCCGCCTCCGCACGCACCAGTCTACGGACTCTAAATAAGACGTAGCGTCGAGGTCTGCCTCCGCACGCGCGAGTCTCTGGACTATAAAGCAAGTCGTAGCGTCGAGGTTCGCCTCCGCACGCGCCAGTCCACGGACTCTAAATAAGACGTAGCGTCGAGGTCCGCCTCCGCACGCGCGAGTCTCCAGACTATCAAGAAAATCGTAGCGTCGAGGTTCGCCTCCGTGTGCGCCAGTCCACGGGCCCTAAATAAGACGCGGACGTTCTCCCTGCGCACTCTACGGAGTCTAAACAAGACGCTAACTCCGCGCATGCCAGGGACCTCGTCCCTGTGCATACTCTGCGTAGTATAAATAAGACGCGGGTGTCCTCCATGCGCGCTCTACGGAATATAAACAAGATGTGGAGGTCTTCCCTTCACGTTCAGCGGCAGGTAACACCAAGAAAGGTACTACTTGGTTTCATTATAAAAGCAAAGGGGTTACATGGTTACAAGCATACGAACCAGTACATCATCCCCCCGCCCTACCCGACCAACCGCTCAGCCTTGGCGCGGTGCGGGCGAACCCGTGCCGTCGTCGCCGTGACGCTAAAGGACTCCTTCGAGCCAGTGGAGGAGGTCCCCCTCCCCATGCAGCGTCTGCTGCACGGCGACCCTCGCTGCATCTTCCCCGAAGCGGCCCCAGATCCGTTGATGGAAGTTCTGCAAGCTAGGCCCGATGGAGCGAATGGCGTCCGACATAACCTCGGGTCGGCCGGGAGGATCCAGTTGAGGATTCGCCAGCTCATGGGTATGTCCGCACCCACGAGTGTGAAGCAGGGCGAGGGCGAAGCACGCACCAAGATAGCCGCAGTGTTCGCCAAACGTTCTGGCGCCACGAAGAGCAACCCCTGCCCCCTCCTCAATCAACCCGAGCGTCTCCGACAGGGCCTCCGGCCCGTGCGTAGTGTCCGGCACTCTGACGCACAGATCTCGGAGGGCCTGGTTCAGAGACTCCATGGCCCGCCACGCCGACGTGGACGCATTTTCCAAGACAAGGCTATTCCCTGCAGCAGACTCCGCCAGCTGGGCGTTCTCCCCTTCTAGGACGGCGATCTGCTGCAGGAAGGCGGTGCGCTCCTCAGCCGCGGCACACTTGGCTTCCGTGGCCTCGAGTTGTGCGGCCGCCATGGCGCCCTCCAGCGCGCGAAGTTCTTCATCCTTTGCTGCGAGAGCATTGTTTGCTTCACGAAGGCTGGCTTCCAGAGCCCTCCGCTCCCGAACACGGGCCTCGTCAAAGGACCGGCTAAGGGCAAGCGTCTGGCAAAAACAACAAGTCAGCAGGCGCCCAGCAGTACCTTGCAAGCTGAAGCGCACATATTTACCCTCATCTCGGAGGCTTGCAGCGCGAGCGCTAGGAGATCCCCCCCGCATGACGACAACATCTCTCGGTCAAGGCCGTTGTCGGCACGCTCTGCGGCTGCGGTGAGGACGCGAAGTATCTCCAGCCGAGGGAGGAAGTCCGCGCGCGCGAGCCCCAACGCTCCAGGATTTACCGAGGCCGCGGCCACGTCAACAGCAACAGACATTTGCGGGGCACCCTGCACAAGGCTTTGGACTTCACGCATACCTCCGTTGCTCGATCCTTCGCCATGTCCGGGAGACCTCGTCTCGCCTGATGTTGGAAGAATGAGCGAGCAGATCGGAGAGAGTCTCGCGAAGTCACGAGAAGAAAGGGACTCACGCCTACCTCCTGCGCCTCTCGTCGCGGTAGGAAGTGGCGCCGTTTCGACGGCCAAGTGGGAGGCGGGCGCCTCGGTGGTCGGCGAGGAGGTCTTCTCGGCCGCGCCAGACGCCGTAATCCCGCGATAAGGCCCCGCAACGGCGTATCGACCCCTCGCTGGCGGCGGGGACTGCGTCCGAGGGCGTTTCGCCTGCGGTGGCACAAGCGATTCTTCCGGGGCAACACCAGCTACGGTTCCCGTCGCCCCCACGGTTTCCTCTGTAGGGGGCGCGCCCTCGCCGGCCGCTGCGGTTGATAGCGCACCATCAACCGTGGTTTTCTCGCCGGGAATGGTGCTCCCCCCGGGTTGGAGAGTTCCAGCTCAACGATGGCCGCGAGCACGGGTTCGTTGGCGTCGGCAGAGGGTGCCGGGGGATCCGAGGCGGTGCGCTCCTCCGAAGCAGTGTGGCCGGGCCCACCGCCGGTCGCACGCCCCATCTCAGCTGTGATAGTCGCCGAGGGGCCTGCGCGGTCGCATACTGCAGACGGGGAACGGGCCCGGCGTCGCGAAGATAACACCCCCGCAGGGCTATCACCGTCCTGAGTGCCCGGAGTCCCGGCGGGAAGCTCCCCCGGCACCGAGCGCTCGGGCACAGTAATGCCTAGAGCCTCGCATGTGCAGTTTACCCGCCCTTGCTTAGCCGCCTTGACTGCGGCCTCGCGAGCCTTGTGCTCCTTAAGCGTGTACGGGCCGAGGAGCGCCGCAACCGCGCGCTCCGCATCCTCTAGCCGAGCCACTGCGCAGGAGATCACGTCAGTCAGGCAGAGACCAAACAGATACAATGCCACGCGTAAAACGTGCCGGGCGACTTACAAGGAGCGGAGGGCGGAAGCAGGCAAGATACGGATGGGCTGAACCCGTCCTCGCGGGGGCCATTCTGTCCAACATACTTTCCCCGGGAGGAGAGGGGCGCCGCCCCATACATTGTGAACTCCTCGGCTAGGTCGCGCAGGCTCATTCGACGGGCGACACCGACAAGACTCTGTAGCTTTCGCGTGTCGTCAGTCTCTGCCTTCAGACTCGGCGTACTGTTAAACGAGATCGGCCCACCTCGGCATTGCATTCCGCTCTTGTCGGTCACGGTGTAGTAGAACCACTGCCAAGTCCAGCCGGACTCCCATTGCCTCGGCGAGGCTGGCGCGGGGAACAACGTCGCGCACGACGCCCGGAGCACGAAGTCCACACCGCCGAAGTTGGACACCGCCCCGTCAACTTTTCGGGGTCGACAGCATACGTCGTGCAGTGTGGCGAATAAGCTCGCGCTGGGACGCCCCCCCTATGTCCGCATCGCCCACGTGAAGACAGCTAGGCGGAGTATTGCGTGGGGCGTCAGTTGGGCTAGCTCCAACTTGTAGGCCCGCAGGACTTCGCCCACGAACAACGTGGAGGGCATTCGAAGGCCGGCGTCGAAGAACGCGACAAAAACAATCGCCTCCATTGCCCAGGGCTTCGGCTCCGTCTTGTCCCGACGGGGTAGGCGAGCCCCATCGCAATCCACGATCTTCCTCTCATCCACGAGTTGCTGCAGCGTCCCTTCGGTCACACGGCTCTTCCCCAGCACACGGGAACAGCTGCCTCCCGAGTGCTCCATGGCGTCCCACCACTTGTTGGCGCGCGAGCTCCCCCGCGGCACCAGCTCGTACTCCCTGGAAGGATGGGACACCTCGCCCTGGCTAGGCAAGGAACCGCTGCGGGGATGGTAGGTGGCGTCGTCATGGCTAGCCATCGCTCTTCACGACCAGGGAGAAAGAAGCAGGGAAAAGAGCAACTGGCCTTACAATTAGCACGGGCGGAAGCAAAGCGGCAGATCAAAAACAAACAAAAAAGCAAGCAAGGGTGCCTCCACCTCAACACTGGCACCTTATAAAGGCCGCTCGCCTCTCATGTGGCTCGAAAAGCAGACAGATCAAACTCGCAGCGATTCGGCTGCCCACGTTTTGGAAAGAAGAACCGCCGGGGCTTAGAGGGCCGTGCCCGGTAGGTGACCAAGCAGCGCACAACGCCTCCACGCCTTCAACACGCGTCCAACTTCCCTGGGGAAGAGGTGAACGGCCGCGGTCATGCAACCGCTCACATCCCACGACGCACCAGTCGTGAGTCGCCGCGTGTCCCACCCGCAGAATGGCAGACGGCACGACGCGACAGCCTGACTTCTGCCAGGCCAGGCGTCGGCGTGATTCCAGCCGCCATTAAAAGCGCACTACCAGACTGCAAGGTCACAACAGCTCCAACGCGCAACAATATCGGCGCCAAGCTCCAATTTTAGCGCGGGGACGGAGCGCGCACGTGCGTCTACTTCGACTAGGCGCCAGCCTCCGCTGCCACCCGTTCGAAGGGTAGGGGACGGAGCGCGCGCGCGTCTACTTTGACTAAGCGCTAGCCTCCGCTGCCACCCGTTCGAAGGGTAGGGGACGGAGCGCGCGTGCCTCGGCTTCGACTAGGCGCCAGCCTCCGCGGCCACCCGTTCGAAGGGTAGGGGACGGAGCGCGCACGCGTCTACTTCGACTAGGCGCCAGCCTCCGCTGCCACCCATTCGACGGGTAGGGGACGGAGCACGCGCGCCTCGGCTTCGACCTAGGCGTCAGCCTCCGCTGCCACCCGTTCGACAGGTAGGGGACGGAGCGCGCGCGTCTCGGCTTCGACCTAGGCGCCAGCCTCCGCTGCCACCCATTCGAAGGGTAGGGGACGGAGCGCGCGTGCCTCGGCTTCCGTTCGAAGGGTAGGGGACGGAGCGCGCGCGCCTCGGCTTCGGCCTAGGCGCCAGCCTCCGCTGCCACCCGTTCGACGGGTAGGGGACGGAGCGTGCGCGCGTCTACTTCGACGAAGCGCCAGCCTCCGCTGCCACCCGTTCGAAGGGTAGGGGACGGAGCGCGCGCGCCTCGGCCTCGACCTAGGCGCCAACCTCCGCTGCCACCCGTTCGACGGGTAGGGGACGGAGCGCGCGCGTCTCGGCTTCAACCTAGGCGCCAGCCTCCGTTGCCACCCGTTCGACGGGTAGGGGACGGAGCGCGCGCGCGTCTGCTTCGACTAGGCGCCAGCCTCCGCTGCCACCCATTCGACGGGTAGGGGACGGAGCGCGCGCGCGTCTACTTCGACTAGGCGCCAGCCTCCGCTGCCGCCCGTTCGAAGGGTAGGAGACGGAGCGCGCACGCGTCTACTTCGACTAGGCGCCAGCCTCCGCTGCCACCCGTTCGAAGGGTAGGGGACGGAGCGCCTCGGCTTCGGCCTAGGCGCCAGCCTCCGCTGCCACCCGTTCGACGGGTAGGGGACGGAGCGCGCGCGTGTCTACTTCGACTAGGCGCCAGCCTCCGCTGCCACCCGTGCGAAGGGTAGGGGACGGAGCGCGCGCGTGTCTGCTTCAACAAGGCACCTTCCATCCCAGACCTCGGGCTCCCCAACCACAAGCTCGGAGGAATTCACAGGCCGCAGGGGACGGAGGGGGCCAAAGGACTCGGCGACATGGCTTCGGCCCTGTGAAGCCCTTCACCATGAGAGGCTCCTGTCGTAGGGGTGGCCCCCACCTAAGCCCAGCAGGCCTGTTAGGAGGTTATAAGAACCAGAGTAACGTGTGTAATGACATAAGTGCCCCTAATGGGGAGGTACGGATGTAAGGGCATAACTGTAAAAGCATACTCCATGTGAATATATATATCAGGATGAGGGGGAGGATGAGGCAGAACACTCCCACCTCTCCACTATCATCTCTCTCTCTGTTTGGTCTGTAACCACAACAACCACGATTCAATATCTCATTAAGTCAAAATTAATTACTTAATTAACATGTGATGATGAACCCAACGTACTACTAGCATGGCTAAGCATACTAAATGTACAATCCATGTGATAACTAGTATTGCATCACTAGATAAATACCCATCCTATAGTGATAATGAAATCATGGCATTCAAATTATCAATTGAGGGATTAATCAAATTCGACAATAACTAACAAGTACAAAAAGGTTTGTAATAAAATAGCAATGCATGATAACATAAAATAAAATAATAAATAAATATATTTAAAAAATAGGTTCAATATAATAAAAAACATGATTTGTCTTAGCCTTAATCAGTTACCAACTCTTGGTCTTCTGATTCTGCTTCAGCTCCTTCGAAAACGTTATCTAACGAGAGAGAGAAAGCGAATGAAACATAAATAAAAGTAAATAAATTTAAATGAACTCTAAAAACCTTAAAACTAGAACAAAAAGATAGAGATCAATTTTTTATGAATTTAGGAAAAAGAATCAGGTCAATCGGAGCTAGGACGGAGAAGAAGGAGCTTTCGGAAGATTTAAATCTAAAGAAAAGGAAAATAGAATTTACTGGAATTATTTTTTTAAAAGAAATTCCTAATTATGATGTCAGCATCTATTTTCTTTTTGGCCAAAATATTTTTGTAAAGGAAAATAGGATTTATGATATCATCACTAACGTGGCGGCTAACAGGGCTTCTAGGGATGACATGGCTTGACACATCGCACCTAGGGATGAGGTGGCAGGGGTGACGTGGCAGTCCATGTGGATGATGACATGGCACTAACACATGGCTTAGGTGGCTAACGTAGCGGACACGTGGCAGAACATGTTGGATTAGGTCTAACATGGCTGCTTGTGTGGCTGGCTGACTCAGCTCGGTCTACAGTTCATGGAACAGAAGTCTTGACATGTGGGACCGCATGTCAGTCTCTCGGTGCATGTGGACCAAGTTCACGGAAGATGAAGGGACACAGCCGGCGTGGTGTGTGCTGACGTTATCTGTGACATCGACGAGACGCGTGGCTCGGGGCGACCTTTCAATGTATGAAGTGTTGCGATGCATCGAGCGAGATGACGGAGGAGGCTGGGCGGATGGCAGTTAGGGGTGAAAACGGGCTGGGTATTTCCCGCCCGCCCGCCCGTATTAAAACGGGTCAAATTCGGGTACCCGGAAAATTATACGGGCATCGGATCCGAATACGGGGTTTTTTGGCGGATACGGTATCGGGTTTGGGAGGTCGGTATCCGACGGATACGGATTATCCGGTATAAAATTCGGATATTACCCGTTTAACTATTCGGGTATTACCTGTTTAACAAGGAGGCTCATAATTCTAGTTTGTTTTTTCAAGATGGCTGTTGCATACATGCAACTGATGTAAGAACTGCATGGAGGAAAATAATTCATTCTCAAAGTTAGATACTCATTCAATATCCTATATGAAAAACTTGTTAGCATACATCTAATCCACATTTAATCCATCGAACCAGGAGCTACATCTCTTCTCTTCTCATAGATTTAAGAATTTGTAATGTCTCTTTTTTAGACGGTGTTCTGGTGACTAATATTTATACAGGGGCTACACCAAGGAGTGAATGAGGTGACATCTTAGTAGCTGTCTTCACTTTTTTTTGGAGACAAGCAGCTGTTTATATTCAGCAAAACATCATTTATTCTCGCGCCCATGTAGATTTTGAACTTTTTTTTAGGATCTTTCTAATTGTTTATTTGTGAAGCATTTTTTTGCTTACAAAAGATGTCTTCAATCTATATACGCTTTTACGAATTGGACTGTGATTTTTGGTTACCAACTTGCTAGCTAGTTGTACAATGGTTGCATTGCTATTGTCTATGTGGTATAAAATGGTTGTTGCATCGACTTGATATCCGAATAAATATTCGTGACCGATAGTGTCCGTATCCGTCTTGGTACGTATTTGTTCCATATTTGTGCCCGACATTATCCGTGTTTGTATTCGTATTCGATACTATCCGTATTCGACCTGAATCCGACTAGAAAATGTGGGTTAGGATATGGGAAAGGTGAGATCCGACCGTATCCGACCCGATTTCACCCCTAATGGCAGTGCGAGTGAATGGCTGAGTGACTCACCGACGGTGACAATCTGACGGAGGAATGACAGGCAAGGAAGAAGACGACGACCACGTCGGTGCAGAACACGAAGGCGACGGTGCAAATGAACTCTGGCGACGGCACACGAGCTCGGTGAGGATAGCGACGGCTTCGAGATGCGGAACAACGGGGGCTATGGGACCGAGTCCGTGACAAGCACGAGTCGACGGCTTGGCAGACACGGATGCTGAGATTGACGCGTACACAACAGTGATACTGGACGGGAACGAAGAACAGTGCAAGGGCTTATCGATGGGCAACACATGGCAGGGCTTGGAGATTGGACGGCCGACTCGATGGACAGTCGGATTGCCAACATGTTGCACAGGGAGGATCGACTAGCCGACGCAAAGCGAGTTGAAAGAAAGGTGGGCCGACACGTGGCACAGCGGGAGTAAATGGGCCAGGAGTTAGGGTTTCGGCCCAAATGGCTTTGGAGGATTTTAGGGATATTCTCAATTTTAGAAATTCCCAAAAATTAAATTGAGCTCTAGAAAATAGCAAATAAACCTGAACAAATTCTAGAAAATCCAGGAAAAATCCTTGAAGCACAAAGAACCCAAATAAAATAATTTCAACAGTAATTGAAGTTTATATTAGTCACATTATATCCTTTTAATTCATAAAAGTTTAATGTAAGTTTTAATTAATTCTATAAAAATCTAAATGCTGAATTTTATTTTAAAAACTTCAAAGAACTCCGAAAAATAGGATGCTATAGGTACACACTTTCTCTCACTCTCCGTGGAGTCGTCACCGGGGAAGAAGATACAGTGCATGGCGGCTGTGGCCTAGAATAGCTGGCACTAGTGGTCGGAGAGACGACGACGGCAAGATCTTCCTTCCCCAAATCTCGGCTGCTTGGATACATGGCTTGTGTTGTTTTTCCAAGAAAGGAAACAAGAGCAAAGGAGAAGAAGAGGGGGGCAACATGGGTATTTTTGAGAAAAAAAATAGACAAGTTTTCATGTGCTAATGGCTGGCTGCTCCAATGGAAGTGGCACGAAAGGGATGCAAAATGTTTTCAGAGGCACAAAACTACAAAAGGAAGAAGTTCGTTAGTGGTATATCACGGAAACCGGTAACTTTGAGTGGCAAATAAGGATTTTTCTAAAAAAAATGAGAACTATCAAAAATATGAACCGGAAAACAGAGAAATATGCTGGTACGAGAAAAGGGACCGTGCACTCATTCAGATGTTGTTTTCTTGCGTAGGATCCAAATGTTTTGGACACATGAACTTCACGACAAATTTATAGAAATTTTATAGGAAATAGTTTAATTATTGCTGGAATTTAGAAAAAAATCCCACTTTCCAAGTGGGACTTCAGTTATACGAGGACTACATTATTTCCAAATGTACTTTTGGTTTTCGATCGGACAGAAATGCGTGGCGCATGATACCTAAGGGGATAAATTGTCAAAACAACACTCATTTATCCTTGTGCAATCATCTCCTTTCTATTTTGACCTAGGGTAAATTAGCATCTTACTTACAATCACAATCATACAAGACAAGCACACGAAATGCACTGATTGATGATTATCTTACAGTCCAGTGTCGCGCGTAGTACATCACTCGCGGCCAAAATAACACTTAAGGACTAATGATTGGGACCAATCGTTGACCACACAACCCAAAGCAAAAATTACTCCTGTAACACACCCCAAAAAGTTATAAATCGTGCATGTTTACCTCCCTCTAGAGGAGGGAAAGGATGGAGCCATGGAAGAGTTGGAAGACACTTTGGGAAAGCAAAAGCGAAGGAGAAACAAATTTAAAAAAAATCAATTTTCTAGGATGAAGGTAAAATGCTGCGTCTTGTTCTCACATGTGTAGAATAGAGGCACGGTTACTGCCTTTACAAGCCATACAATGTAGGTGCTATGGAGTAGCAGTTTTAGCATTCCAAAGAACCTGTGACTGTGAGCGATTTCTTGGCTTTGGGAAGACTATAGATCCTCTTATCATCTCGGTCCCATCCTTGTCCGTGATTTAGACGCACGTTTGATATTTACAACTAACCGATGTTCATGCATGCACCTCTGAAACCTCAAACTTAAACAAAAAACGTAGAACCAAACAATTCAGTTACACCAAGACGCATATCCAAGGAGGCTGCCTGTTGTTTGGCAACAGTACGTTGCCCTCCAAATTTTGCAACCATCGTGTCTTCCGGCTCCTGTCGAGGACGAGCCAAACGCGATCGATGCACGTCAGCATGATTGAGACAACACCCACGATATTCATTCTCGGCATTTTATTTTTAGTCCTCCTGAGATATACGGGTTTCAGGGTTTAGTGTTTTAAGGTGCCATTATTAAAGAAGCATTTACTTTCTCCGTCACGTTCGACGCAAAATCGACGGTTCAGATCAAATCACGCTCGGGTGTTATGCCGCCTGATTGAACAGTAGCAGAGTTTCTCCTTGTCCTTCCTTGCAAATGCATGATAGCCATGCCCTGTACTCATCGCAAGTGCGTCTTGGACCAAAAGACTAGAATCGATTGCCCAAGTACTCCTACACTCCTACTGGCTACTGCCAAGCTCTACAGCCCCATGGAAACCGAGCATTTACCTCCTCTCCAAGCAGTCAAGATCCGCGAAATCCTACACATCGCATTTCATCATTGCATCCGCAAGTTTCTGCAGGGGGGGTGCAGTTTTTGTCATCAGTAAAAGGCAAGAACAAAAAAAACAGAGCAAAAAAACTCTCCTATCACAACATAAGATACTAGCAAATTTTCCATGGGCATCATGGCCGTGGCCCCACAGCGCGGCCTCAGATGCACGCTAGGCGCAAGCAAGCAAAAGCCGAAGGAATGCTCCCGTCTCGGATTCGCTGCCGATACTGACGACAATGCACGGCGTAAGTCACGTAGCTTTTGCAAACTCAACTTGGTTATGCCATGGCTTTCCTAACCATAACAAGATTAAAGGCTTAAAGCCAAGCAAAGCTCGGACTAAACAATGCTTTCTCCGAGCTCCTTTTTCCTCTCAGGGCGTCGTCAAAGCTAGTGTAGCTTTGGGGCATTCTCGCGACCTCTTTTTCCCCTCGCCTCGCCTCGCACACAGACAGGTGATGGGTGGTGGTATTGGTAAACGAAAGGAACAGCAACAAAAAAACAGGCAGGGGAAAGGAAAGGCTGCCTGCGAGGGGAGGGCCAAGGGATGGCAGCGGGTGCGGGGATAAACAAAGCCGAAAGAAATGGGCGCAGCGCGGTTCCCCGAGAGGCAGAGCCCCTCAGAATCATGCACAGATCTGTCTTCCCCACCCACATCGTACGCACGCACATTACTCGTTGCTCTCCTTCGTCTCTCTTGCTAGCTCCACCGGGGCTCATCATGGCGCTGCAACGTGAAGGGGCCCATGCTTTTTCGAGCTTTTCCGAGATCCCATTTTCGTCTCTTCCTCTGCTTTGCACAAGCCAAGAAAACCAGAGCGCGTACTTCTTGCACGCAGACACGTTACAGATCTGTAAACATCTTGTGCGTTGTACAGTGCAGATCAGTGACGGAGCGACCGTCTTGTTCCTGAGGTCACCTCCATGATTCATGCACCGTTCTCATAATGGTAAGCGAGCTGACGTGCATATTGCGAGGCTGTGACAGAGTCAAAGCAAAGAACGTAGGAGTGCCCAATTACAGGTCGTATTGCAAGTCTTGTACAAGGCAAACCGAAAGATGAAAAACCAACAAAAGAGAGTAAACGGACACAGCTCCACGCATGTACATGGGGGAGGTGGCTAAAGGAGCCTAAAAGGAGCTCTTTTCCCACGCCTAAAACCATAAAAGAACTCACTCACACACACACACACAAAAGGTTAAAGATCTGTAGCTCGCTAAACCACCGCCATGTTCTTGAAGCTTTAACAATTTGTACTTGAAGATTCCTCGTCTTTTCGTAGCTTCCTTTGCGAAATTCAGCGCGAAGCTTCGGTCTCGCTTCGTCGAGAATTCCGACGCGGAATTATAAGCATGCAAAACCCCCTCGACTTGGATGTTAGGTTCCTGGATCACTCCGCGACCGCACCAACGACGAGTCGCACTCCGACACGGAAGCTGCACAGCGTAGGTGAACACGTGCGTCAGAATTCTGAACCGCTCGGAGAAAATTAATGGAGGCAAGGAACGAAACGGACGGTGACGTTAAGGCGTGGGCGGTGGGCGCACGTACCACGATGGATGGACTCCTTGCAGTGCGCGATGGCGCTCGCGATGCCGTCCTGCTTCTCGAGAAGCGAGTCATCCCGGCGAGGTGGCGGCGACTGCGCCGCGCGCGCCGAGCGGCTCTTCCGTAGCCGGAGGTCCGTGCCCGCTGCGGCGCCGGGCGCCACCCTCCGCAGCCGCCTCGAGATCTTGCTCAAGTACCGCCTGATCACGTCGCCCGAGGGCGCCCTCTTGGCCTCCTGGTCCGGCGAGCCGTACCCGCTCACAGCGAAGAGTCTGGCCGAGCGCGCGCTGCTGAAGCTCCGGGAGAAGCTGGCGCGGCCGCCGTAGAACGCGGCCTTGGCGGACCCGAAGCTGAGCGCGCGCATCTTCCCGCGCCTGCCCGCGCCGTACCGCGCGTCGGCGTCGCTCGTCTCTGATGCGCACAACTTGAGCGGCGGGGGAGCCGCCCATCCACCGCCGCCGAAGAAGAGGCGCTCGTAGGACGGCGAAGCGGAGCGGCTCCGCTGCAGCGAGATGAGGAAGTCGACCTCGCCGGCGCACGAGTCCTCGGACTCGGAGCCCGACTCGGCGCTGGACGCGGGGGCGGAGCAGCACGACAGGTCGAGGTCGAAGAACGGGCCCTCGTCCTCGCCATAGTCGCACGGGGTGGCCGGCGCCGTCGCCGTCGCGGTGATCGTGGACACGGCGCGGCGGCGGAAACGCCGCGCCGCGAGCAGCCGGAGGACGTGCATGAGCGCGCGCCCGTGCTTCGGTTCGGACGTGTGCGTGCGCGCTCCGTCCTGGCGGGGTGAGCTCGGCGTTTGGGATTTTGGGGGGTGGTGGTGGCTTTTAAACGGGAGCGGACGTGTGTAAGATTGATTAAAGAAAGGCTCGGGTTTTTCTGTGTTTGGCGGTGTGTGCGCTGCGGTGTGGGGTCTCGGCACGGGGATTTGGCCGTTCCGTGATCCGTCGCGTCGGGTGGTGCGTTCGCGTGCGCCGTACGGGCCGCGGTTGGCAAGCGGGTGTGCGTGGCAGGAGCGGTCAGGATCGCCCACTTTGAGCCGTGGTTGATGGCTTTATTAGTTTTGGATTACCCTGGGATCGAGGACCTATGGCCGTCGACAGCGTGCAGACTCTTGCCCTTTGGCACGAGAAATTTTTGCCGGACGAGTGATGCATGCCGTAGTTTGGAGAAATTTTGGGTGCCGTCGAAGGCATATTTTAAGCCAATACCGTTTTTTCAGGGCTCAAAGCTACGTATCTCATCTTGCGTATGCTTCGATTGCGCGTTTCTGGAGGCAAAAAGGTAAACGCCGGTCTTAAAATGACTACACCAAAAATCAGCGAAGCTAACAGCGATGCTGCGTGTGATGTTGCAATCAGTGGGCAGCCATGTCAATGTTCCGGATTTTACTTTTGTCTCTTGCTTACCAACCTGAATTCCGGAAGATGCCTACTGCTTACCATTTCGCATTTTTTTTCATGTTGAAATCTATAAAGTAGTAGTGCCAACAACTTACCAACAAATTAAGCAAAGTGAATATCTTCGTACATATTTTCAGGAAAAAAATCTTCGTACACGTGTCCAATCACACGCGCGCACTCTGAAATGCTTATCAACCTTTTTTGAATTTTTTTGCTCACATAAGTTACATTTTCTTTTCGGAAAAAGGTGATGCTTGATGTTTATAACTCTTCACCTCATGATGGATACTAATGACTAGCGACACAAAAGTTGATGCTAACAACTATCCATACAAAAGAAAAATCGCATTTCCCGTTCATCGTGCCAGCATTATAAGATCATGGGTACATACATGATGACATTTTTGGTTCCTGGCCCCTGGGACTATTTATGAACTATGCATGGAAAAGACACGAGAGTCCAACCGGGGGGCCATTCCGGGGCCAAAAACGCAAGGCCACACACCACAGAACACCACAGAAGCTTCATGAAAGTCTGCGAGCTAGAACAAACATAAGTTTGCAAAAGAGGGGGAGGAGTGGGCAGCAAATGAAGCAGGCTGCTCCACTCGATGAGTGGCGCTGCGAGATGGGAACTGACGACTGCAACAGGGAGCTGCAGCGCAGTGCCGCTGCAGACGAAGCGCAGCACTTGATGAGTCCAAGTCCATGGTGCAAGCTTTTACAGACTTTTTACCCCGCGGTCTTCCCTTCTCTCCTCGTCTGGTCCAACCTATCTACAGCAGTATCGGGTCAAAAACAGCAATTATTTGGCTTGACCGAGCCGGTCGTGAAAACTGCCAGCTTTCTTCTGTGAAAATGTTTTTACCGGGTTTAAGCCCCGCTATTCTGTTAATGACGTGCTGAATTTCCCGTTTGCTAAAGGAAGATGTGACGTGATGGATCATGGATGACGACTTTTTGCGCTTGATCTTGGCGTTCTGCGTCAGGTCAGGTCAGGTCAGGTCGCCCCTGTGCAAGAGCCCTTGTCCGGATTAGAACGGAAACAGCAACCTCCTTGCTTGAAGAAAAATAGAAGATCCAAACTGGATTCGGTGGTGCGCATGTGCTTGACTAATATATAGTCTAATCACCGGAGCATGTAAAGCGTCGTCTTTCATTTCCTGCAGGTCTCACACAAATGTGGTTAGTTTTTTGGCCGTGCTGCTGCTGTTCGTGAGAGTCAGAGACTGCATCAGTAAGAAGGAGCTTTTCTAGGGTTAGATCCTATTTCGTTTCCATAAAATTAGTATCGGATAGGTTGTATATGGCGCATGTGCACAAATATTTACATAAGACCCTCTCCCACCTCCTTTTCTCCCCCAAATCTAAGCACATCCAGGAATCTCCCTCTACCTTTCCCCACTAATGGCACACCCGCCCTCGTTAGTCACAGACCGCGTCGTCGACTTGCTAGCTGCCGCGCAACAATTCTCTCTATCGTCGCCGGCACCTCCGTGTCGCCTCCCTGAGAATCCTCGGTCGACGCACAAGGATTCTCGCTGTTGCCGCCGGCATCTCCGTGTCGCCTCCTCGAGAATTCCCATCGTCCCCGACCCAAGAATCGGCATCGGCACCAACTGGGTTCGACTTCCCCACCTCCTTCCTTAGCTCGGGCACCGCCCTGCGCACACTCCATATACCCAAGTCATGGTCGAAGTGGCGTGGTAGTGGCGCCGTTGTCAAAGTGCTCATGGTCATGGGCCACTTCAACCATGGCGTCACGACCACGGCCACTTCAGCCTTGAGATGGGGATTCTCGGGGAGACGAGCAGAGATGCCAACAGTAGTGGAGGGAATTCTTGCGAGCAGTCCGACAGATCGATGCCATGGTCTATGGGAGACGGTCTTGTGTGGATATTGGTACGCGTACATCATATACAACCTATCCGAGGCTGACTTCATAAGACGAAATAGGAACAGGCAGAGCTCCACCACTGAAAAAATGAATCTGGAGCAGCAGATCCACCAAAAACAGCTCCACCGTGAATCTGGGATCCACCATGGAGCTGGACAAAACTGTTTGGCTTGCACAGCAGCTCCAGATCCACGAAACTGAGTTTTTGGTGGGAATGGCCTGTTTTGCCCATAGGTTTTATGGTGGTGTGGGATGGGGTGTGTAACCAGTGGTAAAAGGTGGGTAATTACCACCCAACTTCACGAGTAGATACGAAACAAGGTTTCATGGAGCACCCCTTGAGGTGCTCCATGGATTTCATGAATCTGGAGCTATATTCAGTATTTTGGTGGATCCAGATTTCGTGGAGCTGGAGCGTTTGGGTAAAAATTCGTGGAGTGGAGCTATTTTTGGTGGATCTGGAGTTGGTGGAGCTCTACACTCCACCAGCTCCAGATCCACCTAAAAGGTGGATCTGGAGCTGGATTCACCGCGGAGCAGCTCCATCGTGGATCTGGGATTCGTCAAAGTGTTTGGTACAGCTCCACCTCCCTCTCTATTTCACTTACACCTGGGCCCCACGCGTCAGGGGGCAAAATGAAAAAAACCCCGGCCGGCGCAGGCGCGGCAGCGGCCGGCGGGCGTGGCCCCGGGCGGCGCAGGCGAGGCGCACGGCGGAGGCGGGGGAGGCGGCGCCGGCCCGGGAGGAGGCGGGGGAGGCGGCGTCGGCCCGGGGGGAGGCAGGCGGACGTGGGGAGGCGGCGCCGGCCCGGGGGGAGGCGGACGCGGGGAGGCGGCGTCGGCCTGGGAGGAGGCGGGGGAGGCGGCGCTGGCCCGGGGGGAGGCGGACGCGGGGAGGCGGCGCCGGCCCGGGAGGAGGCGGGGGAGGCAGGCGGACGCGGGGAGGAGTGGAGACGGGGGAGACGGGGAGGCTCGGTCGCGAGAAAGAACAAAAAAGAACGAACCGTTTTTTGTGTAACCAGTGGCAGTGGTGGGTATTTTTCCCAACTCCACCAAATTTGAGTTGGTGAAGCACCCCTTGAGGTGCTCCACCAAATCCATGAATATGGGAGGGTAGATTCATTGTTTTCGTGGAGCAGATTCATGGTGAAGCTGCTGGAGCTAGAAGTGTTTGGCTAATAAAATTGAATCTGAATCTATTTTTTGTGAATCTGGAGCTGGTGGAGCTCTGCCAAACAGGCACTAAATCCGAAGAAGCTCCTTCCGCATCAGTAAGACAATACCACAAAAGTTTGCGCAGTGTTTTAAATTTTTTGTTCTAAAGTCGGGCATCGCGAACAGTTCCAACGGGCAGGTACGTACGTCTGAAGCTAAGGATCTTTTCCGTGGAAATGCAAGCAGAGCAATAAATAGATCAAGGACGAATGTCATACCGTTCTGATAAAAACTTAATGGCTCAAAAGCTCGTCAACCACAGACCACGAAAAGTTTTTTTTTCATGGCAGTACTAGCAGATACTCCTGTCAGTTAGAACTGTTGGTAGACTCAACGAATAATTTCTGTCCATGCAAAAAAAAAGAGAAAGTCCCAGCTTCGCTCATTTAGCTTCAGCCTGTTTTATAATTCTAATTCACTTTTTTAGATTTTTTTTGCATTTTTTGTGTTTATTTGCATTATTCGTGATGGGATAACCCATTTTCTATTTTTAAATTAATTACGCTAAAAAACTACTAGCTGCAACAGTACAAAATAAGTCAACTATAATAAAAAAGCTAAAATGAGCACTACAAGTCATTTTAGGTCCCGTTTTGAATATTATAAAAACGTAAGGAAATGGAAAAATGCTATGTCTACCGAATGTGGTGTTGGGAAGAACACAAGAAGTTCACAGGCGAAACCCAACAACATAAATATATAGTTTTGGAATGTCGTGGAATCATTCAAGAATTTATTACACATGAATGGTTCAAAGGATTCGTTCGGATATTCTACTGGGAAAATTTTCAAAGTTTCAAAAAAAATTGAGGGAAACAGTTGAGAGAGAGAGAGTAAAACCATCAGTCGTCCGAATAGGCCGTGGTTAAAAAATTAACAAGAGATGTTTTTTAAAATTTTGATTACACGCCTAATCTGAGCAGTCGAATTATCAATTGACCATGAAAAAATGGATTCAGTCCATACAGCTAGAGCCTGACTACAGCTAATCTCTGTCCTTTTAATCTATTGTACCCTTAATACAAAATCACAGCAAACTATACTGCAGTCTACTCCCAGATAGAATGTCTGGTTAACTTTGGGAGACAACCTGAAGTAGTGCTTTGATTTGAGCGAGAAGACGAGACGAATGGAGGACTGGTGCTCCTGCTACAGGCTCCTGTTAAGTTTGGCGTCGAGCCGTCTAGTATCGCACTGCCTGCCTGAACCTGTTCAGTCAAGGGCCAAGATAAATGACAATGGCAGGCCATGCTAAATGGAGACAGTATCCTAAGCCAAAGGAGAAACGTCGTCTTATTCCATGAACAACTCGCTACAGTTGTTCTCTTCCTACACACTTGTCTTGCATTAGGCATTTCGCCTCGGTGACGTTGACCAGTCCACACAAAGGACCAAAGTTTTTGGTTTAGAATTAATGACACAGTCAGATGGTGGTGCGTACTGCGGCCTGAAGCGCAGTAACTAGAACGTCCGGGTTTGAGGTTTCGGCACCAGCAGCGCTTCGGTTTCTTGCTTTTTTTCACTTCCGGTCAGTCGGGTATATTTGTTGTGCTATTCTAGAACTGTTTAAACATATGGCTCTTTCGCAATATTTTTTTTAATTTTAGCCCCTACTGTATTTTCAAAATAGATCCCCTCGAACCTAAAAGACGCGATAAACTATACATATTACCTGCCGTATCGTCCTTGCTCGTGGCAGTCGGCTCCTACCGAGCTGCCCATGAGCGGAAGGTCCTTGCTGAGCCGAAAATTCACACGAGCAACTGCAACACGCACTGTTCACAATTGTAGCACACTGCTCATACATTAATTAGTGACTAGTTAGAGACCGTGCGTTGCAACGAAGTCATAAAAATAGTGAGACGAAACTTAGTGTCCGGCCAACTTTTCACATCAAACATTAGAGAGCAAGTGACAGAGATAGAATGGTGGCCAGAATGCGCGAGGAGATGGGGAAAGTGGAGGGGGTGGGCGGTTGTATCCTGAGAGAGAGGAGGAGAGAGACAAATGGTCCAGATCAAATCGGATGGCTGAGAAGAGAGGAGGGTGAATGGACCAACCACCAACTCACACTTTTATAATAGTAAAGATAAGTATAATTAATTAGTAATAATAGTAATTAATTAGTCCTAATTAAAGTGCTACACTAATAGTATTTTATTTTTGTTGCTTATGGAGGTGGCCACGGAAGCGTAGGGCATGTTAAAATAATAGGAGTCAACATACACATTTTTTTCCTACAACGTTTGTCTCTACTAACCGTACAAGCATGCATTTATTGTCCGAATGAGTTAAAAATTTTACACAAGACTTTCACTTGAACGGGTAACGTACCATAGAAATTTACCACTGGAATTCATTTCATAGTGCGCAACAAAAATCATGGAAGGCAGAACATGCACTTTCACCTACTCCGTCTGGCTATTTCAACCCATACAAGCGAGCAGTTGTTATGCGAAAGGGCTGATAATTCCACGTTGTAATCCCACTTGCACCGCTAACATGGCATAGAAATTTGCTCTAAAATTCAATACATACTGTGCAACAAAAATAATGGAAGTCAACACACATATTTTTTCCTACGCCGTTCGTCTCCTCCAACCGTACTCAATGATTATTGAGCACTCAATGATGTCACAATTAAGAACAAGTATCCGTTGCCAAGAATCGATGATTTGTTCGATCAGTTAAAAAGGAGTAGGTGTGTTCTCTAAGATTGATTTGAGATCTGGATATGATCAGATGAGGATTCGCAAGGAGGATATTCCAAAGATAGCGTTCTCTACTTGCTATGGATTGTATGAGTTCAGAGTGGTGTATTTTGGTTTAACCAATACCCCAGCATACTTTTATGTATTTGATGAACAAGGTGTTTGTGGAGTATCTAGACAAGTTTGTTGTCGTATTCATTGACGACGTCCTAATCTATTCCAGAGATGAGAAAGAACATGAAGAGCATTGGAGCCTAGTGTTGCAAAAGCTTAGAGAATGCCAGCTGTACGCTAAGTTCAGCAAGTATGAATTCTGGATGAAGGAAGTTGCTTTCCGAGGCCATATCATGTCACTTGAAGGAGTTGCAGTTGACCCTAGAAAGGTTAAAGATGTGCTTAACTGCAAGTCGCCTACCATAGTGCCGCAAGTCAAGAGTTTTCTTAGTATGGCAGGATATTATCGTCGCTTTATTGAAGGATTTTCTAGTGTAGCCCAGCCGCTTATGCAGCTATTAATGAAAGAAAAGAAGTTTGTTTGGACGCCGGAGTGCGAAAAGAGT
Source organism: Dendrocalamus latiflorus (assembly GCA_017311315.1). Taxonomy (NCBI): domain Eukaryota; kingdom Viridiplantae; phylum Streptophyta; class Magnoliopsida; order Poales; family Poaceae; genus Dendrocalamus; species Dendrocalamus latiflorus. The sequence goes on from CM029663.1 coordinate 26,915,691, forward strand.
TTTCAGAAATTGAAGAAATGTTTGACTTCCGTACTCATGTTGGTATTACCAAATATCAGCAAGGATTTTGAGATCTATTGTGATTCTTCTAAAAAAAGGCTTAAGATGTGTGTTGATACAAGATAGAAGAGTGGTAGCCTATGTGAAAGATCAAGCTCCATTTAAGTTGATTTTGGTGTTAATGACAAATGCAATTATGACATTATGATATTAATGACATATACTTTATAATGTTTTGGTGAAAATGATAAATGAATTTATGAGAGTAATATGTTTATTTGAGTTTATCTTTGGTTAGTCTCATTTGGATGAAAAGGTGAAATCAAAGAGGTATGCATTCGAAATCGCTTTCTCATTTTCAAATGCATTCCTTAGATCCAAAATATAGATTGAACTCCTCAATTAGTGTAAAATGAATATGTGCATATGTCTTCACTATATACACTTGTATGCACACATTTAGGGGGAGCTCTCTATATATTTTGGAGTTTCATAAGTATTGATTCATGCTTCTTTTAATATGCATATTTAGGATCTTTACTTTGAAATACATTCTTGAGTATATATATATCTTGTGTAGTTCATATATACTCATGTGTAATCGGGTTGTCATCTAGCTTCTCCATTATGTGTTGATGGATGAACGATTTATGACAACCGGATAAGTAAGCTTTATTTAAAGCTTATCTTAGAGTATACATTTGTTGTGTACATATTGTATACTCGCAAATCAATTTAATATCTCATTATTTGTTGAGATTGTCATGAATTACCAAAATGGTGAAGTTTGGTAATCGATGACAATTGATTTGTGGACTAACGGTTTCCATGAGTTGGATGAATAGGTTAGGTTCCACAAATGAAGATGACTTGGGATGACTTCATGAGTTGAAGGTCATCAAGTCAAAATTGATGAAGAAGAGGTAGCTTCATGTGTTGAAGGCTATCAAGACGAAGGCTTCATGTGTTAAAGGCCATCGAGAAGAAGATGCTTCATGTGTTGAAGCATGTCAAAGATTGATCATGTGTTGATCAAGTGAAGACCATCATGAGTTGATGGTGTTGATGAAAAGAAAGCATCATGAGTTGATGCATATCGAGACGATGACCCAAGGCAAAGGTATGACTAGCTAGGGCTAAGAATTTGTTTCTAGTCTTTTACCGGTCTTGGTGTTTGGTTGGAAGACCGGATTGCTAGTATAGGTTGCCGTACTATTAAGAGGGGTCATGTCTAGTAGTTTGAGTCTCATCATGTGTTGATAGCTCAAACCTCACCACGTCTAGCTCATGTGTTGAAATCTTTGCAACATGAGACTATGCATTGCGAATGTATTTTGCAAGTGCTTGAAGTCCATGTTTTCATTCTTTGTGATATGAGGCTTATATTTGCAAATGTGTTTTGCAAATGGTTGAAGCTCATATATAATCCTTGTGGCATGTGACTTAGGTTTGCGAATGTGTTTTGCAAATGTGAGAAGTCCGTGTACCTAATCCTTGTAGCATGATCTAAGTTTGCAAATGTGTTTTGCAAAAGTTGGAGATCATGCATTATCCCTTGGCATGGTCTAAAATTATTTGTCGCTATTTCCTTTGATATTAGACCGTGTAGTGACTCTTTGGATTTCTTGTGATTTCTGCATTGATCTAATGTGTTTGAGATCATGCAAATAGGTGGTTTGTGTAGCCATCTGAATAAGCTTTCCATAGAGTCCAAGATCACTCAATTCCGACATCGGAGTCAAAAGTTATGACCGTTTTTCCGAGTGTCGTCTGTGCTGAAAAACCGGAAAACGGAAGTACCGCGATTTGTACTGCGGTAGTTCCGGATTTTGCGGAAGTTCCGCGATTTGTACTGCGGTAGTTCCGATTTTTCCGGTAGTTCCGCGATTCCGGAAGTTCCGGATTCCGAGCGGAATATTTTTTCCAGAGAGCGATTTTTTGAATGACTTAGCCTCGGGAAAAACGGTAGTTCCGCGATTTGTACTCCGGTAGTTCCGGTTTTGCTGAGAAACGGCTAGTTTTCTGACCGTTGGCGAGGAAAGCGGAAGTACCGCGATTTGTACTGCGGTAGTTCCGTTTTTCCTGTTTTTTTTAGGGATTTGGCTCCAACGGCTAGTTTTCTTGTGTGGGGTATAAATACCCCCTTGTGGCCGGTTGGAGATGTTGTTGCTTGACCTATTCCTGAGTTCTTGAGCTAGAGTGAGGCTCTCCACTCAATTGTGCATGTGTTGCACTTTGTGAGAGAGGAGAGGTGTTCTAGAGTGCATGTGTTGCATTTAGAGAAGGACTTTGTGTCCGAATTGAGCTTGTGCATTCGTTGCACGTGGTGAGAGTCAAGTGAGGGACTTGGCTTGTTACTCTTGGAGTTTGCAGACTCCTAGACGGCGTTGGAGGCGTCGTGCACGGTGATCTTCTCAAGAAGCTTATAAGAAGACCCGGCGAAGTTGTGAAGGTCGGAGCTCACCTACCCGGAGCGGGAAAGAGCTACCACTAGTGGATTGGAGGTGTTTCGGCTTAATTCGTGGAGCCGGTCCGATTCGTTCGGGCTAACCTCAACGTGGACTAGGGGAGACCGGCAAGTCTCCGAACACCACGGTAAAAAGTGATTGTGTTATTTGTGGTTTGTTTTCTTGTGCTCTATTTATATTCAAGCAATTTACATTCATAGAATTAAATTGATTGCTTGTATATCTAGAATTGTAAACTTTGACATAGGTTAGAATTATTAGTGCACTTAGGCGTTCTTGCTTGACTTAGGCGCTATTTGAGCTAAACCAAATTGAATTTCGCTTCCGCATTATATACTTGGTTTAGGCAAATAGGAAAGCTCTTGAATTGATTAGTATTAATTTGTAGAGAATTTTTAAACCGCCTATTCACCCCCCCTCTAGTCGGCCTCCTCGATCTTACACTATGCCTCTTGACAGCTAAGGCCGCATGAAGAGAACTATTCTACACATGACTTGGAGTTAGAGCCGAAGTGCATGCTTTGAAAATTTGGCATCATTATCTCATGGGAAATCATTACGAGATCTATACCAATCATAAGTCTGAAGTACATCTTTACTCAATCTGACCTTAACCTCAAGTAAAGGAGATGGTTAGAGCTGATCAAGCATTACAATGTGAGAATTCATTATCATCTAGGAAAGGCTAATGTAGTGGCTGATACGCTAAGTTGAAAGAACTACTGTAATACCGTGATGATCAAAGAAAGTCATCCAGCTTTACGTGAGGAGTTTTAGAAGTTTAGCTTGGAGTTGGTTGAGGAAGGGATTCTAGCCACAATGGAGGTGAAGCCAACATTGGATAATCAGATTGGTCAAGCACAAATTGATGACAAGGGTATTCGAAAAAACAGGACTAATCTTAGCAAAGGAAAAGCATCTGGATTTACTCAAGATGAGCGAGGCATGCTATGATTCAAACAACAGTTGTGTGTGACAGATAAAAAGAGTTAAAGGAGTTACTACTCAAACAAGCCCATGAACCTTTGTATTCAATTCATTCGAGCAGTACAAAGATGTACTAGGATGTCAAGGACAAGTATTGGGCCTAATATGAAGCGTGAGATAGCAGAGTATGTTGCATTCTGTGATGTGTGTCAGAAAGTTAAAGCCGAGCACCAGAGACCAACAGGTTTGTTGTAACCATTAAGAATTCCTAAGTAGAAGTGTGAAGAAGTCAGTATGGACTTTATCACCAGATTATGTAAGACCAAGGAAGGATTTGATTCCATATGGGTAATTGTGGATCGTTGATGAAAGTTGCCCCAGTGACAAGCTGGCAGATCTGTACATGTCAAGGATTGTAAGATAGTGTCAGATCGTGGATCGCAATTTACGTTGAGATTTTGGAAAAGTTTCCATGAAGCCATATGTACTCATTTGAATTTTAGTACAGCATACCACCCTCACACAGATGGATAGATAGAGCGTGTGAATTAGATTTTCAAGGATATGGTAAGAGTTTGTGTGCTAGACTATGGAGCCAAGTGGGACAGATGTTTACCTTTTACAGAGTTTTCCTACAACAACAGCTATCAGACCACTATGCAAATATCACCATTTGAAGCTCTTTACGGTAGAAAATGCAGAAGCCCTCTTAATTGGAAAGAGACCGGGGAGAGTCAAGTCTTTGGTCCAGAATGTCTAAAAGAAGTTGAGGATAAGGTCCATCTAATTCAGGAAAGGCTAAAGACAGCTTAGACTAGACAGAAAAGCTATGCGGATACCCGTCGACGAGAATTGAGCTTTGAGCCAGGTGATTATGTGTATCTCAGAATTACGTCGTTCAAAGGTGTTAAGATGTTTCAGATAACAGGGAAGCTTGCACTATGGTATGTTGGTCTGCTCAAGGTGTTGAAGTGTAAAGGAGAAGTTTATCAGTTGGACTTGCCTGCAACCTTCAGTGGGATACATGATGTTTTTCATGTGTCTCAGTTGAAGAAGTGTTTACGAGTGCTAGAGAAGGCAGTGCTAGTGGAAGCTGCTAATCTTCAGGAGAATTTGTCTTACTAGGAGTACCCTAGCAAGATCTTGGAAGTGTTAGAGTGCAGGACAATGAGCAAGGTCATTCACTTTTGCAAGGTCCAGTGGAGCAACCACTTAGAAGAGGAAGCAATTGGGAGCATGAAGAGGACCTCGGAGCGGAGTTTCCAAACCTATTTTCTTAGCATTCCATAATCTCAGGGTCGAGATTTCATTTAAGGGGGTGGTTTGTAATATCCCAATTTTCAGAGTTTATTTGAAGCCTTTTAAAAGAAAATTCACCATTTGAATTTTTTAGAATTAATTAAAGCTTAAAATGATTTTTAATTAATTAAAAGGATTTAATATGATTGCATAAAACATCAACATTTACTAAGAGTATTTTATTTGGGTTCCCTGTGCTTCAAATATTTTTCTAGAATTTTCTGTGGTTTTTTGGATTTATTTGTTATTTTCTAGAGCTCAAATGAATTTATTTGAATTTCTGAATAATAGAAAACCCTAAGAAATCCTAAAAGGCTACATGGGCTGAAGCCCAATCCCTTTGGTCCACTTCACCCGCTGGCTTGGCCCGCCCTCCGTTGGCTACATGTCATGCATCCACCGCTCACCGCCCCATCCGAGCCATAAGCCGCCACAAGTTCCCAGCCATTGGATTCTCTCAGCTGAGCCACGTCTCGTCCATCTACCGTGTCATGTGATGTTCATCGTCATTTCCATTCTGGTCTCGCACCGCCGTGTCTCGATCGGACACCACCGCCATGTCGCCTAAGGAGACCTCAACGTCCATGTATAAAAGCCTACCAACGCTCTCGCTTTTTGCATCCTTGCAGCCGCTAGCTTCCGCCAAGATCACTTGTGCACCGCCGTCGAGTCCATTGTCATTCTCACTATTGCCATCGCCGTCGTTCTCTATCCAAGCATCAGCTATGATCGTCGTCTTCGGCCGTTGCCATTGACCTCCTGCCAACAAGTCGCACGACGTCGCTGCTGTCCCAACTTCACCTGAACCACCGTTAGTGAGCTTTGTTCCATCGCCTACCTCGCCGTCCGTAGTCACCGCCATGCTCAATTCGTGCGTCACCTCTTCGCCAGCCGAGGCAATGCCTCGTTTCGTGAGCTGCTGTGTCACTCCGCACCCACACCCGATCGGTGATTCATCTTCTTGGTGAATCCCGTCCATTATGCACTAGTCACTGATAGCCGGGTCTCGCTTGTTAGATCCGCTGTTCCATGAACCCATGAACCAAGCCACATCAACAACCACGTATGCCTTAAACCGACGTGTCCACCATGTGTCAGTCGACGTGGGTTCCACATCAGTCAACCAAGCCATCCCTAGTGCCACATGTCATGCCATGTCAACCAGCCACGTCAACCCTACCTTGCCACTTGTCTGCCAGCACTACTAGATTTTCGGCCTAATGCCACGAAAGAAATTGCAATGCCACCAATTTGGTTGTAATAGGTAGGACTTATTGCAACGTTTTTCCAAAACGGTGGCAATAGGTGGACTTTATTGCCACTATTATATTGCATTGCGATATTCGTGAATGTCGTTGCAATAGGTAGGTGTTATCGCAACTGTTGTAGGGGTGGCCCAACCCCCCGTGACTGGCCCGTGCAACTAGTCCAACATGTAATAGGCCCAATAGTGTAGAGGAATATACCAGTGTAAATATACCAATGTACCCCCATCCCTTGTAAGTACTAAGGGGTAGAATGGGGATTTCCCATTCTACCCCACTCATATATATAAACCCCCAGGAGGGGCAAAGGGGGGGACATCCTCTCATTCTCACCAACACTCCCACAGACTTGGCTCTCCTCTTCCTCCTCTACTAGTCCCCTTCTTTCCTGTTTGGCCCGTAGCTACAACAGCAACCATTTTGAAAAAGTGTTGCAATAGGTTGGATATATTGCCACGACACTCTTTTGTTGCGTTAGTGTTGATTTTCGTTGCAACTATTTGCTCCTATTGCAACCATATATAATTTCGTTGCTATTGGGTGATACTATTGCCACGATGTTTTTCGTTGGGATAATTTTCAACGGCGTTGCAGTAGGTAGGTGCGTATTGCAACGAAAAACTAAATCGATGCAATAACATATTTATATTGCCACGTGTAAATTTTGTTGCTATAGAGTAGTGTGTTTCGTTGCAATATGGTATTCTATTGCAACTCTTTTGTTTCATGGGCTTTTGTTTAGCTATCCAGTCATGCAGCAAAAAAATTATGAAAGTTGAAAAAATGGGAAGCCACCTAGGAATCGAACTAGGGACCTCTTGATTGGTAGCCAACGCTCATACCACTAGGACACGAACACAATTGTGATTATACGTGGAAAATTTTGTACCTAAACAATAATAAGTGGAGTCTCCGTGTTGGAGTTGAAAAGCCTGTAAGGCTTACGGCCGTTTCCTTTTTGGAGTTGGTGTCCGTGTAGGTGATCGGCTGTTGGTATGGGGTGACAGTCGGTTTTCTTCGTATGTATAAAAACATGGTGCAGGGGCTGCTAGAATTGTGAAGGCGTGCTGTGATTGAGCGAACAAGAGAAAAAGAGGCTACGGCAGTTGTTCTAGTAGTGCAGCCATTCAGATCGAATAGATTGAAGAAGAAAAAGCGGCGGCATGTGAGCTATCGGAGAAAGAAAAAGGGCTCGGCGAGGCTTTTGGGAAAACGCGAGAGGGAGCTAGTGGCTGTGACGCGGATACGCTCATGTCTTGCACTTCTCAGTTAAATATATTATTTAACTGGAAGGAATTATTGAACTGTATTAAATATTATCAGGCCCATACTCAATCTGTATAAGCCTAAAGTGAAGATGCGTTTAGAAGGTCTCGTCGACACTAGTCGTCCATCACTTCAAGTGTACAAGATAATGAGGACATCTCGACTGGACCGATTACGCGAGCACGAGCTAAAAAGATTAATCAACAGGTGAACTCACTCTTAATTAAATATGGCTTTAATTTATATGAGAACTGGCTACTACCTAATGTTAGTATTTTAATTATTCTCAGATTTGTACGAAATTAAAGCCTTGGAGAAGTACTATTTCAAACATCAAAATTGTGCACATTCCATGAAGCCTAGTCCCAGAGAATTATCTAGTCGCATGCATGAAGCCATCTTGCCATGGAGAATTATCTAGTCGCATGCAACGTGGAGCTATCATGAAGAATGGAAAATTTATCTAGTCATGCATGGTATCTGGACGTGAAGACTTCAAGCCACGTTTTGCCACATTTAGCTACATGATTAGTTCGGCCAATAAGTCTCGGTTACTTGACCGACTGTGACTCAGTTTCGGTTAGATCCGATTTCGTTCCGAGTCGTTTCTTTTATTTTTATTTTGTTGCCTTGTTGCGTACGAGCCGGCTTTCTCCGTCTTGTGGAGACTGGTTTATTAAGGCTTGTATACCCTCCTGTAAAAAGGAGACCACCATGAAATAGATCTATTATTTTTCAGAGAGAGTCATGCACTTGTTCCTCCTAGAGTTTGGCATATGATTGTAACCTAGAGGGGAATCGGGCGTTCTTCCCCGTCGTTCTTGTAATTCCTTGTGATTGGCCAGAGCGACGACGCGTCTACTTGGTGGTCGGGTAAACGGGATCACGAGCGTGTGCACGTCAGCTTAGCCACCACATCATCAAAGCCAGTCACCAGTACACTATTCCGTGAGCCAAGTCTACCGTAGACTAGCTATTTCATGCACCGGGTTTATATCATAATGAAATTTCTGATTTTCCAGTATTTTCTTTAGATTTGATTTTTCAAGAGCTCGTTCTTCTCCATCCTAGCTCCTATTGACCCGATTCTCTTTCCTAAATTCATTTAAAATTGAGCTCTATCTTTTAGTTCTAGTTTTGAAGTTTTTGAAGTTTATTTGAATTTTATTTGTTTTTATTTGTGCCTCGTTCGCTTTCTCGTTAGATCACGTCTTTGGAGGAGACGAAGAAGTAGCAGAAGATCAAGAATTGGTAACTAAGTAAGGCAAAGGCAAGTCATATCCTTTGATAATATTGAACCTAGTTTTCAAATCTATTTATTTATTATCTTGTTTTAAATTAAGATGTCTTGCTATTTTAATACAAACCATTGTACCTGGTAGTTATTGTCCAATTTGGTTAATCCCTCATTTGATAATTTGAATGCAATGATTCCATTGTCATCATAGGATGGGTAATTATCTAGTGATGTAATACTAGTTGTCACTTGAGTTGTACGTCTTGTATGCTTACCCATGCTTACAGTACGTTGGGATCATTATCACATGTTGATTAACTAATTAATTTTGACCTAAGAGATATAGAATCGTGGTGGTCAGTCACAATTATAAAATTTGTGTGCCATGACATGGGTGTGTCATCGGTGATGGTTATACAAAATGGTTTTCACTTGGGTGAATGATCGTGCAGCAAAAGGGGAATTGTGGTCAGCACTTTTGGGATGTGGATGTTTCGCCTAGGTAATGTTTAAGGACTTAACTTTGTACACCATTAATCTGAGCCTTATCGTACAGCCACATGTACATCATGGGATGAACCTCACCAATTAATTTGTGATATTTTAATTTCAGTTCTGTCATTAGGATGAATACGGTTTGACAGTAGTCATGTATCCACATTAAGGTTCAGATAGAAACATTCGGTCGCTACATGCTAAACAAACTCACCAAACGCTTTCTGCATGGTTATCCGTTCGGGGATGAATCTACTCAACGTTCACAGTACTATACAGCATTCGGCAGCGCTAGTAACTCCTGTGTATGTTTTGACATCATACCAGCCATATTTCCGGGGGAGTTGCGGCCCGCGCGCCCCCTCCACGTCGCCTCCCCACGCGCGGCCGGGCGACGGGTGTCCCCCGGTTTTTGGTACGGCCGGGGGAGGCAAATCCCTCCACTTTTTTCAAAATTACGTAAAGGTCCTTTTTCCTCGCGAAAAGGTCCCTGCGCCCAGTTTTTTTCGAAAAATTTTTTGGATGGCGACCCGCGGGTTTCCAAAATTACGCACAGGTCCTTATTTACTTACGTACAGGTCCTTGCAGGTCCTCGGTTTTTTACGGAAAAGTCCTTTTATTTTTCCGAAATTACGCGCGTGTCCTCGATTTTTTTTGAGGCTCCCTGCGAATTGCCGTCTCTTTTGCTTCGGTCCACACGGTGGCTGGCGTGGCGTGGCGCCACGCCTACGTGGCTAGTTAGTTTAACTCTTCGATGTATACATCTCTCTAGCTTGGCATGCTTTTCTGCAAGTAAGCTGACTCACTAATGGGGCTTGCTGATTGTTTGGTAGTCCAAAGAATGTCATCTAGCGTGACTGTGATAAGCGCAGGATAGATTTTTATAGTCTACTTATATAAAAATATCATAATGGCTTAGATACGGTAATCTCACAAAAAAGTTTTTGTTCGTGATAAGCTCCAGACTGGTTTCAGCTTAGGTACAGTCGTACTCGTACAGAGCCCACGCAGAAAGTTAAGTGTGGATCCAATCAGAGGCTTGATCTTTGCAGCATGCTAGGTGTATGCACAATTAAGAAGGGCATGTATAACATATGGAAAAAAAATGCTTTGATAAAATTTGTAAGGAATAGAGACCTTAAAGATGCTGAAGCGAGTAACGTTCATACATCGTATTGATTTCTCAAAAAATAAAATGTATGTTCACATTGGACCTTAACAAAAGTCTTTCGAGTTTCCTCAATGTATGAGCCCATAAAGTGAATTTACTTGATGAGGAGGCCTTTGGGCCGTGTATTGGCCTAAAAAGATTTTACTTCTCTATTCCTATATTTTTGTTTAGAAGGCTGAAACGTCAGAGCAGAGACGAGAGAACTGGTGAGCTTCTGGATTAGCAGAGCAGAAAAACAAAAAGGATAAAGAAAAAAAACTACTGCATTTGGCCATTGCCCAAGCTTTGTCAGTATGCCCAGAATGCTCAAACCTTCGGTCACTTTTTTCTTACCCCTGTTGTCCTAGTAGGCTAGCAAAAAGGCCAATAGCCATCAACATTTCAGCTTCTGAATACGCTATAAAAATGGCAGGAAGCCAAAACGAGACAAGGTAAAGAGCAGTGAGCCAGTGACAGGGATGGCAGTATGACACTAGTAGTGCAGCATTAACGTAGCAGCGTCACTGGTGTAACTTGCGAGTTTCCAAATAGCCAAACCAAGCATCACCAGCTACACCATGAACGGTGTAGATCCAGATCGGTTGAAGTCATGCAACCAATACACACTGCTGCGCACAAAATGATCATTTGATCAAGAATCAGCATTCAGCATCATCTCCATCTCGGTTAATTCACATTGTTGAAGGCAATAGCAAACAATGGCTGAATACTCTATGAAATCTGGTAGCGCACGCTCGATGGCTAGCTGTCCCATTGCACTGAATGAAGCAATATTGCTTGGTTCCGAGATTTCCCGTGAAGCCAATTGAATTCAAGCAAATCCTCAGTTCATTTACTCCCTTTCTCCTCCATCCCGTGACCAACATTTAATCAGCCTTTCATTTCTGCGCCCCCTCCGTCTCTCCACCGCTCTGACACTATAAAATCTGCGCCCTCTGCCACTTCTTCCCTCCATTTCCAACTCCTATACTAAAACGTGCAATTTTCTAAGTTGCAAGCTCGTTGCAATGGCTTCTGTGCTCTATTATGCATCGTGGATGGTCGTGGTGCTGTTGGTTGGCGCCCGGCCGTCGTGCCGCGGCGAGTTCACGGTGGTGGTGCCGGACACGTCCGCGGCAGCGCTGGTGGATGCGCCGCAGACGGGGTTCTCGGACCGGGCGCGCACCGACCCGGCCGAGCAGCGCGCGGTGCAGGAGGTGATGGCGGCCACGGGCAACGGCTGGGCGTCGGCCATCGCGGATGTGTGCCGCGGCCGGTGGCACGGCATCGAGTGCGTGCCCGACCGCGGGGACGTCTACCACGTGATGTCCCTCTCCTTCGGCGCGCTCTCGGACGACACGGCCTTCCCGGCCTGCGATGCGGCGAGCGCCACGCTCTCCCCCGCCGTGCTCGCTCTCCCGCACCTCCGGTCACTCTTCTTCTACCGCTGCTTCTCGGGGAACCCGCAGCCCATCCCGGCATTCCTCGGCCGCCTCGGCCCGGCGTTCCGGTCTCTCGTGCTCCGGGAGAACGGTCACGTCGGTCCGATCCCGGCGGAGCTCGGGAACCTCTCGGGGTTGCGCGTGCTCGACCTCCACGGCAACCACCTCACCTCGGCCATTCCCGCCACCGTCCAGTCGTTGACCAGCCTCCAGCTGCTCGACCTCAGCTACAACCGGCTCGCCGGCCAGGTGCCCCACTTCAAGTTCCAACACCTCAGCATCCTGGACCTCAGCCACAACGCCATGCAGGACCGCGTCCCGGCGAGCCTCGGGCAATGCCGGTCTCTGCTAAAGATCGACCTCAGCCAGAACCGCCTCGCCGGCACGATCCCCGACGCGCTCGGCGACCTGCCCGACCTCATCCTGCTCGACCTCAGCCACAACGCGTTGTCCGGACCGATCCCTGCCGCCCTCGGCCGGCTGTCGTCGCTGCGGTCGCTGATCCTCAGCGACAACCGGATGCAATTCTCCACGATCCCCGGCAACTTCTTCACGGGGCTCAAGGCGCTAACGACGCTGGCGCTGTCCGGCATGGGGCTGGAAGGGTCAATGCCGGAGTCCATCGGGCAGCTGGGCCAGCTCCGGGTGCTGCGGCTGGACAGCAACGAGTTCACCGGCGTGATACCGGCGAGCTTCCGGCGGCTCGAGAGGGCGAGCGAGTTCCGCGTGGACGGCAACCGGCTGGTGGGGCCGATACCGTTCGACAAGGAGATGATGTGGAGGCTAGGCAAGAAGCTGCGCGTCGGCGGCAACGAGGGGCTGTGCTACGACGCCAAGCAGGAAGGCCTGGAGGGCGTCGTGGCGCTGGCCGGCGTCGCGGACTGCGACAGCGTGAGGAGCCGCACGACGCAGCACTTGGGCTTGACGAATAGCGGTGGACGCGGCCGTGGTGGCGCCGTGGCTAACGTGAGCTCATCGGCTGCTTCTGGTTGCAACGCCGTTGCGGTGTGCGTTGGGAGTTGGCATATTTTCTTGGGCGTTTTGGTGTTTCTGCAGCTTGCATGGTTGGATGTTGGGCTGTGGCGACTGGTTAATCGAGGGTGAGTTGTATGGTGTAAAGAGTCCATTTTTTTTTCGAGAGGAATTGTACAAAGTGTTCTTGCTCATTGAGGTGACATTTGATATTTCGTTTGCGACCTCCGTTTTGCAGGGTACTGTGAAATTTTGATATGAGAGGCCCATTTGAAAAATGTCAAAATCTCAAACTTCTTTGCGTGTTTGTATTGTGCATGGCAGAGTTTGAATGTTTAATAGAGCCGAACTGACTGTAACCAAGTAACGTCTACGCGTCTACTGCATGTGGTCCCGGTCCTTGAGTAAAAGAAGGTGATGGACACACTGCAGATGGGGTTTTTCAAGGTGTGATCTATTAATTAATTATAATATATATTACAACAATCTTATTTATATTGGTTAAAATCGTACGTAAGTATTTTTCTATATAAATTTCTCTATAAGATATTATTATTTATAAATCAAAGCTGAAAACCAATTATACAGGATTTTTTAGCTTACAATTTATAGCTTTTAATTTATACTACAGCAACTTATGCCGGTTGCAACAACAGCTACGGCTATACCAAATTCTTGTCCTAGTTCAGTACACAAGATAACGGATGATTTTAGCTTGTACCTGGTCCCTGGTGGGGCTAGAATTGTCCATTGCCTGTGCAGTTATTGCACACATGTATTCGTCGTGTCAAAAATGGAATGGTCTCAATAAAGCCAGGAGGCTTTCGGTCCTACACAAATGTGGTAACATGATCATGACAACAAACAGAGCATGGACCATTTGAGGCTAAGCTCGCACGTAACATTTAGAAATTCCTAACGATATGTTGTCATCGTTGTTACAGGTTATCACCGACTATTGCCTATAGATAGCTCTAGTGGCAGACATAGGATTTTTTTAAGATGTGTATTTAGACTTCAGAGTTAAGTTCTTTGGGTACAATACGTTGATACTGTGACAACCATTTTTTCTCAAAACATCAATACAACAATACATATACATAGATATAATAAAAATACAAAAAATAGAAATTAATGATTTCTTATGAGGAAATAAGCGATGTTAGGTGAGCATAATGACATGTATCAAGCAACAAATTACAGAGATTAATAACAGTTTCATACCTTGCTGATCCTATCTTTTTTCTATTTTCCCGTCAGTAAGAACCCCCTATTTGAAAGGAAGATGCATGTTCCTTCCATAGAGTAAAAGATAGTAAAAACTAGCATGTAAACATATGTAATAAGGTTCCAACTAACTGTCCATTGCCCAAGACAAATATTGTATTTTTGTATAGCATCCATTATAAAAGAATGAAGAAAGAAGAGGCTAGACTCCAAAAAGAATCAGAGCCAGAGAAGAGTAGAGCAAAGCAGAGTAGAGCAGAGAAAGAAAGAAAATTAAATAAGTTGAGTAGGCAGGGCACACCTAGATTTGGAGAGATGACGACAGCGCACTACTACAAAAAGGCTAATACTAGACGTCTTATCATAAACAGTTAACCAAAACCGTTAGTATTAAATACAATCACAGACAATTTTGGTTTAGCAACCATCTGTGTTACTAGCAGCGCTAAAAACCGTCCATGAAGAGATAATATCACAGACAGTTCATGTTGAAAACTGCTATGAAGTATCACATACTGTTTTTAACAAGAACCGTCTATGATATTAACTCATCATAGACGGTTTGTATTAAAAACCGTCTGTGATATTTCACCGACCCCTTTATTCAAACTTTCATACTGAATCAGCATCGTGACCTCTCAACTACTAATCGGTTCCGCCACCCAAATGCCCTTATATATGCTGCCCACCCACCTCCCCCAAACACTCTAAACCGAAGCACCGCCTAGCTCCCCCAAACCGATTGAAGCGTCGCCTTTCTCAACAACGTCGATTACCTCCCCGAGCTTCTCTACCTACGGTTGTGATGCTACAGTTCACTGCATAAGGCACTCTTGTTGTAAGAGTGTCTTTTGTAGTATCACCGTCATGACACAACAGTGACGCTGCCGCCGCCTCTCATTCATCGCCGGTGATATATATTCCCCATCCAAAATTGTTGGATGGCTAGGATTTCGGCCATATAAATCTTGATACTTGTGCGTGTGAAATTTAATTGTTGATGCCTTAGTTCTTGTAATGATTGATAGATGGCTAGGGTTTCAGCCTTTATTGAAATTCATGCTTTATTGTAGGATGACAACATGGCACTAAAGTTTTATTGCACAATGATTTTGTTCTTATAAATAGGTCTGTTTTGGTTCATTTGCAGAGGATGTTGATGAACTAAAGGATGCCTATTTATAAGAACACGAGAATGCAATTATAGGCGGTTCTTAACTATAACTATTTATGATAATAAACTATCACAAACGACTATGTTTAAGAATTATCTGTGATATCTGACATATCACAGACATTTTTTTGAAAAACTGTCTATGTTGTAATTTATCATAGACGGTTGGAAAGTCGTCTATGATAATCACCTGTTATCACTGACACATAAATTTAGATGGGTCAGAAACCATCTGTGATGACGATTTTGAATCGTTTGTGATGACTCTTTCTGTGATAATGGCGGTGAGTTGGAGGCGTTTCTCCCTTCCCAATGCCACGCTTCGTCTCGGGCGCCATGCTACTCCCTTCTTGCCGCCCGCTCCTTACCTCCCTGTTCTCCGCTTCGCTTTGCCCACGATGCCTCTCTGCTCGCTCGCACTGCCGCTTGACACATGCTTGCCGTTGCATTATGGCATTGCGTCTACCGACTGTCGCTTGCCTCCACAACCTGCGCCCACCGGTTGTCGCTTGCTTCCGCATCCCGTGTCTCCGCCGCTCGCCATTCAGAGGCCAAAGCCGCTCCCTACACAAACAACCACAAGATGAGGGAGTGAACAAAGGCTAGGGTTTAGTTTGTATCTTTGCCTCTTTGGGCATGTATGAGGAGGGCTAAGGTGAGAAGAAAAATGGGCTTAATGTGTTGCATAGGCCACACGCGAGATATAGGAGAGTGGTAGTCTGATTTCATTTGCGGGCACAAATATATAGTTTTAACCCAACTAACAGTATATACATTTAATATATCTATTACGTACCTAGTATTGTGCAAAAATAAATTAGGTGTTCAGCTGAACACCCATGACCTATGGGGATCCTAGCTCAAATGTTAATAGACTTGGTTTTTTGCCTTATGAATCATGGATTTGAATTCCACCACCCACACATTAAGGTATTTTAGTTGTTTGACGATTTAAATATAATTTCATCACATCTTATCACGTTTGACAAACTCGGCTATGTACTATGAACAACTCTTATTACTCTCAGGAACAAAGGAGTGGTATATTTTTAGCAAAGAAAGAGTACTTATAATATCTATCTTATTCTATTTCGAGAATGAAAGCTACATCTGATTAATTAGTAACTGCAATGGCGTAATTTGGTTAGGGGTGAAAACGGATCGGATAGTTTCCACTGGATCCGGACGGATACGGATACAGATTGTGTCGGATCGGATTTTTTTCGGATAGTTCTCGGATCGGATACGGATACGAATACAGTAAGCCTAGTATCCATCGAATACGGATACAGATAATCCGGATAATACGAAACCGAATATCCGAGATTTTAACCTTGGGAGAACAGAAGATTATATTTTCTTTTTGGGCGTTTAGATCGCCACCCACCTTGGGAGCTTGGGCGTTCTGTTGGTCTTGATATCAATCACTCACTCCACAGAGCGAGCGGATTTCTTGTTGATTTTTGATCAGCTTGGAGTTTTGGTGAAGAGAAAAAGGTGCATCTGTTCTTGCTCGAATCCGTTGGAAAGATCCCGTCGAGATTCAAGAACCAACCTTTGCGCTTCTGTTAGATTTTTTCGCCGAGAAATTCCTCCTAAAAAAATTGAATTATTTATGTATTTTCGTTAATTTTGGATGTATAGTTTAAGGGGTTTTCATGTTTCGATAAATATTCGTAACCGTATTCGTTTTGATTCGTATTCGATCCGTATCTGTATTCGATATTATTCGTATTCGAGTTATCCGTATTCGTATCTGTATCTAAAAAAATATGAATACAAATATAATAAAAACATTATCCATCTGTATCTGATCCGTTTTCACCTCTAAATTTGGTGCACCCTAATCAGCCCCTCACCCAGCCAAACGAAGAGCATTCATGAGCTATAGGTAGGGGTGTAAACGGATCGGATTCGGTCGGATATTGCTTAAACCGTATCCTAACCCATATTTTTTTTTCGGATTCGGAGTCGAATACGGTAAGATCGGATACGAATACGAATTCGGAATATTCGGAGTTTCGAATACGGTACCGTCGGGACGGATATATAATGGATTCGGCTCGGAAACAGATAATATATGCGGATAACATAGGCTCGGAGTTTCATATGGCTGAACCTTTTTTAGCTTATCTTCTTTTTTTCTTGATGGAATATCCCATATTTTATTGGATTTGTTGAAATTTATTTGGATTTTTCTAGATTTTATTTGAAAGCCAAGAGCAAAAAAACTTATTTTAACTATTTTTTAAAAGCGAAAAATAGTTTATGTTATTTCCCTAAGTTCTCCTAGATTTATAATATTTTTTGTGCATTTTCTGGAATTTTTTGGAGTTATTTGCATTTATTGGATTTGTGGGAATTTATTTGGATTTACTAATGGGCTGATGGGCTGAAAATGATGATTTGGCTGATGGGCCGGATATCCGAAAAATATATCCGGGTATTATCCGATTAAATTCCGGATAGTATCCGTATCCGTCGGATAGTCCGCTCCCGAATCCGAATCCGTATCCGAAAGCAACTATCCGAATCCGACAATTATCCGATGTGACTATCCGAATTCGATCCGACTCGGATTCAACGATCGGTCGGTCGGGAAATATCCGATCCGTTTTCACCCCTAGCTATAGGGCCAACAACCAGGATTGCCCCACGGCAGTAGTACTTGCAACAACTCCCCATACGACTTCGATTCTGGTCTTCTGGTACGCTTCTGGTTGGAACACCAACCTGTAGGACTTCGCTTGGCCCCGCCGCTTCCCATTCCGTTCTGGTTGTTCCCACCAAACAAGAACCTGTACGAGATCGGAGGAAGAGGAGCAGAGGGAGGGAGGCGAGGCGATGCAGCAGCAGCCGTGGCGGCCTGGGTTCGAGCCTGTCGGGTTGGGTGAGGACCCTGCACCCACCACCGTCGACGAGGCGTCCATGGAACGAAGCAAGAGCTTCGTTAAGGCCCTCCAGGTAGGGCGCCGCCGGCTCGGATCCGGGGGATCCCGCCGCTCGCTGAGTTCGTTTTCGTCTGAATTGGTGTGCAAAGATCCGGATTTCCCGGGGAGCCGTGGTTACTACTAGCTCGCGGTTCTTGGTTAGGTTGGCACTACCTGCGTTTCTTGCGCGTGCAGGAGCTCAAGAACTTGCGGCCGCAGCTCTACCCGACCTACGAGTACAGCGAGAAGTCGTACCTCCACAGCGAGCAGAAGCAGATGTGAGATATTCTTTCCCCTCTTTCTCCTGCAATTCCCAGCGCTTTTTTTTATTTTGCGATTACAGGGAAGACGGACACACACTGACACACGCACACCACACACACGTGAGTGTGCTCCATTGTTACACGCCTAGATAGACAGGCCACGAATAAATTCACAACCTCACAAAATTTCTATTGAAACACACTGTGTGCGCGCGTAATAGGTAATCACCAGGCGGTCAAATCCTGGTGAGTGAAGTCATGCACCACAGCTCCACCACCACACTAAGAGGACTTAAAAATGGGCTAGACGGGTTCGAGACAGTCGAAACGAATATAAACAAGTTTAACGGTTTTTGGGTGAACGGTAACGGCTCAGGTGAATAGTACTGGGTTGGTGCTATCCCTAGCGGATCGGGTTTGATGAACATGACGTGTTTGGGCTGGGACTACCGGGCTGCATAGTGTTGGCCCGTCAGTGAATAGTATTGGCTGGCCTTTGAATAGTATTGGATTGGCCCAGTTTGGCCGACTAGGCCAAGAGTCAGCTTGGCTTGGCTTTGCCAGCCCGCTTTGGCGGCCCATGAAGCACATGGCCTAACTCACTTCACCAGCTCGCTCCCATGGTGGCCGAGACAGGAAAGGCGGTGGTGGCACTAAATTTGGCGATGGTGACGGCGACGACGGACAGAGGCGAGCGGTGGTGCAGCGAGCATCTAGGAAGGGAGAGGAATTCATTTTGGGTATTAGCATGGACAGAGATGGAGTGGAGGTGGCTGGTGGTTGCGAAGCTTGGCCGAAATAGGGGAACAATGCGGTTACGCTACAACGGCGATGCGGACAAATTGGCGAGGGCTTAAGCATCTAGGGAGTGATGGGGGTGCGGTGGTGGTGTCGGCTTGGCTCGAGATAGTCTGAGGAGGGTTGGCAACGGTGGTTGTGGGTGGTGGAGAATGGCGCACGACAACGACGAGCTAGAGCTGGTGAAGCTAAGCAAGAAGCTAGGGGTTAGCTTCATAGTGGTGAGGCGAAGCTATGGATGCGAGCAGTAGGACTGGAATAGAGGCGGAGGCGAGGAATCGAGGTTAGGCTCACAGGTAAGAAATTAGGCATCGGCCTTGATGGCACGACGCGGTCGGAGTTGGGGAAGGAGAGGTGGCTGTGAGTGTAGGGCGGTGCGGAAAGATGGTGATGAAGTAGCGAGGCTCGGCTAAATAGGTGGCGAAGGTGGTGGCACCAGTAGCGGAAAGATTATTCTCATTTTTGTCACTTTTAATATCGAATGAATTTGAACTTGAAATTTTATGCATAGCTAGAGTAAATTGAGAAGTACATCTAGATTTTTTTTTGAATTTTCCATATTAATTTGGTGTCTAAACCATGGATGATTGCATGAGTGCACTACAAAAGTTGATTGCATAGCATATGTTGCCCGAGCTAAGAGCTTTTAATTTAACTGTTCAGCTTGATAGCTTGTAAAGTTGGCAAGCGTGAGAATCTGTTGATTCTGTTTTTTAGAGCCTCATGAAACTATTTCATTGGCAGATTGTGAGTAAGATTAAGACAGAATGCCCTCATGTACCACTTGTGCTGTATATAAATGGAAATGGAGGCTTGCTCAAGCGCATGAAGGACGCATGAGTTGATGTTATTGGGCTTGACTGGACAGTGTACATGGCAGATGGAAGGAGGCGCCTTGGTAATGGAATTAGTGTACAAGGGAATGTGGACCTAGCATATCTATTTTCCCCATTACCAGTATTGACTGATGAAATTTATAGGTTAGTTAAAGCTTCATCATGGACTTAATTTATGCTCTTTTGAATTTTTTAAAGATACACTTGGGAACAATTTATCAATGAAGCCTCCCGAGGTTCTCTGTCCGTATTATATGTTCTCTTATCATTTATTCGTATTACGTCTTCACATCACTGATCTTCTTTCCTAGTAATACCATCTTTGATCCTCTCAGTTCAGCTGTACAGTTTGTGCAGCTGATTTCATTCCTGAAGCTTGTCTTCAGTTGCCTACCAATGAAATTATCTGTAGTGTTCATCTTTAAATGTCTTCAACTCTTGGTTGTAGAAAGATAACACAATGATCACCTCACATGATCTTGGGATGTTGCAGTCCCTTTCTGCATCTTGCCATTAATCTTGTGGAACATGTAAAAGTGTTGCAATTAAGCCCTTGCGGTTTGTTTTATGTTGCATAGGACTTGTATCAGTTGATGCACAATCATCTAAGTGTGCTGCACCTTCCACACATTATTTTCCAAATGCCATTCTAGGATCAGCACTAGGAACTGCTAATGATTGTATTGCCTCATTTTCTACTCTGCAGGGTTGTGAAATCAACTTGTCCAAAAGGTCATATTCTTAACTTGGGCCATAGTGTTCTTGTAAAAACAATGGAAGAAGCTGTAGCGCATTTCTTTGATGTCATGAGGAGTGTTCTTGTAAAAACAATGGAAGAAGCTGTAGCGCATTTCTTTGATGTCATGAGGAGCGTGAGATATGACACCCTTTTCCAAGGTTATGTTACTGAAGAATTGCAGCCTGTTGCTTGACAATGGCCAATGGCAATGCCATTTTTTTATTAACTGATCTGTTTGATCTGTGATGTATCTTCTTACTGTCTGCAAGCTTACGAGCTTAGCACCTACTTTTTTAGAGCCATTCCTTTTGCTGGAGCTGTTTTATAGATACCATGGCCAAACCAATGCAAATTTATTCATTACTTATCTGATTAATTCATTCATACATCTGCCGAACAAAGAAAAGCATGCCAGTACTCAACCTGGTTTTAGAAGGGAAGCTGGAGTGGATTCAAGTGCGTTGTTCAATTTCTTTCTTTTTAAGCTCCTTGCATTGATCATTGTTCCAGTTAGGATGAATATGTTGCAGGTATTGCAGCTTTGTTTTTTTATGTGTTAATGTGCATCATATTTTAGGTACCTAAGGATCATGATCTGGACTGGTACCAATATTTTAACCTACCAGGCTGCCATGCTTTAAATGTAATCAGTCCTAGACCCATCTGGGAAACTATTTGTTGCAGTGTCAGTTAGCCAATGTGCTGACATGCTGTCTAGGTTTTAACATATCACAGATCTCTCTTTCTGGTCATCTGTCTGGGTCTAAAAGGGTGGTGTAACGAGTAACAAATTTTATGGCACTTGCATTATTCATACATGTGTCATCAAATTGAGGCCATTTGTTCTCTGAATTCCTCTTATTTATCTTATTAATAAAGCCAACATTATATAAACATCATATGTTTTCCCTATAGATTGGTTGATATCCTCTTTAAGATGATAAGACTGGTGCCTTTTATCGCTGCTCACGACTAAACTTTTAACATGTCTTATATTTACAATCATGTTAAAGTCCCATTCTGAAGTTCCCAAAATTGATGATGGTTGAGACTTATTTTCTCACAGCATGTGATCTTGCATGTTTTTCCTCCCTCTTTATCCAATTGAAGTATGTAGTTATAATATGTTGAGAATTCGTGTGTAGCCTCCCTGAGATCAGCATATCATCAGGATGACAGGATATGCTTGCTTGGACGGGATATATGAGCAGTCTAGAATTGTGCAACTAGTCTGATGTTGTTCTATCTTCCAGGGTAGCTCAAGTTGAGATCTACCGTCTACTGGATGCCACTGGTGCGTTAAAGATGTTCTTCTGCTCTGCAGCAACTGTCGGCAACTTAACTTTCTGATGTTGTGGGTCAACCGCCCTGATGTCTTGATCAATCAAATATGAGCGCCTTTTCAGACACAGCACAATGGAGAATGGGCCATATGATGTCGATTTGAGTGGGGCATGAGCCTTGTCCAATTGGATAGCTTTTCTACCGCCCTAATTGATGGTACGATTACCGTAGAAGCTTTTCATTTAACCTTGCATTATTAGCACTGGTCCATGCGTGGCCGTAAAGAATTGCGAAGGGGCTTTGTCGGAATGATGGATGACGCGTTGTGTTTCCGCAAACTCTGCCTTCTGGGTTCCCATTGGTTTTGAATTGATGGGTTGATTGTTTTTTGTTATACATGATGGAGAAGATCTTGTTGGATGCTTTGTTATTATTTTTGGATTGCAATGATTAAACTGTTTGTTTGCTCGATTGTGAAGTGAGCTGATGTGATTCTCCACCTGTAATAACAGGATTTAGTTCAATAGCAGATCAGAATATCAGATTAGTTATGAGTTATGACGATCTCTAGTTCTCGATTGCTCGGCACATATGATGTCAGGTGCCATGCAGATACCAGACAGGTGCCTCTTTCTATACACACTTGTGCAGCACAGAACCCTGTTATGTGCTTGTTGTACTGTTCAGCTCATCTGGATCTGATTAGTTGGGAACCCAGGGAAATTTACCCATGTTTGTACACGCATATGTCAAAAGAACAAGCACCGAGCTGCCGAAACGTAAACCGAAAGAAACATGAGCCGTGTGCAATTACGTGAATAACTTTGATTTGGGTGTAAAATCAACATAAGGCACTGAAGATTGCGCAATCGCAATTCTTGGTTTAGTATGCCGGCACTTAAAATTTCGAATTCACGTTCCATTTACGCTTGGTCAACACAAAAAACAGGCATACCTGACAAACTATAAATTAATTGGAAACGCCAAAAGTGATTCTCTCTTCTTTACTTTGTAGCGAGCAACAGCCAGTGGATACGTTTGGTTGGGAGGTTAATATATTCCAAACTACAAAGATTCATGTACCAACTAAACTTTAATCAACTACTCCCATCCAATTGGAACGCAATAGAGCAATTCCCGAAGCTACGAGCCTAACATACAGGCAGCTGCTTTTGATCCAACTTTGTCGAAGGAAAAAAACAACCTACTCCAGCAGTAGCCCTCAAAACAAGGCCTCTACTTTTTATTTGAGGGCTCTCCCTACTTTTGAGAGCTCTATTTTTTGGGCTACACTCCAGCAGGAGCCCTCAAAACAGGACCCTCAAATTCATTCTTAGAGGGGATGATACATAGGACTCACCCTCATACTCATCCTACTTTTGAGGGCTGAAGGGCAAAAAACTCACTCCAGCAGGGCCCCTACTTGAGCCCTCAAAAATAGGGGCTCCCTCCAGACCCCCCAGGAATGAGGACTCGAGGGGGAGATTTAAGGGCCCCCTACTTTTAAGGGCTCAAGTAGGGGCCCTGTTGGAGTGAGTTTTTTGCCCCTTGGCCCTCAAAAATAGGATGATGGCTCAAGTAGGGGCCCTGCTGGAGTTGCTCTCAGCGGCACATCTGACTGCTCCTTTGCCGGCCTGGATGCAATGCCCATTGTGGCACAGCTGATAACAGAACCGCCAGGCCTGTTCACTTTTTGCTCTGGCTAATAAATAATACCAGTGTAAAAAATCTTATAGAGATAAATACTTACGTACGATTTTAATCGATATAAATAAAATTAATATAGTGTATACTATAATTAACTAGTAAATAAAGATAAATACTAAAAAATATCATAAAAAACAGCTTTTGAAAAATAATAGAAACAGGGTTCCGTTGCCCTGCCAATCTCTCTTTTCCATGTACCCCACCGCGCCGAGACAGACTTTAGGGGCGAACGAATCATAGCTTCCTTTTCCCTGACGAATCCTGCCACTTCTCAGATTCCCTCGTAAACCATAATGACGGCATTAAGCCACTCCCGAAATCCCGATTAATTATCCCGTCCCGTGCATGGCGGCATGGCGCTTCCCCGCTCGCCTCGCCTTAAACGCCACCGGTCACCACCCTTTGGTCCTCCTCCCCATCCCCATCTCTCAGGGGGCTTACCACGAACGAAACAAACGCGACTCCTCGCGAGTCTTCCGCAGTCTGCACACTCCAGCTCTCATCAACCGCTCCGCTTCTAATCGCTAGCCATGGTCGTTACCCTCCAAACCCTAGGCTGAACCTTAGCCATGGGCTCCCTCGACAACGGCGCCGGGCCGGCGGCGGTGGGGAGCTACAAGCGTGGGGCGCTGCCGGTGCAGCGCTCCTTGGCGAGCGCCGGCGGTGCGCGGAGGCTGGGCGTGAGATCCAGGCTCGCGCGGTTCCTGCTGTTCGAGAAGGTGGACTACCTCCAGTGGATCGGCACCGCCGCTGCCTTCTTCTTCGTCACCATCGTCTTCGTCGCCTTCCTCCCCGGATCGGTCGTCGTCGAGCGCCCGACGATGCTGCTCCCCTCGCGGCGCGCCGGCGGGGCCCGGGCCGGAAGAGAGGCCTCGCTGCCCCGCGGCCTCGGGAGCTTGGAGACCGACGAGGGCCTATCGTTCGAGCCGACGAGGCTGAGGGAGAGGTGGGCGAGGGAGCGGACGGAGGAGGCTGAGAGCTTGGCGGAGCTCGGGAGGCCCGTGAGGAGGGTCGGGGTCCGGAAGCCGCGCCTTGCCATGGTGAGGAGTTGAGCGGGGCGCCTTGGGGTAGGATTTGGGTTCCGTATTCCCGCGATGTGGTTTTTTATTTGTTCATGCTTGCGTTTGGACTTTGGTGGACTTCAGATTTTTTTAGTTTTTTCAGCGTAATTAAATTTTAAAAAATAAAAATTAATTATATTATCACTGATAAAATAAGGGAAAAAACCAAAAAGCTCAAAAAAAAAAAACAAAAAACCGGAAAAAGACAAAATTAAAAAGCTAGAACAAGTCAGAAACTAGAAGCTAAAGTTCTAATGAGGGGTGCTTTTGTGTGAAACTTCTCAAAAAACCAGAAAAAGACGAAATTAATAAGCTAGAAGAAGTTAGAAGCTGGAGCTCTAATGAGGGGTGCATTGTGTAGGTGTTTGGGGATCTCTCTCCCGATGCAATGCAGCTTCAGATGGTTAGCGTCGCCTCGGTGCTGGAGGCGATGGGCTACGAAATGAAGGTGCGTGGCTGAACTGGTTTGTTCTGAATTAGAGTAATGTAGTGAACTACTGATTGAACAGAATGTGTGTAATTGTGTCTTTTGTTTCGTTAATTTTTTCTTCTGCAAGTTGGATATGGAGATGCCTTGATGGTTTAGCTGTTGTGATTATATTATATTCTATATCACAGAGCAAGTTCAGATACCATGTGTGATGTATCCGTAATGCAAGAGCTGTATTGGTAATCTGTTAGTTCTGACTTGCAAAGCAAAAGCTAGAATGAAGAAAGGTAAAGCTAAGTTCTGACTTACATTGACTATTCAGTAGTTAAATGAATGTACAAGCGTTTGTGTGTTCGCACTTCACAGTGTGGAAGTTTCAGGTAAACAAAGATATGATGCTTAACTAGAGGGATTATCAATTTATCATAGTTTGCCGGAGTCATGTTAGTGCTGCTCGTGTGTACGGGAAAAAGGGGGGGGGGGGGGTCATCTCCTTATGGTCCTGCTGAAATGCGCTCCTCTACTATATTATTTCCCACCATTAATTTGATTCGTTGATAAACTTGCCTCGGCAGTGTTTGTTTGGCCAAAGAGGAGGGCCATCAGTACTTTAGCTCTGGGAAGCCTATTTATATCTGGATTTAGCTACTATTTCTTGCCTCTTTGGCAACTATGAGCTCATGCAATATCGTGTATGGAGTACATCTTTTGTTTTTTGAGAAATTGTGTGCAGAAAATATTATCTGCAGAGGTGGTATATTAGTGAAATTTTGAGACTTCTACATGCCCAAGAGACATGATAAGACTAGAGCATGCAAACAAAATTTAGCGATTTTAAATTTAAATGTACTAGATGCAAATGATCTTTCCATCGATAGCTTTTCTTGTTCTTTCGCCCTTTTTCATTGAATACCTTAGTCATTTATATCTTTCATGGATTTTAATGACTGTAGTGTAGAGAAGGTTCTATGACCAATGTTGGCCACAAAGGCAAGAACTGGTTCTGCTGGCTTCCTTCATCCAGTTAATATTATTTAATGTTGCTAGCTAGGTGCTTGTACTCCAATAGCACTTTAAAATGAAGTTGGTAGCGTCCATAGTATGCTGGATGCTAGCATCTGAGCCAACAGTTTCCTACACATTTTATTCGATTTGTCATTTTGCCTACAAAAAACAAGTTTGACAATATTGCCTTAATCCGTTTTGTGAATCGTCAATGCAGGTTTTCTCATTTGAGGATGGACCATGTAGTAATATATGGAGAACTATTGGCGTACCTGTTAACATCTTACCTGTGGACACAAAGTTACCTATTTATGTAGATTGGCTAGCGTAAGTTTCTGAAGTATATCTTCTCAGCTGTTTGCTTCTATTACTTGATGCATATTGTCTCATTATGTACGATTTCCTCCTTACATAATATGTGGCCTCAGCCTCACTTCCTGATCATTTCCTCATCAGGTTTATTTGCATTATTTCTGCAGCTATGATGGCATACTTGTAAATTCTATTGAAGCAAGACCAGTATTTTCAAGGTAGTTATGAAACAAGGATTGCATGACTATCCATTTCAGATTATGATAGAATGTTTGCTCAAAGTCAGGTGTTTGATTTAGAATATGTCTTCCTACAGTCTTTTGCAGGAGCCTTTCAAATCCATACCTGTCATTTGGACTGTGCAAGAAAGTTCCCTCGCCCATCGTATTAGTGAATATAATTCTAGTGGAATGATTCAGATCATAGGTGGTTGGAAAGAAATCTTCAGCAGGGCAAATGTTATAGTTTTCCCGAACTATATATTACCGGTATTTACAGCTATTCTCATACTAAATTTAATGATCATACAGCTCATTGCCATTTGAATGTAGAGCCACCAACCTAAAACTAAATTATTTAACTATATTTCTTTCCTGCAGGTGATGTATGCTGCATTTGATTCTGGTAACTATTTTGTGATTCCAGGTTCTCCTGCAGTAGCATTTCAAGCTGATAGATTTATTGCCAAAAGTTATGACCAAGATGTCAGAATCAGCTTGAGTTTGGATCCAATGGATTTTGTAATTGCTATTGTTGGTAGTCAATTTTCATACGTTGGGTTTTTGATGGAAGAGGCACTTGTCTTGCAAGCATTAGGGCCTCTGTTACAGCAGTATCCTTCTGAGAATAGCACACAGTCTGAACTGAAAGTGAGAATCCTGACTGGAAATGTAACTGAGAAGCATAGGATGGCCCTTGAGGTAATGATTTACCACTTCATGCTGTCTTTCATTATTTCAGTTAGCTATTTAGAGGCCATAAAGCTTTAATTAAATTACATCTAACTGCTTGGTACTGCTTTGATTATTATAGGCTGTAGCTTTAAATGTTGGCTTCCCAAGAGGTGCAGTGGAGCATATTGCTGCTGAAGACAAGGACAGCCTCCTTGGTATAGCTGACCTTGTTATATACGGTTCTTGCCTTGATGAGCAATCCTTCCCCAGTGTGCTAGTCCAAGCTATGAGTGTTAACAAGCTGGTTATAGCTCCAGACCTTGGGATGATCAGAAAATATGTATGTTTGTGAATACATCTAATATTATATTGGGATTGCATATCTCAACTCAAATATCGGTTATTGCATATTTAAGATACATAGATTAACACAGTTGTCTTGATGGCTTAGATTGATGATGGGGTAAATGGACTTCTTTTTCCAAGAAAGAATGTTGGCATATTAACTCAAGTCCTACTGCAAGCAGTATCAAATGGGAAACTATCCGTTCTTGGGCAGAAAATTGCATCGGTTGGAAAAGCCCATGCCAAGAATCTAATGGCTTCTGAAACCATTGAAGGCTATGCTGTACTATTGGAAAATGTTATCAAGTTTCCTGCTGAAGCACTAACCCCATTAACCGCTGGGGAGATACCTGTGGCTTTGAAACAAGAGTGGAAATGGCATCTATTTGAGGATGTGAAGCACTTATACCATATGAATGAGAGTTTGTCAGGCTACAAGATACTCCAGAAACTAGAGGAGGAGTGGCGTAGCAACCAAATGGAAGATCCTCGCAGTAGTACATCAAAGATTGATGAAGCGTTCTCTGTTATTGCATGGGAGGAAGAGAGAGCAAATGAGATTATGAACATCCAAAAGAGATTGGAAGAGGAGGAGGAAAGTATATGTGTGTAAATGTTTTGATTTTTAACACATCAGTTTACACTTTTTATAAACAATGCTTCTAAGAGGAGTGTATTGTTATGCAGTTGAAGGAAAGGAGTGACCCGCCTCATGGAACATGGGAGGAAGTGTATAGAAATGTCAAAAGGGTAGAGAGGATGAAGAATGAATTGCATGAAAGAGATGATAAGGAGCTTGAACGGACAGGTCAGCCACTTTGTATATATGAACCTTTCTTTGGGGAGGGGACTTGGCCCTTTCTGCATCAAAGCTCTCTTTATCGTGGAATTGGCCTGGTAAGCTGTTGTCACCTCTTAGCATCAACCAAGTTATTCAAAATGTCAAATGGCCAGTCCGAATGTTCCAAATGTACATGTTCCAAAACAATTTCTGCTGTTATAAACCAATAGATCAGAAGATTTTGTTGTAAAATCCAAAGATTTAAATCAGTCCTTTTTAAATGGTATATACCTCGCTTGTTGCATATTTTCACTAAATGGGGAGAGAGACTTTTGAACTTTTGATGAAATCAAGATTTGCATTGCAATAAGCCTGTGACATAGTGATACTTCTAAAGGGGAAACTGTCTAAATCAAACTCATGTTTAGGTGTTAACATATAAACTGAGTCCCTTGAGGTTGAGCCCCTCATGATTTCTCAATCTTCGAGGAGATTATTCCAAAACTATTAATCCATTTAACCCTCAAACCCCTTTAAAAATGATCCATCTATACTTCATCCAGCAATCCATGTGGTTACTTTACATGTTAGCCCCCAAAGATGGGTTTACACTAGGTATTTCCCTTTTTCTAAAATTAGTGTTAGTTACTATAAATGGTTATAGATGAGCAAAGTGCTATATCATAGAAAGGCTACTAATGGAGCGGATGTGACTAGTCAGATTTTTTATATTCCAAAACAATGGCTAGTCAGAATATAAATGGTTACTGTATTACAAATATCCCAGTGGCTCACATTGATCACATGAAGTTTGCCTTTCATTAGTCTTCAAAAGGTCGAAGACCTGGAGCAGATGACATTGATGCTTCTTCTCATCTTCCACTGCTCAACAATGGGTACTACAGAGATATTCTCGGTGAATTTGGAGCTTTCTTCGCTCTGGCTAACAGGATTGACCGAATGCATAAAAATTCTTGGATAGGATTTCAGTCCTGGAGAGTGACAGCAAGAAAGGTAATAGATCAGTTTTTTTATTTAGATTTCCAGTATTTCCTTTTATTTTCATTTTTTAATTATTGGGTAGCATTGATTTTCCATGAACATGATATATGGATTATTAGGCAAGTGTTCTTTGTAAGAAACTTGTGCACTGTACATCATTGATAATATGTTTGCCATGCTGTTCATATGAATTTTCCTCTGAAGGATACAGTGCAGAAAGAGCCATCCACGTCTTTCATAATGATTAGCATCCTATTTATACTGATTATATACCATTTCATAACCAGGTGAACTTGTCAAAAAATGCTGAATCTGCCATCTTGGAAGCCATTCAAACTCAAAAGCATGGAGATGCTTTTTATTTTTGGGTTCGGATGGACCAAGATCCAAGAAATTATGCTAATCAAGATTTCTGGTCCTTCTGTGATGCAATTAATGCTGGGAACTGCAGGTTATTCATTTAACCATGTTTCATAGGTTGCATTAAGTTTCAATGTTTCAAATGCTCTAGTTTTAAGTTTTAACAGATTTTGTTTGGATTGGACATAAGTTTATTCTACAAAATATTACCAACCATCATTTCTTTCAGAGTAACCGTTTTAAGAGTCCCTGCCTACTTTGGCAAAGTAGTTTACAGAACTAAAAGAGCTGTTTCATTAATGTATACTATTTGTGAATATTGTTAGATGTGTATTATATAACTGTGTATTTACCCCATTGTATAAGGGGTTTTCTGCATATATGCCACTTGTACATGTATACATATATATTAGCCCTTTGGCCACATGAGCAATACAAGCGTTATTCAACATGGTATCAGAGCCAGTTTCGTCATACCTAGGGTTTTTATTATACCTAGGGTTTTGCCTGCTTGTCGCTTGCTAAACTCCTTTCCACCGCCGCTGGTTTTCACCACCGCTCGTCGCCTGTCATCTTTCGGTTCGGTTCGCTGCCGTTGAGTTTGTCGACGGTGCCATCTTCTCGCGCGCCGGGTAGGCTGGTGCCACTGTCTTCTTCGCCTCCTTCTGGGCCCGGAACTTCGCTCAGATCTGGACATCTGCCGCCGAAGATCTTGTCGAAGCCGCCGCTCGAGGTCGCCCACTCCGTAGGACCCGAGTCGCTGTCGCCGATTCCGCCGGAGCCCGCCGTCGCCCACTCCGTCAGACCCGCCCGAGTTGCCGTCGCCGACTCGCCGAACCCGCCTGAGTCGTCATCGCCCACGCTGCTGGACCCGAGTTGCCGTCGTCCACTCCGCCCCGGTCTGTGATCGCCGCCGCCGGCGTCTCGGGCCGCCGCTCCGCCCCCGCTCGAGGCCGCTGCCGCCGGCTCGCGGGCCGCCGGCGTCGAGGGCCGCCGCCGCCGGCATCGCTGGCCGCAGTTCCGCCCCCGCCTGAGGCCGCTCTGGTGATCTCCGCCCGAGAGGCCGAGACCGATCTGGTTATCTGGTCGGTCGGCCGGTTGTTTTGACTGGATAGAAAGCCTCGGTCGGTCGGCCGGTTGTTTTGACTGGATTGAGAAAGAAAAAGAAAAAGAAAAAAAGAAAAAAAAGGAAGAAAAAAGGGATGTCTTCTTCTGCAGGTGCCGTTTCTGTTCCTCGTTGCCCGGTGATCTTCGATGGTCTCAATTATCGGGACTGGTTTCAGCACATGCGCATCCACATGCGTGGTCAGCGTCTTTGGGAGTTTCTTACAGGCGAGTTGGCTTGCCCGTCTCGTCCTATTCCACCTGTTGAGCCTGTACTCCCCAAGGATGCTTCCGAAGATGCCTGTACAAAGGCTTCTGAGGATGCCATGGAGACTTTTCAGACTCAGTATGCTGCTTACAAGACGTGGATTGATGAATATGCTCGTGCCTCTGCTATTTCGGTAGCTAGCATAGAGGTGCATTTCACTGGTGATATTGTTGGACTGGCTTCCGCACATGCGATGTGGACTCATCTACGCAGCCGCTACGAGCCATCTGGTGATTTCTTGTACCTTACTGTTGTGCGACAGGAGCAGTCGCTGCAGCAGGGAGATGCCACTGTGGATGAGTTCTATGCTCAGTTGTCTGCGATATGGCGTCAGATCGACTCTTTGGGGCCAGATGTTTGCCGCACCTGTCAGTGTTGTCAGCGTCAGCAGTCTCACATGGAGCTTCGCCGCATCTACGACTTTCTGACACATCTCCAGTCTGAGTTTGAGCAGACTCGTGCTCAGTTGCTGGCTCGTCATCCACGTGTGACTTTGTTGGAGGCCCTTGCAGCTATTCGTACTGAGGAGATTCGGCTTCGTGGAGCGGGTCTGCTCTCATCATCATCACTTCAGTTTTGGTGGCTTCTTCGGCTTCTACACCTGCTGTGCCTTTGCCTCCATCAGCTGTGTCTTCCCCAGTGACAGCTGCTGTTGGTAAGGGCCTTCACTGCACCTATTGCAACGAGGATGGACATGTGGAACGGTTTTGCTACAAGAAGGATCTTCGTCGTGGTGCTCGTCCTCCGAGGGGCATTGGAGGTTCCTCCTCTCAGCAGAGTTCTGGTACCCCTGACACTCATCAGCTTCTCACATTGCTAAGCCGCATGGTTGCTTCTGCATTGTCTGGTTCTGTTGGTTCTGCTGCTCAGTCTTCCGGTGAGACCACATTCTACTTCTCCTTCCTCAGGTACATCACCTTGGATTCTTGATTCTGGTGCTTTTCATATGGCATCTGATTCCACCTGTCTTACTTCCATTAGTCCTTTAGCTGCTCCTATCACTGTCCATACAGCAGATGGTACCTCTCTTTCTGTCACAGGATGAGGTACTCTTTCAAATTCCTCTTTTCATGTTCCTGCTGTTTCTCATGTTCCAAAACTAACCATGTAGCTCATATATGCTGGCCAGCTCACTGATCATGGTTGTCGTGTTATTTTCGATGCTGATTCTTGTTGTGTTCAAGATCGTTGCACGGGGACTCTGGTTGGTACTGGCCCTCGCCGCCGTGACTCCCAACGGCTCTGGAAGCTTGACTGGCTTCGCCTTCCTTCCGCTGCCCCAGTCAATGTTCTCGTCTCCACCACTTCCTCTACGGCTGCTGCAGCCTCCACCGCATCGTTTGCTCAGTGGCATCATCGCTTAGGACATCTTTGTGGTTCTCGTATGTCTTCCTTACTTCGTCGAGGTCTTTTAGGGTCTGTGTCTGGTGATGTTTTTCTAAATTGTTAGGGTTGTAAGCTTGGCAAACAAATTCAACTCCCTTATTCTTCTAGTGAGTCAGTGTCTCAGCGTCCTTTTGATCTTGTTCATTCTGATGTATGGGGACCAGCTCCTTTTGTTTCGAAAGGAGGTCATCGATATTATATCATTTTTATTGATGATTTTTCTCGATATACATGGATATATTTTATGTCATCTCGTAGTGAGGTTTTATCTATCTACAAGACCTTTGTCACCATGATTCGCACTCAGTTTGACTCTTCTATTCGTGTTTTTCGCGCTAATTCCGTTGGAGAGTACTTGTCGGGAGTCCTTCGTGGTTTTCTTGCTGAGCAGGGCACTCTCTCTCAGTTTTCTTGTCCAGGTGCCCATGCTCAGAATGGTGTGGCTGAGCGCAAGCATCGTCATCTTCTTGAGACAGCTCGTGCTCTCATGATTGCTTCTGCTGTTCCACCACATTTTTGGGCTAAGGCTGTTTCTATTGCCACTTTCTCGATCAACATTCATCCCTCCTCTGCTCTGCAGGGTGGGATCCCAGTTGAGCGTCTCTGTGGCCAGACTCCTGATTACTCCAGACTTCGCCCCTTTGGGTGTGTGCTATGTCCTTCTTGCACCTCGTGAGCGCACCAAACTGACCGCTCAGTCAGTTGAGTGCGTTTTGCTGGGTTACAGTGCTGAGCACAAGAGATATCGTTGTTGGGATCATGTTGGCCGACGGATGCGGATTTCTTGGGATGTTACTTTTGATGAGTCTCGTCCTTTCTATCCTCGTCCTTCTCCTTCCTCCACTTCAGCATCTGTTGTTGAGCCGCTTTCATTTCTGACTTTTCCTTCCAGTCCTATAGTCAACACTCCACCACAGCCTTTGGTCTCTCCGGTGCCTCCTTCTCAGTCATTCCCTTTTTCACCACCGGCATCCTCTCCCGAGGTTGCTCCTGATCTTGTTCCTTCTTATCCTTTCTACTATACTCGTCGCCCGCGAGTTGAGGATCCTTCTGATATGCCCTCCCCTTCTGACGGGTCATCCCCTTCAGCCGCTCCCCGTTATGCTCTTCGTGATCGCCAGTTTATTCGGCCTCCTGAGCGTTTTGGTTTTGCTGCCGCCGCTCTTGCCGAACCGACTTCTTATCGTGATGCTGTTGTTCATCAGGAGTGGCAGCATGCGATGGCGGAGGAGATTGCTGCCCTTGAGCGTACTGGCACGTGGGATCTTGTTCCTCTTTCTGCGCGTGTTACTCCTATCACGTGCAAGTGGGTCTATAAGGTTAAGACTCGCTCTGATGGTTCTCTTGAGCGTTACAAGGCTCGTCTTGTAGCGCGTGGTTTCCAGCAGGAGCATGGCTGTGACTATGATGAGACTTTTGCTCCTGTCGCTCACATGACCACCGTTCGCACTCTTGCTGTGGCCTTTGTTCGACAGTGGTCTATCTCTCAGTTGGACGTCAAGAATGCCTTTCTCAATGGCGAGTTGCGTGAGGAGGTTTACATGCAGCCACCCCTGGGTATTCTGTTCTTGAGTGTATGGTTTGTCGTCTTCGCCGATCTCTCTATGGCCTCAAGCTAGCTCCTTGTGCCTGGTTTGATCGTTTCTCCTCTGTTGTCACTGCAGCTGGTTTTTCAGCGAGTGCTCATGATCCTGCTCTTTTTATTCACACTTCATCTCGTGGTCGGACGCTTCTTCTTTTGTATGTTGATGATATGATCATTACTGGAGATGATCCTCAGTATATCACTTTTATCAAGGAGCGGCTTCATGAGCAGTTTCTTATGTCTGATCTGGGTCCTCTTCGCTACTTTCTTGGGATTGAGGTTATTTCTACTCCTGAGGGGTTTCTATCTGTCCCAAGAAAAGTATATCCAGGATCTTCTTGATCGTGCCTCTCTTACTGATCAGCGCACAGCTGAGACTCCTATGGAGCTTAATGTTCATCTTAGTCCCTCTGATGGTGAGCCTCTCGCTGATCCTGCTTGCTATCATCTTGTTGGGAGCCTTGTTTATCTTGGTGTCACTCGTCCTGACATTTCGTATCCTGTACATATCTTGAGTCAGTTTGTCTCTGTTCCCACTCAGCTCCACTATAGCCATCTTCTTTGTGTTCTACGATATCTTCGTGGAACTATCTCGTCGTTTCTTTTTCCCTCGCTCCAGCTCTTTACAGCTCCAGGCATATTCTGATGCCACCTGGGCTAGTGATCCTTCTGATCGCCGGTCTCTCTCTGCTTATTGCGTTTTTCTTGGTGGTTCTCTCATTGCTTGGAAGACTAAGAAGCAGACAGCAGTTTTTCGTTCGAGTGCTGAGGCTGAGTTGCGAGCTATTGCTTTGTTGACTGTGGAGGTTACTTGGCTACGGTGGTTACTTGAGGACTTTGGTGTTTCTGTTTCTGTACCGACTCCTCTTTTGTCTGACAGTACAGGTGCTATTAGCATTGCTAAAGATCCGGTGAAACATGAGCTTACCAAGCATATTGGTATTGATGCTTCCTACATGCGGACACAGGTGCAGGACCAGATTGTTGCTCTTCAGTATGTGCCTTCCGAGCTTCAGTTGGCAGATTTCTTCACCAAGGCCCAAACCAGGGCTCAGCACAGTTTTCATCTCTCCAAACTTCATGTTGTTGATCCACCATAAGTTTGAGGGGGGTGTTAGATGTGTATTACATAACTGTGTATTTACCCCATTGTATAAGGGGTTTTCTGCATATATACCACCTGTACATGTATATATATATTGGCCCTTTGGCCACATGAGCAATACAAACGTTATTCAACAAATATCAACATTCTAGCCAGACTACTTAGCTTTATCATGTAATTTTTAATGGTGTTTTTTTAACAACTGAACTAATTTACTCCGTATTTCTATCTTGAAGGTTAGGTGTTTTGGAGGCATTTCAAAGGATGTATGGCATGCAGCTTGATGATGATTTGAATTCTCTGCCACTTATGCCTAATGATGGAAACACTTGGTCTGTGATGCAAAGTTGGGTTTTGCCTACGAGGTCCTTCCTGGAATTTGTAATGTTCTCAAGGTACACACTGTTTTTGGAATCTTATAGTCATGCTGGCACAGCTATTACTCTTTTTAACTATATATGTAAGCAAGGATTCAAAATCCGGTTACGGAAAAATACCGGACCCTGGTGGTAACCGGTTTTCTACCAGATGGTTTCAATTATCAAATTTATACTCAAAATTTGAATTTAGCTGGTTTTTGTCCGGTTACTGCCCAGTTTGATCGGTTATCGCCCGGAATTACTATTCATCAATTCAAAATTCAAAATCTAAAACTTTTTGGACCGATATTTTGTTACCAGTCCGGGCCGATACAGCCGGTTACCGCCAATATTTTTATTCATGTATGCAAGACATCCGAGCTGTGGCTAGTTGTTCATTTCTTGGTATATGCAAATGATCTACTGATCATGAGCACCAGAGAGTAGCTGATCTAAGCTTATGTATCAGTACTGCTACCAATATTGCTCAAATGATTATTTGAATTTTACATATATATTTTTAACTGAGCATACCCTTGCCGCTGCATGGGCAGACATTGGGCCAAGGTCCAAAGAGAACTTTTGACCTTTCAATTGGTATACGGTCATTTCAGAGCATTACTTTGCTATGGCATCATGGTAGACATCAGGCTGAAGGGAACTAACCTTTTCCCCCCAATTGGTTGCTTGTGTTCTTCTGTTCTTCTTTGTGTTTTTTCGATCCTCCTGCTGTCCCGCCTGATATGATTGTCTTAGTACATTTTTTGTGGATACCTGGTTGACGATACAGACATGCTGTTGTTTTCAGAATGTTCATAGATGCACTGGATGCACAAATGTACGACAGGCATCATCAAACTGGGCATTGCATATTGAGTCTCCACAGGGTGAGCCCCTCTGTTACATGTTTAGATTTTTTGTCCCATTTTCATGTCCTGTCCAATGCATTAGATAGAACAGTTTTATATGAAATGAAATATCCTACCTACCTATAAGATCGTATGAAGTTTTCAAAAATTCGAAAGATTAAGTTCCACTGTCTCATCAGCCAAACTTTATTTAACAATTGGACAGATCCTAGAAACCGTAACTACGCCTTGCCAACTCTGGGCGCTGCTGCTACATGCTTGTGATAAAGGATAGCTATTCTATTTCAATCTCAAAAAGACCTCAGATCATTGCTCTTTGTTAATCTGTACAGGACCAGCACTGCTACTCTCGTGTTCTTGAGTTGATTGTGAACGTTTGGGCGTTCCACAGTGCACGGCGGATGGTTTATGTAAACCCAGAGACTGGTGCGATGCAGGAGCAGCATCCGCTCGATGGCAGGAGAGGTCAGATGTCAGTTCAATGGTTCTCCTACGCCACTCTGAAGAGCATGGATGAGGACTTGGCGGAAGAGTTTGACGCGGATCAACCTGACAGAAGGTGTCTCTGGCCGCAAACCGGCGAAGTCTTTTGGCAAGGTCTGTACGAGCGGGAGCGGAACATGCGGCAGCAGGAGAAGGAGCGGAGGAAGCAACAGAGCAAAGACAAGATCCAGAGAATAAAGAAGAGAGCTCGGCAAAAAACGCTAGG
Organism: Dendrocalamus latiflorus; assembly: GCA_017311315.1. Lineage (NCBI taxonomy): Eukaryota > Viridiplantae > Streptophyta > Magnoliopsida > Poales > Poaceae > Dendrocalamus > Dendrocalamus latiflorus. The sequence goes on from CM029663.1 coordinate 26,952,744, forward strand.
CAGGTATATAAAGCCACCACCAGATGATGCCGGTAGCTTAAACGATACAAGGACAGTAGATGAGTAGCATTTTAGCCACATACTTAGGGCGGTGGTTCTTTCTGCAGGAAATTTTGTTCATTCTTTGTTTCGGCTAATGTCCTAACTAGTTGCTCCCTGATGGGTGTGATTATTTTTGTCCATTGTTGCCCTCTGCTCGTAACAATGTAACATATCTAGGCCATCGAGTTGCAATCCTAGATTCCTAGGTGTAAGTTTGGCTCTGCGTTGGAGCTTGTGTTCTTTGTGGGATGGAGATTGAGGGTCTCACTGAACAAAATGATTGATGCCCTTTACAGGCTTGAAGTTATGCTAATACTAGCCGTACTTTTTGATCGTCAAGTGCGAGTGCAGGAGAAAAGTTTCTAAACCACACGTCTGTTTAGTGAAGGCTACAGGGGAAAATATTTGTTCAAGATCTGGTCCCATACCTAATCTAAGGACCATTCTCTAAGTGAGACTCGATTATTTTAGCCTCTTAAACCAAATGACTATTGACAGGGAATCAAGCAGAACGAACAAGAACGCAATGAACACTAGTTGCAGAGTAAGAAACTATCGTAATGAAAACATGATGTAATATATAACACAGTGTCCGACAATCAAAGTGCCATTCTTATAAATTGTGATGGAAAAAAGCTTAGATCTCTTAGAAGGATTTAGGAGGAGAATAAATATGATTTTTATTGCTATGAGCTGGTTACAAAATGCTACCACTAAGAGATTATAAATAGATGTAACTTGCTCTAATCTCTATAATCATCCCACTAGTTGGGGGATTATGATTGTCTTATCCGGTGTTCTTCCAGTTCTGGTTGTCTTTTAAGTTGTTCCAGTTATTCGTGTATTCTCTCGTCAACCCTTAAATAGCATTGAAGAGGTGTCAGTTATCCACACGAATAGGCGTCTTGTTGAATCGTCTCGTCTGGTCGAGGGGGTGGTTGCTGTCAGCGAGAGAGATTTGATAATAATTGATCTTCAGCTATTGTCAGTGGAAGAGAATCATGGAGACAACTGCAGAGCAGTTGTTGTTAGAGACATAAGGCTGTCAGCATATGGTTAGGAGCGGATAAAACGCATGTCTTATCCATCGCAAGGGAAAGAGGTGGGTCCTTATACCAGTTTATGAACTCTCCGAGTGGCTGCTGCTTGGTAAACTATATAGTGAGCCTCCAACCAAGGGTACTCGGGCAATTGCTTTTGGAAGCTTACAACCATATAGGTCTTAGGGCCTTAATTGAGTATTAATGCCGTATTTAATAGATTATTTAATTCTCATTAGCTATCTTCCAAACTTTAAGTGAATTTATAACTTGAATTTTCTCCGATTGGAATTCAAGTCGGAGAATATTCTTTTAATAAGATTAAAAAGAAAGTTTTAATTCACATAAGGTTGAGAAAACCAATTGAAAAAAAACTGAAGGGTTTTCTACCTATTGGGCTTTGCAATCACTATTTTTGCAGTTGGAAAAAACCCTTATAAAAATTGGTGTGGTACCTGTTGTCTTCACACTTTTCAAAGAAAATATTCATATTCTTTGATTTCCTTTGCCTTTTTGTCTTAGTGTCCTCCGACTGTAGCTTCAAATCTCTTCAATCTACATTTAGATCTTCAGCCATTACAACCAGAGATGTCTGACTTGATCACTGATTGGCCGGCATCCTAACTGGGATCGAAGATATTGAAGGCCTTGGAAGGTGCGGGATTGATTCCCATTAAGTTTTTGGCCCCCTAGAGGTCAATGATGGGGGAGAACTTTTGAAGCGAGAATGACGGTGAGATTATCATCTTTTGGGCATATGTGGAGTGCGGATTCAGGCTGCTGACACATCCTTTCTGGTTGGAGGTGCTTGAATTCTACATGATTGAGTTGGTGAACCTAGCTCCCAACGCAACCGGCAACCTCAACATCTTCGTCTACCTGTGTGAGGTGTATATGGGGATTCTGATGAACTTGGAGCTTTTCAAATACTACTATAGGATGACCGGAAGAGCTAGAAAGGCAGTAGTGTCACCCATGAACTGCTCCTTACGGCCTCACGAGGAGGAGCCGACTAAGGATGAAAGCATCCAGTCAGAAAGTGGCAAGGATCCGACCAGCCCTACCAGTACTACACTGGTTAAATCGGTCGATAAGAAGAAAATGAAGGCGAGCACTCTCGATTATGCTCCAGGGTGACTCAACTTCAAAACAAAGAAAACCAGGTATGTACTAGTCATAAGAAATTTCAAACAGTCATACCTTTTTTGATTTCTTAGTGCCTTTAAGTCCTTACTTTTCTCTTTTTTCTTATTTGTCTGGTTTTGTAGCGCTTCTACCACTTCGATCGCTTTGCTCCTGAGCACTTCTATTGAAGAGGCATCAAAGGAGGAAGTGGTCTTAGCAGCCCCTCAGTTGGTAATGATGTCAACAGAGGGAACAAAAGCTATTATGACCAAGGATCCTTCGGTTGCTTTAACATCATTGAAGGATTCAAAAGTGGAGATGAAGTCTCAGTAGACTCATTCCTGCTGGGAAAGCAATTGTCGAAGAGGAGGAATTAGAAATACTTCCTTCTTTGGAGGACCAGAAGTTGAGAGTTCCTCAATGACAAGGAAGTCACATCATCCAAGGGACATTCCGGACCGGGCCACATCTTCAATAATGGAAGACTCAAGAAGATTTGGTGGAGGAAGGTATCGAACCTTGAGTTGAAGACCGGTCCTGAGGAACTCTACTTTGTATTTGCTAATAAAGCGATCTTGGTAAGTTCTTAAGACCACTTATATTGCATTTTTAATCTTATTAAAACTTTTTCTGAGTTTGTACTTTTTCTGTTTTTTTAGCACATGGTGTAGGGAATTGATTTGGTCGAAGAAGCGACCAGGCATTCATTAGTCCTCGAATTGGGATAATGAAGTACAAATAAAAATGCTTATTGGAAAAAAGATAGAATAACAAAAAGAACATTATTGAAATAGTGAAATAAAGAAAATACATTATACATAAAACTTACGTAAATGATCTGTTGGATCGAAATCGGCAACAGAGGGGGGGGGGGGTGAATGGTGCCTTTTAAAAAATGCCCCCAAAGTATTCACACAAAACTTCTTCTCCGTTAGCTAAAAAGCTATGAAGCAAGAAATTCTTTGAGTGCTCACTGGAAATTGAAACAATTTTATCGAAGGAGAGAAGACCAGATTTGACAAGGAGGACAAAAGCTTTACTTGAGAAAAACTAAAAGAGAAACTTTGCTGCCAACAAAAAGCAAATAAAAATATACTCCAAATTAGTCTTGCCGAGAGACTGAGAGTACAAATCTTGACCAAGAAGACTTACTAGAGAGATACCAACAGGCTACCCAAAAACAATTGCTGCTGAAATCAAGAAGGCAGTAAAAGAACCAAAATCGAAAGGAACAAACAAACTGCAGAGGAGAAACTGAAAAGAAAAGAAGATAAGGGCAGCTGAAAAGGAGTGCAGAGCATCTAAGACTGCAGCCGAGAGAGCAATTTAGGAGAGACCAAATGAGGACAGACAGCAGAAAAAATAATAGACACTAAATAGCAAACTGCAGCTGAGAGAATCAATGTAACGCTACCTGAAAGCAAACTGAAATGCTGCCCATTGTCTTGACTGCAGAAGCTACAAGCAAAACGAAGGAGCAAAGAAATAACCGAAAGCTTCTAGCATGCAGCCAAAACAAGAATAAAGTAAAAGACTTCAATTGGTTTCCTGCACTTCCGATCAAAGATTTTACACAAAAAAAACCAACCATCTCAAGAGATGAAGAGATATATTAAAGGAGCTATTCGGCAGGGACAAAAGATGGAGCAAAAAACCAGCAATAGAGACTTTGAATTAACACCTAACGCTGCCAAAAGATAAACCGTAGAGAGGAGGACAGGAACGGCAAGAAAACAGCTGAAGATATTTCGGTACAGACGGCGCTGATAACAGCCCAAAAACTGAACACATATTGATTGATTGATTACCCCATTTTTTCTTTAACCTAACAGCAAAACGAATCTCAAAAGACCCAGCAAGAAAGAGAAATTGAGAAAGAGATTAACAAGGAGTCAATGCAGAAAAAATAAAAGAACGCTAGAGCAACTCAAGTAAAATCTCTCATATAGAAATTGATACGGAGAGATACGCGATTACAAGGAATTGTTCTCAGCTCATCCCTCTCTCAAACTCACACTAAGTCCACATACACATGGACATTGAAAGAAAAACAAGACTACATGCTGGAGACAAGAACTCAAGCTATCCTCTCTAAAAATCACTCACATTTTTCATACTCTCAATTCATGAAAACTACTAGAGAACACCCTCTCTATTTATAGCCTCCACTAATGGGTTTGTAACACACTTTACCCATTAGCTCTCAACAACTCATGGCGCTTTATCCACAATCCACTTACTTTAGTGCAGCTTTGCGTATTCACCAAAACGCCCCTCGCACACCTTCCAGGAAGCTTCCTCATTCCTTGCCCTCCAAGCCACGCAGCCACCTCGAGTCCTCTCCGTCTTTGGCACACCTCGACCGTTCTGACCTCGGCACCGCCCGCGCCTAGTCCGGTCATCCCATGCCTCGCCACAACTCTGCCTCGACGTCCTGCAGCCATCACAGACAAGAAACACATCACATAGCACCGCTCGACACAAATAATCATAATTAGCATCAATTAAGCATACTCAAGTATAATATGGCCCAAAAGTTCAAACGGGAAGAATAATACACCTCAAGTCTGACTAACTAAACCCGAATGAGCCAAATGCCACCAAGGCACGAAACGCACAAAGCAAACTCAAACTTTTCAGAATACTTATCAATTACTCATCACAAGCATGTGGTCACCTCCACATGGTCTCTCATGATCGATATTCCGAGCATTTGAAAGAACACACCCATCCGACAAGGCTAGTCATACCGAGCCTGATCTAGTCATTTCAACCAAAATGCAAGGATCTTTCCATTTAGGTGAAAGTTTATTTTGATTTGTCTGTCTCTAAATTTTCCTAAGAATCATATCTCCCAAAGCGAGGCTGCAAGGTTGTACTTTACACTATGGTACCTTCGTATGGCTTGTTGGTAAACTACAGATTGATTAGGGCTGCATTTCTTCACTCTTCAAGGAAATTAATATCATCAATTCGATGACCTTCCTGATCGTTATCATTATAATGATCCGTACGAGTGGAGCCAACTTTCAATTCTGGAGGAAGCATGGCTTCTGCTTCGCAAACTAGAATGAAGTGTGTTTCACTAGTCACACGACTAGTCGTGGTTTGAATAGCCCATAATACAGAGGGGAGCTCTTGTACCCAAGCTCTTGACAGTTGTATTAACTAGTCGAACACTCGGCGTTCAATCCCTTGAATTATTATACTATTGGTTCTTTCTACTGCTTTGTTACTCTATGGATGAGCTATTGAGACGTAGCATACCTTGATACCTAGATTTTCATAGAATTCCTAAAAATTTCTGCTCGAAAACTGGGTACCATTATCTATGGTTATACGACTAGGAAAACCAAATCGTATAACCACATTTTTAGTTATAAATTTCTTGGCTGGTTCTCTGTTATTTTAACAAATGGCTTAGCTTCTATCCATGTTATGAATGTAACAATAATTATAACAAGGAATTCAAAGCCCCCGAGTACTTTTTGGGAAAGGTCCCAGAATGTTTAAACCCCAGGTTGCTAAAGGCCAAGAAAGTGGTATAGTTTGGAGAGCTTGTGCAGGTTGATGAACTTATCGGCTATGGAACTGACATTGTACGCACTTTGACATAAGTTCCTTTGCATCATGGAGGACAGTTGGCTAATAGTACCCCTGTCGGAAGGCTTTACCGGCTAGTGTTCTGTAGGAATGATGTGCTCTATAGACTCCTCCATGTATTTCGGATAGTAAATGTAAATAAGCCTTTTAAGATATACATTTCATCAACACTCCGTGAGTTCCTCGTTTGTAGAGGGTACATTCAATCAAAGTATATGATTTGGCCTTTCGAGTTGTACGATCAGCCTCTACGTCATCTTCAGAAAGTGTGCCATGCTGAAGATATTTGTAGATTGATGTCATCTAATCATTATTGGGGTCGATCTGAGTGACCCCCATTGGAGTGTTTTCGAAATGCTCAACTACCAAGGGTTTGTCTAGTTGCTTGAGAAATACTCCGGGTAGGATGGGTGATCTTAAGGAAGCCATTTGTGCTAACTGATATGGTAGAAAGTTTTTCTTTCTAGGAATGTATTGGATTTCGAAACCAAGGAAATGTTTCTTTAGTTTTCATACTTCTGTAAGATAAGATGACACAACAATACTTGAGCATTGATACTCTTTCCTTATTTGATTTGCTACTAGTTGAGTATCGCCTTTCATTAGTAGTCTACGAATCCCAAGTGCTTTAGCTACTTGGAGCCTTGCCAATAAACCTTCACACTCTGCCACACTATTTGTAGTGGGAAAGTTTAACTGAATGGCACGTATTATGCTTTCTCAGGTAGGAGAGATCAAGACTACCCCAGCCCTTAAGACTTTTATCATCAAGTACCCACCATAGTACATAGTCCACTGCTCGTGATTTTCATAGATAGGTTCAGAATTTGTCTACTCGACGATGAATTCTGCTAAAGACTGGGACTTAACGACTATTCATGAAATGAAGATCAAACTCCCCTAGTTCGATCACCCATTTGCTATACGTCATGATGATTCCTTGTTTTAGAGAACTTGACCTAGAGGATACTCAGTCGGAACCAAAATTTTGTGGGCCTGAAAGTAATGCCTTAATTTCCTTGAAGTCATAAGGAGGGCATATAGCAATTTTTGTATATTTTTGGATATTGTTCTTTTGGTCCATGTAAGACTTCGCTTACGTAATATACTAGTCATTGGATATTGTCACGTTCAAAGACTAATACTGCACTGACTACTTGTGGTGTAGTAGCAGTATAAGAGTAAGGATTCTCTCAGTTTTAGAGAGACTAAAACTAGGGAACTTGCCAAGTATTTCTTGACTTATTCAAAGGCATCATTGGCTTCTTTAGTCCATTCAAAGCTTTTATGTTTCTAAAGAAGATTAAAGAAAGGTAACCCTTTTTCTCCTAACCATGCTATGAAATAACTTAACACTGTCATACAACCAGTTAGTTTTTGTACTTCTTTCTTTGTGGTTGGGGTACACATCCGTTCGATGGTCGCTATCTTCTCTGGATTAGCTTCAATCCCTCTAGGCAAAACAAGGAAACTAAGAAGCTTTCAAGAGAAAACTCTGCATACACATTTATTTGGATTTAACTTAAAGTTGCGTCTTCTTAAATTAGAGAAAGTTTCCTACAGGTCAAAGATATAGTCTCTGATGTTGACACTTTTTACTACCAAGTCATCAACATAGGTCTCTATGTTACCACCAATCTGTAGACTAAAGTTTCTTGTATTAACTTTTGAAAAGTAGCACCAGTATTTTTCAATCCAAACAACATTTTCACATAGTAAAAAGTTCCGTATGATGTGATGAAGGAATTTTTCTCTTCATCTTCTTTATTCATACTAATCTGATCATACACAGAATATTCATCTAAAAAGCTTAGTAACTCACTCCCGGAGGTAGAGTCAATAAGCTAATCGATACATGGAAGGGAAAATCATCTTTCAATAAGCTTTATTAAGATCTGTGAAGTCTAAACACATTCATCATTTCCTGTTACTTTTCTTAACCATTACAGGGTTGGCGAGCCACTCGAGGTGGTCAACTTCACGAATGAACCAAGCCTTGAGAAGCTTATTGATCTCTGACTTGATTGCCTCCTTCCGATTAGGAGCAAAATGTCGTAGCCTTTGCTTAACCAATTGTTTATTAGGTCGGAGGTCGGAATGCTAGCCTATGCTCATCACCTCCCTAGGGGCACCAGGCATGTCGAATACTTTCCATGCGAATACATCCAAGTTTGCTTGGAGGAAAGAGACGAGCGACTTTTCCTATTTAGGGTTGAGTCCTATCCCGACATTGATGGTTCCTGAAGGCCTGTCCTTGTCGAGAGGTAACTCCATGACTTGGTTGGACGGTTTTGGAGCCACCTTTGGCATCGAATGCTTTCCCTGCATGAAAGATGAGTTAGCATTCCTTGTCAATAATTCGTTAACCAGTTCGAGGGATTTATGATCACAACCATAAGTCATTTTTCTATCTCCTTGAACTGTTATGACTCTTTTTGGCCCTGACGTTTTGAGACTTTGGTAACTGTAATGCGTGGCTATTAGAAACTTAGCTAATGCCGATCTGCCAAGGATCCCATTGTATGCAGTTTCAAATTCTACTACATCAAATGAGATTCTTTCTGTTCAAAAGTTATCAGGACTTTTGAATGTAATCAGTAGGGACACTTGCCAGATCAGCTTGGCCGAAGATCGTGAAACTATACCATGAAAGGCATACTTTACAGGATTTATTTTTGGCTTGGGAACTTGCATTTCTTTGATAGTTCTCATAAATAAAATGCTAAGAGAACTACCTCTATCAACTAGAATTTGATTATAGTTATTGATAGTAGGTTTTACAACAATAGGAACCTACCTGGTCGAGTTGAAGGGATGGGGCGGTCTTCTTGGCCAAAAGAGATGATTATCTTTGACCACCTAGATGGCTTGACGACTACTGGAGCATCAATGAGGTTCACCTTATGTTCTACGGTCTTCAGTTGTCATATGGACTCGTAAGAGGATGAACCACCAAATATTACATCAATGGTATGCTCCGCCTCCTGGTACTCCATTTCTTTGTCCTTGTCCTTATCCTTCTTTGTGCTTGGTTTCTTGACCTCCTATATATAAGGGAGAGGACCATTGCTCGAGTAGTAATCCTTTCGCCAAGCACGACAGTTGCGTAGATCATGCCCTGCCATTTGAATCTTTTGCTTCTCTTGGATTCACCGGGCGGAACTTTTCCTTTGTTCTGACTGGAATAATCCTTTTTTACTTTTGGAGTATTTCTCTGTAATCACAAGGACTTCTTTGAAGTTGGGCTTATGATTCTTCTTACCCTTCTATGACTTCTTGACCTTCTTTTCCTTCTTCTCTAGGCCTAGTCGAGAAATCTTCTCTATTTGATCGATGGCCTTATTTCACTTGATCGCTTCACTAGCAGCAGCATACTTATTGGCCATATCGAACAACTCAACAATTGTCCATGGAGGATTCATTGCAATGTCCTTCGTAAATCATCAATTCCTTATTCCAGTCTTAAACACTTAGATAACAAAAGAATCTGCCACCTCTGGGATAGAGTTACGGACCTGACTAAATCTTTTGATGTATTGCCGTAAGGTTTAATTAGGCTCTTGTCGAATTCGACAAAGGTCATCTTCCTTTCCGGACCCGTTGTACACCCCTTGGAAGTTGACGATCAGTAGGTCGTACAGTTGTTCCCAAGTGTAGATCAATCCTGTCAGTTGGTTAAGTAACCATGACTAGGCAGAACCTTTGAGAACCATTGGTAAATAGTTTGCCATAACATTATCATCAGCTCCCGTAGCCCTGATTGAAGTCGTGTGAATCTATAGAAATTCCAATGGATTCTGTTTTCCATCATATTTCTCAAGGTTTGCCGATCGGAACCTCTTCGGCTATTGTACTGCTTGAAGGCCTATGGAGAAACCCCAACAACATGTGATAAGGTCGTGGCGCCTTCTCTGGAAATGGGTCAGATTGTAATATGTTAGAGACATATTCCTCCGATAGTCATAGGGGGGAGCTGGTGCCCCTATCCGATCGTGGACACTCAAATGATCTCTCTAACCAGATACATTGTTTAGATGATGACATAGATCGTCTAAACCATATCCCTAATTTCGTCTTTCGTGACGAGGGGGAGTTGCTTTATTTTCAAAGAACCTTCTTCCCTCGTGGCTTCCTTGTTGAAACATTTGAGCATGTCTTGTGCCTGTTGATGAATTATTATCAGCTCCACTGCATTGGCTTCTGCTGTGCGAGGAATGCACGGATGATGTCAGCGTTTGGCTTTGAGATTGTCTTTGCTCTCAATACATCTCCATGCATCGCATGGTTTGCTACATAATCTCCAATACTTGATTTGCAACTTGAGCATATCTCAGGGTTTCTGCCAGAGCAGGGTCTAGATTGTTAAGAATATCATGCACACGTTGTAAGTTTTGAACAGTTACTGAAGGCCTCAAAGCACTCTTATCGGCAGAAGGGGTATGATGACTTGAGTTTCACCCTGAGTTCTCTATTCACTCCACGTGACTTAGCAAGCGTGGAGGGATAAAAATAGGCAGATTAGATGGTCGATGTCCACCAGTTCCATTATTTTCGTTTCCTCTGGGTGATGTAGGAGCATTTGCACCATCATGTCCAGCGGATCGTGGGAGGATCTATCATGGAGAACCTTGCATGACATTTGCAACGGTATCACTGATTGTGTTAACTTCATGCTTCCAGCAGGAATATCTTGACGAACTGCCATCAAAATTGAAGGAAAACCTTCCATCGCTTCGGCAACGAGCTTCCACGATGGAGAATGATTGGAGACCACTATTTTTGGGAGACTATGCGGTAGACTCAACTTGATTCGACGGATTGCCGATCGGATGGTGAGTGCAGTTGGTGAATAGCGATCCCCCATGACTTCATTGAGAGTACTCTGACCCTCGGATTGTAGCGTCATGCTCTTGCTGCTATGTTTATCGGTCGAATGAGTCATACTTGTTGTGCTGCCTAGGCATTCCAACAAGGCTAGAACACCCGATTCCTAGGCAGTGTTGATGACTAGGGTGACGTGTTCTTCTATTCGATCGACTTCGCTGGTCTCAAAGGCAGGAAAACCTCGGATGGAGGACAATGACAAGGAGGCGCCATGTTCTATGACGCGAATGTATGCGTCTATGTCGAGATTGGCGTAGTCCGCCAGATCGAACCAATTCTCCAGATCTCAGGTTTCTACCATGATCACATGGGCGATGTTGACAGAAAACAGGGGAGAATGTTGTTGTCAATGAGAACCTTCAAGGATTCAGCATCTTCTTCCCCCACGGATAGCGCCAATTGTCAATGATCAAGTTACCGATCTTACGAATTGTGATGGAAAAAGGCTAAATCTCTTAGAAGGATTTAGAAGGAGAATGGAGATGATCTTTATTGCTATGAATTGGTTACAAGATGCTTTCAATAAGATATTACAAAGGAATGCAACTAACCTTAATCTCTATAATCTTCCTAGTAGTCAGAGGATATTGTCTTGTCTGGTGTTCTTCCTGTTCTGGTTGTCTTCTAAGTTGTTCCCGTCGTTCGTGTCTTCTCTCATCAGCCCTTAAATAGCGTTGAAAGAGTGTCAATTATCTACATGAGTAGGTGCATTGTTGAATCGTCCCGTCTAATCGAGAGGGTGGTTGATATCAGCTAGGGAGATTTGATAATAACTGATCTTCGATTATTGTCGGTGGGAGAGAATCACGAAAACAACTGTAGGTCAGTTGTTGTCAGAGATATAAGACCAAATCGTTTTGAGGTTAGGAGCGAACAAAGCACATGCTTTATCCGTCGCACGGATGATAGTCACTTAGAGATGAGCCCTTATACCAGTTCATGAAATCTCCAAATGGTTGCTGGTCAGATAAAATATACAATGCACCTCCGAACAGGGTAATCAGGCATTTGCTTTTGGACGCTCACGATCAACAGCCATTGTGAAGCATCCTGCTCGCGGCAGAAATAAGTTTATGCATTGCTCAAATTAACTCTCATCCATTCAATATACTGAATGTGCTATTAATTGCCAAAACCACAATACATTTTTTCCAACAAAGCAAAAGCAAATTGCTACTACAAGTCAACCAACAGCGAAGACAGTTCTCAACAAAGAACTGGTAAGTACCAGATTACATAAATCGTAACACAAAACAAGGACAGTTGGACGACATTAATTACAATAACAGAGAAGACAACAAGCCCAGGACGCTCTAAGAGCCACCCCTTAAATAAATACAACGATCAGGAAAACAATTGGTGAAATGTGAAACACTTACTTTATCCCGCCACAGCACAAACGCTGTGAACAGATCAAAACTGCAAGGAACCAATTCTTGATGTGAATCGCACTCTCACATCCACGCCCCCATGACACAAGCACCATTCGCCGAGTTACCAGCGCTTGTATGGCTTCCACCGTTAGAAAGTCGAGCCAACAGCCCGCCGCCATGCACTCTGCCCTCAGGAAATGGATCCAAGGCAGACAGAGTGGGAACAGGAGGATGAACAACCCCCTTGGAAACAGAGCTTCTTGTACCAAGCAACGATTTGTCATCGCTGCTTGTCTTCGTGTGTGGATCTCCCTTCACTGCAGCAACTTTCATCTCATCGGGTATGACATATGTCGCAAACTGGTAGATTGCAGGGCCTAATGCACCACCACCATGAACACAATGGTCCAGAACTAAAGCACTGTGAGCTGAACAGAGACCAGTCTTGCTCCGAGTAAATTTGTCACACTGTTGCGCACCATCGCCAAAGCTTGAGTCTGCCTGACCCCATGAGCAGCGTTTACCTCCACCATGTGCCTTGCAGAAATTGGTGCTCCCCTGTGCACTCTTCCCACAGTCCTCAAACTTGCACCTCTTGCCACCTCCATGTCGTACACAGTACTCCGTCCGCCCTCTAGCACTCTTGGTGCAACCAGACATAGCACACCTCTTCCCACCACCATGCGCAACACAATATAGAGTCCCACCATGCACACTCTTTGGGCACACGCCACCACCGTGAAATGAACAGCGTTTGCCCCCACCATGGCCCTTGCAAAAACAAGTGCTACCTTCAGCTCCTTTGGTGCAGCCCAAGAATGTGCAGCGCTTTCCTCCACCATGCGCCTTGCACAACTTTGTGCTTCCCTGTGCGCCCCTTGTGCATTCCGGAAATTGGCAACGCCTCCCACCCCCATGAGAGATGCAGAGGCCTGAATGACCTTCTGCACTCTTGGTGCAGTTCTCCTTCTGACACCTTTTGCCACCTCCATGCCTGATGCACAAGCCAGATTTCCCACGTGCTGCTCGGGAGAAACCTTCATGACTGCAGCGGCGACCACCACCATGAGCTATGCAGTGGTCTGTGCGCCCTTCAGCACTCTTTGTACATCCAAGAAATTGGCATCTCGTGCCTCTGCCATGGGCCTTGCAATAGATGGTCCTTCCCTCAGCACCCTTCTGACAGCCAGGTTTCTGACATCGCCGACCGCCACCATGGGCTATGCAATGCCCTGATGCCCCTCTTGCTCCTTTCACACATCCAGGGAACTGACAGCTTTTAGCATTACTATTGCGTTGTTGGGGGTGGGTTGCCACAGAAGTACAGGCAACCGGGCTTTTCACATTTGTGAACATAGCTGACGACATGACTGGAGAAGACATAGTCACATCGCCTTTTTTGGGTATTTTTGGAAATGGAAAGGCATATGTTGCTTCAGAAGCATATGATGATGAAACCACAGAATGCTCAAAAATCCAATTAGAGGTTACTGACCCTTTCCCTATAATGGCTGGTGACAAGTTGGTCACTGGTATCTCCCAGATATCCTGAACATTTGGTGACACCATATTTGTATTGGTGACAACTGATTCAGGAGAGCCAGCGGATAAACTCAACTGAAGAACCAGTTTAGGAGAGTCTGCAAACGGCACAATCTCAGAACAGGCAGGGGATTTCTTTTGACAGTGTGTAGCATCATTGCCAAGGCAAAGTTCAAAATTCAGGCCAAGATCTACTGATGACTCCTCATCAGCCTCTTTTAGTGAAGATGGGGACATTACACAAGCCGTGGCAGAACTTACTTTGCTAGAGTCAGATGAGCTCGGTGAACGGCCTAAACCCAGAGTGTGTAATGGATTTCCAGTACCTTCTGCTCCAGCCATAGTACCCCGCTTCCTTTTCAGTGCTTTTGACTTAGCAAGAGAAAAGGTAGAATATGCTGGTGGTCAAGTGCAGTATCTTTAAGCCCAGCCGTGTGTTGAACTGTTCAAGGAGTTGATACTATCACCAAACCCAAGGCCACGAGAAGTGTCGTCCATTCCAATTAAGAAACATCAAACGTCAACCAAATAGTAAATGAGAAGAACCAGTTGCCTGACTTCCGGATATCATAACTCTGTTAACATCTACTGGTTAGAAAGCTCACAACTCCTTGCAACCTCCACTAACAAAACCAGCTACATCATCACGATCCATTTCTCGCCACTTTCTGTGTATGAAATGAGTATGATGAAGTTCTGAACTGAGCTTCAGTTTCTACTCACAAAGTTCCAACTGTAACATGCAGGCCAAACAAAAGCCAATGATCCTGCTGGTTAATAAGCAATAAGAGGTCAGAATTTAGCAAGTCAGAATTAAAAAGTTCATGCAGCATAAAACCTAAATAAATAAGACATCCATAAAAGGCCAGCAAACATTACAGAATCATAAAAATTGCAAACAGGGAAAAGGAGACCAGTCAGGACAGACCGACAGAGCAAGAATCTACTAAAATTAGACAATACCTGTGGACCGCTGTAATGATCAATAGATATTAGCATGATGTGTGGCCTTTATAAATTAGTTAACATTTCAAGTCAATATTCATAAATCTCCATACCGAGTTCTTATATATGGAGAACCTTCTGTTATTCCAAAAACAAATTAATGTCAATTTATCCTATTCCTAAGTCCTAACCATTTCAACCAGTAAATTTAATAGACACACTCAGCAGTTTATAAATCTATGCCATTTTGGACATTGCAGTGTCCAGATTTAACATTATTTATTAGTTTTTAAACTGATATTTTTGCAAAAGATTACAAGATTATAATATTATGACAGAATTGTTTTGATGACGAACCTCATGATATCATTTAAATGTGCCCGATCTTCTGTACTTATTAGTGCTCAAAGTTCGGAAAGATTGATTCATGTACACAATGTCAACTGAGGGAGCAACAAAGTTCAACCTGTGGATGAGACCATGTCTAACTCAATTTTCAGCTCAAACTATATTAATCCTTATCATATGGGCTTTACTTGAATACTAGGGACTTCAATCTTATGAACAAGCAGTGAAGCTGAATTCAGATTTCCTGTTATTCTCTTCATAAGATCTAGGATGTGCACTTGTGCAGTCTAAATCTTTGATTTGCATATGATGAGAAACCATGATTAAGAAAAAAAATAGTATCTCGTAATGTGCAGTTGTACGGAAGACAAGGTTCTAATTAGGTATTTGAAATAAAAAAATATATCAAAGATGATGAATGGTACCAAATATAGCAGAGCTCTCTCAGGGTACAGCTGACTTCAAACAACAAACGGAAGAATGCAAGGATCAATAGTATCCTGAAAAAACACTGCAATCTTGGTAAGATTTCAGTTATCAAATAGAAATTGTAATTCATGCTAAATATAAAAGCGTGTTGCTCATCTATTTTTGGTGAACAAGAAAGGGAAAATTGGCAAACTTACTGACCCTGTAGCCCATATGCTACTCATGTATTTCGCTACATATTACAGCTGATTGCTAAGTCAAATTCTTTGTACTGCACATCATGGCAAGTAACCGATTGGAAGTACTAACCATAGGGTCATTAGAATAACACCAAATACTTGGGGATTCCATTTACTTAATACTATAATTTTGATGTTTGGTATATACTGTTTTCCCAACAAATGCTCAGTAGATTAGTTTCTCCATAAACAGCCAAAAAATCGGTCTTCTCCCACAATTTAAATCATTCTAACAAGGGTTTTCATATGCTTTGGACATCTTAGCATTAGATGATGTTTCAATGAATATTGCATGGTATCTTTGCATAACTATAACAGCATTTGCCTTATAAATCAAACATTTACATCACTAAAAATTAATCAGGAAATAGCTGGTCGGTTACCCATGGCAACTGGACAACTCCTAAAACGTTGATAGTAACCCAGACCGTGCAATTGCACAAGATTCTCACTGATCTGCACAAAAATTTATAAACAAACACTAATGAACGTCCATCTTTTTATTTTGCAAGAGAGAAGCGGAAATGTATATACCCAAGAAGGGATTACACACCCAAGAAAAGAAGGTACACAAAAGCATGAGATTCTTACTTTATCAAGCAATAAGGTACACAAAAGCATGAGATTCTTACTTTATCAAGCAATTAAAGGTATTATAACTATCATTGCTGTACACCGACCAAGAATCTATCATTACGTACAGTACAACAAATCAGTAGTAATTGAACGAACCATGAACAGTGACAGTGAGTAAAAAAAAACTCTACTGAAATGATCTTTCCATTTTCGTCATCAAACTAACAAAAGCAACACAAACAAGGAGACAAATCTGAGGTGAAGCTGTTCGCAAATCAAATAACTTCACACGTACTGTACTGAAGGATCCATGAAAAGCAGTCTGGAACCATAACCACCTACGAGAAGAGTAAACAACCAAATTTCAACAGTGATCTCTTCTATCACCAGATTGCTCACCCTGAACAGAAACCAACAAAAAAGAGCAAAAGGTTGCATACGAAAGTAAATAAGCGCATACAAACCATTCGAATAAAGGAACCACCAAATTTCCTTTTAATAAACCTTGTCGAGCCCCCAAAAAAAATCCATAACCTCGCAAATTACAAATCGCAACAGAAATAAAAAAAATTGAGAAAGAGTTCAAAATTTCCCAGAGAAACACACGAACAACAGCAACACATGGATTTCACAAATATAACACGAATCAGCAAAAAAAAAAGGACACCGAAAAACAGCAACAAAATTCCGCCGAGAGCGCACGCAAGTCGGACTTGAATCGACACAAACCAGCACACCACACCAACCCAGCACCACATCAAGCGATAAAAACGGCACAGCAACAAAGCAACGAGGCGAGAATTCGACGGCCGACGCACCTGAGAACGGCTCGGGACCGATCCAAGAGCTCCGACTGGGCCGCGAGGGGAGCTAGGGTTTTGAGGTTGTTGCGCGCGAGAGACCCGCCGCAGCCAAGAGCGCCCACGGGTTTGTACGGAGAGGAGAGGGAAGCGGTGCCGCGAAGAAAAACCGACAAGGCATACGGGATGTTATAAAAAGAGATTGGGCGCGGGGCGCGACAAATCGCGGAGGCCACCCCGTGTGTGTATTAGACCCAAAAGTAGGTGTGAAAACGGATCAATAGCTTAATTTTTTAATACAAAATCTTTCGGTTTGGATTTTTGTTGAATAGCCTTGGATAAAAATAAATATAGATTTTTTATAGAGAATAAATATGAATACGATAGTATACTATCCGTTGAATACGAATACAAATTCAGATTATCTGATAATGACGGAGTCTAAATATCTGACCGACTAGCCATAACTAAGACCATAGCAGCTACCTGTCAGTGCTGTAGGGGTGCAGCTGAGGTGAATGAAGTGCGTGCATGAGGTGGGTTGGTTGGTGGTACTGCGCGCGCTCCGCTGGCTGCTGCTGCCATCGCCACATGGTCCAAACTCAAAGCTCGACCACACGTTTAATTGGTGCATGTACCACGCAAGCATATTGTTTTACTACGTTGCAATAGGAGCAGGAGGCCAAGTGCTGCAGGACTAGTACATGGCTTATGAATAGTGCTCATAGTTTATTTGGCACTATTCATAAATTTCATCTTTTTCTGAATTTTTGGCTTTTTGTTGAGTTTTTTTGCCGGTTCTTTTTTTTCCCGTATTAGTTTGTATTATACGTAATGGGCTAACATATTTTTTTTTATTTTTAAATTTTTTTAAATTTAATTATGCTAAATAAGCCTCTGTCAGCTACAGTGCTTTTTTCAGCCAGCTACAGTGTTTTCAGCCATAAGCCACGAGCTTTTCAGCCGAACCGATCACCCCCATAATTCATATGGTGCTACTAAATTCTGCATGTGTGCAGTGCAGCATTAGTCATACTGCCCATACATATATAATGCAGCTAGCACTGGCCATTACGCTGTTACTGCATATATGCTGGAACCAATTTAGGCACTATTAAGTATATTTCTATTGTGGATGAAAATACTTATGCTTATTCAAATTTCATGAATATTTAGATAAGATAAACTAGTTATGTTTTTTCATTGATTTTAGATGTGCAGTTTAAGGGGTTTCATGTTTCGATAAATATTTATGATTGTACTTATTTTAATTCGTATTCGTTCTATATCTATATTTAATATTATCCATATTTATATTTATATTAAAAAATAAAAATAAATATAATAAAGACATAATCTGTCGATCCGTTTGCATCCATACCCAAAAACCGTCGAGCAGCCGCGTGTGCCGAGGTCGGTACACGCGCGCACTAGACCCAGGGCCCGGTCCCACCTGTCATGGCCCGCGTGGCCTGCCTGTGGGCCTCGTGGGGCGCGACGTCACGCGCGGCGTCAGGGTCCACATGGGCGGCAGCGCCTCGCCTCCGTCCGTGGTGCGCGCCTAGGCCGGGTGGATGGGACCCACGCTGAGCTCGTGGCCTCATGCCGCCTTTTTTTATAGCTCGTTGGCGCGGTAGATAGGCTTTTATAGTTATCGCTTTAGTTTATGATTTTTTGTTACTATTTTAAAGTAGTTTAATATAATAGATTTTTTAAAGTAATTTATCATATTATCAGTATTTAATTTATTCATATAAATGTTCATGTTAGAACTAAAAGACATAAATTGTAGCAAAAACGAATGTATACGACTGATGATTTTTATCCCTAAAGAAAACGTCTATGTAAATGAATCGAATGCCGATAAACTGTTTTGAAAGGATTATTCTGATAAATCGCTTAAAAAATAATAGAAAACCTATTTTGTTTACTTATTAAAAAATTATAAACTAAAAAGAAAAAGAAAAACGCGCCTTTCTCTTTTCCACTCCTTTTTGCCTTTTGCTTGCTCAACGAGCGAGTTTAAAAGTTTCTTTAGAAAATAACAGGATAAAACGTTTTTTACTGTTAATCTTGTGCGTCGTGTCTCTTGATCGGTAGACACGGTCTCGTGCGCCACAGTGAACATACTCGCACGCTAGTCTGTAAAGTTGCTCAAAAGTTTTTAATAAACAAATATGTTTGGATTTGGATTGATCTCGACCGTGATCTATTTCTCCAAATACGATTTGCCGTCCAGGTTAACTGTATGCAGGCGTACGTATAGGATTGCACAAATTAAAAATGCACATTGAATAAAGCGTTTTATCAGACTATGTCTTCGTTTATTTTTCATATGTAATCCGTAAACCTTTCAATGAGTATTACTTAGTAATTATTATTTTCTCATTGAGGCTTGGTCGTGGCGGCCGGGATATTTTTTATCCTCGATCTCTACCCAGCAATTGGATCCTCACAACACGTCCGCCGCGTCCCCTTCGTCTTGATTGGATGACATGCTTACTTTTACTTTTTTCCCCCTCCTCAACGTGTCACACGTACCAAGAGCGTTGTATTTTTTTTCCCTTCTCGTTGGTCAGGCGAACATACCGAGTCCTCGGGGCTCACAATGGTGTGGGTTCGATTAGAGCAAGTATTATAAGAGGCTGTAAACTGGCTGTATGCTGAGGTGGAGGAGAGAGAGGAGGAGAGAAGAGAGGTGGGCTGTAAGAGCAAGTCCAATAATAGAGCCAAGTGTTTGGCTATAAGCTAAGTTATAAGAGCCAAGTTATACAATAATCTGTCTTCTATTTGTCTACAAAAGATTTTTTTATTATTATATGGTATCATGTCTCACATTCTCTTTCCTACTCCTCCTCACATACATTTATTATCTGGACCCACCACTGCATAGGCTCCCGTGTGCAGCTTGTTGCTTGCATGAGAGCCAAGCTCTCCTCTCTCTCCTCTCTTCTCTCCTCCACATCAGCAAAAATGCTGACTAACTTGACTATAAGACCATTGTTGTACTTGCTCTAAGCTTACAGCCAGCTGAAGCACAGGAACCAAGAAACTTTATGAGAGGAAGGGGTAGGTCATACAGCCTTCAGCTGGCTGTAACTACTATATGAGTAGATTGATAAGTGAGCTGTAAGTATTCATACAGCCAGCTGAAGGCTGTATTATAAGACTTGCTCTTAGTACGTCACCTCGAATTTGAGCCGATCTCAAGTTTAGGCTACCTCGACATGAATGAATTCAATAATTTGACATCAGTACCATTAGAACTCTTCTTTTTAACTTTTAAAAATTATTTTTTTGTTTTTCCTGTAATAATTAGCTTCTAAATAAAATATCTCTTAAGTCAGATGTACAAATTAATTATAGTACATACTATAGTGACTTTATTTATATCGATCAAAACCACACATAAGTTTCTGTTATTCCGTACTCTCTCTTACAAGCAGTTCAAAAGACATAAGTCACAGTCAAAAATCATAAGGTGCAGCGAAAAAACATACCGACATTAAGACCTAGTTTTTACTAAGGCCAGTCTCAGTGGGAGTTTCATCTGCATTTAATAAGCTGCCACATAGACATTTTTGGTGATATGGCAATATTTTTAAGAAGAGAGAGAAGAAATGAGTTTCATCTAGATGAAACTCTCTTGGCACAATTACCAACTCTATATGAGTCATGAAATTAAGGGCCTGTTTGGTTCATGACCAGAAGTTGCCTAGCCATAAGTTAGGCGTGCCACAGTTTTTAGGTAGCTGTTTGGTTCACTGACGTAACTGTGACATGCCACACTTTCTTAGCACCTGGCCCCACACGTCATAGACTCAGTTTCTTGCCAAACTTTGCCACAAGTGTGGCTTCGATTTTGTTAGCCACACTTTCTGTGGCAGCCACATATTGTCTAATCTTAGGCATGGCAAGGTTAGGCACCAACCAAACAGGGCCTAAATGTCTATGAAACAATAGAATGAAATTATGCATTGAGGATGGATGTTTCATCCATGTTTCATTTCATTTTACATGATGTGGCAGTCTTGAAAACAACGCCATAAAACTCTCCACTGAGAATGGCCTAAGACGATGTGGCGGATCAAAATAATGGTATGGAATGTGGCAAGTCGAATTTCGGCTGATCTCGAGCTTAATCAAGCTGATCAACGTGAACACAATAGGTTTGCCTCTCGAGTGAATCTTGATCTCGGTTTTTTTAGAGTGCGGATAGTTGGTTAGCATATGGTCATCGATTCAAATAACAGAGATCCATAGTGCAAAGTCTACACAAATAATCCATCTGGTCCATGGTCAATGAAATCGATCTCTATATAATGTAGTAAGCCAGAAAAACCAGTCTACTCTAGTTGTGTTTTCTACCGGTTCGGTTGCCAATCTCGAGCTTGAACCTTTTCAAACACATACCGACATACGCAAGCCGACAAGGCAAGGACGGCTGCTTGGCTTCCCTATCATCTTCCAAATGTACATAAAGTAGTTTGTAATTAAGTACTAGGGGTGGAAACGGATCGGATACGATCGAATAGTCTCAAATAAGAATACGAATCTATATTTTTAAAACAAATACGAATACAAATTCAAATATTCTTAAATATGGATATGAATATTCTCGAATACGAATACAGATATTTTTGAATACAGATTTTCTCGGATACGAATATCGGATAAAACAGATTCCTAGCGGTTTTGCCGATTTTTCACCGGGTTTTGACCGGTAGTGGTTTTAAACCGCCAAAATGCAAATTTTGAATCACAAAATTCGTACAGATTTTTCATGGGTCCTAGAAACGGATTGAATACGAATCGAATAGTCTTGAATACGAATACGAATATTCTCGAATATGAATATTTTCAAATACGGATACGAATATTCTCGAATACGAATATGAACATTTTCAAATACGGATTTTGCTTACCACACTCGTGTTTTCTCGGATATAAATATCGGATAAAATAAATTATCCATTACCGTTTTCCACACCTATTAAGTACCCCTTCTAGCTTCTGACGAGTTGCGGAGCTTGGAAATAAGTGTAGGGGGAGCTGGAGAAATATGCTAATTTTTTTATACTAGTTAGGTCTACTCTAAAAAGTTTAAACCTCTGATTTATAGTTTTAGCTGTTAACTTTTGATTAAAATTATATTGTAGTTGCAGTTAGATTTTTCTGAATTATTCAATTAAAAGAAATTAAAAAATAACAAAAAGAAAAGAAAAACCGTTATATCGTCATGGATAATACAAAGGAATAAAAGAGAGAAAAAAAGCAAAAAAATCAAATAAACTAAAATCAGAAGCCAGAAACTAAATCCGTTTGAAGCGAGGCACTAGGTGTAATTGTATCAAAATATTTGCCGATTGTGCGTGCGTTACATACTACTAGTACTAGGTTCAATACTTTTAATATAGCAAACTATTTTGTTCAATACTATGCTAGATCGGTATTACTTGCAAACTTGATTGAACAAGTAATAGGATAGGAAGAAATAGTTCTGGCAATGTCCTATTCAAGGGAAAAGCTAAAACAACTAGAATCATAAGACAAAAATAGACCGAATCTTGTAGAGCAATCAATAGCACCAAAATTAGTGTATGTCTGCAACCTAGAAGATCAAGACTCTTTGTTGCATGTATCCTGCTGTGAAATGTAATAAAAAGTTAATATTCTAAAACTACTTAAAACGTAGTGCAATCTTGACAAATTAAATAAGAAATGGGAATTGATCTTTTTTTAGAGAGAGTAATAAGGCGCACCTACATATTCAACACACACAACGTTTACATCATTCACGCATACAAACGTGTGCACGTTCTTTACATACGTTTAAAATTTATCGAAGGCATCTAAATCTCACGGAGCACGAGCAAGTATGTATGTAATCCTAAAATCAATAGACACTAGCGCTAAGTCTAAAACTTAAATTTTGGTAGGCTAGGTATTCACTCGCACATCTAGCCATTTGGACATGGGTCAGCTTCCGGGAGAATGTGAACTTATTTATAGTGAAAGCTACACATTTATCATCTGGCACGTACTAATCAGATGGATCGATCAGATTGGGAGTTAATATTCTCCTGTTTTAAATTGAGGTCTCACTCTCACCTGAAACATCAGTTGAACTTATTTTCTCCTTGTATTGATATTGGTACCTCTCAAAAGTAGTACAATTCTGATCTAAAAAAAAGTAGTACAAATTCTTTTGTTCATGGGTGGGACTTTTCCTATCCCTTCCCTTTGATATTGCTATCAGTTTGTTTGTTGATACCAAGAATCTTCCTCACAATGGAGCAGTAGACGATGCTGAATTGATGATTCCTTTTATGTGAACAAATAGCCATCCAAATGCATGTTTCTTGTCGATTGATTTGGTGTCTAAAATGTGGATATCGCCAAACCGCCAAAACAACCCCATAAACTTAGTATAAAAAAAAGAAGGAAAATGATACGTGGCAAGCATTGGAGAGTCCACACTGCAGTAAACGTTATTTGCGTTCCAAATTAATCAACATCGATACGTCCAAATATTGTTGTTTCGTATGCTGCGTATTCATTGTTCCCCCCTCTTTTCTTAAAGAAAACATAGAGCCAACCTTTATGTCGGACCCACGTTAGCAATCCAGAACACTTTGTGTTTTCCACCGTACTATTCCCTGAATTAGCAGATAGTACACATAGATACATAATTGGATCATATACGTACATCGCATTAACTATACCAAACATTTATATTATATATCAGATTTTAAATACCCCATATCGGGTGAGTTTACATAATAGACCGATCAGGCTAAATGCTACATTACAAAAGCGAAAGCGAAAAGCAAAAAGTGAGGCCACACATTGCCACAGGCAAGTGACTAGGGATAAAAGATGCCAAACTAAGGACTAGGCTACTAGAGAACGACCTAATCTCCACCATTTTCTTCTCAGTCTTGTCCCGAAGCGACGTAATAGGTATAGTGGTCTTGATTCGCAGGATTTGAGCTATTTTAGTGAGTGAGGGTGAGCATAAACAACTGTGCTTCATGAACCATACATAGAATGCAATATTATAGATGCAAAGCTCAACAAAGGAAGGCCTCAATTCTTTTATTTGTGAAATGCCAAAGTTGAAATACCGTAAATAGAAATTTTGAAACTTAGCATTTTTAACTAGACCATATTTTCTAAAGAATGTGAAAGTATGCAACAATAGTAGTGTAGGTTCCATCCACCTGTTAAATGGTTCCATCAACCATACACTATTTTTGTTATTAGGGATTTACCCATCCATTATAATCACTGGGTTCTATCCACCCAACAGTAATCAACTCAAGGTTCTATCCACCCTTCGTGCTTTTTTATCTCATCCGCAAAAATTCTTTTGTAAATAGACACTAACTCGAGTAAGTTCTTATGCCCGCCTATGACCGTGAGCATGACTATTTGAACAGTTTTCACTCTGCAGATGTCACACACTTTACCTACAAGATACAATGAACTTGTTATATTCCACATATTTTCTTAGACATGCAAATCAGGAAGATCACCATAAGGCTTTTATAATGTATCTTCCTAGTGAAGCTACATCTGCTAAGATTTCACCACTATGAGATTCTATCCACCCACTCCAGAGTTCACCTCTTGCACCACATGGCAGATTCCATCCAGCACCGCGACCTATATATGTTCATCCGGATGGCACAACCCACACTAGGTTGATGTGTGACATCCCAAAATTTTGTTCATTTAATTTGGATTTAACCGGGTTATTTCTAGAATTTATTTCCCTTTTTTCTTTTCTTTTATTTTAGCCTAGAGTAAGAATCTATTAAAAACCTAAGATTATTTGGAGCCAAATCAAGTTGATTTTATTTTTTTACGTTCCTTGTAATTTCTAGAA
Source organism: Dendrocalamus latiflorus (assembly GCA_017311315.1). Taxonomy (NCBI): domain Eukaryota; kingdom Viridiplantae; phylum Streptophyta; class Magnoliopsida; order Poales; family Poaceae; genus Dendrocalamus; species Dendrocalamus latiflorus. The sequence goes on from CM029663.1 coordinate 26,977,581, forward strand.
TTTTCTGGATATTTTTTTGCTTTGTTTTGCTATTTTCTAGGCTTTAAAATGACTTCTTATATTTTTTGAAATTGGAAAACAAAATTTAATGTTTTAAAGCACTTGGGACAAATTTCCCCTTCGGCCCGGTCTCCTTTTGTGTGCTGCATGGCTGAAGGCCTACGCGGCCCAGTGCCGGCTCAGCCTCCCATTCCTGCACCCCCTCACTGACTTGTGGGCCCCCTTGTCATCCCCATCCCCCCTCTTCTTTCTTCTTCATTTCCTTCTTCCTCCCCTTCTCTTTCCTATTTCACCACCTGCCGCCCGAATCCGCACCAGCTGCCTTTCCTTCCCTGTTCTCTTTGGTTTTGGAAACCAAGCACCGCATGGGATTCCAATTCCCTATTTTTCGGGCCTTCCTTCCTTTTGGCCCCCTTCCCTTCCTTTTCTTCCCCACCCGAAATCTCGTCGCCCTTAATTCTGGTGAGTGATTCTCGCCCCTGGCCTCCCCCTCGGCCCTATTTAAGGGGCCCTCGAGCACCTCTCAGCCCCGCACAACCCCCCTCTCCCACACTGAACTAAAGAGCCCCCAAGCCCCCTCTAGCCGCGCTCTCACCGTTTCAGCTGACCGCACCACTCTGGTGAGCAATTCTGGCTCACCGGGACAACGTCAAGGCCCGCCGATGACTCCTTAGGCTTCACTGCGCCAAGGACAACCCTACCCTCTCCTCTGTCAGTCTCAAGCGCCGCCGGAGCTGTACCCCATTAGAGCACCACCCCGACGCCGCCTTCCACTCGTCGCCAACCACCTTCCAACCTCCTCTAGTAATCCCCGTGCCACCAACATGTTGCGCATGCTCCCTTCGTTTTGCACACCACATCGCTCACTGTCGGTCGTCGGAGCACTAGTGATTGCCGCCTCCGAGCTACCTTGTCACGGGCTGGGCCATGTCAACACTGGAGCTAACGTGGATGCCATGTGGTGCCACTCGGCATACCACCTCCCCTCTTGGAGACCACATAAGCGCCATGATTACCACCTCAGCCCAAAAGCCTGACCGTGGACCCGGTCTATAGGCTCGGCTCACGTGTCATCACCATAGCCATCCATGATGCCATAATCCCATATTTTTCTTTAGAAAATAATTCAGCCAAATATTATTGATATCATAAACTTTTTTCCATAGAAAAATAATATAAAAAAAATTCCTTTTATTATTTTCTCTCATTTCTTTAGAATTAAAATTCCAGGAGCTCATTCTCCTTCATCCTAACTTTGATTGAACCCATTCAAACTTCTAAATTCATTTAAAATCAAGATCTATCCAATAATGCCGCGTTTTAAAACTTTTGGAGTTTATTTGAGTTTGTTTGGTTATTTTTACATGTAGACTACGATGATTTTGAAGAATTCTACTTTGACGATACACACCAGTCAACGGAGTAAGGCAAGTTACACACGTTGATCATATTAATCCCAGTTTACAAATAAAATTATCTTGTTTTAAATTATATTTTATGCTTAATTTTATTCGTAGTATTTTAAATTCCTATTTTACTTTAGCTAATGCCCATTTGTTATGACACCATTGATATTGCAAATTCCTGTACCTTATTACCCTAGAATAAAACTCTAGTTAGTGCAGTAGTATGGCTAGAGAATTTTGTAGCAAATACTTAGACATGTATAGATATAACTTTAGGCTTGGGATAACATTTTTCGCATAAAATGATGAGCTTTTAAAAAGTATTCTTGACTTCAGTGAGTCAAGAAAGTCTATTGAATATTTTAAAATAAAATATAAAGCTTGATTTAGAGTTAGGAAAATGGTTAGGTGGTGGGTGCTTACTGGCACATACTGTTGTTCAGTGACATAATAGTGATGCCAGGCACAAGGGGTATATGGAATGTGCTTAAGTCAATTAAGGACTAGTCTGTGAGCTACTACTACAAAGCCTTATCGTACTATCACAAGGCTGGCATGGGACAGTCTTGGCTGACTAATTAGCTGTCAGACCTTGGAGCAACAACTCTCGGATCTTCTATGTAAATCGCATTAGTCTAGGATCAGCTAGTGCACACAGTGAACAACAAAGGTTAATATTAACCATACTGACATTTATTAACTAAATATGGGCATGATTTCCAACGTTTATATCTACGGCCCATAGGCCAAATTTAAATAATAATAGCAGAAGAAAAACACCAAAGCGGAAGAAACCTAAAGCCTACCCACAGGCAAACGACAGTAAAACGCAGCCTACTCATCTTGGTCCTTATCGTAGTCGAAGCTATCCTCCTCTAAGATGAGATAGCAAGGGTAAGTACAAACTTGTACTCTGCAAGTCACACGGAGAATGTAACATAATGATAAAGACACCAAAGGAAGACATATATGGTTAGTTTGGGCGTAAAGCAGCATTTTAAAGAAATACAATAAATAGATTAAAAATTGCTGAATTTAATACAGTAAGTAAAAACATTTATTTAAGCAAAATAATAAAATTAGTGCAGGCACCGACCTGACACCAACCTAACCACGAGCATCCCACCGTACCATTCTTTCCAAAAGATCTCATATGGATTCTATCCATCCATAAGCTTGTCATAAACCATTTTGAAAACAAAGTCTAACCTATAAAATACTTTACTTAGCATGTCCATGACCATAGGCACGGCTATTCAGGATAGTTTATACACTCTGTAGAGGTTGTACAACTTTACCCACAAGACATAATTATCCCATATTGCCACCAGATAAGCACACTTCCTTTGGTGTGCAGTGAGAAGATCATGATAAGGCCTTTACAATGTAAAGCCTTCAATCTGGCTAAGCCAACACTAAGTTTTCACCCCAATAAGGTGTCTACCAGATCGGGGTCCCCTCTTGAGCCGAGTAAGAATTCACATGTCCTATGCCACGCTCACTTTCAACCTACAATGAGACTTAGGTTGGGACCTGCAAATTAGTCAACCAGGACTGTCCCATACAAGCCTTGTGGTAGTACGAAAAGGGCTTTGTAGCAGTGATTCATAGACTAGTCTATAACTTGACTTAGACTCAAACCACACACCCCTTGTGCCTGACAATTAACATTGTGTTACCAAACAACAATGCATGCCAGCACCAACCACCTAACCATTAGCCTATGTCTAAACCAAAATTTTATACTTTGTTTTGAAATATTTCATAGACTTTCTTGACTCATCGAAAATCAAGAATACATTTGAAAGCTTATCATTTTATGTGAAAAATTTATCCAATCTAGTTTTATTTCTAAGCAAGACTAAGCACTTACTACAAAAGTTATCTAGCCATACTAGTGTACTAACTAGAGTTTTATTCTAGGGTGACAAGGTATTGGGGGAATTCAATATCAATGGAGGAATTAACAAGTAGGCAATAACTAAATTTAAAACTGAATTGAAATACGTTGAATAAAAATATGCATGCAGAATAATTTAAAATAACATAATTTTATTTGAAAACTGGGATCAATATAATAAAGGTGTATGACTTGCCTTGCTCCACGAATTGGTATGAATCATCGTCAAAGAATTCTTCTGAATCGTCGCAGTCTACACATTAAAAAACACAAGTAAACTCATATTAAATCCAAATAAACTATAGATATTAACAAGGATGGTATAAATGGATATATTAGAATTTTTTATGAATTTAGAAATTTGAATGGGCTCAATCGGAGCTAGGATGAAGGAGAACGAGCCTCTAGAAGTTTAAAATCAGAGAAAAAGAATAAATCTAGATTTTTGGAATTATTTTTTCCAAAGAAAAGGCATTAATGATGTCAGCAAGGAATTTCTAGATTTCTCATGAAATATTTTTTTAAAGGGAAAGGGAAATATGATGTAATGATGATGTTAGCCATTAGGTTGACAGAGGCTAACAAGTGGGCCTTATCTATCGTACGTGGACCAGGTCCATGGACCTGGGGACAGCTGAGGTAGTACATGGGCTAGCATGGCGCCCATATGACATCAACGTCAGCTGCCACGCCGGTATCCATGTCAGCGTTGGTGCTAACGTGGCCCACCAGCCAGCGGTGGCGCACAAAGCCCAAGGGTTGCCAGTGTTAGGGAGCATGGCAGCAGCCTGGAAGTGGCACAAAAGCGAAAGGGGAGTGAGGGGAATGCGATGGTGTGTGTGAACGTTACCAAGAGTGGCCCGAGGATGGTCAGCGATCAGGAAGGCAGCGACACTATTTAGGACTTCGGCGTAAGTGGTGCTCTGGCAGTGCTTGAGCTCGATAGAGGGGTGACCAGGGTTTGTCTCATAGCGGGGAATCCAAAGGTGGTGCCGGTGCCGATCGATGAGCTAACCGCTCATGAAAACGGCGACGACGGTGGGCGTTGCGGGGGATAAGGCTGAGTGGGCGCGGGGAGTGGGGGAGGTGGGTGCCAAACGTGCGGGAGAGGGTGGGGTGCAGGTGGCGCACGTGCAGAGGGAGGGAAGGTGGCTAGGTAGGACGGTGGTGGTGCAACGGCTTGGTGGCAGCGGGCGGCGGTGCAGCTGGGGAAGGAGAAGGGGGTGAGAGGTAGATGATGCGGGCGGGCCCACACGTTAGAGAGAAGAAAGGTGGGGAGAGAGAAAGGAAGGGCAACGACGGGGATGGCTTGGGTAGCGATGTGGGCAGATCTAGGACATCCACATATCGCCAGAGGGATAGGGGCGGGAGATTTAGATTTTTAAATTTTGTTTTTGATTTCAGAAATCCTGAGAAAAGGAAAAAAGGCTTAGAAAATAGCAACTGTAGCCCAAAATTTCCAAAAAAATTCAAAGAAATTCTTGGAACCATTTTGGACTTAGGAGAAAAATATTTCCAACTTATTTTGGTATAGGTTTTTATACTTAATATACTTTTTAATTTTGAAAATTATATTTTAAGCTCTAGAAAAAACACAGTAAATTCATATAAGAGCCAAATAAATCCAAATAATTAATTTAAATTATTATTTTTATAGAAACTAAAAATATCCTTTATTTAATGATATTTTATGTTTTTACTTAAATTATTTTTCAAACTAAAGGCTTTTCAAAAAGTAGAAAATCATAGCACAAAAATTTAAAATTTAGGCAACCAAAACTCTGATTTTTATTTAATTTAAATAAAATTAAAAAATTCACTCATAAATTTGAAATAAATAGCTAGGCTATTACATTAACGGGTCACAATCTGAGTTTCACTAAAGGTTGAATATGAGCGTGGTGTGGGCAGTGGGAAGTCTGACGTGACATAAGAGGGGGCCTGATCTGGTGGATTCCTTATTGAGGTGAGACCTTAATGGAGGTGTGGCCAGGTTGATGACTTAGCTTTGTAAAGGCCTTATTATGATTATTCAGTCACATGCCAACATAAGCGTGTAGTGGCCGACAACATGAGTTAATCGTATCTTGTGCGTAAAGTTATACAACCTCTACAAAGTGTATAAACTATCCTAGATAGCCATGCCCACAGTCATGGGCAAGCTGAGTGGAGTTTTTCATGGATTAGACTTTGTTTTTCAAAATAGTTTATCAAAGATGTGTGGATGGATGGAATCCACATGAGATCTTTTGGAAAAGATGGTATGAGTGGGATACCTGTGGTTAGGTTGGTGTTAGTTCGGTGCATACCCCAATGATATTATTTTGCTTAAATTAATTTTTTACTTACTATATTAAATTCTGCAATTTCTAATCTATTTATTGTATTTCTTTAAATATTGCTTTACACTCAAATAACCCTATATGACTTCTCTTGTTAGCATTGCATTATTATTGCATTTTCGTGTAACTTGTGGAGTACAACTTTGTACACACCCTTGCTATCTCTACTCAGAGGAGGACTGCTTTGACTATGGTGAGGGCTAGGATGAGTAGGATGCATTTTACTGCCGTTTGTCTGTGGGCAGGCTTGTTGGGCTTCTTCCGCTGCTATTATTTAAATTTGGCCTACAGGCCGTGGATGTAAAATTTGGCCTTTAGGCCCATATTTAGTTAATGAATAAATGTCATTATAGTTGATATTTATCTTTTTTTGTCTACTGTGTGCACTAGTTGATCCTGGACTAGTGTCATCTGCCCCAATTCCATTACCTTCCTTTGATGGCTTATTTTCTTCATCATGGCATCGCCATTGTCAATGCAATGCTCGGCATGTGTGGGTTGCTTTCCCTGTGGCAATTGACCCTATCACAGCAAATCGTCAATGTAAGCAGGTGGGCAATACCATTTGGAGCATGGTAAGGAAGAACCACCTGAGGATCTGAGGAGGAATGAATCCTGCCCTAGACGCATATATCACACAGAGTATCTGCCAAACCTTGAGGAAGATACTTCTAGGTGCCTCCACATCTACAAATGATGTGGAGGGTGCCATTATGCGGCGAGCAGAGGCCCTCACCAAGTGGTGGAGTACCAAGAGTTCATTAAGTAAGACACTCGACGACAAAACTACATCACCCAAGCTACTTGTGCACACACAAAATAGGCAACCTACAAGCAAAGGGAGTTGGCAATACGAGCTGACTCCAAGTCTAGCAAAATTCAGGGGGCAACATCTCCTTCATCAAGTCAGGGTGGCAAGACTCAAATGAAGAAGTCAGCAAGCATACCTAAGAAGGCATCAACAATGAAGTGTCTTCAACGTCAACACACTTCAAAAGAAAGAAGGCCCAAAAGAATGTTGTAATGGGTCATCATCCTGTAACTCATAGTCAAATGAATTTAGGTAATGAAAAGCATGATTTGAATTACTCAGGGTCTTATAATCCCCTACATAGCGATTCCTCTTCTTCTCCTAAAAATGATTCCCCACATGCCTATGAACTATGTTCCTGCAGTTTTGAGCCAAGCTGCGCAGAACAAGTTCTTGTGATGAATGAAACACATTCAGTTGACGAACAACTAGCCCAACTTACGGCTGCACTTCAACAAAAAGAAGATGAGTTGGCTATTCTACGTAACCATGTAGCAAAAAATACAAGCCGGGATAATGACCCACATGCTACTGCAAGTCATCATAGTCACTAATCATTGCCCGTAATTAGCTTGAGGTGATTCAATAGATGATCACTAAGGGGGTTAAAGCCCAGTATATGCAAACTCACTACTCGATGCGTCTGGGGTATGTTAAGCCATATCCACCGGAGGTTGAAATGGCGCCTTTCCCAAGCAATTACCACCAGCCGCAATTTAACAAGTTCAATGTAACCGGGTCTCCTCACGAACACATAGCTCATTTTCTTGTAGCCTATCAAGATACAGCCGATAACAGGGCATAGCTCATTTTCTTGCTGCCTGTCAAGATACAGCCCATAATAGGGCACTTCTCTAGTGACAATTTGTGCAAACATTGTCTAGTCCGGCCTTCACATGGTACAACAAGTTGGCACTAGGGTCGATCACGATATGGGAGCAAATGCAAGATACTTTTCTTGAGTGCTTCTATAGCACTCAGAGAAGAGTGGGCATCGTTGAGTTGAACAAATAAAAAGGCCACTGATTCCATTAACAGGTGGAGAAACTTAAGCCTCCACTACCCACAGGCAATTACTGAGCCTGAAGTGGTATGAATGTGCATGAATAATCTATGCCCCAATATGACTATTTATTTGCAAAGTGCACAACCTGTCACTTTTGAAGAGCTAGCTTCTAAGGCTACAGATATTGAGAACTACATGCAACATGTTACTCATCGAACAAAGACACTCATAAAGCCGGAAGAGAAGGGTGGCCAACATGATAAGTTGCCCATCAAACCAAAGCATGTGCAAGGCATGGAAGCGACAGCAGTGATTCCACAAATGCAATCCAGGGGAGCGACCACAAGAAATCAAGAGCAAACGGGAATGCAAGCTCGTAGGAGGCCAACTCTTGTGAGCAACAAAACAGAGAGTATTCCTTCCCAAATGAGGAGGTTGAAGACTTATTCATGGGCTTACGAGAGCTGAATCTCATAGAACTCCCTAAGCCAAAAAGATTGGAACAAACTTACAAGTTCAATGAGCCAAATTATTGCCACTATCACCACATCTTAGGGCATACGCTTAAAGATTGCATTGTGGTAAAGAATATTATCCAGACAATGATCGATGAAGGAACAGTTGATGCAGACCTCCTCAAAAGCTTCAAGAAAGGCACGAAAATGGCTATAGCAAACATCACCACATTTCAAGATGATTTGGCCATGCAACATGACATGGTTGGCAGTAAAGTTGCAGCTTTCAACTTAAAAGAGAGGCTTTTCATCGATGGATCCATGCCACAAAGCTCAATCCATCAACTTTTCGAAGAATCCAAGATAGGGGCAGTGGCGGCCAAGAGGTCATGTGCTACGACAAGTGATGACACAAGGCGAAGTTCCATGCTCCACGTCAAGAATAGCGCAAAGATTGACGAAGCATGCGAACAATCCTCATGAAGAATTCAATGCCCTCACCATTGGAGTCTTCGATGATGATGATAATTCTCTTCACTTCCCTAAAGAGAAATCTCCAAAAGTTGACCAAGTTCAACTGAGATCAGCTCGCCAACTAGCTAATCCTCGTCCTCTAGTTGGAAGCCCAAAAACAAAGATGTAACCCCAAATGAAATGACCGACTCTACTGCTAATATGTTAGTCAGGTATGATGTAATCTCTCACTTAAAGAAAATACCAGCTATGCTTTCTGTGTATGATGCTTTGTATCTTTCATCTGATTTGCGCAAGGCTTTTGTTACGACACTTTCTTTCCCTGAAGATTATAGAGTAGAAGTGTCGCAAACAGAGATAGAAGTAGCTGATACTTTAAATATGACATTTACTGAGGAGGACATGCTATTAGGTTCTAAAAAGCACAATAGACCACTTCTAAAAAGCACAATAGACCACTTCTCATGTTTTAGTGAAATTGATGAGATGCCCATAAATCGCATAATGATAGATGGTGGCTCTGCCATAAATTTATTACCTTGGCGTACTCTAAAAAGGATTTGATATTCCAAAAAGGATTTGAGCCGATCTAAGGTGGTTACTTATGACTTCAATCAGCCTGGCCAGGAAGTTATGAGTACCATATCATTGGTTTTAAAGTTGGAAACATTATGCACGTATGTCAACTTTCACATGATCGATGTGGCTACCTCATATAATGCCTTACTTGGTCGCCCATGGTTGCATGAAAATTAAGTTGTACCATATACGCTTCATTAACGCATCAAATACAGGGATCAGTCAAGAGAGATAGTACGGATATTTGCTGATAAAAAACCATTCATGATAGCTGAATCCTTCTATGCTGATGCAAAATTCTACTTCCCGTCGATAAAGTGTGTAAGCCAAAGTCAATGTTTATACCGAAGTCAAATTTCATATAGAAAGATATTGAGAAAGCCTCATCAAGAAAGAAGGTATATCAATATATACCAAGTAACCAAAGGGAGATAGGAGATCTAATATTACATGTCGTGAATAAGTCATCCTCTAATAAAGGTATTGAATTACCGATACCTTTACCTCCTTTGGTACAATATAAAATAAAGCAAGCTCAAAATCAATTGCATAACTCTAGCACAAGCAAAAATAAAAGAAGAGCTGTGGCTCAGATCACCTTGTCAAATAAGGATGATGAATTATTGCCTATTTCTTTATATGACAATAAAGTTCTTTATATGATTTAGAAAATGGGTTATGATATCTTCAAAGGTCCTTATTTATGCAACGGCCGGGGGTAGCTTGCACCATTTGAAAAGGCGTTGTCTCAGGCACAACTAGAAGCCCTACACAAAGACCAAATATTAAAAGAAAAGAGATATGGGTTGGGTTATGATGTATGTATGACCTCAACTGAGTTTATAGGCACAACAGTAGTGGTCCCACAAATGGAGGATGGAAATCAACCCACCATTGATGAATTAGAAGAGACCAATATTGGGATGCCTGATGATCCTCGCCTAGTTTATATCAGCAAACATTTATCCAAGGAAAGTACAGAAGAAAATCATAAATTTCTTTCTACAAATAGGGATGTGTTTGCTTGGACATACGAAGAAATGACAGGGTGGACCCAATCGTGGCAGTACATCGACTCACTGTACAAGAAGATGTTCCACTGGTCAAGCAACCACAAGGAGGTTTCGACCAGAGATACTTTGTGAGAAAGATGCTTAGAGGCTTGTCGGAGAAGTATGAGACGTTGGTGATACTCTTTCTCAACTCGCCTGAGTTGACAAGGATGACAGCGACACAACTCTTGGGCAACCTCATAACAAATGAGTTGTATAAGAAGGACAACAAGAGCTCTTAGAGCAATCCTGTTCCAAGGGCAAGAAGATCACCGCTTTCATGGCTAAAGTGGTGTTAAGTGAAGAGTCCAAAGATGATGAGGAGGACTCCGAGGAGGAATTGGCTCTCCTTATAGTGAGAATGAACAAATTCATGAAGATGCGCTCATACTGAAGTGCTAGTCATGAAAAAGGAAAGAAAGGGCACTCCTACCACGACAACAAGTGCTATAACAACATCCGTTGCTATGAGTGCGATGAGAAGTGGCATATTGCCTCTCAGTGCCCCACGAAGAACGATGACAAGAAGTCATTCAAGAAAAAAACTTCAATGGCAAAAAGAAACTTTTCAAGAAGCTTCAAAAGGATGGCAAGAATGAACCCACATTAGAGAGTGGGATTCTGATGAGGAGTACACCAACTCCGACTCAAGTGAGGATGAGTCCCCTAAGAAGAAGGGACTTGTCAGTATCACCATCAAAGAAGCACCATCACTTTTCTCATCTCCAACATGCATTATGGCAAAAAGAGAGAAGGTAAAATCTCTCGATGACGATGAGCCTTCTTATAATGAACTTATGGATATGCTAATTGAATTGAATAAATTTCTTGGAAAAGAAAAGTCAAAATTCAAGGTCTTAAAGAGAGAGCATATCTCCCTTAAAGAATTTTATGAGGAGCTAAAGGAAGCTCATGACTTGCTTGTCCAAGAAAGCTCAAGCAAATGTTGCACTAGTATCAGTATTACTTATGATATTTCAAATGAAATGCCTAGTGTAAAAATTGCTAGAGCTAGCGTATCTACTTGATGTTATGACTTGCTTGCCATGCCATGTTCCTCTAATATTGATTTTAATAATGTAATTGTTAAGTCATGTGATGCTAAGCTCATTAGTAAGAATAATGAGTTAAAGGAACAAGTGACCAAGCTAAATAAAAGCTTAGAAAGGTGCTTCGAGGGTAAAACTACCCTTGACAAGTTATTGAGTGAGTAGAGGTGCTTATTCAATAAAGAGGGTCATGGTTATATGCCCAAGAAAGGCAAGAAACTAGGAAACAAGCCCACAAGATTTATGAGGCAAAATGGTAAGTATTGTCAAAAGTGCCGGGGATCAGGACATGTGTAACAAAATTGTCCAATAGGTATGACTCCTTCTATTGAACTATTTGACTCTTGCAATATGCTTAAGAAATCCAATAATGGTATTATTATTGCTAGATTTGTTGGCACTTCAATTTTAGGCACTAAAAAGAATGCTATTTAGGTGCCCAAAGCCTAGGTTACTAACCTCCAAGGATCCAAACAAATTTGGGTACATAAAAGAATTTGATTTCTTTTGTAGGTAAAATACACGACTGGTGGACAACATTAGGTGCTTGATAGTGGGTGCACTCAATATATGACTGGAGATCAGAAGATGTTCACCACATTTGAGAATAGGAGCAATGAAAGAATCACATTTGGGAACATATCAAAGGAAACATACTCGGATTGGGTAAAATCGCTATCTCGAATGACCTTTCCATTTCTAATGTATCTCTAGTAGAAACATTAAATTTCAATTTACTATCGGTTGCTCAATTGTGTGATCTAGGCTTAATTTGCTCTTTTTCTAAAGAAAAAGTAACTATTTCAAAAAAAAGAAAGAAAATGAACTCATTTTCAAAGGTTTTAGGTTTGGAAATCTTTATTTAGTTGATTTCTCCTCTAATGATTCATGCTTGAAAACTTGTTTAATGACAAAAACATCTTTGGGTTGGTTATGGCATAGAAAGCTAGGTCATGTGGGTATGATTCAACTTAAAAAACTTTTCAAACATAACTTATAGCTTGAAAGATGTAAAGTTTGAGAAAAATAGATTATGTAGCGCTTGCCAAGCCAAGAAGTAAGTTGCAAATTCTTATCCTTCCAAAAGTATCATGTCAACTTCTAGGCCGTTGGAGCTCTTGCATATGGATTTGTTTGGACCAACAACCTATAAGGACATAAGGGGCAACAACTGTTGTTTGGTTATTGTAGATGATTACTCTAGATACCCATGGGTATTCTTCTTAAATGGCAAGAGCGAAGCCTCTGGCATTTTCAAAAGTTATTCAAAAAAGGCCCACAATGAATTTGATTTCAAAATAAAGAAAATAAGAAGTGACAATGGTTCCAAGTTCAAAACAACTAAAATTGAATATTTTTTTGATGAACTTGGAATAAAGCATGAGATTTCCATTACCTACACTCCGGAGCAAAATGAAGTTGTAGAGAGGAAAAATTGAACATTAATTCAAATGGCTAGGACAATGCTTGATGAATATAATACTTCCGATAATTTTTGGGTGGAATCTATTAACACCACTTGTAATGTCATAAATCGCTTTTATTTGCATTGTCTTTTCAAAAAGACTTCTTATGAGCTTCTCATTGGAAGAAGACCAAATATTTCCTATTTTAGAGTATTTGGATACAAATGCCATATCTTAAGAAAGAGTGTTTGGCTTTCTAAATTTAAAAGTCGATGTGATAAATGATTTTTGCTTGGTTATTTTCTAATGGCAAAGCTTATAGAGTCTTCAACAAAAACTCCAGTTTAGTTGAAGAATCATGTGACGTTCAATTTGATGAAACTAATAGCTTTCAAGAAGAGCAAGAGAATTAGGATGATGAAGGACTAAGGCGAGCAATGGAGAACATGCAAATTGGTGACATCAAGCCAAAGGATGATCCAAGTATATCTCTTTTATCAAAGTAAGTTGAAGCTCCTACTTTCTCCACAACAAGCAACACTCAAGTAATAGATATCCAAGAAAAGGAAGAACAATCTCTACCATCGAAAATTCACAACGTAATCAGCAAAGAGCATCCAATAGATTAAATATTGGGTGATGTGAGTAAGGATGCTCAAACTAGATCTAGAGTAGCTTCATTTTTTAACATTACTCTTTTGTGTCTTCTCTTGAGCCTAAATTTATAGATAAAGCACTATATGATCCGGATTGGGTGAATGCCATGCATGAACAACTCATCAACTTCGCCCAAAATGATGTTGGACATTAGTGAAAAGACCCAAGAAGCACAATGTGATTGGCATAAAATAGGTCTTCCGCAACAAGCAAGATGAAAATGGAGTTGTGGTAAGAAACAAGGCAAGATTAGTTGCTCAAGGTTATACTCAAGTTGAGGGTTTGAATTATGATGAAATATTTGCACTCGTTGCTGGATTGAATCAATTCGCATATTACTTGCCTTTGCATCTGGCTTCAATATCAAATTATTCAAATATATGTTAAAAGTGTATTCTTAAATGCAACAATTTTTGAACCTGTTTATGTTAAACAACCTCCTAGTTTTGAAGATCCTAAAAATCCTAACCATGTGTATAAACTCTCCAAAGCGTTATATGGATTCAAACAAGCTCCTAGAGCATGGTATGAGCGCCTTCGAGATTTTCTACTCTCTAAAGGAATTAAAATTGGGAAAGTTGATACAACTTTGTTTATAAAGATTATTGATAATGATTTCTTTATATGTCAAATTTATGTTGATGATATCATATGTGGTTCTACTAATCAAGAGTTTTGCAATGAATTTGGCGAAATGATGTGTAGGGAATTTGAGATGTCCATGATCGGAGAATTGAGCTATTTTCTTGGACTTCAAATTAAGCAACACAAGGATTGGACCTTTATAAGCCAAACAAAATATGTGAGAGATCTATTCAAGAAGTTTGGCATGGGGGATGCAAAACCCATCAAGACCCCTATGGCACCGAACGGGCATCTTCACCTTAACGAAGGAGGTAAACCGGTAAATTTAAAACTTTATAGATTCATGATTGATAGTTTGCTTTATTTTACTGCATCTAGACCTGATATCATATTTATTGTTTGTATGTGTGCACGTTTTCAAGTATCTCCAAAAGAGTGTCATTTAATGGCCATCAAGAGAATTTTAAGACATTTAAAATATTCCTCTAGCATAGGATTTGTTATACTGAAGGTGCTAAATTTGATTTAATTGGATACTCAGACTCTGATTATGCGCGTTGCAAAGTGCATAGAAAAAGCACCTCGGGTAGTTGTCAATTTCTATGAAGGTCTTTAGTATCATGGTCTTCCAAGAAACAAAATTCCGAAGTACTTTCCATTGTAGAATCTGAATATATTTCCGCGGGTAGTTGTTATGCTCAATTGCTATGGATGAGGCAAATTTTGATGGATTATGAAATTAAAATTGACAAAATGGCTCTTTTGTATGATAATGATAGTGTGGTGAAAATATCCAATAACCCGGTATAACACTCAAGAACTAAGCATAAGATATACGTCACCATTTCTTGAGAGACCATGTGAGCAAGGGAGACATTACAATTAGCCACATCTAGACCGAAGACCAATTCACAGATATTTTATCAAACCATTAGATGAAAGCCATTTTTGCAAGTCGAGAAATGAATTGTCATAGACTACTCAAATATTTCTTGAACTCATGGTTCATGCTTTCATGCTCATTTGGAATTGTTTGAGGTATTTTTGAAAAGTATTTTCTTTTATTTTTGCTAAAAATCTCTATGTTCATAATACTATATTCCAATGTTTTATTTAGTGTTCCTAATGCGTAATGATCCTGAATTACCTTTATTTGAGTGCAAAACTGGGGATCATTTGCATATTTCTCTGATCTAAGCTTAGTTTCCTGAAAGTTCCAGAAAAATCAGAACTACCACTGTGTTTCTCGTAGTACTTCCGTGTTCTAGAACTACATGCTAAGTGATCAAAATTGACATGGTCGAAACCAGTGTGGTCGAAACCAAAATGATCAAAACTGACGTGGTTGAAACTAACATGGTTGAAAACGTGGTCGAGAACGTGGTTAGAGAACCATAGTGGTTGAAAATGACTAGAGCAGCTGAATATGACCAGTTTGGTCAAAAACGACCATAGTGGTCGAAATCTATCTTTGTGGTCGTACAAGATAGCGAAGTCAGAACTCTAAAGTGGTCAAACACAAATGATTCAACGGACCTATCGGAACTCTCTGCGATACTTCTGTTTGAGTTGGTTGAGGACTTTACTGCCAACCACACGAGCTTTTATTCCTTGACTTCTAACCTCCTCTGGAAGCTCCGTCTCCTTCAGTCGCACATCCTAAGGGTTCAACTCCTCCATTCCACAAGGTAAATAGGATCAAATTCCTTCTTTTATCTTATTCTAGAACCCTAGGATCAAGTCTAGGTGTTGATCTAAAATGCGAATGATTTAGAGTTATTTTTCTTGGGAAAATTGCTATAGTTGTTGCCTAATGATGTTTTCTCTTCTATTCCATGGATTCAATCCAAGAAAAAACACCAAAAGATTCATACATTGCTTACCCTAGAAACTGTCAGGGAAATCGAAACTACCGCTTAATGAGCACGGTACTACTGCAGCCAAGTACTACCGTAGTTTGAACTTTGGTACTTCCGATTCTCCTGATAAAATAGCATCTCATTCCATTGCTTTTTAGACCTATTTTGGTTTGATCTCTGCATATCCCTGATATCTTTTCTCCTTGTTTAAAGATGCTTAGGACAAGAAATGTTGGCCGAAAAGTGTATGTAAGGAACTCCACTCCTATGACTCTTGATCAATCTTCATCTTGGGAAAACCCTCTTGCAGCCCAAGTGCCTCCTCCTGCACCTCCAGTCACCTCATAATCTGCTCAAAAGACCAAAGAAGATAGAGAAAAGACAATAGCCTCAGACTCAGAGACAAACAAAACAACAAGATAGCTCACCTCTTGAACAGTGAGATGAGGATATGTTTGATTGAAAAGAGCCTAAAATAGACCTCAGACAAATCACAGCTGAAGAGTATGCACGCTTGCATCATAGAAACCAGTTTATGCTTCCCAATAATTGTATCAATCCAAGGTTTCATACCAAATTTCAAGAACAAGTGCATGAGCAGCTATATGGTCCAAGTAGACTCTTTACAGATCACAAGTATGCTGATTGGGACCACCTGGATTCAATTGACAAATATGGTGGGACTTATATACTGTTTCAGAGGATGGGATACAAAATCTTGTGGCTCTCAAATCAAACTATAATGAAGATATAATTAGGTAATTTTATGCTACGCTATATATTTCTCCTGACTTCCAGCATATCTCATAGATGATTAGCTACCAATCCTTGGACTCCAATAAGCATGAGTTTGAGCTGGCTCTAAGGACAGAGTCAAGTGCACATGAGAAGGTATATGATAGACCTGCACTTGAGCTCCCTGCCTTGTCTGAGTACTATGATCAGACTACAAGATTTGTCCTAGGCAAGCTTGTTGGTCTCCTCCCTATTCCCAGCCTGGTAAATCGGATTATTAACCATACCATTCTTCCCAAGAGTGGGAATTATGGTACCATAAGAGGCTATGCATGGAACCTAATTGACTATGTTATGCAAAGTGGCAATTTGATGTGGTTGATCTTATTATCTGGTAAATAGCATCTTCCAAGAATGACAGGATCAAAAGAATAAATTATACTCCATACATCATAGCCTTGATCCTTTGGAAGATTGAATACCATGGTGGTTTAGGTGGCATCCACAAGGCTTACAAGGCACAAGCAGAACCTCCAATTCCTCTAGCTTTTCGTCCTTGAGCTCGACAGCAAGAAGAACCTACAGCGGCACCACAAGAAGAAGGATAAGTCTCTCTATCTCCCTTAGATACACTCGGCAATTCTCCATATTCACGACACTCAGGCCGAGGTGTTCACTTCTTTTTCCTCTAGAATGGACTCTATTGATGAAAGAGTTACTTCTATTGAGCATGCCTTGGCTCGTCCTCCATCCCCAGTCAGATTTGGCCACTCTCGCCATCGTGACCCTTCTTCTTAAGGACCATAAGAGTAGCCTTTTTGGTCATTTGATGCCAAATGGGGAGAAGACAAGAAGGGGAAAAAGAGCACAAGAAAGGATAGAAGAAAGAAGATTGAAGAAGTCAAGAAGTCTATCTATCTTAGCTACTATTTATGTGCCTTTATGATAAAATGAACTTGTGATGTAATGATCTTGTTGAGAATATGCTTTATGTTATGTTGAACTTGAAATTGTGGTCATCTTATAAAATTGTACCTTGTATCTATCTATGGTATACTTTACAACATTGCAATTATCTATTCCCACAAGCTCAACAAACAAAGGAAACTCCACCAATTTTTTTTAAAATATTTACATGTGCTTGCAAAGTATCTTTACTTCTACATGCACATGCTTAGGGGGAGATTTCTTTGAATTGATTTTCAAAGTCACAAAAGAATATACAACTTATTTCAAACAAGTGGTATATTGAAAACTTTATTCTTCTCACATAATATTTGTATTATCATCAATTACCAAGAAGGGGGGATTGAAAGTATCTAGGCCCCTAAAAATAGTTTTTGGTAATTAATGATATTATGTGAATATGGGACTAACATATTTATTAAGTGTTTAAAGGGTTTAGACCCTAAAATGATTATGAGACACATGCTAAGGGTCAACATGAAGATCAATATGGCTAAGACAAAGGTACAAGTAGATTAGGATCCCTTTTGTTTTTACCAGTCTTAGGAGACAGGGTGGAAGACCGGATTATAGGATAAATGTTGTACTATTAAGAGGGATCATGGATAGTAACTTGATAGCATATTCCTGTACCATTGGGATCAATTTAATATCATGCATTATCTTAGAACTAAAATTGATAGCCAATATATGCTCTGTCTGGATCATCGGAAGTACCAGAGTGTAAACGACGGTACTTTCGCTTGTCAGAAGATCCGCTAAAATAAGTGGTGCATTTTTTTTTCAGAAAGCACCCTTAGAATCACTTTGTATCTATGGAAAATGGAAAAACTGGAGTTTCAATGGCGAAACTACTGTAGAGCGGTAGTACCGTAACCCTTGAACGGTACTTCCGGATCATGGAAGCTCTGAAAAATCTAGGCGGTACATTTTTTCAAAGAGCGCCAACTTTTGGCCTTGAAGAAAACAGAAGTACCACGCTGAAATTTTGGAACTTCCGAATACCAAAACTACCACACCAAAAATTTGGCATTTTTGAATATCAGAACTACCATGATTACAATGGCGATAGTACCGCACCGACTTTCAACAGTTCAAAAGCTCTGAAGTAGCCATTACTTTTGTGTCAGAACAGGTGCAGTTGTTCCAGCCGATGAACGACGGTACTTTCGCTCGCTTGATTTTTTCAAGGAGTGCCCTTTAATGGCTATTTTTGGTTGTTGGGGGTATAAATACTCCCCCACCTACTCAAGGACAGAAGTAAGAGACTCCATTGAATATCCTTGAGCTTTGAGCATTCACTTCACAAATCATTTTCACATTGTGCATTCATCTGATGAGCCAAAATCAAGTGCATACATCTTAGATTGATCCTTTTGGCTCTTGGTCGCCGTCAAGCGAAGCTATGATTTATTACTCTTGGTACTTGCCGGTACCTAGATGGTTTAGCGGGAGCTTGCGCGATGACTTGTTTTAGAAGGTTGTGAAGAAGCCCAGTGCCGATTTGTGAGTGGTTTGGTGTCCACCATCTCCGGAGCAGAGGAAGGACAACCACTAGTGGATTGAGGAGCTGAGGCTTAATTCGTGGAGCCGTTCCAAATTGCCTGGGCTTTCCTCAATATGGATTAGGGCAAACTGGCACGTTTTTGAACACCATGGTAAAACATTGAGTGTTAATTAGTTATTTCTTTGTCTGTTCATTCTGCCCTTATATTTCTAGCATATTGCGATTGTCATATTTATTTTTGCTAGAGATATTCTTGTAGAGATTTGTGCTTATAGTGCCTTAGAAATACTAATATTGTGTAGGTTTGAATTGCTTTTAAATCTTGTTAGACTAAACAACAACAACAACAAAGTCTTTTGTCTCAAACAAGTTAGGGTAGGCTAGGAATGAAATCTTCTCAAGATCAAAGAGATGAGAGCCTTACAATAAAACCAACAATGGTAAAACCCTAAGCCATACAACTTGCTATCTGAGCCAAGAGCCTAAAACACTGCCCCTAACTTTCTTATGGTTCCAGTACGTGGATCGCTAACTTCCATGCGCTCCTATCCAAAGTTAATTCTTTAGATACATTCCAATCCCTCAAGTCTCTTTTAACTGCTTCCTCGCACGTCAGTTTTGGTCGACCACTGCCTCTTCTTACATCTTCAGTACGTCTTAAAATTTCACTACGTACCGGTGCCTCAGGAGGCCGTTATTGGAGATGTCCAAACCATGTCAAGCGATGTTGGATAAGCTTCTCTTCAAATGGTGCTACTCTTACCCTATCACATATATCATCATTACGGATGCGATCCCGCCTTGTATGACCACAGATCCACCGTGGCATCCTCATCTCCGCTACACTCATTTTCTTTATATGTTGCCTTTTAGTCACCTAACATTCTTCTCCATAGAGCATCGCGGGTCTGATCGCTATCCTATAGAACTTACCCTTTAACTTTTGAGGGACTTTTTTTGTCACACAGGACACTAGATGCTTGGCGCCATTTCACCCACCCCGCTCTTATCTTGTCGCTCACGTCTTCATCAATCTCACTGTCCCACTGTAGCATCGATCCCGAATAATAAAACGTGTCCTTCTTAGGCACTACTTGTCCATCCAATCTAACATCTCCATCATCTACCCTAGCACCACTGAAATCACATTTCATATACTCAGTTTTAGTCCTACTAAGTCTAAAGCCCTTCAATTCTAAGGTCTTCCTCTACAACTCGAGCTTCCTATCAACATCTATCCTACTCTCATCAACCAGCACCACATCATCAGCGAAAAGCATACACCAAGGGATATCTCCTTGTATGTCCCGTGTGACCTCGTCCATCACTAGGGCAAAAATGTATGGACTCAACGTTGACCCTTGGTGTAGTCCTATCTTAAAGGAAAGTCATTAGTAACACTACCACACGTTCTGACATTAATCACAATATTTTCGTATATGTCCTTAATTAGGGTAATGTATTTTGTTGGGACTCTTTTCTTTTGAAGCGCCCACCACATGACCTTTCTTGGCACTTTGTCATAGGCTTTCTCCAAGTTAATAAATATCATGTGAATGTCCTTCTTTTGCTCCCTATACCTCTCCATCAACTGTTGTAGCAAGAAAATCTCCTCCGTGGTCGACCTCCCAGGCATAAAAACAATTGGTTTTTTTGTCACGCTAGTCACTTTTCTTAAACGACGCTTAATCACTTGTTTCCAGAGCTTCATTGTGTGGCTCATGAGCTTAATTCCTTTATAATTAGTACAACTTTGAATGTCTCCTTTATTTTTGAAAATTAGTACTAATGTGCTCCTCCGCCACTCGTTTGGCATTTTGTTCAGCCTAAAAATGCTATTGAACAACTTAGTTAACAAAATAATCATCACTTATCCTAGGATTTCCACACCTCAATAGGGATGTTATCAGGCCCCAACGCCTTACCCACTTTCATCCTTTTTAAGGCCTCTCTTACTTCCGACTCCTGGATTCTTCGAACAAACCACTTATCGGTGTCATCAAAAATATTATCCAGTTCAATCATACTATCATCATTATCATGATTGAACAACTTGTCAAAGTAAACTCTCTACCTATCCTTGATCTCCTCGTTTTTCACCAAAAGTCTATTAGTGTCGTCTTTGATGCATTTAACTTGGTTGAAACCTCTTGTCTTCCTTTCTCGAATTTTAGCCATCTTGTAGACATCCTTCTCTCCCTCCTTTGTACTTAGTTTCTGATAAATTTCCTCATATGCCTTGCCTCATGCCTTACTCACCACTTTTTTCGCATTCTTTTTTGCTGCTTTGTATTTCTGTACGTTGTCATTGGTCCTATCATGATATATGTGCTTGTAGCATATCTTCTTCTCCTTAATAGCCTTTTGCACTTCCTTGTTCCACCACCATGTGTCTTTTGGTTCTCCTCTTATCCCTTGGATCACTCCAACACCACTGTATCCACCTTCCTAATGCGAGTTGCCATATCTGTCCATACACTATTCGCTTCTCCCACGTCCCACGTCCCTCCCGTGACCATCCTCTCCTTAAATGCCTGTGTGGTATCTCCTTTGAGTTTCCACCATTTCGTCCTCGTGGCTCTAGCGACCTTAGCTTGTTGGACCCATAACCTAAAATGAAAGTCGGAGACTACCAACTTATGTTCCTAGACAACACACTCTCCAGGTATAACCTTAAAATCTATGCAGACTCGTTTGTCATCCCTCCTAACAAGAACAAAATTGATTTGATTAGAGTACTGACCATTGCTAAAGGTAACTAAATGAGAATGTCTCTTTCTAAAGAAGGTGTTAGCTATCATGAGATCATAGGTTACGACAAAGTTTAAGATATCTTCTCCCTCTTGATTTCTATCTCCATAACCAAAACCCCCACGAACCCTCCACTAGTTGTACTGACATGACCATTGAAATTGCCTCCTAAGAAAATCTTTTCATTGATAGGCACACTTCTAACCATGTCATCTAGGTCTTCCCAAAATTGCCTCTTAGCGGTCTCATCCAACCCTACTTGTGGAGCATATGCACTAACAACATTCAAAACCAAGTCACCAAAGATTAGCTTGACTAGGATAATCCTATCCCCTTGCCTCCTCACATCGACAACTTCACTCTTGAGGTGCTTATTGATTAAATGCCCACTCCATTCTTGTTTCGTTCTGTTCCAGTATACCATACCTTGAAGCCAGTATACTTCATCTCTTTTGCCTTCTGACCCACCCATTTAGTCTCTGGAAAGCACAAGATATCTATACATCTTCTAATCGCTGTATCAACTATCTCTCTTAACTTACCTGTTAAGGACCTGTTGACACCAATTTTGTCTGAAATTTTTATGGCATGTTTGTGGTGCGAGTGAAAGTCTTGTGTCAAATTTTCAGCTTATTCGGAGCACATATGCTCACTCGAATAGGATAATACGGCTGGATGACGTATGCAAAGCACAAGTCCGGCTTCCAGTATTTTTTGTGTGTGCTACATATTACAATCGAGTGGCGAATTTTTATGGCATGTTTGTGTTGTGAGTGAAAGTTTCATGTTTAATTTTCAGCTCATTCGGAGCACATATGCTCACTCGAATAGGATAATACGGCCAAATGACGTACGCAAAGCACAAGTTCACATTCCAGGATTTTTTGTGTGTGCTACGTATTACCATCGAGTGGCGAATTTTTATGGCATGTTTGTGGTGCAAGTGAAAGTCTTGTGTTTAATTTTCAGCTCACTCGGAGCACATATTGATGTGACCACGCCACCAACACATACGACTATAGCGCCCAATATTACTACACCAGGAAGGAGCTATAGTAACACGTCTATGTGCTACTACATGTCAATAAAGGTGTTACTAGTCTTTGCAGTAACACAATTTTTAAGTGTTCTTATAGCCCATGTTACTAGCTAGGTTTGAAGTAACACGTGATAAGTGCTACTACATGTCTGAAAACATGTTACTACCTTGCAACACATATCTTATCTATAAGAACACATATTATATGCTACAACAAACTACCCTAGTAACACAAATATGTGCTACAACAACCTACCCCAGTAACACATTTTTGGAGCAATAGTAACACCATTGTATTATGAGTAGCAACACACTTTCTTACACCAAAACATTTTGTGGAAACTTATTTTAATACATATAAATATATATACACAGAGATCTAGAGAGAGGAAAAAGTAATGATTTTTTCGAAATGACAATTAATTAATTGCAGAATTATTTTCTTTCACAAGAATCACATATTGCACAAAATTATAACCATCACCAACATTGCATTCCACAGGGAAATATATAAAATATGGTTCACATAATTTTATAACATACATGACAATCCATTTGAGAAAACAAGTCTTGGGAATAACAACACAAACTTTTCATCCTAGAATAACATAATGATATCTATCTATTCTTCTCAAAATCTTTGCCCGATGATCTATCCATGAGGTGAAACAAGTCTGAGATTTCAACCATTAATCTTCCGAACCTGCATGTGGCAAACATTACTGAGCTTTAAGGATACATGAAAAAGTATATATGTAGTATTATATGGACCAAGGTTGAAATATCATACACATATTGAAGGCCAAGCAATCGGCATTCCTTTAGCATGGGCATCATCAATTGACTTGCAGCAGTCCAGTGGTCGTACAAGCGCCTCAGTTTTACGCAAAGAGTGATTGATTCTTACTTTCCAAAATTGGTTGCCTAGCTCAACACCACCTACTTTTGTAGATGGATTGCAGCTCAACAAACTAGCATAGGCCACCTGGTCTTTGTTTGGATATTTTGCACTCAAGAGTAATACTGTTGAACCAACCTATATTTATCACTTCATCAATAACTAGCATATAAGCAAATTAGTTGTAATATGAATCCAAACGTAGTGTTTTTTTACCTCCATTGGTGAAGGTCGTGTCTTCTTTGAAGGCACACGATGTGGAGTCTTGTTTCGAATCACTTGATCTTGTATGTTGTTCATGCAATTTTGGAACTTTTCCTGCTATTGTTCAGTTACTTACAGTGAAATACAGTAAAATTTATTGCATGCTATCAGTATAGATACTCAAAAATCACACAACAATTTTTCTACTAAAAATATGTATATAAGATGCCATTATTTGGCTATCTTAAAACAATTTCTTTATACACATCGAACTGAAAAGTAGGGAATAGGTTAATTAGTTACTGAAAAAAGAGCAGGTTTGAAGGAAGCATTTTTTAGACTATGAAATATCCTTATTTATTCATAAAGGTAAGCTTGTATTCTAAAAGATTCCAAACCTTCCATTATATAGCTATAATACAGTAGAAATAATTATAATTGAATTAAAGAAAATTGATTTATTAAATTTGGATGCATGCAACTCATTATATATGAGGTGTGCCATAAATTTCATTGTTGGTTCTTTAATTCCTTAATCCTCAAACAACCCGTTTACCCGCTTATAGTATGACCTACCATATGATTCTTAGTATTTCTTTACAAGGGGAAATGAAACTAGGGTATCTCATTATTCAACAAAAACAATTAAGATCTCAACAAACGCCAAGTTCATCTGACACTTCTCAATAGAAGCTAGCTTGCAGTTGACAAGATTAACACTACACATGTTTCCTGGGTGTGACAGTAAATTAAGCAACGAAACAACTCTGCAACGAGGCAGTAACTAAACTGAACAACGAAGCAGCTTCACTGCGGGAAGCTACTTGCCCACTTTACCAGAGTGATTCAACAGTTCAACTCCAGAAACATTACCGGAGATCATAATAAAAAGAAGCAGCTTGGCATCAGTGTCTTAACAACAGAGAAGCAACTGCAAATGAACATGTTTGGGATTCTGTAGCTCTGGCAAAATGCCTCGAGCATCACTGATCATAAATGACACAAATGAACAACTGAAAAGCTACAGCAAAACAAAAGTGGTAGAAACATAGAGAAAAGGCATGATGTCCAAAATATGTCATTCTAGATTCTTATAGCATAACAATGAGATAGACTTGACACAACAAATTCCACCACTTGAATAAAAATCAGAATTGCGAAGCATATGCTTAGATACAAACACATCGTATGTGTTACCATGTTACAAAGAACAGGCATAAAGAGTTGCATCATTCACTTCAGAACTTAAATCACCAACAAAAATATGGAAATGCCCTGGAAATAATTCAATGGGCACAGTTAACAAAACAAGGATTAAATTAGAAAAAGAAAGAAAAGATACAAGAGGGTTTTTTGAGTAATATCTCACCAGATGTATCCTCCCTCTGTGTACTTGCATACGCCCAGTTCACCTTGATTGCTTGGCCATATCTGAGTAAAAAGTTTCATAATGAAAAAAAGTAAACCCAAGACTCTTAAATCTGTGTTGTTGAAAACTTGAAATTGGTGGAACACTGAAACTTACATGTGGCGCCCATGAAGGGTCATGATTGCAAGACCTGCTGACCTCCGATCATAGTAGTCAACAAACCCAAAGGAAGGCTGTAAAGAAAGAGTAAATTCTTGTCAAATAGATGAAAATTGACTCAGATCGGGTAGAGACCGGATCTGTAGGTTTGAATATTAAGATAAATTTCGCAGCAAGAGTCCCTCATATCGGGTAGAGACCGGATCGGAGAAGCAAGCAGACGGTTCAGGTATATAGAGCTACTCGCAAAGTGCAGATCAGAGAGAGGGCAGCGTACCAATCCGTTCTCGTTGCACTCGCCGCAGCAGTGGATGCGGTCTTCTCCTCGATGAACACCTTGCGGCTGCCGCCGCAGCCGGGGCAGGGTACGAAGCGGACGCCGCCCCAGCCGGGGCAGACGAAGGCTGGGTCTGGCCGATAGCGCCCTCAAGAAGCCGCCGGAGCTGGCCGGTCGCGTCGCCGGACATGGGGTGTAGTCCATGAGGGAGGAGAGGAACTTGGTGAGGGCGGCCGGCCGGATGGGGGGCGATGGGCGGCAGCGTAGGGGCGGAGGAGGCCGGGTGGGGGGCGGAGGCGACGGATGAAGTACGACGAGGGGGGCGGAGACGGATCTGGGCGGAGAGTGCGAGAGAGGGGGGCGGCGGATCTGGAGTAAGGAGGAGACCAGGGGCGGAGCTAGGATCCAGACAAAGGGGGGCCGACCCGCCAAGGCGTCGGCGTCATGAGTCCTAGGCGCTGTGTGTCGGCAAAATTAAACATACACATATATAAATGCACAGAAATAAGGAAATCATCTTACTAATATCAGGAAGCCCTTCTTTTCTTATGATGAACGTGCGTTTCTTTTGATGATCATGTAAAGCAATTACGCTTGGGGAGCCAACATAGACTCGGTCAACCTGTAAAAACAGTTGCTTCTTTGGTCATAAGTACCATATCATCAGTGCAACACATTTCAAAAGAGTATATTATGGGGGTGTTTGGTTGCCAGCCACACTTTGCCACAGGTTGCCACGCCTAAGGTTAGGCAAGTTTGACCAACTTGGCAGCTGTTTGGTTGCAGCCACAGTTGTGGCAAGATTCCCTTCCAGCAAACTAGGTCCCACGCGTCAGTGACTCAAAAAAGTGTGGCAAGATTCCCTTAGGCTTGCTAAGGTGTGGCAAAGAATTTGAGCACCTCAACTTCAAGGAACCTGACTGCCCGAACTTCTATATAAGTTATTAATGCATAAGCCAAAGTGGGGACAAGTTCAGAATTGAATTTCTAAGTGTGATTCAGACTTGAAACCAATTTGACAAGCCATTCTGAGTCTTGTCTGCAATGGAGCAACTTAAGCTTATCGCAATTATAAGTTCAAAATCAAATTATGCCTCACGCTGATTATAAGCTACTAGACCAAAATAAAGGTATGTTCGACGTGAGGAATTTTTACAATAATACAATTGACATATCTGCACAACTTCAAGGATGCAAGGGTGATGCATGAAATTCAGATTCAAGAATTGCCTTTTAGTATTCAAACACACAGTATATGCAGGCTTATCCTAACAAAATGCAACAACAAACTACCAGATTTAGCTCTCAGAAGATCTGACTGAAAATTAGTTTTTTGTGAAATTTGGCATTTTTTAAGCATGGTATGCTGACCAATCCGGAAATCCATTGAGGTTTGAAATGTCTAATTCAGGTCAGTCCAATCTGTATTACCATGCATGTTCTGTTCTCGAACATATGAAACAAGGCGGTAAAAAAAACATGACATCAAACTTAAGCACATAACATTGGGTGGGGGGTCTGGTGACTGGTGGGCCATTGGGGGGGGGGGGGCAGGCCCCTGCCCGCCCCCCTCTCTCTGCCCCTGGAGGAGACGAGGGCAAGACGGGAAATGTGGGTGGCGGCTGGGGAGTCGGGACTTAGGAATTGTGAACAGGTGATGTATACGAGCCACCAATGAGTTATGGCTTATGGAAAGTTGAACTGAGAGATTTGCCTGAGATTATTGGAGGGAAGATTTTACATTAGCGGGAAGTATGTGGAGGGAGATTTGTGTGTGAAAAATTTTAGGTCATGCATAAAACAACATCATTTTTAAATGATTTTTATATTTGATCGCTCCATGGAAAAAATATAAGGCTTTTTTAAAGTATATTTAGCAAAAATAGAGCGTACATATTTTCCAAAGCTCTAATGCTTTTTAAATGATTTTAGTTCATTAGTTATGTATAATTAATCCTGCTAACGTCGTAATTCATCACTTATGGTTAATTAATGACGTGGGCTGTTACATATAATGTCTAATTATTTTGGACTATACAGATCTGGATTATTTTGTATGAAGAACATGTTAGCACTTTTCGTCATAATTAAATTTTCAACTTTGCAAATCTGCCTTGTGGTTCCACGACCTAAAAGCAGATTTTCTAACATGAAAAATAGCAGCGAGGTTCCACATATATTACCTTAAACTGCAATTTTAAGGTTCCAAACCAAAAACTGCAATTTTCTGTTATAAGGGACAGTTAGTGTAAATTTAAGGACATCTACCTTTGCCCTTCCAATTTCTTTTAAAAAAAGATCAATATCTTCAATCTAGTAGTGGTGTTGTTTGTACAAATCTATCAATATTGAATAAGATTCCCTACAGTAGAGAGTAACACATGTCCGTAACACAAATATTGTATGTTACCAGATGGCTTTGTAACATATGTTTATGTTGCAGTACTATATGCTTGTAACACGTATATTGATCATACTGAGTATGTGTTACAGGGTCTCCTGGGGACACAAAGTATGTGTTGCTGAGTTTTTTGCCTGTAACACAATTTGTATTATGTTGCAGTCAAGTGTTACCATAGCCATGTTCTGTTGTAGTGTATCAAGATTGAACTAAAGGTGAATTCGTTTCTTCAGTTTCAACATATTTTAAATGAGAATATGATACTACCTAACGATGAAAATATATATTTTTGTAGCACCACATCACTTTTGCACCAATTCAAGCAAGAGTTTAACTTGTACACATTTTGGAATCCAATTCGGCCTCCAGATCAGTTCGGATTCAGCTTGACGGCCCAACTTCAAATGTGCATAACTTTCACATATGGAGTCCATTTGAGGTCCACGAGTACTCGATCGAAATATTTGCTCGTCCTCGTTCCAATGGATCTGGCCTCATCTCCAAATTCGTCATGTGCTTGCCGCTATCACTCAAAAAAGTACTGTATCACCTGTTTTGGTCAAATTGGGCCTTGTAATGTTTGGGCCCAAAGGGTAGGTGCCTCCCCTCCTAGGCCCGTACTGTTCACGCATTACTATTCATGTGAACAGTGCCATGAATAGTACCACCCCCTTTTTCCTTTGTTTTGTGTGGCTTTCCCACCCCTATTTAAGGAGGCTGCACCCTTTCTAGTTTTCTTGGATTTCGTTTGATTAGTTTTTCCATGGTGAAAACTTTTGTTCTTCGCTTGTGTCGGCTAGACCAACCATAAAGAACCTTTTATGGAATCCCACCTTTTGAGCTTAATATAAATATTTGCAATTTCAGATTGCTTGTTATCTTGTTCTTGCGTGTTATTCGGTTGCATGCAGGAATAGACCTTCGTGGTCAGGTCAACCGCGTTCTTGGCACGGTTGATAACGACTTGGAGTGTGGTTCAGCGATTGCTAAGGCGCAAGCGACGTCGTACGGTTGTAGTCATGTCGCAAGAGTCACCTCCGCCAAAATCGAAGTTATCATCCTATCGGAAGATCGGGACCCATCGCCTCATCAGTTGGTATCAGAGCTTCAGTTGACCGATAGGAATTTCTTGTATCCCTAGTTATTAGATTGATTTTTATTTCCCATAGTCCAGAAAAATTACCCCACAAAAAGAGTTAATTTCCGCTGTCCAAACCCCGTTGTGCCTTTCAATCTATTAGTTTTGGTTAGCTAAATTGAATTTGTGTCTATCTTAGCATTGTCTAGTTGCTGGTCATATCCTTGTTCCATTAAAAATCCAAACAAAAAAAATTTCCCACCCCAATCCCTAATTCCAATTTCGGCTGATTTTTCCTTCCTCTGCAGCCGCCACCAAAAACGCTATAACTTTTGATTCTGAGATTATTTGTGAGTGAGACCACCGCCATTAGATTACAAATTTCATTGTCCATCTATATGTAAAATTTCACGTCATTCCAACAAGGGAGTTAAGATATATATGCGGTGGAAGTTGATCCAAATTTCTGAATTGAATCTGCAACAGTCGGCACTTGTGAATTTTGTGCGAATTTTTAGGTCGGTTTCCAGAACTTAGCCCCAAAACAAAAGTTGTATAAAAATGTGTCAGGAAACGGATAAAAAAAGAATCATTGAAAAAAATGCAACTGAAAAAAGTTACGGCCAAAATACCGACGTGCTGTCCAGTGGACAGAAATCTTCAGTTTCCAAGTTTTGGGTCAATCCTTGTGTTCTTTAATTCCAGATTGCATTCAATTGAATTATTTTGTATTTACCACTCCCATACATTGCCATACACGTTTTAGCCTTCTTCCATCTTTGGTTGATCAGCAACATAGGCTAAGTGCTAGATACGAACTATAATTCAATTCTGTGCAATTTCTGAAATTAATTGATTGTTTTCCTTTGCTACAAAATACATAGCCTATCCAAGCTCCACTTTTCTACTAACCGAACAGGTCTCGCTGTACCTTGCAATCGCTTTACTCATCACTTGAGTTAGATTTATCACGAACCAGCCACCGGTTGCACCACCTGTTTGCTTTGGTAAGAACTCGTAAGAATTTGGTAAGAGCTTGAGAGATGCGTGACTTGATTTGAGCCTCCATATCCTAGTAGTTGATAGGACCATTTACTTGTGATTTGTTTCCTTGTTTTTTACTAACAATGACAGGCTTGAGAAAATGGGTAGATTATGATGTCATCGCGGGCATATTTGAACTCGAAGGGAAACAATTACCGGTATATATCTTGCCACTCACCGCTGAGAGTACGTCGTCGGACTACTTGTGGGTTACTATATTGGATAGCTACTTTGAAAGACAGGATCTTGATCCTTTTGAGAAGATGAGCATGGCAAGGACGGCGCTGATTGGTGATGTTCAACATTGGTGGTCAAATCTCGAGTACCACTTGAGAGCAGGATAAAGATATAGAGAGAAAGATAGAGAGAGAACAAGCAGGTGTTTTGAAGAAAAGGTGAGACACTTGCCCCCTCTCTTCGTCCTTAGATGTAGCCATGGTGGTATGAATTAAGAAGCTTTCTTCTTCCTCTATCCCTTTGTTTTTTTTTCTTTTATATTTTTTTGCCCCCTTGGTTCGGTCCCGTTAGGCGGATACAAACCCGAAGAATGAGTGCTTGATTTCTCGCCTCTTAGGTTCAGTCCCCTACAAATGGATACAAATCAAGGCGAGGCATGAAGACCTCATCTTCTCGGTTCGGTCCCGTTAGGTGGATACAAACCCAAAGAACAAGGGCCCGATCCCTCGTCTCTTAGGTTCGGTCCCCTACAAATGGATACAAACCGAGAGTGAGAAGGTTGAAAATCCCATTGCCTCAATTCGGTCCCCTCAAATGGACACGAATTAAGGGTGGTTATGCTGCAAAAATAATAAAAATGCATGAACAAATGTTAAAATAAAAAAAACAACCTTCGCCTCGGTTACGCTATATGCTAGTGGTAATACAAGGCGGGGCAAAACAATAAAAAATATAAACATACTTCTATTACGCTACGTGCCTAAAATATATGACATGTAGCAATATAAATGTTAAAAAAATAAACAACAACCTTCGCCTCGGTTACGCTACATGCTAGTGGTAATACAAGGTGGAGCAAAACACTTAATTTCTATTACACGACACACCCAAAATCTATGGCGTGTTAGTAGTAATATAAATATTAAAACAGCAAACTTCGTCTTGGTTACGCTACATGCAAGCGCTCGGCATTTGCAAGCGCTATGCAATGCTAGTAGTAATACAAGGCGGGCCAAAACAATAAAATGATTAGTTCTAAACTTTCATATACTATGTGCATAAAATCCACGGTGCACTAGTAGTAACAAAAATATTAAAAACAACCTTCACTTCGGTTACGCTACATGCGAGCGCGCAATATTTGCAAGCGCTATGCAATGTTACAGGATGAAGCAAAATTAAAAAAAACTGAAATAATTAAACTTCAATCATGCTACATGCATAGGTTCACAAAAAAAATCATATGCGATGTTAACAAAATTATATAAATGCAGCTAAAATACTCTCGCGCAAGCATCCATCGGCGGCGCCAAGATTGAAGACCTTTGCTTTTATATTTTTGTAATAGTCATATGTTGTAATTTGTTTTAATGTTTATGTTGGAATTCTTAATCAGGGGTTTTCTCGCAAAGAGATGTAATTAACAGAATTTTTATGTAAATGTATTAATTCTGGAAGTAATGGACCCGCAATACTTGATTCCTTTGTCTCATTTTCAATTAAATTTAATTAACTTGTCTCTAATGACGCGGATGCGGGTTCACGCCCATTTTCCCGTCATCAGATTCTGGCACGCCCAGTGGGACACACCATTTGGAACAGGGTAAGGAAGAACCGACTGAGGATTCGAGGAAGAATGAATCATGCCCTGGATTCATATATCACACGGAGTATCTGCCAAACCCTAAGGGAGATGCTTCCAGGCGCATCTGCATCCGCAAATGATGTTGGAGGTGCTATTATGCGGCGAGCAGAGGCCTTCACTAAATGGCCAGAATACCAAGAATTCATTGAGCAAGACCCTCGGCGACAAAACTATGTCACCCAGGCTGCGCGTGCACGTGCAAAACGAGAAGCCTACAAGCAGAGGGAGTTGGCAATGTGAGCTGACTCAAAATCTAGCAAAATTCAAGGGGCAAGCTCTCCTTCATCAAGTCATGGTGGCAATACCCAAGTGGTGAAGAAGCTAGCAAGCACACCCAAGAAGGCGGCAACAATGATGGCGGTGCGGATGTGCATGAATAATCTGTGCCCTGACATGGCTGTTTATTTGCAAGGTGTACGGCCTGTCACTTTTGAAGAGCTTGCCTCTAAAGCTACAGATATTGAGAATTACATGCAACATGTCGCACGTCGAACAAAGACATTCACCAAGCCTGTAGAGAAAGGCGGCCAACGTGATAAGTTTCCTGCCAAGCCAAAGCAAGTGCAAACAATGGAGGTGACAGCGGTGATTCCATAGTTGCAGCCCAGGGGAGCCACCACAAGAAATCAAGAGCAAAAGGGAATGCAAACTCGCAGGAGGCCAACCCTTAGTGAGCGACAAAACAGAGAATATTCCTTCCCAAATGAGGAAGTCGATGACTTATTTATGGGCTTATGGGAGTTGAATCTCATAGAGCTCCCTAACCCAAAAAGGCATGAAGAAGCTTCCAAGTTCAATGAACCAAATTATTGCCACTATCATCGTGTCTTAGGGCATACGCTTAAAGATTGCTTTGTGGTAAAGGATATTATCCAGAAAATGATTGATGAAGGAACAGTTGATGCAGACCTCCTTAAAAGCTTCAAGAAAGGCAAGAAAATGGTTGCAGCAAATGTCGCCACCTTTCAAGATGACTTGGTGAGTTCCGTATCTTCGAATATGACACCAATTGATAATATGACAGCATCTTATGATAAAAGAATGCTGGTCTTAAAGTCTAAGTTTATTCCAATGGTTTGCTCAGGCCGTGCATCGTACTATGGTCGGCAGCAAAGATGCAGCTTTCAACTTAAAAGAGAGGCTTTTCATCGATGGATCCATGCCACAAAGCTCGACCCGTCAACTTTTTGAAGAGTCCAAGATAGGGGGCAGTGGCAGCCAGGAGGCCGCATGCTGCGACAAGTAATAGTACAAGGTGAGGATCCACGCTCCACGTCAAGAATAGCGCAAAGATTGACAAAGCGTGTGAGCAGTCCTCATGAAGAATTCAATGTCCTCACCATTGGTGTCTTTGATGATGATGAGGGTTCTCTTCATTTCCCTGAAGAAGAATCTCCAGAAGTTGACCAAATTCAACTTAGATCAGGCCGCTAGTTAGCTGATCCTCATCTTCCAGTTGGAAGGGAGCCCAAAAACAAAAATGTAACCCCAAATGAAACGACCGACTTTGCTACTAATATGTCAGTCAAGTATGATGTAATCTCTCACTTGAAGAAAATACCAGCTATGCTTTCTGTGTATGATGCTTTGTGTCTTTCGTCTGATTTGCGCAAGGCTTTTGTTACAGCACTTTCTTTTCCTGATGATTATAGAGTAGAAGTGTCGCAAACAGAGACAGAAGTAGCTGAGATTTTAAATATGATGTTCACTGAGGAGGACATGCTATTAGGTTCTAAGAAGCACAATAGGCCGCTTCTCATGTTTGGTGAAATTGATGAGTTGCCCGTAAATCGCATAATGATAGATGGCGGATCTGCCATAAATTTATTACCTTTGCGTACCTTAAAAAGGATTGGATATTCCAAAAAGGACTTGACCTGATCTAATGTGGTTATTCATGGCTTCAATCAATCTGGTCAGGAAGCTATGGGTAACATATCATTGGTTTTAAAGTTGGAAACACTATGCACATATGTGAACTTTCACGTGATCGATGCGGCTACCTCATATAATGCCCTGCTTGGCCGCCCATGGTTGCATGAAAATCAAGTCGTACCATCTACGCTTCATCAATGCATCAAATACAAAGATCAATCAGGGGAGATAATACGGATATTTGCTGATAAAAAGCCATTCACAATAGCTGAATCCTTCTATGCTGATGCAAAATTCTACTTTGAGCCCGTCGATAAAGTGTGTAAGCCAAAGTCAGTGTTTGTACCAGAGTCAAATTTTATAAAGAAAGATATTGAGGAATCCTCATCAACAGCGAAGATATATCAATATATACCAAGTGACCAAAGGAAGAAAGGAGATCCAATATTTCGTGTCGTGAATAAATCATCCTCTAATAAAGGTATTGAGTTTCCGACACCCTTACCTCCTTTGGTACAACATAAAATAAAACAAGCTCAAAATCAATTGCACAACTCTAGCACGAGCAAAAATAAGAATAGAGTAGTTGCTCAAATAACTCTGTCAAATAGGGATGATGAATCATTACCTATTTCTCTATATGATGATAAAGTTCTTTATATGATGCAGAAAATGGGTTATGATATCATTAAAGGCCCTTCTCTATGCAACGGCCGGGGGCAGCTTGCACCCTTTGAAAAGGCGCTGTCCCAAGCACAACTTGAAGGCCTGCACGAAGATCAAACATTAAAGGAAAAGAGGTATGGGTTGGGTTATGATGTTTGTATGACCTCAGCTGAATTTTATAGACACAACAGCAGCGGCTCCACAAATGGAGGATGGAAATCAACCCACCATTGATGAATTGGAAGAAATCAATATTGGGACGCTCGACGAGCCTCGTCCAGTTTATATCAGCAAACATTTATCTAAGGAAAGTAAAGAAGAATATCATAAATTTCTTTCGACAAATAGGGATGTGTTCGCTTGGACATATGAAGAAATGCCAGGGTTGGATCCAGCAGTGGCAGTACATCGACTCGCTGTACAAGAAGACATTCCACCGATCAAGCAACCACAACGGAGGTTTCGACCAGATATACTCCCAAAAATAGAAGCTAAAGTCGATAAACTCATAACAACTGGGTTTATTCGGGAAGTCAAATATCCTAAGTGGCTTTCCAACATTGTTTCTGTCAAGAAGAAGAATGGGCAAATTCGTGTATGTGTAGATTTTAGAGATTTGAATAGGGCATGCCCTAAAGATGATTTTCCAATACCTATCTCTGAAATACTTATTGATTCTACTATGGGACATGAAATATTTTCATTTATGGATGGCTTTTCGGGTTATAATCAAATAAAAATGGCACCAGAAGATGAGGAGTTAACATCATTCTGAACACCCAAAGGTATATTCTGTTATAGGGTTATGCCTTTTGGACTTAAAAATGCTGGTGCAACATATCAACGAGCCATGACAATTGTCTTTGATGGACTATTGCACATCATTGTTGAGTGCTACATAGATGACATTATTGTAAAATCAAAACATGAAAGAGATCACTTAAAGCATCTCTCTATGGTTTTTGAACGCCTTAGACAACATAATCTGAAAATGAACCCAATGAAATGTGCCTTTGGGGTCTCTTCTGGAAAATTTCTGGGTTTTATAGTTACAAAGCGTGGAATCGAAATTGACCCAAGTAAAATAGAGGCAATTGTTAAAATGCCACCACCTAAAAACCTTCATAAATTGAAGAGCCTCCAAGGTCATTTAGCATATATTAGGAGATTTATCTCGAATTTATCCGGGAGATGCAAACCTTTTTCTCGGCTTATGAGAAAAGGTGTTCCTTTCCAATGGGATCAAGCATGCCAAAATGCATTCTTAGATATAAAGAAGTATTTGATAAATCCCCCTGTCTTGAGTGCGCCAATTAAAGGGCGACCATTAATTCTTTATACGGCAGCCATGCCAACATCATTAGGTGCTCTTTTGGCGCAGAATAATGATGAAGGAAAAGAAATGTCTTTATATTATCTCAGTCGCACCCTTGTGGGGGCAGAATGCAATTATCCCAGCATGGAGAAAATATGTTTAGCACCGGTATTTGCGGCACAAAAATTGCGCCACTATATGCTAGAGCACACTGTGCACCTCATATCGAGAGCAGATCCGCTCCGATACATCTTAAATAAAATGGTTCTTTCAGGGAGATTAGCTAAATGGGCGATGTTCTTGTCACAATTCGACATTGTGTTTGTACCACAAAAAGCTATGAAAGGGCAAGCTTTGGCAGACTTTCTAGCTGCACACCCTATTCCTGATGATTTTCCTATCGATGATGATTTACCAGATGAAGAGATATTTGTTACATCGGTCGCCAATCCAACATGGCAAATATATTTTGATGGTGCTTGTCGGCGATCGGGAGTGGGCGCCGGCATCATCTTTGTTACGCCTAGTGGAGAAATAATTCCATATTCATTCACTTTAACCTCAGCGGTTTCAAATAATTCTATCGAGTATGAAGCTTTAATTATAGGGCTAGAAATAGCCTTAAATATGGGACTAAACACATTGTCGGTGTATGGTGATTCCCAATTAGTTATTAACCAACTTTTAGGGATTTACATGGTAAAGAAAGAGGAATTAATGCCATATTTTCTAAGAGCAAAAGAGCTTATGTCTATGTTCACTAACTTAAGTATACAACATATCGTTAGAAGCCAAAATGAAAAGGCTGATGCGCTGGCAAGTTTGGCAGCTAGCATGTCAATAAATTCTTATGAAATAATGGACGTGCGCATAGAGGAACGGAGAGTCTTGCCAATACTCGCTGAGAAAGGTGAAACAACATCCTCTATAGCATTGACAGCGGATATTTGTGAAATTGA
Source organism: Dendrocalamus latiflorus (assembly GCA_017311315.1). Taxonomy (NCBI): domain Eukaryota; kingdom Viridiplantae; phylum Streptophyta; class Magnoliopsida; order Poales; family Poaceae; genus Dendrocalamus; species Dendrocalamus latiflorus. The sequence continues at coordinate 27,014,227 of CM029663.1, forward strand.
AGTAGGAGATTGGCGGACTCCATTTCTCGAATATTTACTCCACGGTTATCTACCTCTCGATTCTTGCGAAAGGACTAGAATCCGAAGAAGGTCAGTTCACTACACATGTATAAATGATACGCTTTATAGACGTTCATATGATGGTATCCTGCTGCGTTGCTTCGCTGGAAATGAGGTGATGGAAGCATTGAGGGAAGTGCATGCTGGAGTTTGCGGTGCACACCAATCTGGTCCCAAACTACATTACCAATTAAAGCATTTGGGCTATTATTGGCCTACAATGTTCGAGGATGCCATGAAATTTGCAAGAAAGTGTCATGAGTGTCAGGTACATGCTGACTTCATCCATCAACCACATGAACCACTACACCCCACCAGCATGTCCTGGCCCTTTGAAATGTGGGGAATGGATATAGTCGGACTAATTCAACCACCATCATCCAAAGGGCATAAATTCATTCTCGCAACGACTGACTATTTCTCTAAATGGGCGGAAGTTATTCCATTAAGAGAAGTTAAGGCAGAAAATGTAGAAAATTTTATAAGAACTCATCTTATATATCGCTTTGGCGTTCCTTCGCGAATTATATCTGATAACGGGTCACCATTCAAAAATAGACAGATGGAAAAGTTGTGCGCAAAATTTAAAATAAAACACCATTTTTCTACGGCATATAATGCAGCGGCCAATGGACAAGCTGAGGCATTTAATAAAACCTTGTGCAAATTATTAAAGAAGGTGGTTTCAAAGAACAAGCGAGATTGGCATGAAAAACTACTTGAAGCCTTGTGGGCGTATAGGACCACGACACGCACACCAACTGGAATGACTCCTTACTCCCTGGTGTATGGAGGAGAAGCGGTCTTACCGTTGGAAGTACAATTAATTCTTTGAGAGTCGCTATGCATGAGAAACTCTTAGAAGAGGAGGCCGCTAAAATGCGGTTAGAGGAATTAGAACGTCTTGAAGGGAAATGTCTTCAAGCATTACAAAACTTAGAAGCGTACCAGGCAAGAATGTCACAAGCTTTTGATAAGCGCCTCAAAAGGAGGTCATTTAAAGAGGGAGATTTAGTTCTCGCTGTTATTCGCCCCATGAATATTACACATCGGATGCACGGAAAATTGGAGCCTAAATGGGAAGGCCCTTACATCATAAAAGAAGTATATTCTAGTGGCGCATATAAAATTATTTCCCCATATGGTGAATATTCTCCACCGCCGATAAATGGGAAATTTCTAAAGCGTTACTACGCGTAAAATATATAAGTGCTCCAACGCCTTACGAGCCTAAACTGTGGCACAAAAAAAAGTGCTCCAACGCCTTACGAACCTAAACTGTGGCGCAAAAAAAAGTGCTCCAACACCTTACGAGCCTAAACTGTGGCGCAAAAAAAAAATTCTCCAACGCCTTACGAGCCTAAACTGTGGTGCAAAAAAAAAAGTGCTCCAACGCCTTACGAGCCTAAACTGTGGCGCAAACAAAAAGGTGCTCCAACGCCTTACGAGCCTAAACTGTGGCGCAAAACAAAAGTGCTCCAACGCCTTACGAGCCTAAATTGTGGCGCAAAATAATAATAATAATAATAATAATAATAATAATAATAATAATAATAATAAGCGCTCCAACGCCTTACGAGCCTAAACTGTGTAGCAAAAAAATAAGCGCTCCAACGCCTTACGAGCCTAAACTGTGGCGCAAAAAAATAATAAGCGCTCCAATGCCTTACGAGCCTAAACTGTGGCGTAAAAAAAATGAATAAGCACTTCAAAACGAGCCTAAACTGATGACAATAGCACGAAAAATAAATAACTAATAGAGATCTAAAACTTGTAGATCATAAATTGTAAGTGAGTAAATAAAACCTCAATGCTTCACATTGGCATCTTGCTCACAAAATATGGTTCACGTTGGAATCTTGCTCACAAAATAAAACACAATAATTCAATGCTTGACAATGGTGGTGATCGGTTCGGCTGAAAGCCTCATGGCTTTTGGCTGAAAACACTGTAGCTGGCTGAAAAAAGCACTGTAGCTGACAGAGGCTTATTTACCATAATTAAATTTAAAAAAATTAAAAATAGAAAAACATATTAGCCCATCACGTATAATGTAAACAAATACGAGGAAAAAAGAACCGGTAAAAAAACTCAAAAAAGCCAAAAGTTCAGAAAAGACGAAATTTATGAATAGTGCATAAATAAGCTGAAGCCAGAAGCTGAAGCCATATTGATCAGGGCCGATGGCAATCCTTCAATGTTGCTCCATGCTTGACATTGGCGTCTTGCATACAATATAACATGGCACAAGAAAATGAAAAATAATCCTTCAATGCTTGACGTTGGCGTCTTGCATACAATATAAAAGACAATACTACAAGTTGAATGTTAGAACTTCCGAAACATAGATAGATAACATGGCACAAGAAAATGAAAAATAATCCTCATCAAGTTTACACAAGAGAAAAGCTCCAATGCATGTTAACACGGCATATGAAATAACTTAAAGCTTACAAGTTTAACTGAAATGTCTAAAAGTAAATCACAGCATAAGAAAATCGAGTAAAGGATTCCTAGTTTGGTCCAGAGCGCCAATTCTTTAACGCCTTGAAGAGTTGCTCAGCGTCTTGTCCCAAGGTGGTTGTTTTCTCTTGGAGAGCCTGGGTCCCTTGATCAAGTCCTTGAGTAGCATCTAGAAGAATGTTGCTCCATTTTTGCACTTCTAAGTCCTGGCTAGAATGTGTTTGTTGAAGCCGTTCTTTATTCTGCCGGAGTTCCCTCAATACATTGGTGACTTTACTAAGTTGCGCACTGAGATCCGCCGCCAACTTCTCATTTTCAGAACACTTTTCATCTACAAACATTATCTCTTGAGAGATACTCTTGATAGCTTCTTCACGAGATGCAAGCTCACGTTTTGCTTCAGCAGCAATTCACTCTTTCTGCCCAGAGTTGTGTTCAAAATCTGAATGTGCTTGGTGCAGTTGATTTGAAACATTGACAAGCTGGGTCAATATTTCCTTAGCTCTAGAAACCCCTGGTATTTGAGTAGGGAGTTGCGAGGAAATAGTTTCCAAGAAGGCATGGCGAGTTGGATCACTTAATGAGGCAGCATCTAATCCTTCAAGAGCTTTTGTTAACACCATATCAGTGGCATCCATAAATGCTTTCTCAACAAATGAGAGGTCGATTCTTGGCGGTGACATTTCGCTACTTTTTGGTTGGTGAGGTCCTTGTTCACAACCTGAAAAAAATGAAACAAGAGGAAATTTACGTAAGCAAACTTAAAAGAGATAGAACAAGAAAATTTGCGTACATTGACACGTATGCAATGCATATGAGGCTACCATGAGTGGAAGAAGTTAAGGTATCAAACGACTCAGGGCCTGGGGGCAGTTTGCGAGCCAAGGCCGGAAAAGAAATTGGATGGTCGATGTTTGGTCCGGTTACGTCAAAATCTTCAACCGATATATTGAAGAATTCACCGAGATCATGATCACTTTCACCTGTAAGCATGCGATCGAGCTCCTCGCCACTTACCAAATCCTCAATACTAGGGATGTCCAATGAGGATATGGGATCAAATTTTTTTTCTCATTTTCAAAGTCGAGCTTGCGTTTTGCTTTTGGGCCTTTCTCACTCTCAATGACAATGATTGGAGGTGGTCCACGCTTTCCTTTCCTCACTACATCAACATTAATTGGTTCTAAATGTTCTTGCATAGCACGCAATGGCAAACTCTCTGTTGGTAAAAAATGAAGTGGATGATCTTCTGCTTTGTCTTTGGATAAGCTACTCTTTTGCTTCTGAAAAAAAAGGAGAGAGAGAAGCTAAGTAAATCGTTACAGGCTAGGAGACATTATTATAAAAATACTAAACAAAAAAATGTATATCATCTTACCACGACAAGTTGTCTTGGAGACTCAATAACCTGGCCGTTAGAGAGATAAGTGTGTAGGACCTGTCTCCAGTGATCCTTAGTCATTGCTTCCTTTCTTCTGATAGCCGCTACGTGTTGATCTTGGCAATCAACATGCACCCTTTTTACCACAATAAAATCTCCAGAGGAAAGTTTGCGTGCTATAATATGGCCGTGTTGTTCAGGATTGTTCATTCTCCTCCTCTCGTATGGGACTCGACCAAGTGCATTGCCATTACGAAGTTCGCTCAATACCGAAGTGAGGGGCTGTATAAATTCACGCCACCACCTAACCCAAGCCAATGAAGAGCTGCCATCACGGGAGTCATCTGGGACATGATATAATTTTGCTTGTTCCGGACGAAGTAAATGTGCCCAATGAGCATATGCAATCCCGACGTCATCCCTTGTATATAAATTCAGCAGGGGTGGGAAAGGGACAACTTGATCGAATCTGAACTGTCGAGCCACACGGTCGGGATGGATGGCTCAATGATACATAAATCAGTGGATATAGTGGCACGCCTCCATGGAAGCATACCACGGCGAACAGAAATCAAGAAGGCCTTTTTTCGGTGATTCGCACCTCTGAGTTTTGTCAAATCATAAGGATGCCATGAAATATTGGAAAATTTCAAGAAAACATCATGAGCATCTTCAGGACTAAAGTGATTAGGGGTCCTAAACATAGTGTTTGCCATGGCTGGCTTCTGCACCGTATGCTTATAGGTGGGGAAATAGGGAGTTCTAACCTTATTGCCAAATATCCTTTTTAAATACACACCCATCCAGCCAATAACAAAATGGACCGGCCAAGGTCGCTTTGTGTAGGAGGGACCAATTGGATGAGTGCTGATCAGCCGCAAAGAATAGTACAAGGAACATAAGGCAGGTGGAGCTAAGGAAATTTGGCGCCCTAATGATATCCAAGACGCCATTACCAGTACACCTTGGTGAATGTAGGGACCACCTCCAATAACCACGAAACGACAAAGCCAAAGAGCAAGAAAAGCTGCCATATAGACGCGTCTATCTCGAAGGGAAGGGAATGATAGAGAACCATCCCTGCTGTTATGAAAATAGTCACACCACTCTTGGAAGGAAACTTTACCACCTACGGCGAGATTGTTCCATACATCTAAAAGATGGGACAAGAAATTGGGATATAGTAGTAAAGATGGGTCAAGCTCATGGGCCGGTGGTATATACTCTTCATATACATCTCCGTCCAAAGGCAATCCGGCCATTTGATGCATGTCAAGAAGAGTAATGGTGCGCTCGCCACATTGGAATAGAAAAGTGTTGGTGTTTGGGTTCCATTTTTCTAGTAGGGACCTCAGCAAAGAAGGGGAAACGGAATATTCACCCAAAGAGCAATAGATGGCACCATAAATATAATCGGCATCATCCTCTTCCCCTTTTAGAACTAGAGAATGGTTTCTCAGGACTTCTGTTCCCCATTCAACATACCCAGTTGGAGATGAAATGTATTCAATATCATGAATTTCCCAACCAAGGCCTTCTTCAACCATCTTGGTTCCTAGGGTCACAGCCTTGTCAAGTCTGGGCAAAGGTGCCGGAGGATAATAGCAAAGTCCTAGAAATGAAGAGCTCGATTTCCACCCACGATGGCTAAGATCGATAATCCCCTGGGGTACCTCCTGTTCTTTTATAATGGGGTTGACAACCTCATCAAGATTATGTTCAAAAAGTTGCCTTCTTGCCACCCGTGAAAGTGACATCGAGTGGGACAAAAAGGACTGTTGATCCCGCACCATCTAATAATAATAATAAATAAATAATAAATAATACATGTAGTGCGGTTAAAAGAAATGATTGGATGAAATAAAAGAAAATAGACTCAAAATGTTATCAGAGCAGGTTTCATTTCAACATAGGTTTCATTAATATATTCCAACATTCCTAGGAACTTCGACACAAACATATATTGATACTTGTTAGTGGGAGTCCGATCGCATGTAACCTGTTTTTCAATTCTAAATTTAGGGTAAATGAAGCATATGAGTTCATTTGTTAATTTTGCATGCTAGATAAACATTCCAGAGATTTCAATGCCATGTTGTAGAATGTAAACAATGTAATATAAGTGTTTCAATTGCTCTGAGCAACATAATGACGGGATGTGGTTCATCAGTTGAGATGTTCTTGGAGGCTAATTATCCGATCTAAATACAGATAAATACATGATACTGTGGTTAATTCTTGTAGCTTACCCATCAAATATCAACTGTTAAAACAGTGGCATTCGGCATGCTGTGATAGCTCAAATTATCTATAGGCTAACGGCTATACTGTTGACACTTACAAAAAAAAAACGTTACTCTAAATGAAGGGTAGCGGTACTTGGGATGTGGCTACTGCAAAAAAAAAATGTTAATCCAAGTGCACAGGAAGTCAGGAACACAGGTATCAGATGGAGCTAGCACTGCCAAAGATGATCCGGCAAAACAAAAAAAATGATCCGCCAATGGTTGGGTTTATTCCTGGGTTTCAGTGCCATGGGTTCATCACCATTATTCCTGGGTTTCAATGCCATAGGTTCATCAATTGAGATTGTCTTGGAGGTTACTTTTCTTGTTATGGCACCATAAAAAAAAGAAAGTTAAGTAATAATGTGTTGACATTGTATGTGGTTTAACGTTCAAGGCTAAATACATGCAGGGTTGTATAGCTAATGTATTTGACGTGAGCTCATTTGCAGCCAAATATATAGCCAATGTATATGCACGTGAGTTCATTCACAGGCCAAAAAAAAAACATACGTCGGATGTATCAAAAATACACGTAATGCATATATACATGTCGAGCTCCGGATCCGAAAACAAATATTCTTGATCCGAAATAATGTATCATGCAGTCTATAGAAGTATAATGCAATCTAATAAAAATAGAGAGGATGGAAAATCTCACCTTTTAAAAAGAAGCAGACACACTAATTTAACGTCCAAAGCTAAATACATGCAGGGTTGTATAGCTAATGTATCTGACGCGAGCTCATCTGCAGCCAAATATATAGCCAATGTATATGCAAGTGAGTTCATCCGCAGACAAAAAAAACATACGTCGGATGTATCAGAAATACACGTAATGCGTATATACATGTCGAGCTCCGGATCCGCAAACAAAAATTTTTTGAGCCGAGATAATTTATCACGCAGTCTACGGAAGCATAATGCAATATAAAAAATATATATAGAAGATGGGAAATCTCACCTTTTCTTTAGAGAAGTAGACACGCTAAATTCAATCAGGGAATATGCCAATTCGTTGATCTTGATCAACGTTGCGCAGTGTTCGCTGCATCCAAAAGAAAGAGCAGAAAGAGATCATTACTCAGTTGATTATAGAAAGATGTCTTGGTAAATAAAAAAAGAAGAAGAAGAGGGAGCAGAATTCAACAAGTGATAATTATACATACCAAGTAAAGAAGTTGACTCTGAAACTGGACGTCGGAAGAAATTCAAAGGAAAGAATAGAGGACTATGGAAGCCAAGGACGCAGGAAAAGAAACAGCAAAAGAATAGAGTGAATGATCACGGGAGAGGAAAACTAAGCGTGTGTTTAAACCAAACAAATCCCGGGAAGAGCGGCGTCAGTTAGAGGGTGCAGTTAGCTGTAGACGTGAAGCTTGTATTTCAAAGCTAAAAAATAGCTAAAACCAACATGCAAGGCTGTATGCAGTATGCACGTTCTAGAAGTGTCTTCGTAGCGAGCACGTCCAAGTAAATACACTTGTAAATACACCCAAAAAATATATATACGTGTGTATATATACACACACACACATGAGGCGTGTCGAGTTTCAGATGCAAAAAAAAAAAAACAAATACTTTTGCACTGGACCTCGATGGGCATTTGTTGACACCAATTTTGTCCGAAATTTTTATGGCATGTTTGTGGTGCGAGTGAAAGTCTCATGTCAAATTTTCAGCTTATTCGGAGCACATATGCTCACTCGAATAGGATAATACGGCTGGATGACGTACGCAAAGCACAAGTCCGGCTTCCAGTATTTTTTGTGTGTGCTACATATTACAATCGAGTGGCGAATTTTTATGGCATGTTTGTGTTGTGAGTGAAAGTTTCATGTTTAATTTTCAGCTCATTCGGAGCACATATGCTCACTCAAATAGGATAATACGGCCAAATGACGTACGCAAAGCACAAGTCCACCTTCCAGGATTTTTTGTGTGTGCTACGTATTACCATCGAGTGGCGAATTTTTATGGCATGTTTGTGGTGCAAGTGAAAGTTTTGTGTTTAATTTTCAGCTTACTCGGAGCACATATGCTCACTCGAATAGGATAATACGGCCGGATGACGTACGCAAAGCATAAGTTCACCTTCCAGGATTTTTTGTGTGTGCTATATATGACCATCGAGTGGCGAATTTTTATGGCATGTTTGAGGTGTAAGTGAAAGTTTCGTGTTTAATTTTCAGCTCATTCGGAGAACATATGCTCACTTATATAAATTAATATAGCCCGACGGCGTACGCAAAAGCAATACTAGAAAAATAAAATTTACGTAGAACCACTGTACAACTACTGTATACGTGGAAATGCTAAGTGAAAAAAATTTAAGGTAGCCATGAATTGGTAGGAGCCTCAACTACCCATCATATGCATGCATGCATGAAAAACTTGAACATGTGCATGCACGCATGAATGCAGCCACTAAGCCCACGTTCTAGCAATGCATTAGCCTGCTTGTGCGTGGAGATTTCAATGGCAATAGCAAAAGAAAAATATATAATTGGGAAAAGAAAAATCAAAGTGAGAAGTTACCATAACTTCTCTTCATGAACCACCCCTTATCCTTGCTCTATAAATAGGGGGTAATGGTATAGAAAAAGGAGGACTTTTGGAGGAAAGAAAGAGGGGATAGGCTGACCATTTGGAGAGAAAAGAAAAGCTTTGGCAAGCACTTGAGAGCAGGATAAAGATCTAGAGAGAAAGATAGAGGGAGAACAAGCAGGTGTTTTGAAGAAAAGGTGAGACACTTGGCCCCTCTCTTCGTCCTTAGATGTAGCCATGGTGGTATGAATTAAGAAGCTTTCTTCTTCCTCTATCCCTTTGTTTTTTTTTCTTCTTTTATATTTTTGCCGCCTTGGTTCGGTCCCGTTAGGCGGATACAAACCCGAAGAACGAGTGCTTGATTTCTCGTCTCTTAGGTTCGGTCCCCTACAAATGGATACAAATCAAGGCGAGGCATGAAGACCTCATCTTCTCGGTTCGGTCCCGTTAGGTGGATACAAACCCAAAGAACAAGGGCCCGATCCCTCGTCTCTTAGGTTCGGTCCCCTACAAATGGATACAAACCGAGAGTGAGAAGGTTGAAAATCCCATTGCCTCAATTCGGTCCCCTCAAATGGATACAAATGGTTATGCTGCAAAAATAATAAAAATGCAGGAACAAATGTTAAAATAAAAAAACAACCTTCGCCTCGGTTACGCTATATGCTAGTGGTAATACAAGACGGGGCAAAACAATAAAAATATAAACATACTTCTATTACGCTACGTGCCTAAAATATATGGCATGTAGCAATATAAATGTTAAAAAAATAAACAACAACCTTCGCCTCGGTTACGCTACATGCTAGTGGTAATACAAGGTGGAGCAAAACACTTAATTTCTATTACACGACACACCCAAAATCTATGGCGTGTTAGTAGTAATATAAATATTAAAACCGCAAACTTCGTCTCAGTTATGCTACATGCAAGCGCTCGGCATTTGCAAGCGCTATGCAATGCTAGTAGTAATACAAGGCGGGGCAAAACAATAAAATGATTAGTTCCAAACTTTCATATACTATGTGCATAAAATCCATGGTGCACTAGTAGTAACAAAAAATATTAAAAACAACCTTCGCTTCGGTTACGCTACATGCGAGCGCGCAATATTTGCAAGCGCTATGCAATGTTACAAGATGAAGCCAAATTTAAAAAAAAACTGAAATAATTAAACTTCAATCATGCTACATGCATAGGTTCACTAAAAAAAATAAAATCATATGCGATGTTAACAAAATTATATAAATGCAGCTAAAATACTCTCGCGCAAGCATCCATCGGCGACGCCAAGATTGAAGACCTTTTATTTTATATTTTTGTAATAGTCATATGTTGTAATTTGTTGTAATGTTTATGTTGGAATTCTTAATCAGGGGTTTTCTTGCAAAGAGATGTAATTAACAGAATTTTTATGTAAATGTATTAATTCTGGAAGTAATGGACCCGCAATACTTGATTCCTTTGTCTCATTTTCAATTAAATTTAATTAACTTGTCTCTAATGACGCGGATGCGGGTTCACGCCCATTTTCCCGTCATCAGATTCTGGCACGCCCAGTGGGACACACCATTTGGAACAGGGTAAGGAAGAACCGACTGAGGATTCGAGGAAGAATGAATCATGCCCTGGATTCATATATCACACGGAGTATCTGCCAAACCCTAAGGGAGATGCTTCCAGGCGCATCTGCATCCGCAAATGATGTTGGAGGTGCTATTATGCAGCGAGCAGAGGCCTTCACTAAATGGCCAGAATACCAAGAATTCATTGAGCAAGACCCTCGGCGACAAAACTATGTCACCCAGGCTGCGCGTGCACGTGCAAAACGAGAAGCCTACAAGCAGAGGGAGTTGGCAATGTGAGCTGACTCTAAATCTAGCAAAATTCAAGGGGCAAACTCTCCTTCATCAAGTCATGGTGGCAATACCCAAGTGGTGAAGAAGCTAGCAAGCACACCCAAGAAGGCGGCAACAATGATGGCTCCTTGGCCAACTCGAAAGAGGGCCTCAAAAAATGCAGCTGAGGTTTTTCTTTCGATGCCGGTCAGAGTCACAGAGGTGGCGGATGATACCTGCGAAGCATCTTCAACATCGACACACTTCAAAAGAAAGAAAGCATGAAAGAATGTTGTAATGGGTCATCATCCTGTAACTCGTAGTCAAGCAAATTCGGGTAATGAAGAGCATGATTCGAATTACTCAGGGTCTCATAATCCCCTCCATAGTAATTCATCTTCCTCTCCTGAAAATGATCCCCAACATGATATAAACGCTTATGAATTGTGTTCCCGTAGTTTTGAGCCAAGCTATGCGGAACAAGTTCTTGCGACAAATGAAACACGATCAGTTGAGGAGCAGCTAGCCCAACTTATAGCTGCACTTCAGCAAAAGAAGATGAGTTGGCTGCTTTATGCAACCAAATAGCTAATAATACAAGCCGGGATAATGACATACATGCTACTGCAAGTCATCATAGTCATCAATCATCACCTGCAATTAGCCTTGAGGCGATCCAAAAGATGATTGCTGAGGGGGTTAAAGCCCAGTATATGCAAACTCATTACTCGATGCGTCCGGGATATGTTAAGCCATACCCACCGGACGTTGACATGGTGTCTTTCCCAAGCAATTACCGCCAGCCGCAATTCAGCAAATTCAATGGAACCGGGTCTCCTCATGAGCATATAGCTCATTTTCTTGCAGCCTGTCAAGATACAGCCCATAACGGAGCACTTCTCTTACGACAATTTGTGCAGACGTTGTGCATATAGCTCATTTTCTCGGTTCGGTCCCGTTAGGTGGATACAGACCCAAAGAACAAGGGCCCGATCCCTCGTCTCTTAGGTTCGGTCCCCTACAAATGGATACAAACCGAGAGTGAGAAGGTTGAAAATCCCATTGCCTCAATTCGGTCCCCTCAAATGGACACGAATTAAGGGTGGTTATGCTGCAAAAATAATAAAAATGCAGGAACAAATGTTAAAATAAAAAAACAACCTTCGCCTCGGTTATGCTACATGCTAGTGGTAATACAAGACGGGGCAAAAAAATAAAAAATATAAACATACTTCTATTACGCTACGTGCCTAAAATATATGGCATGTAGCAATATAAATGTTAAAAAAAATAAACAACAACCTTCGCCTCGGTTACGCTACATGCTAGTGGTAATACAAGGTGGAGCAAAACACTTAATTTCTATTACACGACATACCCAAAATCTATGGCGTGTTAGTAGTAATATAAATATTAAAACAGCAAACTTCGTCTCGGTTACGCTACATGCAAGTGCTCGGCATTTGCAAGCGCTATGCAATGCTAGTAGTAATACAAGGCGGGGCAAAACAATAAAATGATTAGTTCTAAACTTTCATATACTATGTGCATAAAATCCATGGTGCACTAGTAGTAACAAAAAATATTGAAAACAACCTTCGCTTCGGTTACGCTACATGCGAGCGCGCAATATTTGCAAGCGCTATGCAATGTTACAAGATGAAGCAAAATTTAAAAAAAACTGAAATAATTAAACTTCAATCATGATACATGCATAGGTTCACTAAAAAAAATAAAATCATATGCGATGTTAACAAAATTATATAAATGCAGCTAAAATACTCTCGCGCAAGCATCCATCGGCGACGCCAAGATTGAAGACCTTTTATTTTATATTTTTGTAATAGTCATATGTTGTAATTTGTTGTAATGTTTATGTTGGAATTCTTAATCAGGGGTTTTCTCGCAATGAGATGTAATTTACAGAATTTTTATGTAAATGTATTAATTCTGGAAGTAATGGACCCGCAATACTTGATTCCTTTGTCTCATTTTCAATTAAATTTAATTAACTTGTCTCTAATGACGCGGATGCGGGTTCACGCCCATTTTCCCATCATCAGGACCCTATATTCCAACTACCCATATGAATCCTACTCTTCTCGACTAGTTTCCTTGCCCCTCGTACTTTTCGAGTAAAGTGTGAAGACCCTTGCCCATTTTCCACTACATCCGAGCGTTAACATAGCGCGTCACTAAGAGGGTTACGCCCCAACGAAACTTTTAATTTGGGTTTCATTCCACGAAAAGATGGCATGATTTTTACATTGGCTTGCCAAGTCTAACACAACCCTCCTCCTTTTTCCTGGCTTGGGACAGACTACGTAGAAAACTACAGAGCCAAAGTTAAAATCTTGCTAGACTAAATTGTGGTAATTGCTTTTAGAAGGAAAGATAATTTTTTGAACCTCCTATTCACCCCCCTCTAGTCGGGTATCCTTGATCCTACACCTGTTCAAATTTCTAAATTCACCAAAAATTCCAATTTATCTATTTATGCTCTCCATTTCATTATTTGGAGTCTATCTAAATTTATTTGGGTTTTATTTGAGTTCGCTTGGGTATTTTCATGTGTAGATTACGACGATTCAGAAGAATTCTTTGACAACGATTCGCATCAGTTCATAGAGTAAGGTAAGTCACACTCCTTGATCATGTTGATCTTAGATTGCGAAATAAAATTATGTCGTTTTAAATTATATTGCATGCTTAGTTTTATTCAATGTATTTCAATTCTAGTTTTAAATGTAGTTAATGCCTACTTGTTATTACCTCCTTTGACATTGCAAATCCTTACACCTTGTCACCCTAGAATAAAACTCTAGTTGATACACAAGTATGGCTAGAGAATTTTTTGTAGTAATGCTTAGACTTGCATAGTGATAACTTTAGGCTTGGGATACCCTTTCACATAAAATGATGAGTTTCTAAAATGTATTCTTGACTTCGGTGAGTCAAGAAGGATTATGAAATGTTTCCAAACAAAATATAAAAACTTGGTTTAGATTTAGGCAAATGGTATGGTGGTGGGTGCTTGCTGGCATGCATTGTTGTTCGATGGCACAATGTTGATTGCTAGGCACAAGGGATCTGCGGATAGTGCCTAAGTCAATTAAGGACTAGTCTGTGAGCTACTGCTACAAAGCCCTTTTCGTACTACCACAAGACTAGTATGAGATAGTCTTGGCTGACTAATTTGTAGGTTCCAACCCGAGTCTCGTTGTAAGTTAAAAGTGAGCATGGAATAGGCCATGTGAAGTGTCATTCGGCTCAAGAGGGGGTCCCGGTCTGGTGGATTCCTTACTGGGACAAAACCTTAGTATTGGCTTGACTAGATTGAAGGCTTTGCATTGTAAAGACCTTGTCATGATCTCTCCACCGCACATCTAAGGAAGTGTGCTAATCGCATAGCAATATAAGTTGATCATATCTTGTGGGTAAAGTTGTACAACCTCTACAGAGTGTATAATCTATTCTGGATAGCCGTGCCTACAGTCATCGGCATGCTAAGTAAATTTTTTCAAGGATTAGACTTTGTTTTTCATAAAATGGTTTTAGATGGAAAGATGAGATCTTTTGGGAAAAGATGGTCCGGGAGGGATGCCCGTGGATAGGTTGGTGTCAGGTCAGTACTTGCTGCAACGATATTATTCTATTTAATTTACCGCTTTTACTTACATTATTAAATTCAGCAATTTCAATCTATTGATTGTATTTCTTTAAATGTTGCTTTATGCTCAAATAACCCTATATACCTTCCCTTGTTGCCTTTATCATTATATTGCATTTTCCTGTGTGACTTACGGAGTACAAGTTTGTACTCACCCTTGCTATCTCATCTCAGAGGAGGACTGCTTCGACTATGATGAGGACCAGAATGAGTAGGCCACGTCTTACTGTCATCTGCCTGTGGGTAGGCCCTTGGGCTTCGCTATTTATCAGTTCGTTTCTGCTACTATTGCCCTTATTAGTATTGCTAATGGGAGTTGATGTAAACTTTGGCCATAAGACCGTACTCTTTTATCAAATAATATAGTTTGTCATTATGCTTGACATGTACCTTTGTTCTACTTTGTGCACTAGCTGATCCTGGACTAGTGCAATAACATAGAGGATTTGGGAGTTGTCACCCCGGGGTTCGACAGAGATGGTATCAGATCCATGATGACTCTAGTATGTGACCGTAGGTAGAATAGAATGGTCAGATCTAAGGATTTATTTTTAATAACCAGCAATTTCAAAAAGTTTTGCTTATCCTTACCTCTCAATCTTTGCTTACCCTTATCTCTCATCCTTCCACATCTTTATGTCATTATTGGAAAATATATTTCTATTTATTCCCTTGTTCAAAATAACTATAGAATCATCGACTCTATCATCACTTTAATCTTTGCCTTGAAGGATCATGTTTCGCGCCTCGAGAACCACGAAGATTACACCAAGACAACTCGTACCCCTTTAGCTAATAGACGTTGTTATGAGCTATCAGTTATCTCTTTTGTCGGTAGCTGTAACTATTAATTGTTATTTGCTCAATAAAGGTTTTGCTAAGTTAGTTTGTTTTGAGTTGAGCAAACTGTCCCCTGTTCCCCCTTTGCCTTGAGTCTCCTCTTTCCTAATTCTTAAAATCAATGAGTAGATGGTGAACGTAAGGAATACCAACAATGGCAACAACCACAACAACAACAATAACAACAATGGAACCCAAGGAAGTTAGTATGTTCCTATCCCTTCACCATCACCAGATGATGGTGTCCGACAAGCGGTCGTGGGCATCCTCATTCGGTGAGCGGTCGGAGGCGCTCCACTTCAACAAGTGGTCGATGATGCTCATGTATGGCAAGCGATCGAGAACAGTCGGGTGTTGAGGATGGTCAGAAATGTTCGATCATGAAATGTGACCATAAGCGACCAAGCACCAAGGGTGCTTGGCGACATCTGAGCACGGCCGAGAAAACACCAAGATCGCAAGGGCAAAGCCTCCTTGCTTAGATTGGAGCAGTGGTCAACGATGTCACATGCCTTAGAAATCGGGAAGGTCCTTGCAAGTATCTCCATCAACCCCGCCTTGCGGCCTATCGCTGGATCAGAGGTACAACGGGGCAACTCTGGTGCATGACGGATCATCACAACCGCCCGACTTGGCCGGGGCATGCACCACATGTAAGAGTGGAGGGCTTCATGTTTTGAACCCAGGGGCAATCTTGACAGTCTTGGTGTCGTGCCACAAGCTACACAATAGCGAGCTCCAAGGTACCTAATCGACGACATTATAGAAAGTGACTGTGGCGTCTAGTAATCTTCCCACCAAAGTTGCCGTCCATTAGCATACAAACTACTTAGATAGAAGAGAGAGAGGAGGGGAGGTTTTTACCATCCAAAGCATAGCACGCCATGGCTTGTGCAGATTGCTTCCTTAGGTCCCTCCAGCTTCTTCTTCTTTAATTGCGTGTGTCCTTTTTGCATATGTATGGAGCGTGTCATTCTTCGTCTTCGTCTGGCTTGATTTTCTAAGTTCATTCGTCTCTGCACCTGTCTCTATCTCCTTGGTCTGTCCTCATGTTCATGTGTTTCCTTTGTCTTTTATAGTCAGCAAGGGCCACAGGCAACGTACACGGCTCCTACGCGGTGCCAACCATGCCATTGATTTCTTGAGATAGAATTCCTGATTCAATTGTTGATTTTTACCTTTCAAAACTTCACTTTCTATACGCAAGAGATCTGTTGAGAATTACTTCCATTAGATGGAGATACGGTGCCACTATCTTTCCATTGCAAACACGACATGCTGAGCACAAATCCTTTCCTTCCATCTTGGTGCACAAGTTGCCATTAGTGGGCCATTCGACTAGCCATGTGTTGCGTACGCATCCTTATTTTGTTAGAGATGAGCCCATATTTCAGGATGGAAATTCTATGGGAACGGGCCGCTAGACAAAGGTGTCAGGGCCCCTTACGGATTGATTGAAGCATGGCGAGCATGGATCTGAAAGCAATGTTGTGCACTGCTGCAACGGTCAAATCGGCTAGAAGATCTGAGTGGTTGAAGAGAACAACGTGGTCAACACCATGTGATCGACACAACGTGGTCGATGCGGCATGGTTGAAATAATGTAATCAAAGTCCTGTAACTCAGGGGATGACTTTGATGCATACGCCTCATAATCAACCAGTGGCGCACAGTCGTGCAAGGAGTCGCGTTGACCACTTTGTGGATTGTTTCACGTGTCGTTTCATAACCCGTTTTTTAAAGAAATTAAATCTAGCATATACCAAAGTTCTCTTAATAAATGTACATCTCCTTGTTTACTTTAACTTGACATATGTGCACAAAAACTCTTCAAACAAATGGTTTTTACGATAATCTGCACTCTTTCCTAAAAGGAAAAAAAGTAAAAAAACAAATAGACAATTGATATGGTTACTAAACCACTCAAGGGCTTGAAGGATTTTTTCTTACTTCTATTTTTTGTTTTTCTCTTGTTCAAACCTGGTCGAGATACGGAAAACCTCCTAGTCAAAATATCTCCTCTCTGCACGTGGTCCTACCCACTGGAAGAGTTTCCTAGCGAGCATCTTTTCCAACAATCTTTCCTACCAGTCAAAACTCGAGAGTGAATATGTTTCTAGGAGTTTTGTTCATGCCTTTAGTCCTCAACAATCTAACGACCAAATCGGATAGCATGTACAAATAAAATGCTTTTGTAGTTTTCATACATTCTTGCATAGTTTTTATCGTTCATCATGTCAGCAAGTATATATCATAGTTTCCACAATCATGTTTTGGACTACATTTTGATTATGGAAATAGTATCTAAGACTGGTCGAAATCATCTATTGGCTCTGTCTAATATGATTTCTTAGTAACTACTTGATCATTTCTACAATCAATGTCAACTAATCAGAATAAGGTACCTCTTTTTCTTAGTCTACTATTTTCTTAGTAAGTTCTACTACTAAATAAGCTGTCAGGGGCTAGAAAAGGAACAAGTACCTATGAGATTGAGAAAATGACATAAGCTTTTTTGATGATAAAGGTAAGTTTTTTTTTACATAACAAAACTTCATATTACATTTCCAATTATTCTACTACTCAGAGCTACCAGACTGGCCATTATGTGATGGGGACCCAACCTTCATCTTTTCTATTATCTGGTTTTCGAAGGGCTTCATCTCTTCAAAAAACAACTTAGCAACTTCTTCCTCCGAGCAGTCAAATTCTGCTCAGGGTGCTTGAAGGTCGAGATTGGGGTTGGTAGCTTTAAGATTTGCTAACGCAAAGCTTACTCCATCAATCACAACATCCCTCATTGTTCGGTCATAGTTATTCTGAGAAGTAGCAAGAAGACTTTAAAGATGTTCAAGTTGTTGGCCCAGACAACTTACCTTCTCAGTCACTTCTTCTGAGGTGGGCGCAATTACTTCTGAGTCCATCTTAGAAAGCAGGCTGTTGAAGAGGAGGATATTGTCTTAAAGCACTCCTTTGATCTCCTTCCTCTTCTCTTCCTCAGAACCAAGAGTTCTCTAGTTCTTCAACTTTGAAAGCTTACTTTGCATGAGTAACTCTAAGTTAGTCAGAAAATAACTTATAACCAAAGCAAGACTAGTCAGATTTATGATCAGTTATCTTTGTTCTTCTTCTCAAAAGCTTCAATTGCTTCTTTATGTTGAAGAATACTATCTTTGAACTTGGTCGACTAGTCTTCAATCAACCGGTCCATAACATTGAGCATCTCCTCGAGCTTAATAATGACAACACCCTTCACTTTGGCTTTACTTCATAACCTTCTAATTTTGTCGACCACTATAAGGAAAGAAGTGAGAAAAAATAAAGGCAAGAGATCAATAGAAGAAACAATAAGAAGATATTTATTTCTCAATCGTAGGATTTTTTCCTCAAGAGTCTTAAGGTGCTGCTGGTTCTTAGTCAGCATCGACCCAAACAGCTCTCTCTCCTTCTTAAGAGTTTCTTTGAGCATCTTAATAGTGCTCTTCGACCTGTAGATATATGGGAAAGGATAAGTATAAAAATTTCTATGACCAGTGTGTAATAAAAAATAAAAATCATTACCATTCGTCGGCTTCTCGGTGAAGGGTAGCCCTTTCTTCCTCCAGGGTGAATGCTCGCTCGATCAATTCCCCGACTAGAGCAATACCTTCCACCATGTGCTAAAGAGAAAAGAGGAGAAAGAGAAACTTACAAAAGTTTCAAAATGACCAAAAAAACATGTCTTAAGTGATCTTCAGGAATTACCTGTACTGCTTTGTTGGCATATGAAGAGTAAATGATTTCGGGACCTGTCTTCAACTCCAATGTGAAATCTCCCTCTACCAGAGCTCTTCGAGCCATTGGTTGTTGAAAATATTTCCCAGTTGGGAATGTCCCTTGGATGTGGAGACTTCCTATTCTGAGAAGAACTCTCCAGCCCTCCAAGGAAAGGAGGCAGCATATCTACTCCCTCCTATTTGACCACTTTCTTTCCAGCAGTGACCAGATCTTGTTGAGTCTTCTCTCCCACCTCAACATCCTTTGATGGGATCAGAGCCACCAAAGGTTCACCCTGGTCATAACAACCTCTAATGTTTACTTCATCTGCTCAGGGGCTACTACGACCACCTCATCTTTAGAAGCCTTCTCACGTGGAGTATTTGTATCAAAGCTGATCAAAGTAATAGAGGCACTACAAGGAAAGAATAACAAAAAAAGAAGAAGTAAGGACTTTGAAAGAGCCAAAAAAGTCATAAGGTACAAATTGCACTAATTCTTATAACTAGCACATACCTTGTCTTTTTGGTTATGAAGTTAAAATGCCTTGGAGTGTAGTCGAGAGCACTTGCCTTTCTCTTCTTGTCAACTAACTTCACTAGTACAACACTGATAGGGCTGGTCAGACCCTTTGAGTCTTCCAACTAGATACACTTATCCTTCATCATTTCCTTTGTGAGGCGGTTGGATATGGCTTCCACGACAACCTGCTCAGAAGATAGAGCTCCCTTGACCACCAAAGTAGTCCTCTCCTCTGGTGCACTTGGATCCTTAGGGGTGGTCATCGCTTCTTTAGTCCAATCAGTCCCTACTGTCTCAGAACCCACGATTGGTGAGTTAGGTATCACCATTAGCTCTATTGTTGTGGTGGCTCTGACTAGTAGTTCTTCCTTCTCCTCTGCCTTCTCATCGATTGAGATGAGCTCAGCAACAAAATCCTTCATCCAAGAAAGATAATCCCATTGATGTAATTTCTCTATTCTTCGAATAAGAGAAGGTGTGGGCTTGTAAGAAAAACTCTCAGAGTCAGATTAGAAATCTACCTCCAAGGGGATTTTTCTCAGAAGCTTGTACGGTCGAACGAGCCGTCAAAGGGGCAAATGGAGGAGTGGTCGGGGTAGTAGTCGATAGAGCATGATGTGATCCTGATGCTCCATATAGCATCTTCACAATTTGATGCTTCTTGGGGTTTGGAGCAACTTTCTCCAAACCTGCAACAGGCTCATCCGCTTCATCTAGTTCATCACCTTTTGACCCGACCATTTGCACATTGCAAAATATTGCAACAACCGATTGGAATAAGAAAAGATTTTCAGATGAAAAGAGTTATTTTGTTACATTAAGTCATTTGATCCTATCATTCGGAGAGGTGATGGCTAGGATCAAGGGTACTCCATCTTTTTGCTTGGGCTCCCCCTCGCGGATCATCTTTATCCTCTCCCTCACTTCGGTGGGAGATAGGTCTAACAAAAGGAAAAATCTTAAGGTCAGAAATTGCAACCAAACAAAAAATTCAACTAGTCAGATTTCTCGATGCTTATTTTCTAAGGAATCATTGGTTGAGTCTGTCACACCCTCATACCAAAGCATGATGTTGTGGCATGACTTTAGAGGACTGATCCGGCGCATGGAGAAATCCCTTACCATATGCCATGAGGTTAGCCCCTTGTCCTTGAGATAGAAGCTGGCATCGGCCCATCGCTCTATCTTTCCCACTTTCTTTTGGGAAGACCTCCACCTTGGATTCTTGACTACAATCTAGCTGGTGAGGGAAAGGCTACCCTCTTTGCCAAGCGTCATGTAGAACCACAACTTCTTCCATGACAACCACGAGGACTTTGAGTACATTGGAATGTATTCCCTTGCCTTCACATCTTGGAGCCATAGAGAGTAACCCCTGGGTGATGTCACTGCTTTCCCCGATCTTCCCATCATCTCGTAAAAGTATTTAAAGAGATCCAAATTTGTTGTGATCCCCAAATGCACTTTGTAGAGATGGACAAAGATGCTCAAGCAGGCGATCGAATTGGGGACCAGATTAACCAATTCGATACCGTAGAATTTTAGGACCTCTGATAAAAATGGATGCACTAGCAGCCTGAATTTGCACTCAATGTACACCCAAAAGATTAGGATTTTGTCATCACTTCCACTCAAGAAATTTTCTCTGATCGCTGACCTCCATAGAATCAAAACTTTATTAAGCAGTAACCCCTCCTCTTCTATGGCCTTCAGCTTCTTCGATTCAAGCTTAGACATTGGCCAATCAGTAATCGGACCCGATATTTTGGCTATAGTGGTGGAGAATTGAATATTGGATGGATTCGAGGCTATAGTTGAACAAACACAAATGCAAAGAGACGGAGGAACTTGAAGACAAAAGGTTTTTTGAGAAAGCACGAAGCCAACAGGGTACCACGCTAGGGTTTTTATAAGGGGTTTTCCAACTTCAAACAGTAGTTATTCAATCTAAAGCCCAACAGGTGCAAAACCTTTCAGTTTCCCAATTAGTTTCTCAACATTAAGTAAATGGAAACTGCTTCTTTACCCTTACCATTAAAAGAGTCATTTTTGAATTGAAATTCAATCGAATTCAGATTATAAATTCACTTAAAGTTTGGGAGCTAGCTGACGACGATTGAATAATCCCTTAAATATGGTTTTAATACTTAATTAAGGCCCTAAAAGACCCCGTGGTCGTAAGCTTCCTATAGTTGTTCCCCGAGTACCCTGGTTGGAGTTTACTATACACTCTACTCGACCAGCAAACCACTTGGATGATTCATGAACTAGAATCTAGGCCCGTTTCCAGGGGGCTTCTTTCGTGCGACAAATAAGGCACGTACTCTATCTGCCCAAACAAGACGGTGCATCAACCCTACCTCTCTGACAACAACTGCCTTGCAGTTATGCCACATGTTCATCTCCCACTGACAACAACCGACGATTAGGTGTCCTCTCTCTCTCTCTTTGATAATAACTACCTCCATGATCGGGCGCACTAGTTCCATAAGGTGTCTTCCCAAGCGAATAACTAGCATCCATTCAATGGTATTTAAGGGTTGACGAGAGAAGATAGAAAGACAGTTGAATTCCATTTAGAGCAATTCAACAATCAATCGCAGATAAGGGAGTCAAGAAGATAGGGCAAGTCATATTCTTCCAGTAGGAAGAACATAGATGTTAGGACTAGTTTTAGGCCTTTTTAAAAGCATCCTATAACCAGTTTATAGTAATAAAGAGCATCCCTATTCTCTCACAGAAAATGCAGCCATCTTTCTCATATTATTTTATAAGATTGGCAACTCGATCGTTGACACAGAGCAAGGGAGAAGGAGAGGGGGAGTAGGCTGGGCGCGGCTAGGTCAAGGGAAAAGAGAAAGAAAAGGGAAGGAGAGTGGGCCGGCAGGCCGAGTGAGCTGAATGCGCCAGGCTGAGGAAAGGAGAGTGAGGAGGGAAAGGAGAATCAGGCCGGCCCAAAACCGGGTTTTTTATTTTTGATTTGCATTTCCTTTTTATTTGAGTTTAAATTTTGTTTTTAGTTTTGAATTTGAATTTTTTTTGCCAAAATTTGAATTGTGCTAAAAAATCAACTTAGTTCCAAAAATTTCAAATATTTACAAAATTGGGGCGTTACACTTTACAATTAAGGAACCTGTATATACGTATAGCGGTCCTATATAATACTAGCTTTTTTTTTTTGACAATTAAGGGTCCTTTCGTGATGACAAGAAGTGGCCGACTTTGAAAATAACTAGCCTCATAGGCGCGGCGCCACGCCGCGCCAGCCACCGTGTGTACCGAAGTAAAAGAGGCGATAATCCGTGAGGAGTTTGTAAAAAAAATTTAAATAAATCGAGGGCACATGTGTATTTTCGAAAAAGTCAAAGGTCTTTTTCGTAAAAAACCGAGGGCCTGTACGTAATAAACGAGAAAAGTAAAGGGTTTTTTCGTAAAAAATCGAGGGCCTGTACGTAATAAACGAGGACCCGTACGTAATTTAGAAAACCGCGGGGCGCTATCCTGCAAAAATTTCGGTGGAAAAAACTGCCAGGGACCTTTTCACGAGGAAAAAGGACCTTTACGTAATTATCGAAAAATACGAGGAAATCGGCTCGGCCGGCCGTACGCGAATTCGCTGGACACGCGCCGGCCGGCCGAGCGCGCGCGGTCGACGTGGCCTCGCGAGGGGCGTGGAACCCCCGCTAATATGGCCGGTAGGATTATAATGCTAAATTCCGTTTGGTACGTGTCCATTGGCATTATTGAAAGAACACTATTTATTTTTGTTTGTTTATCCAATCTCCAAAGAATATGCTTAGGATATCTCCATTGTGGATTAGGGATAAGCCAAAGCCGAAAGATGCAGGAAAAAAATACCACAAGAACCACACACTAGACGGAAGCCGTGTGGCATTTGCATTTGTGTAAAGTGTACCATTTTATGCTCAGTTATCATGAGAAAATAAATAAGGCCAGCACGGCAAAATGGTCTATCTAGTCACCTAATCTTGTCATGTTGGAATGTTTTTGGATAGAATATTTTGCTCATGTGTCAAGGTCTTAGTTTTGTCTAAAGATTTGAAGATGACACACCAAAAAAAACCTTGGTTGATCTTTAGCTGTAAATATGCAGAATTCCATGTTAGATACTGTACATCTACTGTAGATTTTCGGGGCACACATGGTGGCTGGGATCGTTACTTTGGCCGTTGGTGAGCACCACAAGGTTCGTGAAATTTTTCCATGAGTAGTGTAGAAAAGGCTTTGCTAATTGCATTGCCTACTTCCTACCTAATGTAAGCATATTGAAAAACGGTGATGGAGCAAACACAAGAAGGCATATGGTCTGGTTTGTGCGGTCAGCATCATGATCTTGCTACTACTATTTCTTGTGATATCTCTTGTTTCCATCACTCTCATATGATTATACACAAAGTTCAATTTCCTGTTAGGAGCCGGCCGGTTACCGCCGATTACCGAAAATCCCGATAGGGTAGGCCGTAGGCGAACAGAATTCCAAAGCAGAGATCACAAGTGTGCATCAAAGGTGACATGTTGTGCAGGTGGCCATCCCTGTCGATGTGATCATGGGCGAGCACACAATTCATTTCCTCCTCCCATGGCTCGTAAGGTTGCTAGGGCTTGTGATGCGTTCCCTAGATCTTCCATTACTTCTGTGCCATCCTTCTCTACGAGGATGGAAAGGTGATGGGGATAAAAGTGACATTTGGAGCGCTTATGTGGTCGTGGTCGCCTTCCCTATTCTTCCATTCTTTCTTTCAGTTTCAGATGCATGCATGGCCTTTGGGCTCGTGATAGGGTCGTCACTTCGATCCTTTGCCAGGAATAAGTTGTTGGAATTTTGTAACACCAATAGACAGATACCTACTGATCTCGACGTATGGTGAACTTTAGGAGATCCATTTGTTGATTGATGCCAATTTTTTTCATAGAAATATCTCATATATACACTTGGTTGAAAAAAGGTACTTAATATGTCTATGGTGAAATACCATTGGTAACGTGGTGAGGTTTTTGTGATGACATGAATACAAAGCAAATTTTTGACTTGTTAATTAGAGCAAAATTTTGACTTGTTAATTAGAGGACGTGCATCCCTAGGTGCTAAGCTAATGCTATAGGAGAGAAATTTTTAGCATCGATACTAAGAGATGGAGGAGTAGGTGCTAAGCCTAGATTGCATGGCACAAAGTAAACTTTAGTAGTTGTGCTATATCAGAAAAAAGTTGAACCTTAAGCACCTAATGCTAAGGATTAAAGTAAAAATAGCTAACAATGGTCTTGTGGAGAGATGCGATATGTCTACTTTACCATTTATTTTAAATGCTAAGGATCTACATACTCTTAATAGAGCGATCTAAGAAACAAAAAATAAGAACGGGAGCATGCATACATGCAATCTAGGTGACGCCTTTGCAAGACTAGCTAAACACCATTTCTCTTTTGAGTTCTCTTGGAATATTTAAAAATGCATAGCTCAATAGACCTCTCTCGTGAAAGTGGAGATTAGAAATGAGGAGCACATTGGATGAAGCATGCCGTATTAGTCCTAGGCAAGCAAGGACAATAGGGCATTGACTCATTGCGATTATTAACTAAGTCAGAATATTGTTAACTGTGATCGATCAAGATCTAACAACTGACAATTATACAATAAACAGAAGTAGTGGTTGAAACGAAATTCTTCCCTGACAAAGTGCAGTCATTGCTAACAGCGCAGTGGTTGTACCATAGGCAGATATTTTTAGCAGAAGTAGAGCAGTGTCACAAATCAAAGATGGTGTGCCAACTCTGAAATAGCTCAACAGCAGGCCATATTCCATTTTTCTACTTATTGCTCATCTCCATTATCTCAATGGGCGAATGGCCCGCTACTGAGTACTATTACTACTCTATAGCTACCTTATTCCATCCTAAAAAATGTGACACGATAAGAAACAAAAATCCACAGTAGCATAAAGTGTCATGATATAATAGTCTGTATGATAACACCAAAATTCTAGATAATAGTGTATTGTCACAATGACAGGCCACTTCTTCCAGGTACAACAGCAAAATAATAAATGACAAAATACAGCAAAAGAATGATGTCTATTTGAATTTGGCAGTACAGAGTTGAATCCCTTGAAATAGGAATAGCTATACAGTTTACAAGGAACTATCATACATGAGTTCTGGATCATGATTTCTCCTTGTTTGTAATCCTAGTTTTTATGCCACCTGTATCAAAAATCAGCAAATGTGAACATTCAACAGGCAAAAATGATTCAAATTTAGTGTCAGTAAGAAGCAATGTGAAATAGAAATGCACTGCATCCTTCTTGTAATAGAAAAAGAACATAGGCTTGCAGCATTAGGCTAATCAAACAAGCAGCAATAGCCCAAGAAGAAACTGCGCAGGATTGTTTAGTTAGCTCAGAAAACCAATACATTAGCTTCTTCCAAGTAACCAAGTAAATGAATTAATCTAGCCCTAATTAAGGAGGAATGAAGGGTAGGCTCATAGGCACATCTATATTGCATAATGTCAGCATTGATACGTACCATCAACTTCCTCAAATTCAACTTCTTTAATCACTTCAGCAGCAGCATGGTACTCAAACCTGCAGAAAGGAGGAGCTAAAGAATTGGACTAGCATACATTGGTGATACACAGCAGTAGATGGTTTAAGTCATCTGAAAATCAGAGTATTGGGCAAAGGGTCACTATCCAATGTTGACATTCAACACAGCGGTGAGAAGGTTCAGAAGCTACTGATCATTTTGTATAAACAGTGAAGTTATTAGAATTTAATTATAGTTGGCATTAGTACTTATGACTTTTGAGCATAGGTGTTGATAGGAAAATGGATCGTGTATCAACAGTCCTTACAGAGTTTTGAGGTCTAAAATTCTCACATTACAATCACATTTTCCCAAACAAGTAGGTAAGTCTGTGATGCATTTGTTCAAAGCAGATTCTATGTTTAATAGAAGGGCATATCAAAGCTCCATCAGAAACTGTTTACCTGTTAGAGGAAGCCACCTCAGGTTCATACTCAGATGTGCTCTTAATAGCCTTAACTATAACATCAACTATTTCCTTCTTTCTAGTGCTGGCCATTAAACAATCATACTCTGTCGGCACAATGATTGCGAAGAAGTTATCACTGAGATTGCTTATACATAGCCTATCAACAGCTGCAAGTGCTATCCTCCTCTTCAATATATCAGAGTCAGGATCAACAAGGTAGAGAGCAAAGTCTGTTATCACTAGGATGCGCCTTTTCATCTTTCCTGATTGAGTGAACTTCAAGACCTTGTCCGCAAACAGAACTTTGTTATCCCCTGTAATATATTGACAATAACCTTAGGTTATGCAGTTAGAATACCAAATGGTCATAGCGTTGTGCACAAGGACAGAACATTTGTCAACGGCAATCAACAATTGCCATCATTAGGGTCCATAACTCCTACACAGCTAGGATCATGCACTGGCAGTGGTTATGTTCTTCGTATTCAAGCATGCATATAAGGCATCATTAGTTACTTAGTTGCATCACATCAGGATGTCAATGCAGTATTTAGTAGAATTGGCCAATGCTACATGTTGGACACTGAGAACCAGAGAGAAACTGCAGTGGAACTCTACTCTCTGCACTAATCCTTCATAGCAAGACGCATCAAAATCGCCCGGTCCAATCACTCTGCTACGAGAGCTAAATTTGTGGTGTCGAGACAACCCTAGACGCATTTCACCACAATCCAAATTCCCGCTATTACATCGTAGAAATTCACATCTTTACACCTAGCAAACGCGTCAGATCCATTTTAGAGAACAACATGCACAATTACCGAACCAATCGATCGATCTCCAATAAGATGAAACCCAAAGTATACTAATGCAAACTAATCGAAGATACGAAAATAGATGCGAATCCACGCACGGCACCTTGCTTGGAGAGGATCTTGGTGAGGCATGGGTCGTTGGGGACGCCGATGTAGTCGCCCTTGCAGTCGCGATACACCGCCGCGCGGCGCCGCACCTTGGCCCCCATGAGCAGCCCCGCCGCGGGTGCCGGCGCCTCCTCCTCCTCCGCATCCCCTCCGCCGGCCGCCGGAGGGGGCGGGTCCGCGGGCTCGGGCTCCACCTGGATCCGCCTGAGCGGCCGGAACCGATCCATCGGCGAGCGAAGCGAGTTGGGGGAATGGGGCGGAAACGCGGAAGGACAGGAGAAGTGTCGATTTGTTGAAGCTGAGCAGTAGGCCTGTGGGCGTGGGCCTAGTGCTGCCATGGTGGGCCTCGGTTGATGGCCTTTGTATGGCTCTAGCTCTAGTTGGGTTGGATAATGGCCCGTTCACGTTGATTGTAGGCTTGTTTTTTTTCTTTTCAACGGCTTTTGGTTTTTGTCTTCTCTTAGAGCAACTCCAACAGGGTCCCTACTTGAGCCCTCAAACCTCATATTTGAGGGTTTGAGGCAAAAATAGAGGTCCAGCAAAGCCCCTACTAGAGCCCTCAAATTTAAGGGGCCCCTCAAATCCCCCCTTCAGCCCTCATTCCTAGGGGCTCTAGGCCAAGCCCTCAAATTTCTATTGGAGTTGTTTTCCCCACCGCCTCTTTCCCCTCCCGAGCGCGCCGCCAGTTCCCCTCCCCGCACGCGGTAGCCAAGGCCGATGCCGCCGCGTACCCGCCTCCATCCGCATACCCACCGGCAGCCAAGGCCGATGGGGCAGCCACGGCCTACCCACCTCCGTCCGCCTATCCACCTCCCGGCAAGGCAAGTGACCCATCGACGACGGCGTATTCGCCTCCTTCCGGCTACCCGCCCATGGGAAAGCCGGTGACGACCTACCCGGCCGCCGCCGGACCGAGCACCGCCACGCCATACGCTGCCCCGCCTCCGCAGTACGGGTACCCAGCCCAGCAGCCAGCTGGCTACGGCTACCCACCCCCGCCGCCGCAGGCTGGTTACGGGTACCTGCCGCCGCCGCAGGCCGGGTACGGCTACCAGCAGCAGACCGTGAAGCCGCCGAGGAAGAACAACTTCGGGATGGGTCTCGGAGCCGGGCTGCTCGGAGGCGCGCTCGGCGGGCTCCTGATCGGAGAGATGGCTTCGGACGCGTCGGCGTACGATGCCGGCTACGACGCCGGGTTCGACAACGGTAGGGGCTTCGATTTCTAGTGCGTTTTGGCGATCAGATGCAATGGACTTTCCCCCCGTTTTGGTTCAGTATTTTCCCCATCCTTTCTGTACTTAACTTCCAGTGGCAGGATCAAATTATACATCATCTTCAGTGAATCTGCGATGTGGTAGTGTAAATACTCGAGGAGTTTCACACCATGTGTGGCGAATACTTCTGATACATGAACTGCTGTTTTGTTTGAGTTAACTCGAATCTTTAGTATGTCGCCATTCTGATTTGATTACCTGCTTGTCGATTTGATCAATTTGCGCGTTAAATATTCCCAAAGCTGTATACTACCCAAGCTGTTTACATGAATTCTAATAAGAGAGGAGGAGGCGCGGTGGACGAGCGGGGAGCGCACGGGTGGAGGAGAGGAGGGGTAAAGAAATTTGAGAATGACGAGTGGGCTCTACATGTTATTCTCAGTTGGAATGAATTTGAGGGTCCTGATTTGAGGGCTTTTGCTGGAGTTCAACTCAAAAAATAGGGCCCTCAAAAGTAGGGGGAGCCCTCAAATCAAAAGTAGGGGCTCTGATTTGAGGGCTCCTGCTGGAGTTGCTCTTAGTAATCATTATTCATTAGACTAATAAATCGCAGTTCAAAAATTTGTTTGGCTCTATGACTGATGATTTTTGGCTACGGCTGATAACTTTTGTCTGAAAATGAATAATAGTGGATGAAAGCAACTAGAAGGAGCGGGTGAGCAGTGATGGAAGTGAGGGAGAGATGTAGATCTAGAGGAGTAGGGTGTGTAATGTATCTGTGACCCCTATCTTATCCTTGTAGTGAAACAGAAGTGAGAAGAGTGGGAAACTGCTTCGAGAAACCAGGTATTCATATTGGCTTCAAACTTCTCTAAGTAGAAACTAGAAACAAAAGTCAATATGAAGATACCTTATATCCGCGATATGACACAGTAGAGAGAGGTGTTGTATTTCCCATCTCTAATGCTGCCCTTCTCTCCTCTTGTCTACTGTAATTTTTTCTAGACCTTTTTGTGAGGAGGAACCGGAACGTGTGAAGAAGGAGCATCGACTCCAAAACTCCTTTCCACATGTTTGTCATCTAGAATGAGTTAACTATACATTTAGGAATTTCAAGAGCTATGTGTAATAAAATTTATTATTTGACAATCATATAGTGGTAATGTGTCGAACAGGCTTGCACGAGCTTACACCACATGCTTGTTCATCTTTTTTCTTTGTTAGCAGAGGCGGTGGGTGGGGGACTGGTAGGCCAGGGCTCCCTTATGATCTAAATTTGGCTACTATATTTCTTTGTGATGCGTAAAATTTTATTTATATTTCTACTATTTGGCTCTTCTTATATAAAGCAATTTCACTACATAACATGTTCGGCTCTCCTCATCTCTAATTCTTGGCTCCACCACTGTTTGTTAAGAGTTGAGAGCAATAGCAAACTTAACTGCTTGCACAAGCTTAGAACCTTGATCAGTTCATCATTTTTCTTTCATGGCACTTTGTGAGGTTTCTCAAGTTTCATTGCATGCTCAGAATAATCCAAACACTACATGTTCCATTATATTCTCATATTAACTACCTTGGCTAATACAGTAGGAGATCAACCATGCAGGAGCTGGTGGCATATGGGCAGAACTTATTAGTAATAGAGGCACTTCATTATTCTTGATTGTAACATGTACTAATGTGCCTCTTGGAGTAAATTCCCTAAAAAGTGACAGTAAATTTTGCACTTGTTAGATACACTTATTTTGCTGGTTCATTCAGGTAAAGATATATTGTTCCATAATTGGGTGATGTGAATAGTCTTGTGTGTTGATGAGAGTACAGAGAATATAAAGATGCTCCTGTATTACTGCAAGCACACCAGACAGTAAATTCGTTTATGCAGTATGCACTCAATCACTTTTTTCCTTATGACCCTAATGCCAGCTCTGTGGAGAAGACATTTTTGCTTATTCATGGTCCTAATTATATGCAATGACAAAACTGATTTTAAGTTAATACAAAAATTCAAGTTCACCACACAGAACATTACTTCCTATATACTTAATTGTCCCTGACAATCAATGTTGTTAAGTCTCTTTGTTCAATTCTGAATTGCTGAACTAATTGATAGCATTCCTGTTTGTGTTACTTCCTGTTACACCCAAATATAGTAATGCAAATCTTCTTTGCTTGTGTAGGGCTTTCTTGAAGATATTTCTTCTTTGTTTTTTTCCATTTGTTGATGTATGATTCGAAATTAGATCTACATGTTGCATGCTTGATTATCTAATCATCATTGCCATCATAAGGAAAAAATATTCGAAATCTATTGCATGTGGCATCTTGTTTTCACGTTGCTACAAATAGAACATTGTCAATGTCATCTTATAAAAGTACTCAGATTTGATTATATAAAATGTTTCTGTTTAGAAATTCAGTCAAATTATCAGTCGGAGGAATTAAGAGTTACATTGTCACGATTGTTGGGACTTGGGAGTTAAGGCACTATTCATTTGCGTTGTAGGGAATATTCTAAAATTTTGTTAAGAGGTAGCACTGAGAAAATGCAGTGAGTGAAAATGCACATGATTGTTTTGCTAATATTGATATTTATTGTATGGTTTAGGATCCTTATATTTATAAATAATCTTTTTTTGGATTCCGTTGCAATGCACGGGCAATGTACTAGTAAATATTAAAAAGAGAGAGTCATCTTATCATCAAGAATGAGGACGACATGGCCAGATCTGCCATTGCCGAGATCACTACTCCGGATATGCCCTCCTTGACCCTATCGGCTTCACGGTTCTTCTACACCTCCAGCGGTGTACACCTCATCCGAGCCGGTGTACTCCACCTCCCTGTTCATCGTCCGTGTCAGTGTATTCCATGTCCCAATCGTCGACCTCGGTGGTGTACACTTCCATTCCGTCATTGTTCTTGGTGGTACATACCAACACCTCGTTGTCCGCACCAGTGTGCTCCTCTTGTTCACCATCGAGTACCACTCCACCTCTCTCTTCTTTACCATCCTAGTGTAGCAGCAGCATGGCGGTGCATGGGAGAAAGGAGCAGCAAAGGCTACGAGGGGCTGGGCTGAGGGACCAATGGAGCAGGTCGTGTCACCTCTTTTCATAGCTATTGAATTGAGATCTAGTGACCAGGATCAACTGAAGGAGGATGTTGCCCTAGATGTAAAAAAAATACATCTAGCCTCTCCATTCCCACCCAACACCGCCTCCTCCCCTCCCTCGCCTCCCCCGCCTATGCACCACTGTCGCTGGGAGATCGCCTCCCCGTCTCCACTAGCCCCGCCCCCCCCCCCCGCGCGTCGCCACCATGTTGCCTCCACTCCCCATGACTCCTGCCGACCGATGGCTCCATCCCCCTCCCCGCGGTCACCACTGCCAGATGCCCGTCTCTGAGGTCGTTGCCTTCAGATCTGGATGGTACACCTCTGCCTCCAGCTTCAGTACTCCACTAGGGTCATCATGCTCCTCATCAGTGTCCCTAACCCCATGACCACCTGATTTGGGGGTCAACATCCTCGACACTGGCATTCTCCACCCTAGCGCGGCAGATCCAATGGACCCTGAGGTCACTGTGACCTGATTCGATGTCCCCGAGGTCGCTGCCACTAGATCCAGTCGTCCTCACATCCACTGTTCTCATATCAACCGGTCCTCACAATGACAATGGGGGTGGTGGTGGATCAATAAAAGGAAAAATGGAAGGTAGCAGCGCCGACGGAGGAGAGTCAAAGAGAGAGGTCTCTGCCGTCGGACCTAGCTCTCCCTATGCCGTTGCTGTCGGACTCGAGGGAGAAGCTGGAGTCTAGTGGATCTGGTGATCCCTGACCACTATGTCGCTGGATCTGGCCATTCTCCACCTCGGCGGCACCATATATAAACATCCTCGATCCAAGAGCCACAATCTTCCTCTTCCCCAGCGCCTTGTAACCGCCCAGGTTTTTATTAAAATAAAAATAACTAAAAATAATTAAAAAAATATAAAAATTAAAATTAAAATAAGTATTTTTGGTGCCTAGATTTTAAATTTGGATTTGCTCGGAATTTCTGTTTTTGAAAAGGCTGGCTTTGAAAAGTATTTTATGTGAAACCTCAAAATATTATTATTAAATAAAATGATATTTTGATTTCCAATAAAAATTCTACTTTAAATTAATTATTTGGTTTTCTGAGTTTTCTGGAGTTTAAAACCTATTTTTGAAATTAAAAAATATTTTAAGTATAAAAATTAAATACCAACTTGAGTTGGAAGTATTTTACTTAAGTCCAAAACATTTCTAGAGACTTCTGTGAATTTTTTTAGAATTTTTAAAAGTTATTTCATATTTTTCTGAGCTTATTTGAATTTCCTATGCTTTTTTGGAAAATCCATAAATTAGAAAATAAAATAAAAACCCCAACCTCCCCCTCCGGCCGCCACGTGGATGGCCAGATTCCGCGCACGTCGCCGCTATCCGGCTGTCGCCCCATCCCGCCTCCCTCCCCTTTTGGGCCGATAGGTGGCCGGCCCAGATTGGCCGCACCCCCGCGCGCCCGGCCCATCTGCGCCGTCCGCCCCGCGCTCCTCCCTCAGCCGCCCGATACACTTCTCGTCGCGTGGCACCATAGGAGCCGTCCGCGCCTCCCCCTCTCCCTCTCACTGCACGCAGGGCCCGCCTGTCAGGCGCGTCTTCCCCGTGCGGCCCCCTTCTTCCTCCCCGCGCCGCCGGCCGTTGCGCCCACTTCCGCCCTTCCCGGCCTCCACCTCTCTCCCGCACGTATGCGCCAACCCCCCTCGTGCGCCCAACCTCCCCCTCAAGCCGCGCTCCCCACTTCCCCTCTTCCCCCATGCCGCACGGCCTCCCGTAACCGCCGCCGCCCCGCGCCCACTCCAGCGAGAAATCCCCGTGCCCCCGTTCCCCCTCGCCCCTATAAGAACCCCCCCCCAGCACCCCTCCCTCCGCACATCCTCCCGCCGCCCTCAATTCCTCCCCTCCGCCACCTGAGCTCGCCCTCGCCGTGCTCCCTCGCCTCCGCCGCTGCCTTCAACTCCGGCGAGAAATAGCCATCGCCTCGGCCCGCCTCAAGCCTCGCCGCCACCACCCTCCTCCGGGTGTGAGCGCCGCCGGAGCACCCCGCCCGCCGAAGCCCGAGCGCCTCCGCCGCTTCTCCCTCGCCGCCGCCCGCCTCCGCTCGTCGCCAAGCTCCGCCAAAGGTACCAGCGTCATCCCCTCGGCCTCCTCTTCCTCCCTCGACCATTGCTGTCCGCCGTCAGCCACCGGAGCGCCGGCGCCGCTGCCAGGCCCGAGCCCCTCCCCGCCGGCGCTCGCCACATCAGCACCGAGGGCGAGGTGGCAGTCGACGTGGCCGCCACGCGGGCGCCACGCAAGCGCCCGGCTACCATGCCTCACCCCGCGCCACCTCAGCCACCTCTGTCATCCGTGGACCCGGTCCATAGACCCGGGCCCACATGTCAATGGGCTGTCCGAAATCCCGACCAGGGCTGACGTCAGCTGGCGTCATAATCTGGATTTTCCCGTAGAAAATTAATTAAGCCGAAAAAGAAATTCCTACTGACATCATAATTCCATATTTTCCTTTAGAAAAATAATTCCAGAAAATCCCTTTTATCTTTTTCCCTGATTTTAAACTTCCCGAAGCCCGTTCTTCTTCGTCCTAACTCCGATTGAGCTCATTCAAAATTTTAAATTCATCAAAATTTCCCCTCGTTCCATTTCTAGCCTCAATTAAAATACTTCAAGTTAATTTGAATTTATTTGAATTTGGTGGGTTATTTCCACGTGTAGACTTCGACGATTCAAGAGAATTCAAAGACGAAGATTTGCACCAATTTGAAGAGCAAGGCAAGTCACACTCCTTGATCATGTTGATCCCAGATTTCAAAATAAAATTATGTTGTTTAAAATTATTCTGCATACATATTGTTATTAAACGTATTTCAATTCAGTTTTAAATTCAGTTATTGCCTACTTGTTATCACCTCCATTGATATTGAATTTCCCTTATACCTTGTCACCCTAGATTAAAACTCTAGTTGGTACAATAGTATGGCTAGAGACTTTATGGATAGCAGATGCTCAGTTATGCTTATAAACAGTTATGGGTTGGGATACTTTTCACATAAAATGATGACCTTTTCACATAAAATAATAAGCTTTTCAAATGTACTCTTGACTTTGGTGAGACAAGGAGGTTTAGGAAATATTTTGAATACAAAATATAAAAACTGGTTTAGACTTAGGCAATTGGTTAGTTGGTGGGTGCAGGCATGCTCTGTTGTTCGTAGACGCAGGGTTGATTGTCGTGCACAGGGGTATGTGGTTAGGACTAAGTCAATTAAGAACCGGTCTGTAAGCTACTGTTGCAAAACCCTATCGTACTACCACATGGCTATTATGGGACAGCCTTGGCTGAATAATTTGTGAAGTCCCAACCTGAGTCAAGTTGTAGGTTGAAAGTGAGCGTGGTTGGTGCCATGG
Organism: Dendrocalamus latiflorus; assembly: GCA_017311315.1. Taxonomy (NCBI): domain Eukaryota; kingdom Viridiplantae; phylum Streptophyta; class Magnoliopsida; order Poales; family Poaceae; genus Dendrocalamus; species Dendrocalamus latiflorus. Next base: position 27,049,234 of record CM029663.1, read on the forward strand.
GAAGTCTCACTTGAGTGAGCATGGTTAAACCTTAGAGTTGGCTTGGCCAGGTTGAAGGCTTTGCATTGTAAAGGCCTTGTCACGACTCCCCACCTGATGGACCTTGTGGAGGTGACCCCGAGTGTGTGATGAGTAATTGACATCGGTTTAGGAAAGTCGAGTTTTGTTTGTGTGGTTCGGACCATATCATTGCGTGGTGCAACTGGTTTGGTCGGACTTGGTCAAACTTGGTCGCATGGGTTTAGGATACTTAGTCTCTTGTTACGACAGGTTTGGGCTTTTACTTGCTTAAGATTACTCTTAATGCTTCTGTTGATTACATGTTATCGAGCGGTGCTATGTGATGTGTTTCTTGTCTGTGATGGCTGCAGGACGTCGAGGCGGAGTCGTGGCGAGGCACGGGGCGACCGGACTAGACACGGGCGGTATGTCGAGGTCAGAATGGTCGGATGTGATGTGACGATGGCCCGATCTTCCGAGAGGTACTGATAAGTCGATTGTGGAGATCTCGACGTTGATGATCCAAAGGCTCCGACCAAAACAGATCGAACCCCTCACAATCACTACACCACTGCTCCGTTGGTTATCAACCGTGCCGAACACGATTGACCTCGCCAAGAAGGCTATCTCCTGCAAGCGAATCGAGAACACAAGCAAGAGAGTAAAAGATGCAATCTGAAATTGCGAATAATGTTTAAGTTCACAAGTTGGGGTTCCTCAAACCGAACATGCGGCAAAACTGCTAAGCAGAATAAACTCTTAAGAAAAACCCGAGGAAAACTAAAGGGGTGCGACCTCCTTAAATAGGAGTGGGGGAGGCCGCACTTATCTAACAAAAGGGGATGTGGTACTATTCATGGGGTACTGTTCACGTGAACAGTACACCCATGATTAGTGCAGGCCCAAATAGTCTAAGTGTGATTACAAGACCCAAGGCCCACTTTGACTTGGAATGGAAAAGTGACGCCACTTGTTTTGCAGTTTCTGATTGGCTCGGATGGAATTTCTAGGTGAGACCAGATTCATCTGAAAGTAGACTCCAAGATCTTTCCAACGAGTACTCACGGGCCCCGAGAAACCTTCTAGATCAAAAGTTATGGTCATTTGAAGTAGGCGCTGTCCAGCAGTCCGAATCTGAGTCGAACTCGCGAATATGAGTTGGCTTGCGCTTGACGGTTCCACTTCTACACTTGAGCTCGCGTGGTTCTTCTCCATGGTTCCTAAGGACAAGAAAATCACAAGTCTTAGGAAGTATCGAATGCTCAGCGGAAATATTATTGACTCCTAAAAACGAGTTTACCTGATAGTTGAGTTGACGAGCACGTGCCCGAGTGATTGGACCTTGCCCATCATTCATGGAAGCAGTAAGAGGGGTGTTCATATCAATAGAAGTGATGTCCTCATCATCCTCCCCTTCTTGAATTGGAGTCGTCCTCGACTCAAGCTCATCTTCCACGCCCAAGCAAGGTCGCAAATCTGCAATGTTAAAGGTGGGGCTAACCCCAAAATCTGCAGGCAAGTCTAACTTATATGCATTATCATTAATACGTTCAAGCACTCTAAAAGGACCATCTGCACGAGGCATGAGTTTAGACTTTCTCAATTCAGGAAATCGTTCTTTACGCAAGTGTAACCACACAAGATCACCCGGTTCAAAAGTAATATGCTTGCGTCCTTGACTACCAGCAACTTTATATTTAGCATTCATAATCTCAATGTTCTCTTTAGTTGTCTCATGCATCTTACGTATGAAATCAGCACGTTGTTGCGCATCACAATTTACTTTTTCTGAAGCCGGAAGAGGCAACAAGTCGATAGGTGCACGAGGTATGAAACCATAAACAATTTCAAAAGGGCATTTCTTCGTGGTAGAATGCAGCGAACGATTATAAGCAAATTCCACATGAGGCAAACATTCCTCCCACATTTTTAAGTTCTTTTTAAGCACAGCCCTAAGCATAGTAGACAATGTTCTATTGACTACCTCAGTTTGTCCATCAGTTTGGGGATGACAGGTAGTGGAAAATAACAGTTTAGTTCCCAACTTTCCCCACAAGGTTCTCCAAAAATGACTAAGAAATTTAGCATCACGATCTGAAACTATCGTATTCGGAATACCATGCAAGCGAACAATTTTCTTAAAGAACAAATCAGCAACATGTGTAGCATCATCACTTTTATGACATGGTATAAAATGAGCCATCTTAGAGAATCTATCCACGACAACAAAAATACTATCCCTCCCCTTCTTTGTCCTAGGAAGCCCTAAAACAAAGTCCATAGAAATATCTTCCCAAGGTACGCTTGGAACAGGAAGAGGTATGTATAAACCATGAGGATTAAGTCGTGACTTAGCTTTTTGGCACGTGGTGCAGCGAAAAATGAAGCGTTCGACGTCACGCCTCATCTTTGGCCAATAAAAATGGTGGAACAGAATGTCCTCAGTCTTCTTCACGCCGAAGTGGCCCATCAATCCTCCTCCATGCGCCTCCTGTAACAACAAAAGACGAACGGAGCCAACAGGAATGCATAGCTTGCCAGCACGGTATATGAAACCATCATGCACAACAAATTTATTCCAACCCTTTCCCTCTTGACAATTTAGCAACACGTCTTTAAAATCAGCATCATGCACATATTGCTCCTTTATTGTCTCTAACCCAAAGATTTTGAAATCAAGTTGTGAAAGCATGGTATATCTCCTAGACAACGCATCAGCTATCACATTTTCTTTGCCCTTTTTATATTTAATGACATAGGGAAAAGATTCAATAAACTCAATCCACTTAGCATGTCTACGGTTCAGGTTGGTTTGACTTCGAATATGTTTCAAGGATTCATGATCAGAATGTATTACAAACTCTTTGGGCCATAAATAATGCTGCCATGTTTCCAAAGTTCGAACTAGAGCATATAATTCTTTATCATAGGTAGAATAGTTCAAACTAGGACCACTTAACTTTTCACTAAAGTAAGCAACAGGTTTTCCTTCTTGCATTAACACACCCCCAAGACCTATGCCACTAGCATCACATTCTAATTCAAAAGTCTTGCTGAAATCAGGAAGTTGAAGCAAAGGGGCATGTGTTAACTTATCTTTGAGAGTGTCGAAAGCTTGTTGATGATTGGTGGCCCAAGTAAAAGGAACACCCTTCTTTGTACGTTCATTCAATGGTGCAGTGAGGGTGCTGAAATCCCGAACAAAACGCCGATAGAAACCAGCGAGCCCGAGAAAACTCCGCACTTGTGTGACCGTTTTAGGAGGCGGCCAACTCTGGATAGCGATGATCTTGGCTTGATCAACCTCAATTCCCTGCGGAGTAACAACATAGCCAAGAAAACAAACTCGATCGGTGCAAAAGGTGCACTTTTCGAGGTTACCAAACAAACGTGCATCTCTCAAAGCAACAAAAACAGCACGTAAGTGTTCAAGATGTTCATCTAGTGACTTGCTGTAAATCAATATATCATCAAATTAAACTACCACAAACTTACCAATGAAAGCACGTAAAACCTCGTTCATTAATCTCATGAAAGTGCTAGGGGCATTAGTTAAACCAAAAGGCATCACTAGCCACTCATATAACCCGAACTTAGTTTTAAATGCCGTCTTCCATTCATCTCCAAGTTTCATTCTAATTTGGTGGTATCCACTACGCAAGTCAACTTTAGAAAACATTGTAGAGCCACTTAATTCATCAAGCATGTCGTCTAACCTAGGAATAGGATGACGGTATCTAATGGTAATATTATTAATAGCTCTACAATCAACACACATACGCCACGACCCATCTTTCTTTGGAACCAAAAGTACAGGAACAGCACATGGACTAAGGCTCTCACGTACGTACCCTTTGTCAAGCAAGTCTCGCACTTGACGCTCAATCTCCTTAGTCTCCTCCGGGTTGGTTCGGTATGGCGCACGGTTGGGTAGGGAAGCTCCTGGAATCAAATCAATTTGATGTTCAATACCCCTAATTGGTGGCAGCCCTGGGGGTATCTCAGTAGGAAACACAATCTCAAATTCCTGCAAAAGGTTAGTGACAGCAGACGGCAAAGAGCTAGATATATCATCAAGTGAAAATAAAGCATCTTTGCATATCAAAGCATAGCATGGCATTTCATCATGACAAATTTCAGCAAGATCAGATTTGGTTGCAAGCATGACACAACCCTTTAATTTAATTCCCTCGGTCCTAGAACTAGATGGCAACCTCTCTTTCTTAGGTGGGAAAACATCCTTCACTACTTGCTGATTTTCAGATTCATGTTCAAGTTCTTTCTTCTTATTTTCAGCTAGCTCTTTATCACAATTAGCAATTTCAGTGGGTGTCAAAGGTAGCAAAGTTATTTTCTTTCCTTTGTGCACAAGAGAGTATTTATTACTTCTACCATGATGAGTTGCATCGGTATCAAATTCCCATGGGCGACCTAATAAAAGTGAGCATGCTTGCATAGGTACTACATCGAAATCAGCAACATCATGATAGGAACCAATGGAAAATTGCACTCTCGCAGATTGTGTTACCTTCACCTTACCGCTGTTGTTGAACCACTGAATGTGGTATGGGTGAGGATGCGCACGTGTGGTCAAGCCAAGCTTCTTGACCAATCCTGAATCCACCAAGTTATTGCAGCTCCCGCCATCAATTATAACACGAACACGGCAATCCTTGACGATGAGGAACATCTGAAACAAATTATGACGTTGTAGCTTCTCCTCTTGCTCTCTTTGAGTGCTCAGTACTCGCTGCACAATTATGGTTCTATAACTCGCCGTAGCAGCGGCACCTAAAATCTCCTCACCATCACTATCTGTCTCATGATCATCATCATCACCTGCAAGGTTAGCTGCAAGAGCATATTCATCCTCAACATCACTAGCACTTACATAACCACCATCTTCTGTCGCAATGTACGCCCGCTGACTTGGGCAATCTCTCATGACGTGGCCCATCCCTTTACAACGGTGGCACACAATGCCCGTCGTACGGCCCGTGGAAGCAACCGATGAAGAGCTCTTTGCTGGTGCTTGCACACTAGTAGATTTGCTCGCCTCGGATGCTCGTGATGGTGGTGGCAGTGCTGCTGAACGCGCCCTACTCACAGAGGGGGCAGCAGCTCGAAAAACAGGAGGTGGGGCTGTCTTGGGTTGCTCCTGTGTTGGTCTCGATGTAGACGTACCTCCAAAATTGCTCCTTGTCCTTTGTTGTCTACCCTGCAATTCTTTCTCTGCCAAACAAGCAAGCTGGAACAATCTATTGATATCATTATACTCTTTGTAATCAATTATGTCCTGAATTTCACGCCTTAATCCCCCATAAAAACGAGCCATCTTATCTTCCTCATCCTCTTCAACATTACAACGCAGCATGCCTATTTGCAGTTCTTGATAATATTCCTCAACAGATCTATTACCTTGGTCTAAGCGCTGCAATTTCTTACGCATTTCACGTTTAAAAGCAGGAGGAACAAATCTAGCACGCATAGCTACCTTCAATCTATCCCATGTATCAGGGGCTAAGCCAGAATTAACTACTTGAGTCCACCAAATGATAGCAAAATCTTTAAATTCACTAGTAGCTTGTCTGACTCTATGCACTTCAGGAACTAGATGGGCATTAAATTTTTGTTCAACTGTCATCTCCCAATCTAGATAAGTTTCAGCATCATAGGTACCCGCAAAAGATGGTATGGAAAATTTAACTTTAGCAAACGGGTCATCATGAACATGAGCATTGTGATACTGAAAATTATTGTTACCTCCCATACCATGACGGTTCTGATGAGGATGGTGTCGTGGCCGTGCAGCACCGGCGTCACGGTTTTGTCTCTCATTATCATCTCCCTCCTCATGATCTTGGCCTCCATTGTTTGGTGGCCGATTCACCATTCTTTCAAGGCGTGTAGTGAGTGTTGCAATGCTCTCATTGATGGAAAGTTGCATTGTATCCATCTTCCTATCGATGTCATCAGTAATGGCAGCGCGTTGTTCATCCAAAAGCGTCATGAGCTCTCCCTTTAAAACACACTCTTGCGCATCAGACGTCTCACCTGCCATGGTTAGTAGCAAACAAAAGACAACACAAAGGTATTATCCCTATCAACTACTAGGTGGCGAGAAGTAGAATCACACACTCTCAAGCGTCTTATCACACTCTTACAAGTGTTCTTACCAATGTAGCAGGTGGTACAACCGGTGGCTGGTTCGTGACACCGTGTCGAGCGTGGGTACGATTGCAAGAGGGAACCTGTTCTGATCAAGAGTAGGTGTAGCTTGGAAGGCACAATATGGTAGCAATGGAGAACAATCAGTTCATTTCAGAATTGCATAGAATTGAATTATAGTTCGTATCTAGCACTTAGCCTATGTTGCTGATCAACCAAGGATGGAAGAAGGCTAAGAATAAGTGTATGGCAAAGTGTAGGAGTGGTAAATACAAGATAATTCAATCCAATTCAATCTGGAATTGAAGAACACAAGGATTGACCCAAAACTGAAAACTTCAGATTTCTGTCCACTGGACAACACGTTGGTAATTCGGCCGTAACTTTTTGTCAGATGCCTCTTTTTCACTGATTCTTTTTTTTACTGTTTTCCGACGGCTTTTTCTACAGATTTTGTTTTGGGGCCAAATTCTGAATCCCAACACAGAAATTCGCACAAAAATCACAACTGCTGACTGTTGCAGATTCAGAACAGATAATTGGGTCAACTTTCACCGCACATATCTCTTAACTGCCTGGCTGGAATGACGTGAAATTTTACAGATAGATGGATAAGGAATTTTTGAATCTAATGGCGGTGGTCCCACTCAAAAATAATCTCGGAATCAAAAGATATGATGTTTTTGGTGGCGGCTGCAGAGGAAGGAAAAATCAGCCGAAATTGGAAATTAGGGCTTGGGGTGGGGAATTTTTTTTTTGTTTGGATTTTCAATGGAACAAAGATATGACCAGCAACTAGACAATATTATGACGGACACAAATTCAATTTAGCAAACCAAAACTAACAGATTGAAAGGCACAACGGGGTTTGGACAGCGGAAATTAACTCTTTTTGTGGGGCAATTTTTTTTTCTGGACTATAGGAAATAACAAACCAATCTACTAACTAGGGATACAAGAATTACCTCACGGGCAACCGTTGCTCTGATACCAACTGATGTGACGATGGCCCGATCTTCCGAGAGGTACTGATAAGTCGATTGTGGAGATCTCGACGTTGATGATCCAAAGGCTCCGACCAAAACAGATCGAACCCCTCGCAATCACTACACCACTGCTCCGTTGGTTATCAACCGTGCCGAACACGATTGACCTCGCCAAGAAGGCTATCTCCTGCAAGCGAATCGAGAACACAAGCAAGAGAGTAAAAGATGCAATTTGAAATTGCGAATAATGTTTAAGTTCACAAGTTGGGGTTCCTCAAACCGAACATGCGGCGAAACTGCTAAGCAGAATAAACTCTTAAGAAAAACCCGAGGAAAACTAAAGGGGTGCGACCTCCTTAAATAGGAGTGGGGGAGGCCGCACTTATCTAACAAAAGGGGATGTGGTACTATTCATGGGTACTGTTCACGTGAACAGTACACCCATGATTAGTGCAGGCCCAAATAGTCTAAGTGTGATTACAAGGCCCAAGGCCCACTTTGACTTGGACTGGAAAAGTGACGCCACTTGTTTTGCAGTTTCTGATCGGCTCGGATGGAATTTCTAGGTGAGACCAGATTCATCTGAAAGTAGACTCCAAGATCTTTCCAACGAGTACTCACGGGCCCCGAGAAACCTTCTAGATCAAAAGTTATGGTCATTTGAAGTAGGCGCTGTCCAGCAGTCCGAATCTGAGTCGAACTCGCGAATATGAGTTGGCTTGCGCTTGACGGTTCCACTTCTACACTTGAGCTCGCGTGGTTCTTCTCCATGGTTCCTAAGGACAAGAAAATCACAAGTCTTAGGAAGTATCGAATGCTCAGCGGAAATATTATTGACTCCTAAAAACGAGTTTACCTGATAGTTGAGTTGACAAGCACGTGCCCGAGTGATTGGACCTTGCCCATCATTCATGGAAACAGTAAGAGGGGTGTTCATATCAATAGAAGTGATGTCCTCATCAGGATGTGTCGAAGACGGCGGAGACTCGAGGTGGTTGCGAGGCTTGGACGACAAGGAATGCGGAAGCTTCCCGGAAGGTGCAGCAGGGGCGTTTTGGAGAATACGCAAAGCTGCACTAAAGGAAGCGGATTATGGATAAAGCACTAGAGTTGGTGGTGGCTTAATGGGCAAAGCAAATCTCAAACCCATTAGTTGGAGGCTATAAAAGGAGGGTGTCTCCTGCATGGTCTTCATGGCTTTGGGAAAGGGTTAAGGCTTTTGCTTTGGGGCTTTAGTTGGTGAGAGTTGGTAGGAGTGGGCAGAGCTACGACCTTCTCCTCTGTGTTCCCTGTATGTGTTCTTGAGTGAGGATGTAGGGAGTTCTTGATCATTCAAGCATGTATGGGATTGTAGGGAAGGATTGAGTTGATACTCTATGTAATCATTCATCTCCCTTTCTCATTATCAATCTAAGATGGCATTGTTTGAGTATGATTGAGTTCCTGGCTCTCTGTTCATTATTTTCCTTCGATGCTCTCTATGCTTGATTTTTGTGTTTTTGTGTTTTGGTTCGTTTCTTGCTGGGGAAGGCCAAAATGAGTTGCTCTATGTTGGGATGATGTCTCAAGATCATTTGATCAGTTAAAATCCCAAGAACCCATTCAAGATTCCAGGATTTTGTTTTGGGACTCCTCTGTTCTTATTTTTCCCTTCTAGGGTTTGAGGTGAATCTTTGGTTCCCTTCTTGAGATGGCCTGAGGTTTGATCTGGAAAGCCCTTAGATCATTGCTAGGAGAATTGCAAAAGCCCTTGAGCAAAGGATCCAAGATGGAGGAGTAATTTGGGTTTTGGTTCAGCTCATGCAAAAATTTGAGATTTTTGTCATAATCTGAATTTCTTTGTTTTGAGTGTGATTCCTTTGTTTCCCAAGGCTCTCTTGTTATTTAGTTTGTTGTTGTGATGCTCTGGGCCAAAAAGATAGGAAGAAAACCTCTGATTTCTCAGTTTTTTGAAGATCTGCAGTATTCTTGAGTTTCTAGGTTTTCTGTCTTCAGACTCAGATTTTCAGTGCTCAATCTTCAATTAACCGGTCAGACCGGGTGTAACAAGGCAGTCAAACCAGATATGATAGGGCGGTCAGACCGCCATGTGCTGGGCGGTCAGACCGGCGGCAGGTGAGCGGTCTGACCGGCCCTTCAACAGCGGTCTGACCGGCCCCCTCCTGCTTGCTTCATTTCCTCCTTTTTGGTCTTTCGTCTTGCTCTATTTTCTGTGAGGCTAAGTTTTCAATTTATGCAAGGCTTCGTCTTCATAGTTCCAGTAACAATTGGAGAGGAGTTTCATTTGGGGATTCATTTGAGAAGTGTGTTTTAAAAGTCGACATTCACGCCATTTCGGTCCAACAATTGGTATCAGAGCCGGTTAGCTCTTCCTCGTAGATCTTAACTAGTCTCTAGAGCCATAACAATAGACAAATACTTGACCAAGGCCCCGATCTTCGATGGGATCGACTATCCCTTCTGGAAGAGTCAGATGGAGACCTACATCCAGGCTCAGGGCTACGCCATCTGGCGGAAGGTCAAAGTACGTTATGTTGTTCCTGCCGATGAGAACATCAATGCCGGGAACATGGCTGATGTTGAGGCGAATGCTAAGGCAAGAAACATCATAATCCAGGGGTTGAGCCGAAGTGAGTTTGACCGCATATCTCATCTTACGTCGGCTTTCGACATCTGGATGACCCTCGATGCATACCATGAGGGCACCACCCAGATCAAGACAGTCCGACAGGACCAGTTCAAGCGAGATTACAACAAGTCTGAAATGCTCGCTGGCGAGTCCCTTGATGAGTGTTTTGCGCGTTTCCACAAGATCTTGAGCAACCTCCGAGCGGTCGGTCTCACAAACCCCGACTCGGACAATGCTCGTCAGATGCTCGCGGCTCTTGACTTACGCGTTTGGGAGATGAATGTGACTACCATCAAGGACACCACCGACCTCTCGACCTTGACTCTTGACGCGTTGTACTCACGCCTCAAGACTCACGAGATTGACATAGTCTCTCGTAGGTCGAAGTCACAGTCGATGGCCTTAGTCACCGATCCCACTTCTGGACCTTCTTTCGAGTCGACTTGCGAATTCTCCCTTGCTGCTCTCTGTGACATAACTGATGATCAGTTAGAGCAGCTTGCGGATGGGCAGTTAGCCCTCCTAGCTCGGAGATTTTCCCATGCTTACAAGAGGAGGAGGGACAGAAAGAGAGGAGAACCTGTGATCTGTTTCGAGTGTGGTGGCCCCAACCACATTCAGGCAAACTGCCCCAAGCTGGAGAAGGGCAAGGGCGACTATGGCGGTGTGAGCAAGAACGACTACATCGACAAGAACCGCAACAAGAAGCCTTCAGCTCATGTCCAAGGCAGGAAGAAGTTCCGCGACCTTGGCAAAACCAAGAAGCTCTTCCACCGCGTCCTCACCGCCTTCGACGACCTCGACCTCAGCGAGGTGGAGGGGTGGAGCGATGACGATGGGACGGACGAGCAAGACCCCAAGGCGGCGACGACTTCTCCGGCATGTGCTTCATGGCCCTTGAGGGAGAAGTGAGCGACAACGAGCTGTACTCCGACTCCGACGAGGTATACCCTTCATACGACCAGCTTAATGATGCTTTTCTTAAGCTAGGCAAATTCCATGCTAGATCTAGAGCTAGGGTTAGCGAGTTGGAGAAGGAAGTAGAGAGCTTGTCACGGGAGCTTACTTCACTTAGATCTGCTCCCTCCCGTGACGATTGTGATTTGTGTACTGCTTTGCTGGATGACATGGAGAAGCTAAGGACCTTGCATGATAGTGTGTCCTCTAAGCTCGACATGATTAAGGTGGAGAATATTAGTCTTCTTGCTGAACTTGAGATGAGTAGGGTAGTTCCTCCTTCATCTACTATTGTTGAGACTATATCTTGCACCTCATGTGATGATAAGGACAATGCTTTTAGAGGTTTGTATACCATGCTTCTCGATCTGCCCGAGACTTGTGAAAATTGTAATAATTTGAAGATGAACCTAAAACGGGCAGATCATAAAATTGCTGAGTTACAAGCTTTTCTTCGTGAGCCTATTACTTCATGTGTGAATTTTCCCAAGCTTACTGCTGAACTTGAAGCTGTCTCCAAACAGTTTCAAGAATTAGTTGATGACAACAACATATTGGCTCAACATGCTTCTAAGGACCCTGTTAGCTCACCATGCATTAATTGTAACAAACTAAAATCTGACTTGATTGCATTGGATGAGAAATGTGTGAAGCTGACTAAGGACCTACTAGAGAAGCAACCATCTGCTTGTACTGTGTGTGTGGGGAAGAAGCATGAGGGTTTGGTAGAGACGCCTAGCGACCTGAACCAATTGGCTAGCAGTAGGATTGTCCCTTCTGAGTCGGCTGTGCGTGCACAAGCCATTCATTCCTCTACTATTGGTTCTTCTTCTACTCCCTCACCTTCTGCTGTTCCCTCTTCCCCTGCTCTTCTTCCACCTCTCTCTTTCAAGAGTGTCAGTATCTTATGAACACTCTTGAGAGATTTGTAGGAGGCAAGAAGAAGCTGAATCTTATTCTAGACCAGTCCAAGATTTACAAATTTAATCAAGGTCTAGGATACGATTTCTATGAGCACATGAGGAAGCAACCACCTGCCGTGCTCAGACCCATAGCATCAGGTGTGATCGAGATTGAGCCTAGGACCGAGAAAGTCCAATTTAAGTCAGCGGGCTTTGTCCAAGGGATTTCTGACAGCAAGATAATTCCACCTGCAGCTTCGGCCTCTCAGAAGGCGAAGCCTCATCATGCTACTTCTACCTCTCAGAAGGTGAAGTATCATTGCACCTTCTGTCAGAAGGATGGACACTTGATCGAGCGATGCTTCAGGCACGCTAAGATCGCGCGTAGAGACCGTGTTGCAGCTCTTAGGCGTATTCAGGGTTAGCCCCAGACCTTGAGTGCACCTAAGACCAACACGAGGTCTAGGTTTGCTTCAGCTGATGGGTTTGGGCAGCATCGAGGACTTGGTTTTTTCGAGTTTTCTGGTTTTCGTTCTCATGCTCCCTTTGGTTGTGACTTCCGCCATTCTGAGGGTAGATCTCGTTTTCCCCGTCGAGATGGCTACCCGCGGTGAGATCAGCGTGTTGCCGGTATTCCGACTCGCTCTCCCGTAGCAGTCGAACCCGGCAACAGCTTCAGGTCTGCTCACAGACCTTCTGCCTCTTTGAGCGACAGAGAGCGTAGGGTAGTTAGAGGTCAGTCGTGCTTGACTACTACTGCTGCTCGACGTGTTACTCAGTATTGGGTGCCAAAATCTATGTTGATTTATCCCAGTACTGAGACTTCACTCTCTGTTTAACTCAGGTTCGCCGGGCAGGGAAGGGAAAGGTTTGGCTTGTAGACTCCGATTGTTCTCGTCATATGACCGGAGACTCCCGTTGGTTTTCTTCCCTTGCCCGTGCTCCAGGTGATGAGACGATCACCTTCGAAGATGCTTCATCTGGGCGCGTCATCGCTAAAGGTACAGTGCACGTTAATGATTCTTTCATTTTGAAAGATGTTGCCTTGGTTAGTAAGCTGTAGTATAATTTGCTTCCTGTTTCTCAGCTTACCGATAACGGTTTCGAGGTGAGCTTTAAGAAAAACGCTTGCAAAATTCTTGATTCTTCGGGTAGTCTGGTTTGCGGGATTTCTCGTTACAGGAGGATCTTTCATGCTGATTTTTCTGAGTCTTCTGGTGATCATCTCTGGTGTTTGGTTGCTTCGGAGTCCCGTGACCTTTCGTTCTGGCATAGGAGACTTGGTCATATTGGATTTGACCATTTGACCCGAGTTAGCGGTCACGATCTTATCCTCCGATCACAGTGACTATGACCGATGCACCAGGACAGCTGCTCCATATGGACACAGTTGGACCAGCCCGAGTGCAGTCAGCAGGAGGGAAGTGGTATGTTCTTGTCGTAGTCGATGACTTCTCGAGGTTCTCTTGGGTGTTTTTCTTAGCCTCGAAGGATGAGACGTTTATACATTTTCGAGGTCTTTTCAATAGGCTTTTTGGTTGAGCTTCTGGGTGCCTTACGAGCGATCCGCAGTGGCAATGGCACGGAGTTCAAGAATTTCTACTTTGAGAGGTTCTGTGACGAGACAGGTGTAGAGCACCAGTTCTCTTCTCCGCACGTCCCACAACAGAATGGCGTCATGAAAAGGAAGAACCGTACCTTGGTCGACATGGCCAGGACGATGCTCAATGAGTACTCTACACCGAGGAAGTTTTGGGCTGAGGCTATTGCGATCGTGTGCCATGTTTCGAACAGAGTTTTTCTTTGGGCACAGTTGCATCGCACTTCTTATGAGTTGAGATATGGGCGAAAGCCCAGTGTCTCGCATTTTCGTGTATTTGTTGCAAGTGTTTCATTCTGAAGTCTGAGAACCTAGATAAGTTCGAGTCACGTTCTTGTGATGGTATCTTTCTAGGCTACTCGACTTCTTCGTGGGCTTATAGGGTTTGGAACTACGAGTCTAGTAAATTGGTAGAGACCTGTGAGGTGACCTTCGACGAAGCCAGTCCGGGGACTAGGCCTGATATCTCAGATTCTTTAGAGCAGTCCGAGCCCATCTTTGTGGATGATGAGGACGATGGAGATGAAGGTTGTTTACCCGATCCAGTTCTTCATCTTCCACCCGAGGTGCCGTCTTCCACCGCACCTCTAGGTGATCAGCCCATGCCTTCTTCTTCCTCCGGAGCTAGTGGCTCTGTTCCTACCTCATCAGCTCATGAGGTAGAGGTCATTTCTTCATCTCATCCTGGACCTCCTAGACATATCCAAAAATACTATCCTTCTGAGCAGATTATTGGAGACCTCTTTGAGCGCATCACTCGCTCAAAGTCTGGCATGTCACATTTCTGTCTCCATTCTTCCTTCGTTGCCACCTTGAGCCCAAGGATGTTAGTCATGCACTATCTGACGAGTCTTGGGTCAATGCCATGCATAAGGAGTTAGAAAATTTCGAGAGGAACAAGGTCTGGTCGCTTGTTGAGCCCCTCGAGGTCACAATGTCATTGGGACTAAGTGGGTGTTCAAGAACAAGCAGAGTGAGGATGGGGTGTTTGTTCGAAACAAGGCTAGACTGGTAGCTCGGGGCTTCTCCCAGGTTGAGTGTCTAGATTTTGAGGAGACCTTTGCCCCTATAGCTAGACTTGAAGCCATTAGAATCACGCTTGCCTTTGCAGCTTCTAAGGGTTTCAAGCTTTACCGGATGGACATCGAGAGTGCCTTCCTCAATGGCTTTATTGAGTAAGAAGTCTATGTGAGACAGCCTCCGGGTTTCGAGAACCCCAAATACCCAAACCATGTCTACAAGCTTTCCAAAGCATTGTATGGACTTAAGCAGGCCTCTAGAGCTTGGTATGAGAGGCTTAAGTCCTATCTGTTGAGTCATGATTTTGAGATTGGTAAGGTGGATAAGACCTTGTTCATTCGTTGGCATGGCACAGACCTTCTGCTCATCCAGATTTATGTGGATGACATCATCTTTGGCGGCTCTTCCCATGCTCTCATTTCACAGTTCTCGGATGTCATGAGCACCGAGTTTGAGATGAGCATGATGGGTGAGTTGACCTTCTTCCTTGGCTTCCAGATCAAGCAGACTCGGGAGGGTACTTTCTTGCATCAAGCCAAGTACACTCGTGACCTCCTGAGATGCTTTGACATGAGTGATGGTAAGCCTGTGTCAACTCCCATGGCATCTTCCGCTTCACTTGACCCAGATGAAGACGGCGAGCCAGTTGATCAGAAGGAGTATCGCAGCATGATAGGCTCCCTCTTGTACCTCACTGCCTTGAGACCGGACATACACTTTGCTGTGTGTCTTTGTGCTCGGTTTCAGGCTTCTCCTCGCGTATCTCACCGCCAGGCGGTGAAACGTATCCTTCGGTACCTTCGAGCTACCATTGACTATGGTATCTGGTACTCTTCCTCTTCTTGTCTTTCCCTTAGAGCCTACTCGGATGTAGACTTTGCTGGCTGTAGGATAGATAGAAAGAGCACTTCTGGCACCTGTCAATTTATTGGCACTTCTCTCGTTTCCTGGTCTTCGAAGAAGCAGTCCGGTGTTGCATAGTCCACTGCAGAGGCCGAGTACGTTGCTGCAGCCAGTTGCTGTAGCCGGGTACTTTGGATGGTCTCGACCCTGTGGGACTTTGGGTTAGTTATCAACAGTGTTTCACTCTTTTGTGATAACACTTCTGTGATTAACATTGTTAAGAACCCAGTGCAGCATTCTCGGACCAAGCACATTGATATTCATTATCACTTCCTTCGAGATCATGTGGAGAAGGGTGACATAGTGCTTCAGTTTGTGGAGAGTAACCACCAGTTGGCTGATATCTTTACCAAGCATTTGAATAGCTCTAGGTTTTCAGCTCTGCGGGGAGAGCTTGGGGTGGTTTATCCTAATGGACTGTTGTGAGTGGGAGCTTTGTGCTTTACTGCTTTATCTTATTTATTATGCTCTTACTCCTTTTTGTTACATTGTGTTGGATCGGAAACGGCGACAGAGGGGGGGTGAATGTCGTCTTTCAAAAATCGACCCCCAAAGTATTCGCACACAATCTCAGTTCTCAGATAGCTATGTAAAAGCTATGAAGAAGAGAAACTTAGGCTTACAGAAAATCAACAGACATCAAAGAACTTGAGCGGAAGTCACGGCACGAAAACAGCAGAGAATTGCTACCACAACAAAGAAATTAACAAAAACGCTACCATGGCAAAGAAACAGCAGCAAAACTTGTCACGACAGAGAACCAACAAGAAACGCTGCCACGGCAAAGAAACCGAAGAAAAATGTTGCCACGGCAGAGAAAACAACTACTTTTGCTACCAGCCGAGAGGAACAAAACAGAATAAAAGCTTCACTCAATATTCCGAAAAGCAGACCAATAGCAGCAGCAAGAAGGGTACCCAAAACAAGCTGGCATCAAACTTGAACGCTATTGCTATTGGCCGAAATAAAGATCAATAAGGAACAGCTGCTGCCAAGGCTGTTTGGCTGCACATGACACAGTTAAAAGGCTGCCGTGAGCAGCTTTGCTGCTAAAAAAATAGGCTGCCGATCCTGCAAAAAGAAGTGCTAGTAGCTGCAGCCGAACATGCATGCTAGTGCAATGGATGAATCAAGCAAACAGCAACATATAGCATACATTTTGCTGGCCAAAAGAAGGAAACAAGAGCAGATTGGCAACAACTAAAATACCCTTTGAATCACTCTTTTTGCTCATGGGGATGAAAAGATCAAAAGTGACTATCCTAGTTCATAGCAAAAGGATTCATCTTCAAGAACACAAAAACCCACTCAAATCAACATGAACTAAGAGGGACTAAGAACGGCAAAGAAAGCACATAAACAAAAAGATAAAATAGAAGCCATAGCACCTCAACCAAGGATTTCACAACTGGACTAAAAACGATACGGAGACATGAATGATTGAAAATCAAGTGTGTTTACATGCTGTCCACTACTCTCAAGAACTCAAACTAAGTCCCCATACGCCTGGAGAGCATAGAGAGCAGCTCACACCTCCTCTCTTTCTCTCTTTCTCAATTCATACATGGAGAGAACCAAATAAAACCCTAACTCTTAAACTCACTCTCTCAAATTTCAGCACAACCTCTCCTTCTTCTTTTATAGCCTCCCACTAATGGGTTTGCACATGCTTTACCCATTAGGTCACCACCTACTCGATGCTTTATCCAAACCCGCTTCCTTTAGTGCAGCTTTGCGTTTTTACCGAAACACCCCTCGCGCACCTTCCAGGAAGCTTCCTCCTTTCTTGCCTTGCAAGCCTCGCAGCCACCTCGAGCCCTCGCCATCTTCGACACCTCCCGACCGTTCTGACCTCAGCGCCACCTGCGCCTAGTCTGGTCCACCGTGTCTTGCCACGACTCCGCCTCGATGTCCTGCTGCCAACACAGACAAGAAACACATCAAATAGCACCGCTCGATACATGTAATCAAAATTAGCATGATAAATCCCAAACCTATCGAATCAAAGGAATACGCGTCCTAATTTATACGACCAAGTCCGACCGAGCCCGTTGCACTACGCAACGACATGGTCCGACCACACAAACCAAACTCGACTATCCTAAAACAATGTCAATTACTCATCACCAACATGGGGTCACGACCACATGGTCTCTCACATTGCATACGGGTGCATTGGGTTAGTCCTTCTAGCATAGATTAGAGTGCTTCTCTTGTCTAGTAGTTTAGACTTCTTACTCTTATCTTGTGATTCTAGGATACTGTTTATTAGCTGGTTCTCTTCTTACTAGGTTGAGCTCACTCACTTCTTATAGGTTCTAGCGAGAGTTGGGCCACTCTCGGGTAGACGGGGTATGTGTTTGCTCCTTAGTATGTTAGATGATCAGTTGATAGTCCTAGAGTCATATGGGGTAGATGAGAGTCAGTCTGAGCTATGGTATCCTCTATATCTTGTCTATGCTTTAAGGACTGCCTTTTGTGTTTCTCTTGCCAGCTTCTCGATTTTATTGCTTTGGTTTAGGGGGAATTCATTTGGGAGCATCTAGAGCTTAATTTTGACAAAACTCAACTTGAACTAAAAGTTGCATCACATGTTGAGGGGGAGCTGGATCTTCTTGCATTTCAGCATTCTGCATTGTAATATAACTACATGAAGCCTTGATTATTATCCTTCATGACATGTTTACATTGCTTTACATCCTGCCATGATTTGTGCTTCATTGCTAGATTGATCATGACTCCATATGTGTAGACTAGCTTTTGCCATGATGAGTTAATTAAAATTGCTCAACTTGAATTGATACTTGTCATGTTGGTTCTCGAGACTAGTCTTTCTTTAGCTATCCCTTTATGATTCATGCCATGTCAAATAGGTTGAGTTGAGTCTTGAATCTGTGTTGAGCTTTAGATCGAGCTATGCTAGTTCTTGATGTTGCATAAGTTACTACAACCATTTATGAATGCAAAAAGATCTCTTTTGTGCGAAAAAACTGATCTCACGAATTCTTTCTCATGAGACGGCTTGCCATTGCACAAGGCATGAACTCAGGAGGAGTTTTGGATGACCAAGATCATCTTCTTAAGCTACTTGCTTGAAGTGGTCGCATAAGGCTTGAGATCTAGCACATGACAAAACAAAAATTTGGTTGGAAACAATCTGTGATTTCTAAAGTAAAATTATGTCACTTGTGCTCAATTTGCTAAAATTTACAAGTACTTGAACAAATGTCTCATTCTAGAACTTGTAGCACTCTATATTGACTCAACACTAGCTTCTTGTTTCCACTTAGCTTATTGACATGGCCTGCATCATCCTTGGATACCTTTAGCTAGACTAAAATCATGGTTGACTTGACATGCTAAGAAAATCGATAAACTTTCAGATTATGACTCATTTGGCTTAGCTTGTCTCCACATACATTTCCATGATCTTGATAGCATTCTTGTATGTTATGCCTTGATATAATTCTCATATAGTCATTTTGCATAATTCTCATGGCTCTAAATACTTCGAATAAACTAACTTCAGCCATTTCTTCCTTTATCATGACCTATTCTTTCTTTTGCATCCTTGATTTGTTTATTGCCAAAAGGGGGAGAATAGTGGGAGAAAAAGCCATTTTGGGAGCTTTAAGGAAAACTTGCTCTTTCTTTTGCTCCTTGTGTCAACATGGTCATTAGCATCATTTTCTTCCTTTGGACCGTGTTTGACTTTCTCTTCAAACTCAACTTTGTGCTTTTTCTGGGTTTGTCAATATACTCATCAAGGGGGAGATTGATGGACTTTGTGGAGGTGACCCCGAGTGTGTGATGAGTAATTGACATCGGTTTAGGAAAGTCAAGTTTTGTTTGTGTGGTTCGGACCATATCATTGCGTGGTGCAACTGGTTTGGTCGGACTTGGTCAAACTTGGTCGCATGGGTTTAGGATACTTAGTCTCTTGTTACGACAGGTTTGGGCTTTTACTTGCTTAAGATTACTCTTAATGCTTCTGTTGATTACATGTTATCGAGCGGTGCTATGTGATGTGTTTCTTGTCTGTGATGGCTGCAGGACGTCGAGGCGGAGTCGTGGCGAGGCACGGGGTGACCGGACTAGACACGGGCGGTGTCGAGGTCAGAATGGTCGGATGTGTCGAAGACGGCGGAGACTCGAGGTGGTTGCGAGGCTTGGACGACAAGGAATGTGGAAGCTTCCCGGAAGGTGCAGCAGGGGCGTTTTGGAGAATACGCAAAGCTGCACTAAAGGAAGCGGATTATGGATAAAGCACTAGAGTTGGTGGTGGCTTAATGGGCAAAGCAAATCTCAAACCCATTAGTGGGAGGCTATAAAAGGAGGGTGTCTCCTGCATGGTCTTCATGGCTTTGGGAAAGGGTTAAGGCTTTTGCTTTGGGGCTTTAGTTGGTGAGAGTTGGTAGGAGTGGGCAGAGCTACGACCTTCTCCTCTGTGTTCCCTGTATGTGTTCTTGAGTGAGGATGTAGGGAGTTCTTGATCATTCAAGCATGTATGGGGTTGTAGGGAAGGATTGAGTTGATACTCTATGTAATCATTCATCTCCCTTCCTCATTATCAATCTAAGATGGCCTTGTTTGAGTATGATTGAGTTCCTGGCTCTCTGTTCATTATTTTCCTTCGATGCTCTCTATGCTTGATTGTTGAGTTTTTGTGTTTTGGTTCGTTTCTTGTTGGGAAGGCCAAAATGGGTTGCTCTACGTTGGGATGATGTCTCAAGATCATTTGATCAGTTAAAATCTCAAGAACCCATTCAAGATTCCAGGATTTTGTTTTGGGACTCCTTTGTTCTTATTTTTCCCTTCTATGGTTTGAGGTGAATCTTTGGTTCCCTTCTTGAGATGGCCTGAGGTTTGATTTGGAAAGCCCTTAGATCATTGCTCGGAGAATTGCAAAAGCCCTTGAGCAAAGGATCCAAGATGGGGGAGTAATTTGGGTTTTGGTTCAGCTCATGCAAAAATTTCAGATTTTTGTCATGACCTGAATTTCTTGGTTTTGAGTGTGATTCCTTTGTTTCCCAAGGCTCTCTTGTTATTTAGGTTGTTGTTGTGATGCTCTGGGCCAAAAAGATAGGAAGAAAACCTCTGATTTCTCAGTTTTTTGATGATCTGCAGTATTCTTGAGTTTCAGGGTTTTCTGTCTTCAGACTTGGATTTTCAGTGCTCAACCTTCAGTTAACCGCTCAGACCGGGTGTAACAAGGCGGTCAGACTGGATATGATAGGGCGGTCAGACCGCCATGTGCTGGGCGGTCAGACCAAAGGCAGGTCAGCGGTGTGACCGGCCCTTCAACAGCGGTCTAACCGGCCCCCTCCTGCTTGCTCCATTTCCTCCTTTTTGGTCTTTCGTCTTGCTCTATTTTCTGTGAGGCTAAGTTTCCAATTTGTGCATGGCTTCGTCTTCATAGTTCCAGTAACTATTGGAGAGGAGTTTCATTTGGGGATTCTTTTGAGAAGTGTTTTTTAAAAGTCGACATTCACCCCCCCTCTGTCGCCATTTCGGTCCAACACCACCGCACACCTAAGGAAGTGTGTAATCTAGTGGTAAAAAGGGATGATCGTGTCTTGTGGGTAAAGCAGTACAACCTCTACAGAGTGTATAATCTATCCTGGATAGATGTGCCCACAGTCATGGGCATGCTGAGTAAAAGTTTTTCATGGATTAGAGTTTGTTTTTCAAAATGATTTTTGAAAACCTTGTGGATGGATGGAATCCACGAGAGATGAAAAACTTGCAGATGGATGGAATCCGTGAGAGATTGAAACCTGGTGGATGGATGCAATCCATCAGAGTTGCGCAGTGAAAGCGTGTGGATGGATGGAATCCATACGTGATCTTTTGGAAAAGATGATCCGGGTGGAATGCCCGTTGTTGTGGGGGTGGCCCAACCCCCCGTGATTGGGCCTTGCAACTGGCCTAATATATAATAGGCCCGATAGTGTAGAGGAATATACTCATGTAAATATATCAATGTACCATCATCCTTTGTAAGTACTAAGGGGTAGAATGGGGATTTCCCTTTCTACCCTACTCATGTATATAAACCCCAGGAGGGGTAGGAGGAGGGGCATCCTCTCATTCTTACCAACTCTCCCATAGATCTGGCTCTCCTCTTCCTCTTCTACTAGTCCACTTCTTTATTGTTTGGCCAGTAGCCACAACAGATGGCGCCGTCCGTGGGGACTGGATGAAAAGTCGCTTAAGGGTATGGAAGCTGTTCTTGGGAGCATCATCAGCGATAGATAATTGGGAGCGTCATCAGTGACAGATAAGTAGTTTGCTTGCCAAAAATTTAACCATCCTGACTATGGAGGTGTATGAGCTTCACTCGTATACTTCGCCATGTTTTGTAGATGGTGTGTCGAATAGATCTAGTTGTATGAGCTTTGTCTGTATACTTCGCTCTGTTTTGTAGATGCAGTATTAAATAGATCTAATCGCATCACCTATTTTTATGTCGATGCTATCTCCGCTCTGTGGGGGTGGTCATGCAGGGAAGCAATGCCTTGACCGTGGAGATGGGTAGCAAGCACCTCGACCTTCGCTCGGACAATGCATGCACAGCGTCAGACTTCGCATGTAAAGTACCAGCCTTCGCCCGGGCTCCGCATGCATAGCGTCAGACTCTTCAGGCGAAGCGTCGGCCTTCGCTTGGAGTGTCGCCATGATCTTCGCCTCCGCGCTCGACTTCGCCTGCTCAGTGGGCCTCCGGGTGACGTCCCGAACTCAGTACGCATAGCCATCTGCTATCCATCCGCACAAGCATGCATGCAGAAACTGCCTCTCTCTCTCTCCACGTTCTGTGCATGCACCATGTTTCGTGCAGAAACTGTCTTTCTCTCTCTCTCCCTCCACGTTAACTTCATGCATGCGTACAACTTGTACATCCAAACATCCATTTATGCATGCATGAATGATACAAGCGGCGCGCTCGGGTGTCACTGCCTCAGCCTTCGCACGTCGTAGCTCCGCCGCACGCATCGGCCTCCGCGCACATGGCTACGCCCCTCTGGCCTCCGGTCGCTGAGTCTCCGCGCGACGGAGACCCTCCGCGCCGATCCTCCGCACAAGTCTCCGCATGACGACAGGCCTCCGCGAGTACGGACGCATTGATGCGACCGCCTGTGCGTATGCATGCGTGCATGCACACGGCGCCACCCATCCATGCAGCCATGAAGCATCCACGTTCGCGTGTATGAATCCCCGCATGCTCCTCAAGCGACCTGTAGCTTCGCATGCTGGTGGCTGATTCCTCGCCGCTCTGCGTCCTCGACGAGGGCATGAGGCGGCTGCAGCGCCCGTGGAGGCTCTGTGGAGCGGTAGCGGCGGCTAGCAATCACCCTACACAAGCAGCGTCGAAGGATACCTACAGAGCCACAAGGCAGGCGAAGGGTTGTGTCGGCGAGGATTGCGGCGGCCTCCGCACGGCTCCACACCGGCAGGCTAGGCACTTTG
This sequence comes from Dendrocalamus latiflorus, assembly GCA_017311315.1. NCBI lineage: Eukaryota > Viridiplantae > Streptophyta > Magnoliopsida > Poales > Poaceae > Dendrocalamus > Dendrocalamus latiflorus. The sequence continues at coordinate 27,071,866 of CM029663.1, forward strand.
CACCCGAGCGTGTACATCTTCGCTAGCTTGCAGGATGTCTTCTCCAAGTCGCATGCGTCTTCGTGGATACAAGCATACTTCGTCGTGCTGCCCGGCTCCATGGGTCACACCCTCGATGGCTGCGGTAGGGCTCCATGATAGGGCGCCGTGGCGTCGTCTGGCGCTGACTCGGGGCTCCGCGACGACTCCGCCGTCCTCCGTGGACTCCACGTCGACCCCGAGCTCTGCGCCAAGTCTGTTGGAGCCTGCGTCAACTCCGAGCTCCACGCCGACTCCGCCGGCCTCCGTGGACTCCGCGTCGATTCCGAGCTCTGCACCAAGTCTGTTGGAGCACGCGTCAACTCCGAGCTCCGCGCCGGCTCCGCCGGACTCTGCGTCGGCTCCAGGCCGCCAGGCCGTGCCGCGTGAAGGTCTTCGCCAGGGTGTTGACATCCTTCGGGCTGCATGGCACGAAGGTCTTCGCTGAGGTGTCCATGGCCTCCACATGCAGGCTAGCAGACACAAGTCGAGGCGGCCCTCGTGTTGTCCCGGGACTTTGTGAGGACACCAGACTCCGCGCTGGAAGCGGCGGACGCGACCTCGGCTTCAAGTGAGCGCGAAGTAGTCCGTACAAGAAACTGCAGACTCAAAAGCATACGGACCGCATGGTCTAGTATGGCCTTTGCATGATTAAGCTTGAAGCCAGTCCGGCCATTCTGCTGCAGTGCTTGCATGACGCATGCACGTGCATCAAGCTCCGCCTCCGTGTCTTGCCGCCGTTGACCTTCCGCGTTTCGACCGCGCGTGCACAGGATGCTGGACCCGTCTCCACGTCTGCATGCTGGATCTCGGCTTCACGCTACTAAAGACCAGCTCCGGCCATCGAAGCCATCGTCGGCCTTCGCTCGCCTTCACGACGTCCCGAAGTCCGGCTGTGGCCTTTGCTCGCCTTCGCGCTGTAGAAGACCAGCTCCGGCCATCGAAGTACTTACAAAGGATGAGGGTACATTGGTATATTTACATGAGTATATTCCTCTACACTATCGGGCCTATTACATATTAGGCTAGTTGCAAGGCCCAGTCACGGGGGGTTGGGCCACCCCCACAACACCCGTGAATAGGTTGGTGTTTGGTCGGAGACTTCACTGACGGTATTATTTTCGATTACAAGTATTGTTTTTTACTTACTATATTAAATTCAGCAATTTCAATCTATTTACTGTATTTTCTTAAATGCTGTTTTATGCAAACTAACCCTATAAGCCTTCCATTGAAGCCTTTATCATTATGATGCATTTTCTTCGTGTGATTTGCGGAGTACAAGTTTGTACTCACCTTGCAATATCCATACAGAGGAAGATGCCTTCGACAACGGTGAAGATCAGGACGAGTAGGCCGCGTCTTGCTGTCGTTTGCCTATGGGCAGGCTTGGGCTTCGCTTCTTTTCAGTTTGCTTCCGCAGTTATTTGCTTTAATTATCTTTGCCAATGGGCGTTGATGTAAAACTTGGCCATAAGGCCGTACTCTTTTATTTAATATAAGAAGTCATTTGTGCTTAGTATTTATCTTTGTTGTTACTGTATGCACTAGCTGATCCTGAACTAGTGCGATTTACACAGAGGATCCAGGAGTTGTTGCTCCAGGTTCCGACACGCCTCCTCCTCCTTGCTCCCCAAGCCCAGCCACCGCTTGGTGACGAGCCTTCTGGTTGTCATGGGCATCGGTCACCAGCGCCGCCACTCATCGCGGATCTGCCCTGCAATTCTGGCAAGATGCTGGTGCAGGGTATGGAAGAGGGAGAGGATTAGAAGATATTGATCAGAGTGAATGGTGGTTGGGGCCTCAAGGGTATGACCGCGTGGGGAATGGAAGTAGGGTGATTGGGGTGTGAGGCCGCAAGCAGTTCGGAGAGGAAGCCAGCTGATGACACATGCCCACATGTCGGTGTATATCAAGAGGAGATACGAGAGTATGATACAGCAGGGAGAAGGAAGGGGAGGTTGTGAACGGACAAACTTCTTTTTTATATTTGGGAGGACATTTGGTTAGGAAATAAACCTTTAAGGGATGTCTATCCATCTCTCTATAGGATTGTGAGGAAAAAGAATGATACTGTGGCTAAGGTTTTAGCTTCTACGCCACTGGATGTGTCATTTAGAAGAGGTTTGGTGGAAAGTAATTTGACAGCGGGGTACGACTTAGTCTCTAAAGTTGTGACAATTAACCTTACAAATGAGAAGGATGTGTTTGTTTGGAACTTACATAGGAGTGGGTCTTTCACGGTTCGCTCTATGTATTTGAATTTGATTCAAGAGGGAGTCTTACCTACGAATAATCCACTTTGGAAAATAAGAGTGCCTTTGAAAATTAAAATTTTCCTTTGGTTTCTCCAAAAAGGGGTCACTCTTACAAAAGATAATCTAGCAAAAAGGAATTGGCAAGGGAGTGTCAAGTGTTGTTTTTGTAACTCTTTGGAGACGATACAACATCTTTTCATTGATTGTCACTTTGCTAGATTTATATGGAACACAGTGCACATCACCTTTGGAATTCATCCACCATCTAGTATATCGGATATGTTTGGCTCTTGGCTTCATGGCATCGGGGCAAAACTCAAAAATCAGATTTTACTAGGTGCTGCGGCTCTCTGTTGGGCAATGTGGTTGAATAGAAATGACGTGGTGTTCAATAATGCTAAAACCAACACTTTTCTGCAAATCATTTTCAGGGCAACTTATTGGAACCGGCATTGGTCCTTGTTAAGTAAAGAAGAAGAAAAAACAATCTTCAAGAATGGATGCCAGATTTTGGAGACGGTCATCATGGAGGTCTTTGCAAAATTTGGATGGAAGTCCCGGAATAGGATTGAGACGTAGTGTCTGTTTTTTCTTGTATCTTGTGTCTTTTGTTTTGTGTTAGTTCTTGTGCTTGAATGCTCTTGGTTGTAACCTTTAAGCTGCGTACGATCTTCGGATTGTAGAGGCTGGGACCTTTTTCATTCACTTAATGAAAGTTTCCCTTGATCTAAAAAATATATATATCTGTCTTGTTCCAAGGCTTCCTGCTATTGCCCCTAGTGCAGCAATTAAATCCTTCTTTTTGTAGTGCTCCAACAAACTCGTAAGCTCTCTCTCTCTCTCTCTCTCTCTCTCTCTGCTTCATGAGTTTAGGTTTTGGAACAGACACAACTCGATTTCGCATAATTTTGGTGTTAAAGCATGCTTTATTCTCCGAGTTAATCCATCTATACATATATAGGTGACACAACTAACTTTCGTTGACACAACTGTCTTTTGTTCTCTGATCACTTGAACTACCGTCTTGACAAAATTTTATTCTTTTGATTCGGACGCTTTTCGGTTCACACCCAACAATCCCCAAAAGGGGAGAGAGAAAAAAGAGGAAGGAAACAAAGCAAGAAAAAAAAAGAACTGTAAAAAGAACTGTACAATCATCCAAATTAGTTTTCCTGCATTTACTACCTGTATCTTTTACTACGTGCATCAAACAACTATTCATCCTTACATTAACAGGTGTTTCTATGCTTTTCTCAGTAATAATTGAGAAGTGCTATTACTATTTTTCCTTGCATGGACAAAGGCTGAGCGGCAAGAAGAAGCAATCAAGAAGCCTGTAGGCATTCGATCCATCCTCGTGTAGTCGGCAAGGCTGATCGCTGATCAGGATGGAGCAGCTTTGACAGCCCGGCGAGGCGATAGGCAGCATCAACGCGCTCACGGCGTTCGAACCCGACTTTCCTATCAACCCACGCTAGTGCCGCCTTCTAGCCAGCGCCTACAAGCACGCGCTGGACAGTGTTACCCAGGGGCGGTCCTGTTTTAATTCAAAGGTATTCAGTTGAATACATAAAATTTTTGCCAAAAATATTACTATATACAAGATATAATATATATATATATATGCATATTAATAGTTAGACCAAATTCGTCTTGTTCATACCTAGTTAGCCTAAATTATCGCTAGATTCTTTTAGCCTATTTCCCTCTCACAAGCCCAAATTGGCGTCAAACACTGGCCTAGGCCCACTAGGCCACTATCGTGATTCACATGACACATGGTAGAAATTCTAGGTCTCACTCAGTCTCTTCTCTCGCTCAAGTCTCTCATCTCTGTCTCTCTCCATTTGGTAGTGTAGGAGCTTCTGGTCTTATAGGAGCACTGGAGCGGCCGTTTCGTAACGTAAGTCACCTTGCCATCGCCGCTAGCCAATGCGGTGCAGCCGCATAGGTTCACCCTCCCCGACCTAGTGACCCTGTGGCGTCATGGCCCCATATCCCTAATCCGGTAATCCCTCTGTCTCCTTCTCCTCCCCTAGCGATTTCTGATTTGAAGCAAAATTATGCGTCTAAATAAAACATGAGTTGCATTTTTCTTAAAAAAGTGAGGTATCTATAATGATTATAAAGTTTTTGCATAGTAGTTGATTATATTATGATGACTTATGTATCAATTATTTAGAAAATATGTAAGTGTTATCAAGTTTGTCATGTAGCTTGATGTGTTGGCAACTTGGATGATTTGATCCCCTTTGATGTCTGGTTATCCGATCCATGTTTTGTTTAACATACTACTTAAGTTGCTTAGTTAGAAACCGTTCAACAAAGTATGTTCACGATAAAAACACTTTTGAACTTCCGCTTGGGAATACAAAAATCTAACAAAGAGAATTGTCTTTTAACTTAATTAAAACATCTCGTTGTGATTGTACAACTTTATTGTAGTATTATTCCGATTTGAACTTTGACTCAAGTTAGTAGTTCTAGGGAAACAATTCATCTCTAATTCCAATCATCATGGTTAAAACTTTCACAAAAGAACGACCGATCAGACCGCCCAATACAAGATAGTCAGACCACATATCCTGAATATTCCTGTAATTCCAGTTTTATAAAAGAACACCGATTAATTTAGTCACCAGTAACTGCAGCCATAATCCACTAGTAACTGCACCGTTACTGTCAGCGAGTCAGTGCGTTTCGATTTTCGAATAGATAAAGAAAAACGCGCCCGCACCCAACACGCCTGCGCGTGTACGCACGCACGCACACACACGCACACGCACACGCACACGCACCGCACGGCGCGGCGCGGCGTGGCGTGGCGAGGCGAGCGAGCGAGCGAGCGCGCGCGTGTATTGGCTCTCTTCAATTCCACAAGGGGGTTACCACGTTCCACCTTTTAAAGTGGTGTAACTCCCATTCAATTCTCCATATGGGACTAAACAATTTTCTACCTAGCATTAGTTGTGGGCCTAGGAATTTCAATTGATTAATTGCTAAATTAAAATGGGCCAATCCCAATTAATCCAACAATCCCCACCAAATTTCAAGGCACACGAGAAATGCTCTCAGTTCTGCTGTTGTTTGATATACCAATGTTTCGATGGAGACTGTTAAGTTGAACATCCACCTAGGAAAGGAGTTACACTCATCCACAACTGAACAATGGACTATGCCTTGAATTTACAGTTTTGTGCGAACAAGCTTTACCCAATTCCTTTACTAGTACTAGGCTGCCTAAAGCATCCCCTCTGGTCGGAGCGTATAAGTCATACTCCATGCCTATTCATGAGTATCTAGAGATCACCCAAATATCATAGACTGTGACCAGCAGTCGAACTCATATAGGTGTGTTCCTTCTAAGATGTCCTGTAGGCCGACATCTCTGCTTTAAATAAGCCACTCGGATCACATTGAGGTAAAAACCAACCTGCCATACAGAATAGGAGAGAAGTGCATCACTGAAGAAATGAGCCTTGTAAAGGTCTCTCCTCCCAGTCAACCAACAGCTTGTTTCACCATCCTACTTCACGGGATCTCCGATCACGTAGAACAGATTACCACTATGGTATGACTCATGTGGGTCTCAGGCCCATCTCACTCGATGCACTATCTATCACATTACGTGATAAATCCTTTGTAAATTGGTCGGCCAGATTCTTAGCTGTCTGGACATAGTCCAGTGCTATCACTCTGGAGTTTTTCAGCTTTCTGACAGACTTCAACCGCCTCTTAACATGCCTAGATGACTTCATGTTGTCCTTAGAACTGTTCACCTTGATAATTACAGTCTGATTATCACAGTTCATCAGGATAGCCGGTATCGGTTTTTCAACCACCGGCAAATCCATAAGGAGTTCACGAAGCCACTCAGCCTCAACAGTGGCGGTATCTAATGCTGTGAGTTCTGCTTCCATTGTTGACCTCGTTAAGATGGTCTGCTTGCAAGACTTGCAGGAAACAGCACCACCTCCAAGTGTGAACACATATCCACTCGTGGCTTTTATCTCATCGGCATCAGAGATCTAGTTTGAATCATTGTAACCCTCCAGTACCTTTGGGTACCCAGCATAGTGAATGCCATAGCTCACAGTTGCCTTTAGATAGCGCATTACTCTCTCAAGAGCACGCCAATGATCATCTCCCGGATTTGAAACAAACCGGCTTAGCTTGCTCACAGCAAACGAGATGTCAGGCCTCGTAGCACTAGCTAAATACATCAATGAGCCAATGATCTGAGAGTATCTCAATTGATCCCTTGTTATTCTTCGGTTTTTCCTCAATAACACACTAGGATCATAAGGAGTAGAAGCAGGCTTGCAGTCACTATAACCAAAGCGACTCAAGACCTTATCCACATAGTGGGATTGCACGAGTGTAACCCCACCATCACCTTCTCTCAGTAGCTTAATGTTAAGAATCACATCAGCCACTCCCAAATCTTTCATCTCAAAATTCTTGGACAGAAAGTCCTTGACCTCCTCAATCACATTGAGGTTGGTTCCAAAAATCAGTATGTCATCAACATACAAGCACAAGATCACTCCTTCTCCCCCACCATAGCGATAGTACACACATTTGTCAGCTTCATTCACAACAAAGCCAGCAGATGTCAAAGTTTTGTCGAACTTCTCATGCCATTGCTTAGGTGCTTGCTTTAGGCCATACAAAGACTTTAACAACTTGCACACATTTTCTTCTTGACCTTCTACTACAAACCCATCTGACTGATCCATATAAATCTCCTCCTCCAACTCTCCATTTAGGAAAGCTGTCTTAACGTCCATTTGATGAACGAGAAGACCATAAGAGGCAGCCAGGGCAAGTAGTACTCGAATTGTGGTCAATCGAGCAACAGGTGAATAAGTATCAAAGAAATCCTCGCCTTCTTTTTGGGTATAACCCTTGGCCACAAGCCTTGCCTTGTACTTTTCAATTGTACCATCAGGCCTAAGCTTTTTCTTGAAAACCCATTTACATCCTACAGGTTTACACCCATAAGGACGGTCAACGACCTCCCAAGTTCCATTAGACATAATAGAGTCCATCTCACTCCGTACTGCTTCCTTCCAATAGTCAACGTCAGGAGAAGAATATGCCTCTTCAATGGTTCTTGGAGTGTCATCCACGAGGTATACAATGAAATCATCACCAAAAGACTTTGCAGTCCTCTGTCTCTTACTCTTTCGAGTAACTTCATTGTTATCCTCCTCAGGATTTTCCACGGGCGTTTGCTCAATATGTTCTATCGGCACAAAAGAATCAAGGGAAATTATAGGTTCTTGACTAGATAAGCTAGATACATCACTTTTCATAGGAAACTCATTCTCAAAAAATGTAGCATCTCTGGACTCTATGATTGTACCAATACGCATGTCAGGTACTCCAGATTTTATAATTAAGAACCTATAACCCACGCTGTGTATAGCATAACCAAGGAATACACAATCTACGGTTTTTGGTCCAAGTTTGCGCTTCTTGACAATTGGCACGTTAACTTTGGCCAAACATCCCCAGGTGCGCAAGTATGAGAGAGTCAACTTCTTCTTTTCCCATTCCTCGAATGGTGTTACTTCTTTGTTCTTTGTAGGAACTCTATTTAGAACATGACATGCGGTCAATATAGCCTCACCCCACCATTCCTTAGAAAGTCCCGCAGTGTCTAACATGGCGTTAACCAAATCAGTTAGAGTGCGGTTCTTTCTTTCGGCAATCCCGTTTGATTCAGGAGAATAGGGAGGCGTCCTCTCATGAATAATTCCATGTTCCTCGCAGAATACAGTAAACTCATTTGAAAAATACTCTCCTCCACGATCAGACCTTACCCGCTTGATTTTCCTTTCAAGTTGGTTTTCTACCTCAGCTTTATAGATCTTAAAGTAATTCAATGCTTCATCTTTTGTTTTCAATAAGTACACATAGCAAAATCTAGTGCAATCATCTATAAGCGTCATGAAATATTTCTTTCCCCCTTTAGTCAACACGCCATTCATCTCGCATAAATCAGAATGAATGAGTTCTAACGGTGCCAAATTCCTCGCCTCTTTTGCTGGCTTGTGAGGCTTGCGAGGTTGTTTCAATTGAACACACGCATGGCACTTAGAACCTTTGACCAAAGTGAATTTCGGGATTAAACTCATATTAGCTAAGCGCGTCATACACCCAAAATTAACATGACAAAGTCGTGAATGCCAAACATTAGACTCATCATCATCATTACACACATGGTTCACAATTTTATTACAGGAATCTATCAAAGAAAAACGGAACAAACCTCCGCTCTCATAGCCTTTACCAACAAATGTTCCATACTTAGACACGACACATTTATTGGACTCAAAAGCAAGCCTAAAACCATCTCTACATAGTAGAGATCCGCTAACGAGATTCTTCTTTATGGAGGGGACATGCTGTACGTTCTTCAACTGCACAGTCTTTCCCGAAGTAAACTTCAGATCGACCGTACCAACACCATGAACAGCTGCATGCGATCCGTTCCCCATCAACAAGGAGCAACCTCGACCGACCTGATAAGATGAAAACAAGGAAATATCAGCACAAACATGAATATTAGCACCAGTGTCAACCCACCACTCAGGTGATTGACAAACAGAAAGAACTGTAGGTAAATAATTACCGTACCCCGATGTTCCTCCAGCGTCACTAATAACCATGTTGGCAGACTTCTTCTGCTTATCCTTGCGATCTGGACAATCCTTAGCCCAATGGCCAGAATCACCGCACACAAAGCAGCTGCCCTTTCCTTTGCCTTTCTTCTTAAACTCAGTGGTAGCCTTGGGCTTGACAAAAGGCTTATTTTTCTTTTTGTTGTGGAAAGCCTGAGGATTCTTCTTCTGCACCAAATTGGCGCTAGAACCTCCCTCAGCAGCAACTTTCTTGCCACGAGTATCTTTTGCCCTCGCCTTCTCTTCAACACCAAGAGTGCCAATGAGATCAGTAACACTGAACTCCTGCCTCTTGTGCTTTAGAGAAATAGCAAAATCCGACCAAGAGGGTGGTAACTTGGCGATAATACCGCCAGCCACAAACTTGTCCGGTAACTCGCACTTATTATTCTCAAGCTCCTTTGCCAGCGCCTGAATCTCATGAGCTTGCTCTACTACAGAACGGTCATCGACCATCTTGTAGTCATAGAACTGCTCCATGACATACAGCTCACTGCCAGCATCAGAAACTCCGAACTTGGCCTCAAGTGCATTCCACATATCTTTGCCCGTAGGCAAATGCATGTACACATCCACAATGTTATCCGCCAGTATGTTGACAAGCGCACCTCGGAAAAAGTTATCCGCTACATTGAACTTGCGTTCATCCTCATCAGACAGAGGCTCAGCGGGCTTTCCTTGTGCAACATGAAAATATTCCATGGCAGTAAACCACAGGATCGCGCGTGCACGTCATCTCTTAAAATTTGAACCATCAAACGGAGGGTGTGGCTTAAGCGACGCAGCAAAGCCAACTACCGAAAAAGACCTATCAAGTTTTTGGATTGTTGAAGATCTAGTCAATTTTCGGCATATTTTAATCCAGAAATTTAGCATATAAAACATGACATAGAAAGGTATGAGCGATCTAACAATGATGTATTCATATTCGCTAATGAACAAGCTAACAGTAACATCTATTAACAAATTCATAGCGCACAGAAAATACATCAAAGAAGTTTGCAGTTTATACCCTCGGGCGGGGCCAGTGCCGGAGGCACCAGAGGCGCCGTTACCATCAGTTGACATGATGGCCTATTCGGTGTAGGCGATCGAGGCGTGATGCAGGACGAGGCTTGATGCAGGAAGATGTTCGCAGTGTAGTCCCGCGAACAGTTCACCACCGGAAGAAGACGTCGCAGATTGAGTAGTCGCGCCGATGCGCTCCCCAAAAACTTGATCGCCCGCCTACCCGTGCAGGTACACAAACGGACGAAGTTCCGGAGGTCTACTCACCCAGAAACTTGTGCGCAACAAAAACAGAAGGAGAGAAAAACTATTCTTTTGTATGGAGAGGAGAGCCTTCTTATGCTCTGTTCTCTTGTAACAGCAAAAATGAAGAGACCAGTAACTGCCGCCATTAGTCACCAGTAACTGCAGCCATAATCCACTAGTAACTGCACCGTTACTGTCAGCGAGTCAGTGCGTTTCGATTTTCGAATAGATAAAAAAAAACGCGCCCGCACCCGACACGTGTACGTACGTACGCACGCACGCACATGCACACGCACGGCACGGCGCGGCGCGACGAGCGAGCGAGCGAGCACGCGCGTGTATTGGCTCTCTTCAATTCCACAAGGGGGTTACCACACTCCACCTTTTAAAGTGGTGTAACTCCCATTCAATTCTCCAAATGGACTAAACAATTTTCTACCTAGCATTAGTTGTGGGCCTAGGAATTTCAATTGATTAATTGCTAAATTAAAATGGGTCAATCCCAATTAATCCAACAACTTTCACAAATATAAATTTTAAAGCAACCTAAATATCAATTATTCATCATCACTAAATTCACGATCTATTCACATAGTCTAACGATTTTACTTGATTGTAAGAGCAGGTTCGAAGGGAAACATCCATGTAACGACCACGGGTTGGAATGTCTCGACCGTGCGGACTACAGACTTACAGAGTCGACGTTCTCTTCAATCTACTTCTGTAGTTAGAAGTGAGAACAGCCCATTTAATTTTCAGCAATCCAGGTGCAAAATCACGCAGGATTTAAGTTGTTTCATACGAAATTCCTGCGTTCCAAGGCCTTCATACTTTCTGTATCAAGTAGAAGTGATCTAATCGATGCTCTCAGCATGTTCTGCACTTCTTTTTTTTTTTTTTTTTGAGAGAGAGAAACATGTTCTGTACATGTTGATGGCAGCTGCCGTTCTGTGCTTCTGATACTGGTAAGAAAGTGGCACCGTATTAGACCAGGCAAAAAGGGTTCCGAGTTCTGACATTCTAGGAGGACTTTGCTCACCAAGTCGAACAACAGAGTCAAATATTCAGGCAATTGTTACATGATGCCCAAACAGTACACCTCTGGGCATAGCGAGAAGAACAACATACCGTTTGGCAGGAGACATCCAGTTTTCAATCAGCACATACTAAATACTAAAGCAGACTAAGAACAAAATTATCAGCAACTAGCAAGTAGAAAATATAGATAAAATATCAGCAGCAACCATATTGCAAAACAGTTTATAAACTGAAGATGATTTTCCAGCCAGTACAAATAGGCAGTAACGGCCTGCTGCAAACGAATAGATGGGCTCATTCTAAAAGAAAAGGCAGTATTGTTGCTGAGGCGATTGGAACAGGCCCTTTTGTTGCAATTTTGCAAAAACACATTGGGTTTTACGTCCACTTCGTTGCTGGCCGCCGAATTGCCTTTTTTTTCTTGCAATGATCTCTCTTTCTGCTAGGGTTTGTTTGCAAGATTTTGATTGAGCCCTCGATGGTGATACTTATTCCTCACATTTCGATTTATTCACAGCTGATACAACGAATGTTTGTGGATATATAATAAGTAGTATCTAATTTGACTTGGGACATATCATACCCTATACAAACCCGGGGGTTCCCGGCCGCTGAGAGCCCCCACGTCACCCCCGCACGCGCTCCGGCCGGCGCGTGGCGGGGGAATCTCGGTACGGTCGGGGGCCCCATTTTGCAAAAAAGTCCTTGTATTTTCCTGAAATTACGTAAAGGTCCTCTGTTATCACAAAAAGGTCCCTGGATTTTTCAAAAAAACCCATGCTCATATTTATTTTTCGTTGATAACGATCCGCGGTTTCCGAAATTACGTACAGGCCCTCGGTTCTTTCAAAACAACCCCTGATTTTTACGGAAAAAACCCTCTGGTCTCCTTTTATTGCGAAAAGCCCCTCGCTTTTTTTTGAAAAAAAACTACGCTTTTTCCTTTAGCTACAAATTTTCGCCTCATTTACTTCGGTACACACGGTGGCTGGCGCGGCGTGCCGCCACGCCTATGAGGCTAGTATGTCATATGTGTGCTCGAATGGAAGACTTCATCAATGTACAGGGCATGATTGTCCCGGTCGAAATATTTCTTGCAACAATATTCTACTCGAGCTTAGCTGGCATATTTAGCGCTAACGTGGTGTTAGCTATGCTTTCAATGTGGTTCAAGATTGTGTGTATTAAGCTTGGGGCGAGAAAAATTGCAAAGAGCCCTTGAGTTTTATCCTCTCTGTTAGTTAGGTTTAAATCATCCCCTATTTTCACGAAGAATGTGAAGGGCACTTCAAGTGCACTGCCTGGAGGAGGATTTGTTGATCTGGCCGGCGTGCACGGATGGCATTCTACTAGAAGTTGTAGTGAGAAGTACTTTTAGTGGAGTTACCAATCCCTCGATTGATTCTAGTGAAGTTTCAACGGTGTTTTACCGTCCCTCATTGATTCCCTACACCACCGCCATTCATGTGGCTTGTGCCTGCATCACTACCGCCCCCACGCCCTCTCCCCCAACACCCTTTCCATGTACCACCACCCCTCCTCGTGCCTCTCTATCTTGCCTGTCTCCCCTTCAAGCCCTACAACTCACCGTATGTCGGCGACACTACTCCTAGTGGTCAAAGTACCGACACTGTCATCCATGCATGCTGGCTAGATCGTCGAACTTTCCTCCAGGCGGCACGCTTGAAGTGGCCGTCGCTTTCTTTGTGAGATAAGGGATGATTTGCATCTAACTAATAGAGATGATAAAACTCGAGGCTCTTTGTAATTTTTTTCTTATGCCAAGCCTAATACACACAATCTTGAGTCACGCTAAAAGTACAGCTAGCATCATGTCAACAACAAATATGTCACCACGTCTTGTTTTGTATCTTGTTACATCACTTAAACAAAATCAGTAAGGTAAACAAGCAAATTTGCAGGTGTTTGATCTAATTGCACCCACCTTATAAGTTATGATGCATGTGGTGTATTTACTCTTTTTTTAAATATTTATATTAGACATATGAAAATGATATGCGTAGATTTATCTCGAAAAATACTTTCGTAATATTACTAGAGTGTTTGTCCCATCGGCGAGAGCCAATGAGATTACTATACGCATTTTCTGAGGAGCAACACTATCCTTTCTTTTTCTCTGGCTACTAACATGTTCCAGTTTGCTAGGTTGTCTTTTGTCTGCTCATGGATTCAGCAAGCAATTCAAAATGTTGATATATTTGAGAATCTTTGGATCTATACTTATTTTATTATTTTGTTATTTTTAAAATATATTATAATAGAAATGAATAGTTAAAGTTATATTCTAAGGACCATATTGATAGATGGAGTAGTATATTTCTACCTGTAAGTCATACTCACTTGTAGACTTGTTTGAGGAAGAGACTGTGTGGTCAATAGGGGTGGAAACGGATCGGATACGGTCGAATAGTCTCAAATACGAATACGAATCCATATTTTTCAAACGAATACGGATACGAATTCGAATATTCTCAAATACGGATACGAATATTCTCGAATACGAATACGGATATTTTCGAATACGGATTTTCTCGGATACGAATATCGGATAAAACGGATTCCTAGCGGTTTTACCGATTTTTCACCAGTTTTTGACCGGTTACCGGTTTTAAACCGCCTAAATTCAAATTTTGAATCACAAAATTTGTACGATTTTTTCATAAGTTCTAGAAACGGATCGAATACGAATCGAATAGTCTCGAATACGAATACGGATATGAATATTCTCGAATACGAATGCGAATACGAATACTCTCAAATACGGATACCGATATTCTCGAATACGAATACGAATATTTTCAGATATGGATTTTTGCTTACCATATTTGTGTTTTCTCGGATACGAATATCGGATAAAACGAATTATCCGTTACCGTTTTCCACCCCTAGTGGTCATCATCCAATAAAGATCAATGCAGCGTGCACCGAACTCACTCGCAATTTTGCGCCATAACACGTGACTAGTTAATTCTTTCTATAGCATTTTTGGCATGACTGCATGAACGTCGAGGCAAGATTTTTCAATGACTGTGCTGCATGAACAAATCAGGTTTGGTACACTGTCCTTGCCCAATCTTGTAGTTGGCCGAGGTTAGTTTGGACATCTTTTGGAGAAACCTAATTGTAGTAATTCAGTTGGTATCTAGTGCAAAATACCAGTTCCATGTATAATAGTGTCAAAAACTATAAAATATTTGAAAAGGTTGTAGATAGTATTTAATGTGTTCTACAAATTGACCAAAGTTCGTGTTCTAACTCTTTTTTACAATTAGATGAACGAAAAAGAGAAATTCAGATGAAGATAAGATAAAATTACGAAACTCAACCATTTTTCTGGTCGTTTATTTTCAGTTCCTCTCATTCTACAAATATTTAGAGTACAAACTTCGGTTAAGTTGTAAAACATATCAAACACTATCTTCACTTTTTTTTTGAATTCCTTTTCAGTTTTTATGGTATTTTGAACAATTTTACATGTGAATGGGTGCTTTCCACTAGCTAGATAGTACCAGCTAGCACTCTAATTATTTAGCACAGTTTTTTTTAGAAGACTGCATTATTTTCCTCGCAAAAAAAGTTTAATTAGTTTGAAGAACTAAATTATATATAGCATAGATCGCATGGGAGATTAGTTCTTATTAGAAAATTACTGATCTAATCAGTTACGGATCACCTTTTGCCGTTTACCCAATAGCAAAAGACCTGGAACACAGTGAGCTACGTCTAAACAACCATGATCTAATAGAATAATTCATGTCACCGAAATAACCTTCCCTTCACCGTTTCCCTTTGTCGAGATCAATATCCTTCCGTTCATCAGGAATCAAATGTTTGGCCATTGCAGTGCAGTGTGTACCCAGATCAGTGCACTTGCAATTGTCCTAGTGAATTTTTTTTTAGATTTGTTTGTCCTTTTGGCAACATGAATCTCGAGGTCACCAAAATTCGATTATAAAAGGACCTTACCAAGGACTAAAGAAGTCATTCCTGCCGAAAGCGGGTCCTGCAAAGAAGATTTGCTGGTTCAAACTTCAAACATGCTTTGGTATCTCTGTTCTTCAAAAGAAAAGGTATGCTGGTAGTATTTCAGTGCTGCACCTTTTGAAAACTACTCTCCAAATAGCAGAAAAATCTAATAAGGATATAACTATAAGTTTACCATTAATCATGTTTAAATATCATACGTCAAAAAAATGTTTAAATATCAAGAAAGGTCGCATATATGTAAAAATGAAACAGATAGTTTTGTTTAGTTACCATACTTCTTTATAGTCTCAATAGATGAATGTAGTGGCTAGCGTCGTGCTTTAGAGACCATGCATACAAAGTGGAAAGCAACTTGGCAATTTATAATGGTAAATGATCAGCAAAAGCAACTAATATAAAAGTCAAACTAAGTGTGTGGGTCTGTTTTTTTTTTTTTTTGTTGAGGCTTATAGTTTTTAGCTGCTGCTTGTAACTTTTAGGCTGTTTATATGAGAAATTACAAAGTAATAAAAATTAACGTACGATTTTTATTAAAATAAATAAAGTTGATATAGTATATACTATAATTAACTAGTAGACTCTATCTAAAAAAATACTTTATTTAAAAATTAATTATTATAAAAAGTTAAAAGCTGAAATCAAAACCGGAAAAAGAAGTACCTATGGGACGACACAGGCAAGTGGGCAACGCCTACCTAACTTGCACTCATCTTAGGAGCTCTGGATGGGCACGATAAGCACCAAGGGACACCGGGAGATAGTGAAAGCAAGCACAAACACAATAACGTTTGACTTCTAGTTTTTATAAGCCAAAAATTATTTAAAATATGTTGGTTTTTTGAAATACGTTAGTTTCTTAACGTAATTTTTCTTTTTTCTTTTACATTGCCCGTAAAGATATAATGGTATTTTCACTTTTTCTCTTTTTCATTTATTTTTCTTTGAATATTTCAAAAAAAAACTAACGATTGTTATAATACTATTTCAGCCAAAAGCCGCTAGTGACGCCGAATTGAACGGGGACAATAAAATCGAGCGCCGCTCCTCTATAAAGATTGTACTCCCTCAAAAAAAATATTAAGAGCAGTAACTGACAAACAGACCCCTATGTATATAACGCAATTCACATATATATTGAAAAACCCCAAAATTTCAACCCAAAAATTTTTGTGCTTTTTACTGGATTTTTGAGTGAAATTCGAAAACTTTCCCTTTCGGGAAAGTTCTCCCCGAACCCGCTTTCTTTTTCTGGCCAGGCGCCTCCCTTTCCTCTTTGGCGCCCCGCCCTCTTCCCGCCTCCTCCCCTCTCTGGCGCCCGCCCTTTTTCCGCTTCTCCCGCTCCCCAGCGCCTCCCCCTCCTTCTCCCCGCTGGCGCCGCTTCCCTCCCCGCTTTCCCCTTCGCGCGTCAGCTAGCGCCTGCGCCCGCTCCGCCTCTGCGCCTCGCGCCCCCGCGCTCGCGTCACCCCGACGCCCCGGTCCAAAGCCGGCAGAGCTTCCGCGCCACGCGTCGCCCCGTCCCTGCACCCGACCCCACTCGTCAGCCTCCGCCTGTCCCCTCCGCCGCGCGCGGACGCGCCCTCGCCCACGCCACCGCTCACCTGCTCTCCTCCCCCGTCGCCTCACCATTACGCCCGTGCAGAGCCGTCACCGCCCTCTCCACTCCGAGGCGACGCCCTGCCCACTCCGGTTGACCCCGGAGCCCCGCCCGTTGCCTTCTCCCCGAAGGCTCCTCTCCCTCCGCTCGGGTATAAAACCCCCATCACTGCCTCCCCGTTTCTCCTTTGCTTCCCGAGCGTCCTCAACACCCCCACTCCCTTCTCGCCACTCCAGAGCACCTCCCTGAGCCGCCAATCGACGCCACATTGCCTGGAGCACCGCCACCGTCTTCCCCTGCGCCGGCGACCCCGTGAAGTCGATCTCCTTCTCTCTCCCTCCATTTCTCAATTGCTTTCGTCCAGAGCATCCTTACCCACCCCTAATCACGTTGTCGTCCTCCTCTGGCCAGGTGAAGCACTGTGGAACGCCGCCGTCGAGTTTCCCTTCCGGCCGCCGCACCCTCTCCGTGGCCAGCGCACTCCGTAGCTCCCCAGCTCACGCCGCCACCGCCAATGTGAGCACCCCACCCCCCTTACCGTGTATCTCTTGCCGATTTGGCTCACTCCGCCCCGGTGACCCCCTCCGCCACCAAATAGCCGAAGCCTTTCCTTCTCCCTTCCACCTTCTCCCCTGATCCCCTCGCCCTCCCACCACCCAAAATGGGTTCCCCGTGGCGAGCCCTCCCTGTTGACACCCCCCTTTGCCGCCGGCAAGCCCCCTTACGCCCAGGCCGCCGTCGCCACCGAAGCCCTGTCCCAGCAGCACTGTAGCGGCTGGAGGAGGAAGAAGACTCCTCCCCCGCGACGTGACCCCTCCTCCTCCGTCCATCCCTTCCCGCGCCATTTAATCACAGCCGTCCATCTCCATCGTACCGCTTCGCCCGCCCTCCCTTCTCCATTGCCGTCCGATCGCCACCCACGCAGATCTCGCCCGCCCGTTCCCTCGCCATCCCGCCCGCTCGCTTCTGCCGCGTGTCGGCCATCCGCCGAGAAGGAGCGCGCGCACGTGTTTGCGGGCTGCGCGGAGGCGCGTCGCTCGTGGGCCGCCTGGGCTGCTCCGTCCTGGGAGATTTTCCCGCCGGGCTGCGCTGTAGCAACGGGCCGGCCGTCTACTGTTCACACCAATTTCCAGATGATTTTCCAATTTCCAAAATCCCAGAAAATCCAAATAAATCCTAGAAAATCACAGAAAATCCCAAAAATTCCCAAATTTCACCACTTTGCTCCAAATAATGTCCTGAACCCATTTTTGGCCTCCATTCCTCCAGATCCATCCCAGATAAATTCCCAAAATTCTCCATTTGAGGATTTATGCATTTTACTCCTTTTTGAATAGTTTATTTTCCCTCGCTTGATTAGGCTCAAGCTGGATTTAATTATTTTATGTGTTTGCGTTAGTTTCGGAGATCCCGGAAGTTCAAGTGCAGTCGCAGGATCCAGGAGCTTCTACGTTCAAGCTAGCCGAGTTCGTCCAAATTGTCGGCAAGTCTCAAATCCTTTGATCATGTTGCAACCCATGTTATTTAATTATGTTATTATGCTATTTGCATTGAGCTAGTTCTGAAATGTTAGTTCAAAAATAAAATAAAATGTTTAGAATGACATGTTATGTAGTTAAACCTACCACCGACAAATGTCATGTTAAACTTGTAGCCATGCCTTTGTAACCCTAGAAATAATTATCTGTTAATCTAGATAACTGTAGGTTATTATAATCATGCAAAGTCTTACCCTGTTAAGGTTGTGGCTGCGGGCCAATAGAATTTGGAAAACCCGACTCTAGGGCAGGGTGGTATGGGACACCGTGCCCTAGGGCGGAGATTGTCGGCATGCGCAGGATAGGGTAAGGGGGGCTGTGGTGCGCCGCAAGACGGTTTTCGCCTATCTCTTACCCTAGGTTGCAGGTCGTAGACCTGGCAGGGGTTGCGGGCCCCTGGGGAAAAAATATAAGGACCAGACCCTTACGCTGAGCAAATGACATGGTGATCGCTCAACCACAGGAGTTGATTTGTCAACACTGGTTTAGTAGCTGCTCACCTCGATTGAAACTCTACAGGTGTTGTGGAGTAGGTGTTTGGGTAACAATGTTAGGCAGGCCGTGCTGCGGGTGCCTAACAACGGTAGAGTTCACTCGAAGCGAACGTTTGTGTGTGTGTATGTGTGAGCCAGACCCGAGTGGATTCTACCGGGTAGAGTCTATACAAAGAGTTGAGCAATGAAACGACCTGGCTTTCTTAACCCGGACGCGGAAGTTAAGAAATCGTGTGGATAAAGCTGAGCAAACTCTGCAGAGTCAAATAAATGGTATTCGAATACGCCGTGCTCCCGATTAATGGAGTTGTGTCACTTGGGTGATTCCAGCAGCGAAGCTTAAGTAGTTTTGTACATGCTTTAACTTGTTGAGTTGGTTAATTAAACTTTCGTGAAAACCCCTGAGATCTTAAGGAGTAGTTTTGGGTCCGTCTTATCAAAAGGTTTGCAAATAAAACCGCATCCACTCAAAGGTAATAAACCAAATATACTCCCTTCCTTTGTTAATCCGTGCATGTAGTAAATTAGAGTCCCTTTGGGACTTGCTGAGCCGGTTGTTTGGCTCACGGCTTGCTTAATCCACTCTTTAGAGGATCAAGACGAAGGTGAAGGTCTCCCCGTTGAGGAAGTCCCGGAGGGTCGCTTCTTCGACGAGGACCCGTGGCTTTAGGTCTTGGCCGCGCTCAAGCGGATCTTGGAGCTTCTGTAATGTAATTATACTTTGGGTTTGCACGCCCCGCTGTTGAAAATGGATGTTAATCCATAGGTAAAATATATGCTGGATCTTTGTTGTAAGCATGCAATGGTATACTCTTGCGCAACACTCCATGACTGTTCATACGTGAATAATTGCGGAATGCCCTGTCCGTACGCGCCGCTGGAAACGGGGGCGTTACATATATTATGCCAACGGCAACAACTCTTAAGTCCTAACATTTTGGTAAGAACTTGTTTGTGCACATGCTCTAACGGTAGACCGTAAAGCACTTCGAACTTTCCCATCACACGACTCCTGGCCTATTTCGTACGACGGTTCACCGTCAGAATTTTTTTTGACAGTTTTTGGGTTTTTTTTTCTTGACAGTTCTTAATAGTCGCGAAAGACCTAAAATCTGGTAGTGGTACACAACCAATATTGGTATAAAGTCAGTGGACTTATACAAACACAGCTAAAATGGATAGGAACAAAAACAAGAAACATCATGTGCGTATATATGTCTCCTATCGGACTACACCCTTCTGCACGCTCTTAGCTGTGGTCCACTAGTGAGTTCGGAGTGATTCAGATTTGCACCGGAAAGCCAATCACAATGCCCAGGTTTGGGCTTGCCATTTTGATGTCAAGTCATGCTCTCTCTCTCCCCCTCTCTCTCTCTTCTATCTGGAAAAAATTCTCAGGGTTGCCTTTTCGGAAAAGAAACACATTGTGAGTCTTCATGCTCCAAAGTCCAAAATGTGAGTGGCTCTATGTGACGTTCTCCAACATTTCGGTGGGTTTTTTTAGGCTGATATAAATATTTGAATTTTGGATATTCGTTAGTGACAGTACGTAAAGAGAAATAGTTGCATACGACTTTGATTGATACAACTGAACTCAGTACACTTTTTACTACAGTTTTCCTATTGACCCCACCTTGAAAATACATTGTGTAAAAGCTAGATACCGTAAACAGTATAAGCATAAGCCAACTTTAAACTCAAAAGAACCCAGCCTTTGTATAAAAAAAAAATCTTGATCCGCACTGCTCTAGGAAGACAGAAGTCAGCATCATGTTAAAAAAAAGGCGACATGGATGTTGGTTATTTGTTCATTCCACTCAATATCATAGTAGATAGGCTGTTTATGGGCTTATTCTTTTGAGTTTTATTAAATATTATCTGGATATTTTCTTTTTAACTGCGGCTGATGGCTTATAATTATGATCGATGATTTTTGCCTTTAAAGTGAACGTTTGTTCGATGAACCGAATATCGATAAATCACTTCGAAAAGACTATTCTGATAAATCATTTTGAAAATACGATAGAGAAGTTGTCTTGTTTATTTGAAATAGGAAACTATATGCCATAAGCTAAAAAAGAATAAGGATTATAACAAAATTTACTATTTTTTATGAACACAGTCGTACAGATGGGCCTCATATATCCTTTGCCGGTCGCTGAATACACTCGCCCGCCAGCCATTGTTTTCGATTTGTTTTTCAAGGTGATAGTTTTTAAGATTTTAGTCCCATATATAATAGTGCTCGATGAAAATTTCTCTTCACTCAGTGTCATTTTCTTATCCACACCGCAATAGTCACGTAGGACTTTTCTACCTACCTTTTTGGTATTTCAACAAACAATCTTTAGTCGGCGTCAACACATATATATTTTGACGAAAGAGGCACATGAGAGTGATCCATTATTTTCGGAATAACAGTGATGTCAAGTAAAGAAAATAAGGTCTATCTGATTTCTACCCATCGGGGATAAGTTTTTGTTTGACCATGTGGATGGTCGTAAATAAAGAGATAATAAATAATTAAATTTTAGTTTGCTTTAGATTTTATGTTCGTATAAGATTTGATCGTTTACAGTCGAAGACTTCATCTTTGAGTTGTTTTACTCAGTTATAAGAGATTTCAGATTACATACTTTAGACTTCGACCACGGTATGAACATGACTACGACAGACTTCGACCACGGCATGAACACGACTATAACTACGGTAGACTTCGACCACGGCATGAACACGACTACGACTATGGCTGGCTTCGACCACATCTGGCTTACAACTACGGCAGCTTCCGACTAAGTCTGGCTTCAACCACGGTAATACGACTTCGATCTTATGACCATGACAACTTTCAACCACGTCTGGCTTATGACCATAGCAGCTTTCAACCACGTCTAGCTTACGACCACGACAGTTTCCGACCACGTCTGGCTTCGACCACAGTAGTACGACTTCGATCTTACGACCACGGCAGGTAATCGTAGCTACAGTACGTTTTCATGGTTGTAGCTATAGTACTCGATAGTCGTAGACTTTACTGGTCGTTCTCGATAGTCAAAGGTTTTTTCTGGTCGATAATCGAGGGCTTTGTGGTCGTTGGTCGTGGGTTTTGCGGACTACTTTCATGGTCGTAGATTTAGCACTCTTGTTAATACTCGTAGACTTCACAGTCTGTTGTTTTGTCTTCGGTAGTCGGAGGATTAGCGATCGGTTGCCGTAGACTTCACGGTCGGTACTCGTAGACTTTCATGGTCGGTACGAGTGCTTCATTCTTGGGACCTTCAAGTACATTGAGTACTTGTGTTGGGCTAGTGGTTGACTGGTCGGTGTATGGTGGTCGATAATGAATAGTCGTTGCTGCAGTACTAGGTGGGTACTCGAGAATTAAGGTACTCGTAATTGGAGAACTCGGTACTCGATAGAAGTGGTTTCACGATCATGGTAAGTGGTCAGGTGTCAGAATGTTGTCTGTACTCATAGGCTTCGAGTATGTGTTGCGGCTGTGTTTTCTAATCGGTACTCGATAGTCGGTCAGAAGCGGTGTGTGTGGTTTCTGAGTACTTGTGGGTTACAAGTACTCTGAGTTTGTTCTAGTTAGCAATAGACTATGTGGTCGTAAATGATTTGAAGGATGGTCGTATATGGTTTAGTTCTTGTCTGGGGATAGACATGGGTGTGTTTTGCTAATATGTGTTGATCATGGTCGAGTTAGGGAGAACTTGTACTAGGAGAGTGTTTCTTTGGTCTTTGCATGTGCAGGTGGGCATGGAGGTGGCCAGAGTCAGTGACGAGGAGAATCGAAACTAGGAGGGGGTAATCTGAGGTCCAGACAGTCGATATGTTATGCGAGCTGGTCAAGCTCACGCTGGAGCACGTGGAGGTCAAAGGTGAATGTTGCGTGGAGGCGTGGAGACAGTTACGGTCGGTGACGAGAAGGATCAGGACTAGGAGAGGGTAATCTGAGATCCAGGCGGGCAGGTGGTCACGCGAGGTGATCGGACTCACACGAGAGCACGCAGTGATGGTGCACAATGGAGATATAGGAGGGGATATCCTAGAGGCTTCGTTGTGCGTGAAGTGTGGAGTTATGGATGGAGCCCATGACTTGTACAAGGTGGTTAAAACGCATGTTAGGAAAGGTTTCATGTCATTTGATTTGAGGAAGAGACAGGATTGCGTGTCCAGGTGGATAAGGACATGCTTTGAGGTGTTCAAGTAGAACACGCTTTGTGCGCGGGCCTATAAAAGCAGCGGATGCTGTAGGTTAGCATATGGGGTTTTAGGGCTTTCATGGAGAAGGTTTTTAAGAGTGTTGTGAGGGCACTTTGTATCCAAGAACATGATGAAGAAATAATAAATCAGATTCTTTCAAGAAAAGTTCTTCGGCAACTTCCAGTGCATCGTTCTTTTTCCTATGTTTTACGTGCTCTGAGTTGTCTTTGGCTTATACTCGTTCGGTTGGTGGTCGAACGGCTGGGGACTTCAGGCTGAAGGAGGTTACAACTACATGTGTCTTTGTCATGCTGAGTGATTGAAACAAGTGAGCAATCGATTCGAGAAATCGGGAGTGAGTAGTCGTAAGCAAGCGGTCATAGCGAGCATTGGCGAAGACCAGTCATAACAAGTGATCGAGACGAGCAGTCAGACAATAGTGGCTCTTCGAGCACGTACGAGTAAGCAGCTGTGGTCATTATCTCCACTCGGTAATCCAGATTATTTGTCATTTGTTCCTCCACGTTGTGTTTTGATTTCAGGTGGCAAAAGTGGAGACAATCATTCACCCCCTCCGATTATGCCATACGATCCTACAAGTGGTATCAGAGCAGATTTCTATGGCGTCAGAGAGATATGTGAATCGTCCCCCCATGCTAGATGGTACTGATTTTGCTTTTTAGAAGTGTCGGATGCAAGCTTACATTGAGGCACAAGGTAGTGATGTTTGAAATAAATTTTCTACACCATATGTGGTTCCTGCTATTGTTACTAATTTAAATAAAGCAAATGTTGATTTAAATGCTCAAGCTCGTAACTTGTTATTTTAAGGGATTTCTCACAAAGAGTTTGATCATATAGCTCATATTAATTCTACCCATATAATTTAGAAAACTCTTTGCGATTATCATGAAGGAACCACTAAAATCAAGAAAGTGCGTAAAAATCTTTATTAAAAAGAATATTCTGATTTTGTTATGAAGCTAGGTGAATCTATAGATGATCTCTTTGCTCGTTTTGAGAAAATATTGAGTGATTTGCGCAGTGTTAATGTTATTCCTGCTGATGAAGATAATGCAACTAAAATTTTGAGATCTTTAGGTTCTGAGTGGTTGATGGTTGTCACAATTATCAATCAAATTGTCGATCTAGACACCTTAACCATAGATGATCTTTATTCTAGATTAAAAACCGATAAGATGGAAACTTTGGCATCTAAGATTGATAAATCTTTATCTTTTGCACTTGTGACTAACCCCATGCAGGCTGCTTCATTGTGTATTTTGTCTTGTGTTCGTTGTCTGCCTTGTATTTTTTCAGAGAAACAGTTCGAGCAACTCCCTGAAGAAGACTTGGTGTTGATCTCCTCACGAGCATACAAGACACTCAACAATGTGAGGATGAGGAAGCGAGGTGGTGTGTCAGGTCCGATTAGATGCTATGAGTGTGGCGAACTAGGCCACATTAAGATGGATTGCCCCAAACTGAGGAGCAAGGAGGTTAAGGATGACAAGGCTCCAACTCGTCGCACTCAATTCAAGATTGATCCAAGCAAGAAGCGCAACTATCGCAGGGAGGTCAACAAAGTACTTTTAGCACTTGAGGAGATTAATTTGAGTGATGTTGATTCTGCGAGCGATGATGAGGACAAAGGCAAGAAGGCAAAGGTGGTAGACTTCACAGGGATGTGTTTTATGGCCAACAGTGAGGAGCTCAACGATGATGATCTTTACAGTGATACTGATGACGTAAAACCCTCTTATACTGATTTATCCCATGTTGTGCTTAGATTACAGAGGAGCTCAAAAAGTATAAAAAGAAAATTAAAAATCATGATTTTGTTGTTGAGAGCTTAAATTCTGAAATTAATAGACTTAGAGCCTCTATTCCTAATGATGAATCTTGTGAGTCTTGCCAAGTTTTACATTCTGAGCTAGAGGCTGCTAGATCTATTAATGCATCAAACCTGGTTCAACTTAGGGATGTAAATGATAAATTTGATGAGTTAAAATTGACACATGACTCTTGTGATGAAAACTTAAAATTTGCAAATGATGAAATTGAAAAGCTTAAGTCTAGTTCTTATGCTCAATCTAAAGTTTGTTCTAAGTGTGATTTGCTTTAGGCTAGGCTTAATTCATTTTAGGAGTCAATTGAACAAATGCTCTACTATGAGACTCTTTCTTGCTCAAATTGTCCTAAGCTTAACACTGAAATAAAAGTCTTGACTAGACAACTCAATGATTTTACTAAAAAGAAAAGATTAACTCAGTCTACTGCTTCTAAAGATCTTGACAATGATTCTGTTAAATGCACAACTTGTCCTACATTGGCTGAAGAGAATTAGTATCTAAAGAACACCTTAGAGAGGTTCTCGTTTGGCAAAAAGAATTTGAACATGATTTTAGATCAATCAAAAATAAGTGCAAACAAACATGGTCTAGGATTTAATTTTATTGAGCATGCCAAGAATAATCCTCCTAAAGTTGTTAAGCTTCTTGAAACTGGGAAATTTGAAGTAGAATCTAAACAAAAATAGATTATATTTAAATCTGCTGGTATTGCAAAGGAATTCTCTACCAAAGTGGGTATTGTGAAGTCAATAGATAAGTATCAATGCACTCATTGTAATAGAGATGGTCATGTGGTTTAGTTCTGTTTTCGGAAAGCGAAGAAGGAGAAGAAAGACAGGTTGAAAAAAGTTCCCATGTAGAGAATGCGCAAGCTCCCAACTGTCATCTTGCCCTCTCTAATCAGTCTTCTGCAGATTCCGGAGCTTATTGTCTCTTTGCCCACGCTAACCATCATCTATAAGTTATTGTGGTTCTGCACCCTCTAATTTGTTCTTTGCAGCCCCTAGAAATTTAACAACTAAACCTGGTCGTAGTGGTCGGTCGACGGTCAGACTAGTCTTGCCAAAACGTTCAGACTGTCGTGTTATCAAGCGTTCCGTGGTCGGACGTTCCACGATTAGACCAGGGTATCGACCAGTTGTTCTTCATGGTCGGACTAGCGTGGTTAAACAGAGTTGTCGGTTAGTTGGTTCCTGTAGTCGTTCAAGGTACTTAGGAGATTTTCGACTGGTTGACTCTGCCCATTTAGACCAGTCGGGAGTTAAACCAGCCTTCTTCCATGGTCGGAACAGAGTGATCAGTCCAAAGTTCATATCAGCTTCTTCCTGTGGTCGGTACAACGTGGTCGGACTAGAGTTTCGACCAGCTGTACAGAGATGCTCAGATGGGTTTCGACCAGCTACATAGAGGCACTTAGACAAGTCGGCCGACAGACTAGTTACTCAACGGCGGTCAGACCAGAATTTGACAAAGGCTAACTCTTCACTTAAATTTCTATCATTGCCTGTTGCTGATCCTTTTCGTCGAGTATCATAGTACTGGATTCCTAAAGCTTACTTGACTAACCCCAGTACTATGAGACCGACATCTACTGTGATTTAAGACTAGTGAACACGAGGTGGAGAACATGCACTTGATTTGGTTCCAGTCTTTTGCACCATTGCTTGATTGAAACACTTGATGATTCTTTACCCTCTCCGAGAGTTTCCATGAGACTTCACCTTCAAGTTAGGCCATGTGAAAAGGTAATGTTATCTTACAAGTGGTCTCTGAGCTCATTTTTTGTTTTCTCAATTTCTCTCAAAGATTCTTGCTTCTTCTCAATTTGCTCTTTTTCTGAGTGAGATGGGATTATTTTGAGGGGAAGTATGTCGTTTGAAGTGGTGTCAGGAGCTATGTTTATTATACCTGTCATATAATTCATCAAGATTGAGCCATTGAAATCAAATGAGTTGTAGAGCTTGCTTCATCATATTTACTCATATGTTGTGTAGCTTAGATCACAACTGGTCTTAATTAATCTGCTATACTTGAATTAAAACATGACTTGGCATAAGTCTTTGATTAGAGTGATTATTGATAGTACTTTGTGATGTTCATCTAAAAAGATTAGCTTGATTATGAATCTTAATTTAAAATCTTTGCTATGGGGCTTGTATGTTTCAAAGATATCACAATCTTTTTGTGCTTACTCAAGTTGGCATGTTATTCATATAAAAAGGAGAAATTATACAAGTGGCATCAAGTGAGAATTGAGAAAAAGAAGATTGAAAAGATATATGCTTCAAGCATGCCATAGTTAAATAAAAGAAAAAATACAAAAAGTACATAAATGAAAAGAAATATGCTTCAAGCATGCCACCATTCAAAAAAGAAGTTTGCTACAAAGATAGCATTATGAAAAGAAGTATGCTATAAACATGCCACATGTCTAAGAATATAATGTGAAGCAATAGATTGTTTATGAGACTGCTAGCTTGTCTAAATTTAATGTTTGCTTCAATTTTAGGCTTTGACTTTTTGTTGTTATATCTCATTGTGCTCTTTATAATTGGTTTAGTCATTGATAAGTGCATGTCATTGATTTAAATTGCCTAATTGTGCTAAAAGACTAGTTTTTGATCTAGCTATATGATATATGACTTTATATAATCTAGGAAGCTCTACTCACACTGATGGCTTGGTCAAAATATAAATACAAATTGACTTATATAATCTCCAAAACTTCTTGATCTTTACAATCATTGCTCCGTCTTAGAATTGTTCTCTTTCTGAAAGTTTCTTGATGATTACATTGCTAAAGGGGAAAAGATTGAAGTAAGAAGGAGAGATATTTGGAGAGATTTTGAATTGGAAAAATCTTGATGATTTTGGATTGGAGTGTCTGCCGAGTGCTTGCTGTGTTTACGAATTTTGCTCCTCTTTCAAAATGCAAATCATTTGAGAATTTTTAAAGTGTTGTCAATGTATTCATCAAGGGGGAGATTGTTAGACCATGTGGATAGTCGTAAATAAAGAGATGATGAATAATTGACATTTGGTTTGCTTTGGATTTTGCGTTTGTGAAAGACTTGGTCGTTTGCAATCAAAGACTTTGCCTTTGAGTGGTTTTGCTCAGTTACGAGTGATTTCAGACCAAAAACTTTAGACTTCGACCACGGCATGAACACGACTATGACTACGGCAGACTTCACATGATTACAACTATGGTAGACTTCGACCACGGCATGAACATGACTACGACTACGGTTGGCTTCGATCACGGCAACTTTCTACCACGTATGGCTTACAACCATAGCAGCTTCCGACCAAGTTTGGCTTCGACCGCGGCAGTACAACTTTGACCTTACGACTATGGCAGCTTTCGACCATGTCTAGCTTACGACCACGACAGCTTTTGACCACTCTAGCGTACGACCACGGCAGCTTCCGACCACGTCTAGCTTCGACTACGACAGTACAACTTCGATCTTACGACCATGGCAGGTAATCGTAGCTACATTACTCGATAGTCGTAGACTTTACTGGTCGTTTTCGATAGTTGAAGGTTTTTTCTAGTCGATAGTCGAGGGCTTTGTGGTCGTTGGTTGTAGGTTTTGCAGACTGCTTTCATGGTCATAGATTCGGCAGTCTTTTCGATACTCGTAGACTTCACAGTCTGCTGTTCTGTCTTTGGTAGTTGGAGGATTAGCGATCGATTGCCGTAGGCTTCACGGTCGATACTCGTAGACTTTCATGGTCGGTATGAGTGCTTCACTCTTGGGATCTTCGAGTACGTCGAGTGTTGGGCCAGTGGTTGATGACGAGCAGTCGGACAACAGTGGCTCTTCTAGCATGTACGAGCAAGTAGCTACGGTCGTTATCTCCACTCAGTAATCCAGATTGTTTGTCTTTTATTCCTCTGCATTGTGTTTTGATTTCAGATGGTAAAAGCGAAGACAATCATTTATCCCCTTTGATTGTGCCATACGATCCTACAGTTTTGCTACATCCTATCATGATCGTACTACTTGGTTCTCCGTTCATCGCTTTGCTTGGTAGTAATAGTAGAAAAATAGGACAAAATTATACAATGGAGCCACAGCACCATGACCTTATTTTGTTTGGGTTTTTAGTCGGTTTTTTATTTTGGTTTCTTTTAGCAACTATTATTTATTAGGCTAATAAACTGTAATCAAAAGATATAAACTGTAGCCTTAAAGAATGCCCCCTACAATCTATTGGAGCATTTCCTTTTCTTTTCTATAATAAAAAAATGTTTTTCCATATACCTATAACATTTTTAGCAACACCTGTTGCAAAAATCCTTACACTTCTTGCTGAACCCCGTTGGTTCTACTCGGGAATACTCGTGTTGGGCCAGTGGTTGATGACGAGCAGTCGGACGACATTGGCTCTTCGAGCATGTACGAGAAAGCAGCTGCGGTCGTTATCTCCACTCAATAATTCAGATTGTTTGTCTTTTGTTCCTCTGCATTGTGTTTTGATTTCAGATGGCAAAAGCGAAGGCAATCATTTATTCCCTTTGATTGTGCCATACGATCCTACAGTTTTGCTACATCCCATCATGATCTTACTACTTGGTTCTCCGTTCATCACTTTGCTCGACAGTAATAAGTAGAAAAACAGGACAAAATTATACATTGGAGCCACGGCACTAAGACCTTATTTTGTTTGGGTTTTTAGTCGGTTTTTTATTTCGATTTCTTTTAGCAACTATTATTTATTAGACTAATAAACTGTAATCAAAAGATATAAACTGTAGCCTTAAAGAACACCCCCCTACTATCTATTGGAGCATTTCCTTTTCTTTTCTATAATAAAAAAATGTTTTTTTCATATACCTGTAACATTTTTAGCAACACCTGCTGCAAAAATCCCTACACTTCTCGCCGAACCCCGTTGGTTCTACTCGGGAGCAGTTGCCGCTCAGCGGCTATAAATAGCGGCGGCAAACTCTAGGTTGCGACGCAGCAAGCACGCATCCCCAATGAGCGGCGACTAAATCTAACATCTTCCTTCGACTAATCTCTAATGGCTTAATACATGTATAATCCAGCAGTAAGCACTCGCTTCTTGTAGCTTTCTTGCCTGTCCCCTCCACCTCCGGACACCGAAGCTTCCCCTCCACGCAAACCGGTGGCGCAGAAAGCCAGTACTCAGCTCGTTAATTCAGCGGTGAGTGCTTTGCTATTGGTCCTTAACTCCTTTTTGTGTGATAAAAAGTGGGATTTTTCGCTGTTTCAGGGTAAATTTTGTAGAAATTCTTGAAAGCTTAGGGAAGAACTTACGATTCTTGGACTCTTGGTGTCTTTAGCAAGTACACCAACTCAGTTTTAAAACTGATAGCTTGTGTGCGCTATTCAGCGGCGGTATATTGGGTACAGGAGTGGTTGATTGATCCTGAGTAGTAGTGGTAATTGGTTGGAATATACTGCATAAAGATACATATTTTGTTCTGTCGATTAGTCCTTAGCCTCTTGTCCCACTTTTTTGGGCAAAACAGTGGTGATTAGCCATTTTTGTGTGGATAGTTAGATTAGACGAATACTTGGTTAAGCCGCCTTCCCCCCCTCGGATCCGAGAAAGGATTCTATTTGGCTTCCTGTATGGCCAAGAGAAGGAAAAGAAGCACTCGGGATTTCTAGTGCTCTCTCACACAGTCACCTGGTTCTTTTCCATTTCTTTTTTGGGTAAAGCCCCCAGCCCCAAGAATATACTGTCAACGAGGTAATGAAAGGGCCTGGGTTTAGCTCTCTCAAATTAACACATTGCGGTGGGTTGTAAAACTCCTGGTGCGAGCACACAGCTTCAGACGTTGCATTCTTTTTCTTGATGACCTTTGTCAATTTGAGGTTATGTTTGTCCAATATTCTTGGGATTTTGTGACTTGCATCATTAATATGTTTGCATTCTTTTCAGCAATATTGCCAAGGCTGTTCATAAATTTGTCTCCTTTTTGGGGGATGCAGGGTCGTCTGTCTGGCTCTCTTCTTGTCGTATTATTGCAGTTTTAGTTCTGTTGTATCATGATATGATCTGTTTTAACTTTTCGAGTAGCATGCATTCAGTACTTACTGTCTTGGAGACATTGCACTAATGGCTTACTAGATTGGCATCTTCTCAGTCACTGATTGTTTTTATGGTTTAAATGATCTATTGAGTTAGCTCAAGTTTCTTGGTATTTACTTGCTTGCAAGAAAAGATTTATAATTTGGTGGTAATGCTTACAAACAGAAACCATGGTTTGCCATATTTTTTGGCTAATAGTAGGTCGACCCATCTCCTTGATTGTTGATTTTTGGTACATACAAGATTGAAGAAATGCTTCATTAATCTGTTGCCTGTACCTTTCTTGGCATTTTACTCACAACATAGCATTAGTTCTCTGTTTCAGGAAGCGAGAGCTTTTCATTTCGGCTTTTGCACTTACGTGATTCACCAAATTTCCTGGTTTTCTTCTAAACATTTCATGAAATTTTCCAACATTTCTAGTAAAAGCTGCGACTGCACTTTTTGGGCCAATAAATTTTTTTGTCGGCGACATTTCTTTATGATTTTGTGGTCAATTTCTCAGAAAGGGATATTTTTTTTTTGCAAATTTGCATGCTGGGTTATTCTAGGCACGTCCAAGACCAGGAGTCTTATCTGTTAATTTGGCTTGCTTGCATCAATAAATTCTGCATCTCGCTTCATTATTTTAGAGCAAATTTTCCCTAGACAGCTTCCAAATTTTTGGCTGAAATCGCATTCATTTACCTGGCTTTGTAAATGTGGTGTCCAGAAGCAAATAATATCTTTATGATAAGGATTATTCCTATAGCTTCTCAGAAGGGTTGGAATCAGTGTTACGGTACTTATGATAAGATTAAAACAGACCTAACTGAAGCTGTTGTTGGCTGAGCCTTGTAATCATCGTTGCTTTAAAATTTAGTTAGTTTTGTCTGAAATAACATAGGAGCACATGATGGTACGGAAACTTTCCTGCCCTTTGCTTGAACATCTTGTGTTTTGCCAAAAGTGTCCTGCATGAAGAGGCAGCATTTCACTACTGTTGCCTGAGGACTTAATGTAACAACTTGGGATGGCTCCTCTTCTTTTCTTGGTAACTGCCACTGGTAAGCAAATTTTCCATTCTGAAAAAACTTGCTTAGGCGGGGCAAGAACTATTGATGGTATCTCATATCTGGCTACCACTAACAGTAGTACATCGAGGTCCGTCCATTTTCTCTCGGAATGTACCTGTTGTAATTCAGCACGTGTTGCCAACTTGCTGTTCTTTCTTTTACAGAATCTCTGGTAAAAGTGAGCATCAGTAAAAAAAATTTGTTGGACAGAAGATTCATTACTTTTCTGTCTGATCAGTTGGGCTTAAAAGCTCATGGCTTATGGCTGAAAACACTGTAGCTGGCTGAAAAAAACGCTGTAGCTGGCAGAGGTTTATTTAGCATAATTAAATTTAAAAAAATTTAAAAATATAAAAAATATGTTAGCACAATATGTATAATACAAACGAATACGGAAAAAAAAGAACCGGCAAAAAAGCTCAACAAAAAGCCAAAAGTTCAAAAAAAGACGAAATTTATGAATAGCAAAAAATAAGCCAGAAGCTCAAGCCGAACTGATCAGGGCTTCATAAAGGTTATCTTCTTTTTTACTGTTGGCTTTATTAGGTATCCTAGTATTGCTTTTTCTCCTCCTCCCATTTGACGGTGTATTGTTTCTTCTCCTCCACTCAGTGGCGCACTTCTATAGTTCCTTTCTATTCTAGTACCAACCCCAACTCCACTGCTGGATCCAGCTCAGTTCTTGGTTAGACATTTAGAATGATGCACATGAATAAAAAGAAATTTGAGATATCATTGTCGGGTATTCTTTCTTTTTCGACTTTATGGCAAGTTATTTAAATCTGCATTGTGCAAATACTTCTCCAAGTAGTTTACGTTGTTGCTTCCTTTCTATATGGATATTTGCAGTGCTTCCTCTACCGTACAAGTAGGTGACAAGGCTCACATCCTACAAGTCCCAATGACAATCTGCAGTTGTGAGGAGACCATTGATGAGTTTGAGATGCTAACGCGTGACGCTGGGCGCGTGCAACAGGATACACTGAGAAAGATCCTTGAAGTGAATGCTGATGCTGAGTATCTGAAGCGTTTCAGTCTTGGAAGGAGGACCGATGCCCAGACCTTCAAATCCTGCATTCCCTTATGTTTGCATAGTGATGTGGAGTCCTACATCCAAAGGATAGCCGATGGTGACAAATCATCAGTGCTCACCGGGAAGACCATCACTTCCCTCTCCGTAAGGTCCTCCTTGAACATTTTCTTAAGTTTATCACATCTATTGGTCTACGAAGTAGGAGTTGTTTGAACTTGGTTGCTTCTGTCTTCTTGCTTCAGTTCTGGTACAACGCAGGGAAGACCCAAGTTTTTGCCATTCAATGACGAACTTCTTGAGACCACAATTCAAATATTTCGCACCTCCTTTGCATTTAGGAACCGGTGAGGAACTTCGTTAGTTATTTATGATACTGATTTGAGTGTACACTAGTTTTGCTTCTGCATATAGTTCATAGATGCCTTGCATGTTGTGTTCCGGAATTTCAGAACAATCTTTTGGCACACTTGCAGTGAATATCCTATTGGAAATGGAAAAGCTTTGCAGTTTGTCTATGGGAGCAAGCAAGTTTTTACCAAGGGGGGCGTTCTTGCTACAACTGCGACAACAAACTTGTACCGGAGTTGGCGTTTCAAGGAAGCAATGAAGGATATCCAGTCTCAGTGCTGCAGTCCTGACGAAGTCATCTTCGGCCCTGATTTCCACCAGTCTTTGTACTGTCACCTACTATGTGGGTTGATCTACTCGAATGAAATTCAATTTGTTTTCTCAACGTTTGCACACAGCCTCGTCCACGCATTTCATACACTTGAGGAGGTCTGGGAAGACCTCTGTGCTGATATAAGAAATGGTGTTCTCTCGAAACGAGTCACCACGCCATCCATCCGTCAAGCTGTTTCAAAAATCCTGAGGCCCAACCCTGACCTTGCTAGCTCGATCTACAATAAATGCCTGGGTTTGAGCAATTGGTATGGTGTAATCCCAGCCCTGTGGCCAAATGCAAAGTATGTCTATGGCATCATGACAGGGTCCATGGAACCATACCTGAAGAAATTAAGACACTATGCCGGGCACTTACCACTGATGAGTGCTGACTATGGTGCATCTGAAGGATGGGTTGGTTCTAACATCAACCCAACCATGCCTCCTGAGGATGTGACATATGCTGTTCTTCCGCATATTGCTTATTTTGAGTTCATTCCTCTGGAGAAACCAAAGGGGGAGGAAATGGAGAACAGTGCCTCTATTCACTACATAGAATCAGAGCCTGTTGGCTTGACCGAAGTAAAGGTTGGCAAAATCTACGAAGTTGTAATAACCAACTTTGCAGGTACATTCTTTCTCTGGTAGCTGTTAAATGATACTGTTCTGATTCTTGATTGTGCATTGGATCAAATCTAGCAGATGGTCACCTATACTTTTGTCCATGTTTGCTCCATCTTTTTTTTTTTGTTATATGGTGATTCTAACAATGTCACCTTAGGGGCTGTTTGGCCGGGCTCTGGCTCCAGGGTTATTATCATTCCTCAGAAGCGCTTCTTGTTTTAGCCCCTGAACGCTGTTTCTTGGTTAATACATATTGCCTAGTCATACCCCTCCATACCTTAAGTATTTTCCAGAAAGATGGGGGCATATACTTTCTTTGATGTTGTCTACTTGTCTTGCCATACGTGAGAGGTTCCCTTCAGTGTCAATTCCCAACCCAATAGTTAACCATAGCATTAGCTGAAGATTCTTGAATCCCTTTCAAATGGCATAAAACCAGGTTATTTCATCCTTTGCCTGGTATTTTTTATGACACACATCAAAGATATTATTTTTCAACTACCTGGCCTAACAGTCACGTGTCAGCACGTTTGGAGTAAGCAGTTGTTTCTATACTGATGATCTGTTCATACGCTGCCTACTTGTTAAGGTTTAGCAAGAAATGTTATTGCGCCTGCCATTTCGGACTGTAACTTATGGCTTTTGACTGCGGTTTATTAGTCTAATGAATAGTGATTGCTGAGAGAAGCTAAAAACCGTTGAAAAGCCAAAAAGAACTAGGCCTTAGCTTCTCACCATCATCTAATTTCTTGATACCAATTATCCCAGATCTATGCATTCCCATCTTATGTCATTGTTAGCTATTACTTTTCCTAATACATGTTTACCATTTTTGCATTCCCCTTTTCGCTTTTGGGTGATAGGTCTATACCGATACAGACTGGGAGACGTTGTGAAGATAGCAGGCTTCCACAACTCAACACCAGAGCTCCAGTTCATTTGTCGCAGAAGTCTTGTCCTGAGCATCAATATTGACAAGAACACGGAGAAAGACCTGCAGTTAGTTGTCGAAGAGGCAGAGAAGCTCTTGGCCGCGGAGAAGCTCGAGGTTGTGGACTTCACAAGCCTTGTGGACGGGTCAAGCGACCCAGGTCACTATGTGATCTTCTGGGAGCTGAGCTCTGATGCCAGTGATGAGGTCCTGAGCAGCTGCGCAAACAGCATGGACCTCGCCTTCGTGGACGCGGGATACACCGGTTCAAGGAAGATCAACACCATTGGCCCCCTCGAGCTCCGTGTCCTCCGGAAGGGAACGTTCGCGCAGATAATGCATCACTACCTGAGCCTCGGGGGCGCTGCGAACCAGTTCAAGACGCCGCGATTTGTGAGCCCATCAAACAGCAAGGTCTTGCAGATACTGAGTAGGAATGTCACCCAGAGCTACTTTAGCACTGCATATGGGCTCTGATACTACGCACCAGTGCTAATATATGCGTGTAATTACACACCAGTGCTAATATATGCGTGTAATTATCTTTTTTCCATTTTGTTTTTATTTCCTCATCTAACCTAGTAATAATACTCTCTGTATAACGCGATTTGTCGGGCTAGACCGACAATAGCCAGTAGTTCCTATGTAAATGGCTGTGGCAGTGTATGTAGGCACGTAGCTGTGGCGTGACGCTCCTGCCATTCCATTCAGCAACTTCAGAAAGTAGTCCATTCTGTCTCTAGTTGTCTCTGCAGAAAGTTCAGAAATATTGCCCGTGTTCTGATGTTACTCATGTAAGCTTTTCATTAAATGCATCTTAATTCAGCCAATCCAATCACAACATTTTCGTGAGAAAATTTATTTATTATATGTGCCTACACAACAGAAATCCATAGTATGACTGACCTTGATCACACTTCCTGCAGAATCGGTTGCTCCATGAACAACAAACATAAGAAGAGGACATAATACACACAAACTGCAATGCAACAACCAACCAAAACATGAAGAAAATGTCCAGGAACACAACAGAAGGGTACTGATCAAAGTTTATCAAGTGAGACAGTTGGCTCAAATTCAATTGCACTGCTAGGAGCTACACCAACACAAGCACAGGCGTGCGCCTGCCTTGGCCTGATCGCCCAAGAGGCCACCGCCCTGAAGAGGGATCCCAGTGACCTTCCTGCCTCTGCTTCTGTGGACCCTGAACACCACGACCTGCTTCTTGTTCCTCGTCTCCATGGGCAGCAGCGCTCCGGTGGGCCCCTTCTGCAGGGACTCGTCGTGGAAGGGCAGGCCGGTGAGGTGCCTGTCCAGGATCTGGTGCAGGGAGGCCAGTTTGTAGGAGTCGTACAGTGAGCTCCCCATGTCCCATATCACCTTGCCTTCTCCTCCTTTGCGTTGTCTTCTCTCTTGATGCTTCTGAGACACCTTGTGCCTTCTGAGCAGGAACTCACACAATTTTAATCAGTTGGAGGTAGGAGATGCAATGGATAAGGAGATAAATGGTTGCACATTTAATTGATCTTCTTTTTTTTTCAATGTACTAGTTTAATGTATGTTCGTTGTTACAGATAAAAAATCATACTACAACACAGAAGCTGTTGTTGTTGGACTTCGCATGTGTTCGCTGTAGGACTTGGCTTAAACCACAGGGAAAATTGAATATATAGGACCAAGTTGAGAGTGCTTTGATGTTAAAGTATAATCTTGTTTTTAGACGTATTTGAGTCGTATACGTGTACGTATACCTGTTGTATACGTAGAAGTCTAGTACGTTTGCGAGTCGTATTCGAGTCGTCGGTTTGCCGTATACGTATACGAGTCGTATACAAATTGGTTTCCGAGTAGAGTTCGTATTGCCGTATGCATGTCCGTGTGGGAGTTTGTATTGCCGTGTGCATGGCCGTATGAGATTCTGAGTCGGGTTTGGCATGGGCTTTAAAGAGCCATGCAACGTGAGTTTGTAAGGCGTGAGAAGAAAACGTGAGGTTGTGAGAGTTGAAAGAGAAATAAAGAGTAGAGAGTATGAGGTGATTGTTGCATGCAGTTGGTGAGTTGAAGCTATTGAGTTAGCAGAATCTGAGCGTAGAGCGACGCGAGGGACGCCGAGCGTAGAGCGACGCGACGTCTCGCGTACAGCAGCCGAGCGAGTCGTATCGACGCAAGCTTCGTCGACGGCAGAACGTCGTCGAGAGACGTGATTCGAGATCGAAGAATTACAGAAAATAGTAACAAGTGGTATCAGAGCATGGGTGACAAGGGGAAGGCTCAGGGTGGGTTGATCTCCCTCCAGTACCCTCTCCTGACGGTCGACAACTACCCGGTGTGGGCGATGAAGATGAAGGCGAACATGCGCGCCCAGGGAGTCTGGTGCGCAGTTGATCCGAAGGGGAAGGACAAGGAGGTGGACGACAAGGTAGATCAAGCGGCTTTGGCCCTCATCTACCAGGCGGTGCCAGACGCGATGATGCATCAGCTCATCGGCAAGGAGACGGCACGAGAAGCGTGGGAGGCGCTTCAGACGATGCACGAAGGAGTTGATCGTGTCAAGGAGGTGCGGCTTCAGAATTTGCGGAGCGAGTTCGAGAATCTGAAGATGGAAGAAAACCAGTCGGTGGACGAGTTCGCCGGTAAGCTGAGTTCGTTGTTTAATCAGATTAACTCTCTTGGCGACAAGATGGAGGAATATGTGGCGGTGAAGAAGTACCTGCGCGTGCTTCCGGAGAAGTACATACCTGTTGTCACAACACTTATGTACTCCTCCGATCTGGACAAGAAGAAGATAGAGGAGATCACCGGATCTCTCAAGGCGCATGAGGAGCTACTGAAGGGGTTTCAATCGCGCAAGGAGCAAGCATCTCACAACGAGCAGGCGTTGCTAGTAAGGGGAGATCAGAGAGACGGTCGTGGCTCTTCATACAACCGCGGGAGGTGGCATGGTCGTGGTGGCCAGAGTGGTCGAGGCGGCAGGGGTGGCCGTGGAGACAATGCTGGGCAAGGAGGTGGTGAGAGATCCTATGATTTGTCACATGTCAAGTGCTTTGAATGTGGCGAATATGGGCACTACGCGATAAGATGCCGTAGCAACAAAAAGTGCTTCAACTGTAACGAGCTTGGGCACTTTGCTTTGGATTGCAAGAACAAGAAGAAGGACGGAGAAGTGAACCTTACCAAAGACGAAGAAGAAGATGACGGCGAGCTAGTACTTCTCTCCTCATATGTTGAAAAGGAGTCGGTCATGGTGGAACTGAATGAGGAGAACGTAGTTCCAAAACTACGCACGAAGGAAGGAAGCCATGATCACACGGATCAATGGTACTTGGATAATGGAGCAAGCAACCACATGACGGGAGATCGTTCCATGTTCCACAAGCTCGATGAGAAGGTTTGGGGCAAGGTCAAGTTTGGTGACGGCTCCACGGTGGAGATAAAGGGCAAAGGGACGATG
Organism: Dendrocalamus latiflorus; assembly: GCA_017311315.1. Taxonomy (NCBI): domain Eukaryota; kingdom Viridiplantae; phylum Streptophyta; class Magnoliopsida; order Poales; family Poaceae; genus Dendrocalamus; species Dendrocalamus latiflorus. The sequence continues at coordinate 27,110,648 of CM029663.1, forward strand.
ATGCTACAATGCAGGAACGGAGATAAGAAGTTGTTGACAGGAATCTATTATATACCAAGTCTATGCAACAACATACTAAGTCTCGGGCAGATGACGGAGAGAGGATGCAAGGTGGTGCTGGAGAATGAGTTCTTGCGAGTGTATGACAAGAACAGAAATTTGTTGATGAAGGCGAAGAGATCTCCAAATCGGTTGTACAAGATTCCTTTGAACACTTGTAAACAGGTTTGGGTGGAGAGAGGCACAGATGGACGAGGTGCAGAGGCAGCAGGAGGCAAGCCTAGCGCACAAGAAGATGTAACAAGGAAGGAGACCGGGTTGGCAAAGAAGCAAGAAGAGGCAGAAGGCGCAATGGTCGAAGCGAGCGGCTCAGGAGGTGCGCACAGGCATGCAGCCAACTCCAAACAAGCGCATGCAGGTGGAGAGAAGCGGAGTGATGGTTCGAGTGGTCGGCACCGACCACATGCAGCAGGTATGGTCGTGGCGAGCAGAGGCTCAGGAGGAGCTCTCACGCGGGCAGCGAAAGGAAGCTGGAGATGGGTTCCGAGGCGGCGGGAGAAAGCACAGCGTGGAGGACAATGGTCGAAAACAATGGCACACGACAGTGAGAGGAGGTGCTCGTGGAGGAAGCAGGAGCAAGCGTTACAGCCCAGGCAGGCATACAAGGAAGAAGCGGCAGCAAGAGAGAATGTCGACATGATCAAGAAGGAAAATCAAGATTAAGGAGGTGATTGTTAAAGTATAATCTTGTTTTTAGACGTATTTGAGTCGTATACGTGTACGTATACCTGTTGTATACGTAGAAGTCTAGTACGTTTGCGAGTCGTATTCGAGTCGTCGGTTTGCCGTATACGTATACGAGTCGTATACAAATCGGTTTCCGAGTAGAGTTCGTATTGCCGTATGCATGTCCGTGTGGGAGTTTGTATTGCCGTGTGCATGGCCGTATGAGATTCTGAGTCGGGTTTGGCATGGGCTTTAAAGAGCCATGCAACGTGAGTTTGTAAGGCGTGAGAAGAAAACGTGAGGTTGTGAGAGTTGAAAGAGAAATAAAGAGTAGAGAGTATGAGGTGATTGTTGCATGCAGTTGGTGAGTTGAAGCTATTGAGTTAGCAGAATCTGAGCGTAGAGCGACGCGAGGGACGCCGAGCGTAGAGCGACGCGACGTCTCGCGTACAGCAGCCGAGCGAGTCGTATCGACGCAAGCTTCGTCGACGGCAGAACGTCGTCGAGAGACGTGATTCGAGATCGAAGAATTACAGAAAATAGTAACAAGTGGTATCAGAGCATGGGTGACAAGGGGAAGGCTCAGGGTGGGTTGATCTCCCTCCAGTACCCTCTCCTGACGGTCGACAACTACCCGGTGTGGGCGATGAAGATGAAGGCGAACATGCGCGCCCAGGGAGTCTGGTGCGCAGTTGATCCGAAGGGGAAGGACAAGGAGGTGGACGACAAGGTAGATCAAGCGGCTTTGGCCCTCATCTACCAGGCGGTGCCAGACGCGATGATGCATCAGCTCATCGGCAAGGAGACGGCACGAGAAGCGTGGGAGGCGCTTCAGACGATGCACGAAGGAGTTGATCGTGTCAAGGAGGTGCGGCTTCAGAATTTGCGGAGCGAGTTCGAGAATCTGAAGATGGAAGAAAACCAGTCGGTGGACGAGTTCGCCGGTAAGCTGAGTTCGTTGTTTAATCAGATTAACTCTCTTGGCGACAAGATGGAGGAATATGTGGCGGTGAAGAAGTACCTGCGCGTGCTTCCGGAGAAGTACATACCTGTTGTCACAACACTTATGTACTCCTCCGATCTGGACAAGAAGAAGATAGAGGAGATCACCGGATCTCTCAAGGCGCATGAGGAGCTACTGAAGGGGTTTCAATCGCGCAAGGAGCAAGCATCTCACAACGAGCAGGCGTTGCTAGTAAGGGGAGATCAGAGAGACGGTCGTGGCTCTTCATACAACCGCGGGAGGTGGCATGGTCGTGGTGGCCAGAGTGGTCGAGGCGGCAGGGGTGGCCGTGGAGACAATGCTGGGCAAGGAGGTGGTGAGAGATCCTATGATTTGTCACATGTCAAGTGCTTTGAATGTGGCGAATATGGGCACTACGCGATAAGATGCCGTAGCAACAAAAAGTGCTTCAACTGTAACGAGCTTGGGCACTTTGCTTTGGATTGCAAGAACAAGAAGAAGGACGGAGAAGTGAACCTTACCAAAGACGAAGAAGAAGATGACGGCGAGCTAGTACTTCTCTCCTCATATGTTGAAAAGGAGTCGGTCATGGTGGAACTGAATGAGGAGAACGTAGTTCCAAAACTACGCACGAAGGAAGGAAGCCATGATCACACGGATCAATGGTACTTGGATAATGGAGCAAGCAACCACATGACGGGAGATCGTTCCATGTTCCACAAGCTCGATGAGAAGGTTTGGGGCAAGGTCAAGTTTGGTGACGGCTCCACGGTGGAGATAAAGGGCAAAGGGACGATGATGCTACAATGCAGGAACGGAGATAAGAAGTTGTTGACAGGAATCTATTATATACCAAGTCTATGCAACAACATACTAAGTCTCGGGCAGATGACGGAGAGAGGATGCAAGGTGGTGCTGGAGAATGAGTTCTTGCGAGTGTATGACAAGAACAGAAATTTGTTGATGAAGGCGAAGAGATCTCCAAATCGGTTGTACAAGATTCCTTTGAACACTTGTAAACAGGTTTGGGTGGAGAGAGGCACAGATGGACGAGGTGCAGAGGCAGCAGGAGGCAAGCCTAGCGCACAAGAAGATGTAACAAGGAAGGAGACCGGGTTGGCAAAGAAGCAAGAAGAGGCAGAAGGCGCAATGGTCGAAGCGAGCGGCTCAGGAGGTGCGCACAGGCATGCAGCCAACTCCAAACAAGCGCATGCAGGTGGAGAGAAGCGGAGTGATGGTTCGAGTGGTCGGCACCGACCACATGCAGCAGGTATGGTCGTGGCGAGCAGAGGCTCAGGAGGAGCTCTCACGCGGGCAGCGAAAGGAAGCTGGAGATGGGTTCCGAGGCGGCGGGAGAAAGCACAGCGTGGAGGACAATGGTCGAAAACAATGGCACACGACAGTGAGAGGAGGTGCTCGTGGAGGAAGCAGGAGCAAGCGTTACAGCCCAGGCAGGCATACAAGGAAGAAGCGGCAGCAAGAGAGAATGTCGACATGATCAAGAAGGAAAATCAAGATTAAGGAGGTGATTGTTAAAGTATAATCTTGTTTTTAGACGTATTTGAGTCGTATACGTGTACGTATACCTGTTGTATACGTAGAAGTCTAGTACGTTTGCGAGTCGTATTCGAGTCGTCGGTTTGCCGTATACGTATACGAGTCGTATACAAATCGGTTTCCGAGTAGAGTTCGTATTGCCGTATGCATGTCCGTGTGGGAGTTTGTATTGCCGTGTGCATGGCCGTATGAGATTCTGAGTCGGGTTTGGCATGGGCTTTAAAGAGCCATGCAACGTGAGTTTGTAAGGCGTGAGAAGAAAACGTGAGGTTGTGAGAGTTGAAAGAGAAATAAAGAGTAGAGAGTATGAGGTGATTGTTGCATGCAGTTGGTGAGTTGAAGCTATTGAGTTAGCAGAATCTGAGCGTAGAGCGACGCGAGGGACGCCGAGCGTAGAGCGACGCGACGTCTCGCGTACAGCAGCCGAGCGAGTCGTATCGACGCAAGCTTCGTCGACGGCAGAACGTCGTCGAGCGACGTGATTCGAGATCGAAGAATTACATAAAATAGTAACATTTGATAAAATATGACCAAGTTTATTGTCCTTGTAAATATATGACTGAGTTGAGCACCTTCTTGCAAATATGGTATTTTTCTCATTTTAATTTCATTTTCCAGCCCATTTTTCTCTACGCGAAATGACTCTTTTGCCCCTGGTATAGCTGTAACTGCGTCAATTTCTGCTTGGGCGCCCCAGTTTGTTGTCCAGTACGTGCAACAGCTTCATAATGTCTGTTCCTATATATAACTACAGTGTTTATAACAAGAAAAAAAAGTCAAGACATGTCGGACACAAGTTTTCTTCAAGGCATATGCGTTGGAGACCATATGTAAATGCAGGCAGCAAACACTCCTAATCATTAAGAAATGGGAAATCTAGTTTAATGAAGACTTTGGAGCCTTACTTTGCAAGTGTTGGATATTTTATACATTCTCGCAACATGTTCCCACAGTTCAATGCAACTTCCAAGTTCTTGTAGCCGGAGCAACAGAATGAATTAATAAAGCAAAAAAAAAATATTAGAATGATATATACAGTAGACATGAAAATACACAAAAAAAAAATGTAAGAATAGATGGGGAAAATATATCAAAAAGTCTCCAACTCTGTAAACTGAAGATATCAGGCTGTTATGTCCCCCCAGAGGGAGGAACCAATGGCTAGTTGGCTACTGACCAGCAGCAGTTCATGACCAAACACAACAATCATAGAAATTCATGAAGAGAATAATGATACTATAAGGAAAGGGAATGAACAGGAAGCAGTTGGCTACAGGCACTAAATAGACAGATTATAAATGGTGCTACAATTGCACTACCAGCACTACTAGAGCAATAGAGCATATAAACCAAAGGTTTTTTTTCACCCATTCCATGCAATAGTGCTGGGAGGTCCAACTGCACTATTTTTTTCACCCACAAGCCAAATCATCTTTAGCAAAATACTAGGAGGTCCAACTTAGGAGTTCACAGCTACAAGCCAAATCATCTTTAGCAAAATACTAGGAATCTAACATAGTGGTTCACAGCCACAATACACAAAAGTACTAATAATTAGCAGTCCAACATCAGTTCTTTTTCTTCTTAGGGGTAATCTTCTTTGCTTTTGCTGGAGATGTCCTAGTCCTTTGTGGAGAAGTAGGTAAAGCCACTTGAGATGGGCCATCTGCCATGGCAAGTGCTAGTTGTCTGCATACATGTTAAGTGTTAGTAGTTTGTGTTGCACATTAAATAGATGTTCTAAGATTAGAGTGGTTCACCTCCTTGTGATAGGTCCAGGACTTCCACTCAGTGAAGAAGGGATATTTATGGTGGACTTTATAGGTGTGCTGGGAGCTTCTTTGCCTTTGCCTCTACTTGAAGCTTCTGATCTTGTGTCGGTTCTGCTCTTTCTTTTCCTAACATGAGAAAAATGTAGGTTAGATATTAAAAGAGATGCAGTTAATAAGAAATTATAAATTAGTTTGTATTAATTATGTAACCTTTTTTTTGTTCCATTCAGTGGACAACCAGCTTGCCTATGGTCTAACTCACCACACCTCTTACACTTGTTCTTATTCTGTACCCTTTTCACATTCACCCCCTTTTCAAAGCAATTCTTGATCCTTTGCTTCCTACGTCTACCAGTACTTCTCTTGGCAATTGGTGGCAAAACTGTGAACCCAAATTCCACCCTTGGCCACTGAGCCTTGCCTGTCATTGGTTCTATTGCACCCTCATATGCAGCCCTAAACTTTTGTAATGAATAATACTCATGCACATAGTCTTCCATGTTAACATTTTTCTGAGTTGTCAAAAATGCCAATGCATGTGGGCAAGGTTTTCTTGTGTGCTGCCACTCAAGACATGTGCACTCATGAATATGTGTTTTCACTACATGCCTATCTTGTTCACTCCTACTATCTGTCACTTCTGCATTGAATGTGTTAGAAACTCTAACCTTTAAGTGCCCCAATCCTCTTGTATTGCCATTTAACTGATGTATGACAGCTGGTAGTATTGTACCCTGCAGCCTATCACCAATCTTTCTCCTTTTGTCAAAAAGTTCCATGATCATAACCCTTAGCTTATCTGCTAGCTCATCAACAGGAAGGTCTTTAATATCCTTGATCCAACTATTGAAAGATTCTGCAAGATTATTGTTAATGTAATCACACTTAATTGCAGGGTTGAACTTGTACCTCATCCAAAGTAAACTATGATATTTGGTAAGATACCCATGAACCTGTGAAGATGCTGAGATGACCTTCTGAAAATGATGATAAAATATATCATACTTGTATGCCCTAGCTGCAGGCCACATATGTTCACAAGCATCACCATGGAATTTTTTCATAAAATTCTGCATAAGGTGTCTCAAACACTCGCTCTGCTCAGCTTGGGGGAACACCTCAACAACAGCATTTTCTAGACCTTTACAAGCATCTGAACATACAGCAAGGATGGGGATATTACCTATAGCCTTTTTCAATTGCAACATAAACCAAGTCCAATTTTCTGTGTTTTCAACTTGTATGAACCCAAAAGCAACTAGGTACATCCAATTATGCCCATCAAGAGCTGTAACTGCACATAATTGTCCATTCCACTTGCCATTCAATGCTGTTGAATCTATACTGATGTATGGTCTACATCCTACAACAAAACCTTCAATGCAAGGCCTAAATGCACAAAAGAATCTGTTAAAATGCACATTACCTCGCACATTTATAGTGTCAATCTCTACTATGCTCCCAGGTGATCTCAACTCTACCTTAGCCTTGAAATTGTACAATCTCTGAAAACTCTCTTCCCAATTGCCATACAAGGTATTGACAGCTATCTCTCTTCCCTGCCATACGGTATCATACCCAATGGTAACTTTGCAGTCATCTTGTAGTTGCTTTTGTAACTGCTTGGCACCTACATTGGGAGTATTCTTCAATATTGTGATTGCCTTATCAGCAACCCAAGATCGAGAGGCCATACTTGACTTGATCCTACTACTTGATGAGCACATGTGTCCATCTATAACCTTGGTAACCTGCATAAAAGAAAAGGTGTTAGCTACACAACCAAAAAAATATTCCCAATGGTGATTCATTGCACATAAATTAGTTAGTACCCTGATAGTCTTCTCATCTAACATCCTACGAGCATTGATCCTCCACGTGCATCCCTCTCCTTTACATTTGCCCACAAACCTCTTAGGTTCAGACCTCACGATATCCATGTCAAACTCCTTGTTAATAGCATATTGTCTAACAGCCATCCTAAATTCATCCATGGAAGGAAACATGTCGCCTAAATTCATTGTGGGATGATCCTTATCATACATAGGCCGATTCTCCTCCGGGATGAAATCATCAACCGGTATAGCTGCTCCTATGGTGTCATCTTCTTGTGTATTAGATTGAACAACCTTGGGAGCCATAGGAGCATTTGGAGTTACTTGTTCCCTTACATTATCAGAGTCTATTGTTATACCCAGAAGATTACACATCTCTGCATCGGTCATTAGTACACCACTATCATCTTCATCAGACACGTTAGTGACTATCAGAGATGACAAATCCACAACGCCTTGTGCTGACCACACATTTGTTGGAACCTCTACTTCTGTAGCATTGCTATTAGCATGCCCCTCCAACAAAAGAGGTGCACTATAAACACTATTTTCAATGCTCTTAGACGACGATTGGTCAATACCTATCCCAGGCACATTGATTTCAAATGTTGCAGTGCTGCACTGCCTTGCTTGAGAGGCATCCTCAGCAGCAATGAAACAATCAACACCCATAGCTACTAGAGAAATTTGATCAATCCTACGTGCCCAAACAGAAAATAACGAGTTAGAACCTTGCTATATTGTCCCTCTTTTATGTGCCAACCATGCCTCACAAAAAAAATTACTAGGTGTAAGATCAGATGATACATACCCTTTTCCATGATGATTCTTAGCCATGGTGACCTCCCTCCAAGTCAATCCTTTCCCATTAAGCAATCTAGGGCTACACATTTTCCACTGAGTTTCAAGATATTGTCTGATGTAATTCAGTGCATAGAGTAGAGGGAGGAGAGATTACCAGAGAAAGGAAGGAGGGATGCACCGCCGCCGGCCGCTCCCTGGCGCGCCCTCGCGAGCGCTGCAGGCCGGGCCGCCGCTCCCTCGTCTGGCCCACGAGCGCCGCCGCTCCCTCGCCTGGCCCGCGAGCGCCGCCGCTCCCTCGCCTGCTCCCGCGCCGCCGCTCCCTCGCTTGGCCCGCGAGCGTCGTGCCGCCGCTCCCTCGCCTGGCCCACGAGCGCCGCGCCGCCGCTCCCTCGCCTAGGGTTTTTTCGGGAAAATGGGGAGGAATCGGCAGATCGGAACTGTCTGGGGATCGCGTGTCTGATGGTTCATTTGGGGCAAAAGATAAGGGGCAAAAGAGTTATTTCACGTAGACAAAAATGGGCTGGAAAATGAAAATGAAATTAAAATGGGAAAAATACCATATTTGCAAGAAAGTGCTCAACTCAGTCCTATATTTACAAGGACAATAAACTTGATCCTATTTTATCAAAGCACTCTCAACTTGGTCCTATATATTCAATTTTCCCTAAACCACACCCTTGGCTCCGCACACCTAGGGAGGGTGGGAGGGGAAGGTTGTTGGGATAAGTACTAAATTTTTTTGTAGTTAATTTGCTTGTTAAGGGGTGATTTTTTTTTTGTTTTTCATGAGGTGATGACAAGTTAGGGAAGGGACAATCGTATCAAAAAATAATGAAATACACGACTGTATATGAGTCATCTAAAGAAAAGAAATTACGATGGGTTGGCAAGACTACATGTTCAACCATAAATAGGTCATAAATAGTGATTCTATACTTTCCACTCTTAACAAGAATGACACTAATATCAAAGCACATAAAGGGATAAGTAATCACTATCCACTATTCAATTCTATTTTTAAAATTGTACAAATCACTTTGAAGAAAGCATAGAAACATGCTTGATATTCAGATTTTGGCAATTGCTTAGTGAAAGGCAGTAGTGTAGAAAATTTTGAAAATCCAAATACTGGACCATCAGTATTCAGTACACGCATTTTCTTACACACAGTTTCTTCATGATTTTGAAAGATCATATTCTCATGAAGAAAAATTTAAGAAGTAGTAATACAGAAATAATACATTATGAAATAGACGAGTGCATGAGAAAAGAACAAAACGTTATCCACACGAGAGAACAAACAAAGCTCACCTATTGCAATCTGCGCTCCAACAAAGGATAGCAGTTAACATTGATGAGTTAAGAGGTCCAGGGTTCCAACGATGTTATTGAATAATTTTTGCAGACTTAAACTTCTGCAAAAATAACGGATGGAAGTGTCTTAAAAAAAAAAGCAAACAGATGAAACAACAAATCTTAAACGAGGAATCAAAACTACTCTACGGAGAACAAGAACAAAAATGACTCTAAATAGAAGAACGAAACATACAAAACGATGGTGCAAATGTCAAGCCCGTTGCTCTCTCATGCTCATATAGCATGCCATTTTCTGCATGAAACAATAAACATTCGGTTACGATTTGTTGTCCCGCTCATTTCGGCTTCAGTTTCTGACTTCTGGTTTATTTTTCACTATTACTAAATTTTGTCTTTTTCAAGCCTTTTGGTTTTTTTGAGTTTTTTGTCGGTTCTTTTTTCCGTATTCACTTGCATTATTTGTAATGGACTAACCTTTTTTATTTTTAAATTTAATTATGCCAAATAAGCTACTATCAGCTATAGTGTATTTTAGTCAGTTACAATATAATTTCAATTATAAACCATATTTTTTCAGCCAAATAAGCAGGCTTATATCTTTGTGTTTTGTAGCTAGGCCACGCGCTGGTCCACGGATGATGGGATGAGCACCAGAGCATGTCAGCGTGTTGTGTGCCTTGCCATGCCACTGAATAGTTCGAGGACGTGGTGGTGGCAGGCATCTGCGCTGTGCTTGTGCGTGACATGCACCTAGCCATTTCATTGAACATGTGCAGGGCATCCAACGCCTGAAAGCACCAGTATGGATCAAATCAAGCTGAACCTTCCTATCCTGCATCCATCAATCCACAAAGCCGATCAATTAAAATAAAAGCTACCAACAATTGGACAGAAAACTTGTATGGCCCATAACACAAGAAATAATTGTTGGTTGATGGGTGTACGCGTAGATCGTGCGCTCTGGTCATGTGGGGCTGGATCACTTTAGCTTTGTCTTTTAAGTAGTAAAAATTATAAATGCATAAGTTGCGTGCAGATTGGGCTCTGATCGAGTCAATGTAGGAGAGAAAATGAGATATGCAAAGCTGTCGAGTAAGGAGACATATGCTTTTTGTTTGTTACTAATTATTTCTGGTCTAGAATTTGGGAATATAAAGGTGCATCAGAACCAGCTGTTCACCAAACATGAAGGACAGTTAAGACTTTTAACCTCTTGCGCTGTTCCGTTTGAAACGATCAACTGAACACAAGAGTCATCACGGGAGATACAGCCACAAATGTACGTGCTGCAACGCTCGAGCCTTCAAGCTAGCAACGTGCCAGGCAACAGCCAACAGACAAACATATATTATGGGTGTATCGCAAAATGGTACGCAAGATGGCAGAAGATCAGATCGCAAGTAGGAAGCGGCACGGCAGATTAGACAGCAGTCACATAAAAACATTAGAAGAGCGCCACTGTAAGTTCTGAATCCGTTTTTTGATGTCGTAAGCTGTAACGGATAGTTACTGCTTCGATGCTCTCTCCAAACGTCAAAGGTGTAATTTTTAAGTACATACGATTTACAATCAGCGCCACTAATGCACTACTAACGTCACTGTTATAAGATCATGTAACTTAGTTTTTAGGAGAGCATAGAGTACTAGCGGTGAACCTAATTTTGATTTATTCTGCTAAAACAAATAACAAAGAGCTATTTTAGGGTACACCACTTATCACTCTAGAGGTAAGAGGGGCTTTTAATCTCAGCCGTTGATTTGGTTAGGTTAGCTTTGACCTTGCAAATATTACTAATAATTAAGAAACCCAATAACTAATTATGTTACACACGTAATGATAGTAAGGTATTAAATGGGCACATATCCTTCCATACCGAACTATGACAAACGTTTTTAAATGTCCATAACATCCAAATACTCTATGATCAAATCTCAGTCATGTGTACACTTGGATCTTGCACAATTAGTTTAAATAGCTTCAAAAGAAAATATATGTAAACTTTTTGTTAAGTTTAAATTATGTATTACACAGTAATTTGAAAATTGAAATGGTACATATTTGGAAAATAACAACTGGCTTTAAAATTTTGTAACATATTGAAGGAAAGTAGTAGATTCGAATTACATATAGCAAGAGATTATAAACATATAAAATCAACCATCAAAATTCAAATTCGTAACTATGTTAAAATTTCCAGCATGATGATAAATTGAGATCTGTTCTTAAAAAACAATAATTTGATATGTATGTTAAATTTAATTTGAAACATTTTCCTTTCAAACAAAACAATTTGGAATATATTATTTTGTTGCAAGTTTGTGTACCATTTTATTTGTATATCTCCACACATCATTTGATCTCTTGTAACATTAAAACTAGCAATTGGCTTGTGCACTTGTGCGCTAGATTTATTAAGTTTATAGTATCAAACGATGTAACTTAGATACTTGAGAATATATTTATGTATCTTGTAGGTTATTTATATTTTTAAGACATCATAATATTGGAAATGACAATAGAAGTTTGAGGGAAAATATAACCAGAAGAATATAACTGAATAAGTTTTGACGAAAGAAAATTATTGAGCATAATAAGTTGTTGGGTTCTTAGAATGTGGGGACACCCAGATTTCTCAAGAGTCTTTGTAATCTGCAACTGTCTAGAATTTCAGCTGTGCACAGATTGATAACATTCCTACTTATGATTACAATACCATAACAGAGCTCTTACATAAATTACGACATTGCCATCGATTACAAAGTTTTATGGGGTTCCAAGCCAAACTTATTTATATTACAGACAAAAGACAATAAAAGACGGCAACACCATATGATACACTTGAATGTAGGCTCGATCTAGAACGTGTGATCTTCACCATCATAGTACTCGTAATCTGCTAGGATGTCTTCTTCACATTGTTCCTTGTCTAAGCCAAAATATGTAAGAATGAATACATTCATACTCAACAAGCTATAGTGGTAACGTTTCATAATGCAACCGAGGATTTTAAGAAAAATGTCTAACAAGGAGGGTTTATCTTACACCTATTATCACTAGTACCCATAGTTTTATTGGTAAAGCATTTTGAATTAAACAAAGTAGTTTAAGAGTTGTTTTTAAGAGCAGGAATGATTCAACATTACTACTAAATTACCGCATTTAACCATTGAAAGACTACTTATGCCTTGAGTTTAGGAATCACCCCACAACATAGCTTCATTAGCCGGAAGTGTGGCACATTGGAATGATTCAGGTTCAATCTCTGTAGAGAGTGTCTAGCTTTACCCATGAGAAGTCTTCAACTTGCAATCATTGAGAGACAATAGAGCCATTCAAAAGTCCCACAACATTAGTTTCTATTCAGTAGACGTCGAGGCCATCCTATCCGTCGGGGTCATACCAAGCCTATGGTATGTCGTTTGATGATTGCTTACATGGGTTCTACCATTGTGTAGCTCAACAAGTGGCACTTGAAAATCCACTCTGACTCACCCCTCAGCTACTAATGTCAGTCTTCTTATAGGTTTCATGAAGTGGGACAACATACTAGGCTAAGTCTGATATTATGGTCCTGTGTATGGGCGGCAATTATACCAATTTCATAGCACAAGGTTCTGCTCCTTATATGCTTCAGGCGAGGCATCCAAATAGACCAATGTGCAAACCAATGGGAGCATAGCATACAACCAATCATTTGCCCAATCCTCACCCTTGGCCAACATTCTCAAAACATCACTCTCAACTAGTGATCCAACATATATAGCACAATCCACTTCAAGTATAAGTTTTGACACATCAACTTGTGATGACAAACTACAAGTGTGATAGTGATTATAGTCCCTGTTCTTCCACTACTATATTAATCTAAAGTATAATACACTGGTTCTAGGTTTATCAAGAAAATTAAGTCAGATTATCATAAAGGATGGCATGTAAGCAACGTAATTAAAGGTATTAACTATTTAAGTAGGATCATTCAAAAGTAACTGATAAAAATAGCATTGACAAATAAATAATGTAGGAGATAACCCATATATATTATAACCCAACTAATAGGAATTCAATATTACCAAGGATCATGGCTTATCTTATGACTTGCAGTCGGTGCTTATTCCTTCGTAGGCCTCGGAATCATCACTTCTTCATAATCCAGCATACACACACGATCAAAGCAAAATTAGCCTTTTGTAGGAACTACAAAACTTGAACACAGAAGATGGTAGAAGAAAGTAAAAACAAGTGCTAGAACGCTCTCGGGAGAGAAAACTTATAAAGAATTGGCTTCAGAAAGCTTTGAATTAATAATAGATGGTGAATAATGGTGTTTGGTGGGTCCACTAAGGTCTAGGCATAATTTACTATGCAGAACTGGTGTTAACTCAGTGGGAATCGGTTTGGAATTATGTGAATCAGTCATAAACTGGTGACAATCATGATTAGCTCGGGCTAAAAGGGTTCGACTCAGGTTGGACTTGGGTTTGACTTGGTCAAATCAGGTCTGACTTGGTTTTGGGCCCAGCCTGAAGTGGTTTGGCTCGACCTTGTGCGTATAATGCTGCTCATGGGTTCTGTTGGATTTGAGTCTGGTGCAACTAGGTGGCTTAGCTCGACCAACTATGCATAGTACCGTTTGGTACTGTGCTTCTCCTCCACTGAAGCAGGGATGCACAAAGGGAGAGAATAAGAGAGATACAGAAGGGTGATGACACTGTGATAATGAAGCAACGACAATGGTTGGTGTAGCGTGTGTTTTTGGGCATCACAAACCCATTTTGGGCAGTTTGAGATGATAGGGAGGACCATGATAGATGAAATGGGCAGGGCAACAGTGACAGTCGTGGAAGGGGGAAAACTTGTCAGTGATAAGCTCTGGTGGTCTCTAACACGGGTGATGGGTGCATGAGCATGGCATGGGCATAGGGAGTCTTCCAGTGGTGATGGCTTGGCCTGAGGTGCGACGAGGAGGGCTGGTGGCAGTGGTAGTCATGGCAGTTCGGTGGAACTTGGTGGTGGCCTGGTGGTCGAAGGTTATGGGGTTTGGCAATGGCGTGTCGAGGTGTACCTGATGATATGATTGGGTCAGTGAGGGGGTGCCAAAGATGATGGATCGACACTGATAGCGATGTGGCTAGTGATGCGGTGAGCTCTGATGGTGGCTCTGGTGATGATGCGATTACATAGAGGGAAAGAATAGGGTCACAATGAGGTGGGCCATGGCACAACAAGACCGCCGCACTTCTTGACTATAGCACTGCTCCTTCTCACGTGCATTCACACCATCGTGTGCCTTGTCATTGCTACATTCACTCATGCCTAGACACTGGCCACCACACCTACCCCTCCCCTTGGCTCGTCGTCGCGTCAAGCAACCACTTCGCCGAGGATCGCTTGTGAGAGAAGCTCCTCCAATTGTGCTACCACACCTTGTCAGGCCATCTCATTTCCTATGCACCAAAATCTTTTCTATTTTTAGCTAGCCTCAAGAAATGGTGTTACCTATGCCCTTTGAAAATAAGCAAATACAGTGGCAAACACAACATGCATCATATTCCATTACAGCATAACAAGATAACGAACCCAACTCTTTAGCACGGCAAGAATATATAAGAAGCAGAGATCCTAACAGACAGTAGAGATGGCTGCTGGATATCACCGGCAATGGAGAGGCAGCGGTAGCGCCACCTTTGTGGCACGACGGTGAGACTGAATAAGACACTCTTACGACACTTACGACAAGAGTGTGCTATGCAGTTGACCGTGGTGTCACAACGGAAGCGCTAGCTCATGGTGGTAATCGGCTTCATCGAGGAACAAGCTGGACACATCAGATGGTGGTCGGATATCACCGACAATGGAGTGGCGGCGGTAGCACCACCTTTGTGGCACATTTGTGAGACTACACAAGACAATCTTACAATACTTATGATAAGAGTATGTTGTGCAGTCTATCGTGGTGTCACAACGGAGGCGCTAGCTCACGGCGGTAGTTGGTGTCGTCAAGGAGCAAGCTGGATGCAGCAGATGGTGGTAGCGCCACCTTTATGGCACGACGGTGAGACTGCATAAGACACTCTTACGATACTTAGGACAAAAGTGTGTCATGCAGTCGACCGTGGTGTCACAACGAAAATGCTAGCTCCCGATGGTAGTCAGTGTCGTCGAGGGGAGGATGCAGGAAGCTAGCTAGCTAGTGGATGAACTCACGAGTGACTGCAGGTGGAAAGGTAGAGGGGGTAATTAACAAGGGCCGAGCAGTGGGAGGAACCGATGCCTGCCATTCGATGTGGAGAATGGACGGGTGAGATCGAAATCCTAGGGGATACGCCACGGATCGGTGACGTGTCATTATCAGAGACGGATTGTTATACGAACCGTATGTGATAATGCAAATATCAGAGACGGTTTGTTATACGAACTGTCTGTGATAGTTTCATAAACGGTTCTAATTAAAAACCATCTGTAATAAAGCGTATATCTCATACGGCTTTTAAACCTAACCATCTGTGATAGTTTCAGAGACGGTTTTAGCCATGAACAGTTTTTAATAATCAAAGCACAGATGGCTTCACATGAATCGTCTGTGATGAGACGTTCAGTATAACTTGTTTTGCAGTAGTGAATAAACATGTATCCACAAATGTAGTATTTAATAAAACATACCCCCACCTCTTAAAATAATGGTAAGTAATTAATTGGTATTCCCCTTGTGACTTGACGAGTATCGTCATTCTCATACTTGCTAAATAATCAACAAAAGAACAATGGGATGTTAATAAAGAACCTGTCGATGAAAATTTTGAAGAATCCTAGCTATGGTGTGGTGATTAGTGATTTTAAGTCTTGTCCTCGTTCAGACACGTCTATGTGATTTTTTTCTTGTGTTGTAATATAACCCTGGGCTTGAATGCCCCGCTGTGCTAAAATCTGGCTGTTATATTATAGCCCTGTAATAAAGTTTAGTTCTTATGTTCTAAGCATATATTCGTATAATGCATACTCATATATAGTACTACGCAGCTGAATAATCCTGGACAGTACAGGGATTTCTAACGGTTCCATAAATGGAGGGCGTTACAAAAACATGCACAGATTAAGGAAGCTAATATCACCCTAGATAGCCATTGCTTGCTCCCAAGCACGCACAACCCCAGCTAGCAGCTTGACGGATGGTGTGTCGATTTTCATGGACACTTCAAACTCTGAAGTATCTAGCATGAACACTGTCCCGATTGCTCCGTAAATAGTCATACCATCAGTGGGACCTAACAATTTTGCAGCGAACAATGGGGAAACTGACCAAGAAGTAGAACTAACCCAAGAAATCGAACTCGACGGCTGGTGCGTCGATTCTCATGGACGCTTCAAATTTTGAGGTATCTATCATAAACTTTGTCCCGATCGCCCCATAAATTGTTATGCCGTCAGTGAGAACTAAAACTTTTACAGCGAACACCAGCGAAACTTACCAAGACGTAGGTTCTACCCGAGATATCTCTATCACTACTATAGAAAGCCTAATACTAGACGGCCAATCTAACACAAACGGTTTTAATTTGGACACCGTCTGTGTTGGCGGTATCGGAGAAAACGAGTCTCACAGACGGTTATTACCGATGAACCATCTATGATACTTTTGTATCACAGACGGTTTGTATAAAAAACCGTCTGTGATAATCCCAGATTATCACAGACGGTTTTTTATAATAAAAAAACCGTCTGTGATAAGCTGGTTATCACAGACGGTTTTTAATCAAAAACCGTCTGTGATAATTCACAGATGGTTTTTAATTAAAACGTTTGTGATAATGGCACTATACATTTATTGCGCTGCTCAGACCGCATTTGTCTTCATTTCGATCCAGATCTAACCGCTGTTGCGCACTCTTTTGCTCAAGAGGCAAGCTAGGCGATTTCAGGCCAGTTAATTTGGTGGGAGGAGGCAGATATTGAGCTTTGAAGATTCATACTTTCCTGGTTGCTCTAGATATGGATAGTAATGAATTTTATTTTTTCTTTGCATGCATTACAATTTAGATCTAAGTAATTGGTGAGTGTTATTAATTAAAGATGGTTTGCAAAATTGTTGGTTATATAATAGTTGTTGTGTTTGTAATATGAATTGAGCTAGCAAATTAAGCCTCAATATAATACATGTGGCCGGTATATATGTAGTAATAATTAGTTAATTTAATTTGTAATACTAAGTTGTTATATATGTATGTAACGTAGGACCGAAGTTGGATGTATGCCGCGAGCCATGTGAGTGAAAAGTACATTAATGGCGTATCTGCTTTTACAAAAGCTGCCGAGGAGGATATGTTGAATAAGGGGGTGGAATATATGTACTGTCTATGCACTGACTGCGAGAATTTAAAGATGTTTAAGAACCGAGGGCAAATTGAAGCGCACTTAATTCGGAGGAGTTTCAAAAAGGGTTATACGTGTTGGACCAGTCATGGCGAAGTAAATGATCAAATGCTGCCGAATGACATCGCCGGTGAAGTGAATGATATGCCGCCGGATGACATCGCCGGTGAAGTGAATGACATGCCGCCGGATGACATCGCCGGTGAAGTGAATGACATGCCGCCGGATGATGTCGATTGTGATTCGGGTTCGGATAGGTTGCACGATGATAATCTGGATCAGATGCTTCGCGATGTAGAAGAGAACTATGATGAGAGAGAGTATGTTAAATTCCGGGGCTTGATGGAGGACTCGGGGAAACCTTTGTTCACGTGCTGCAAGTACACGAGGTTGTCGGCCGTGCTTGAACTGTTGAAATTGAAGACAAGCAATGGTTGGTCCGACAAGAGCTTCACGGCGCTGTTATGTCTTTTAGCGGACATGCTTCCGGAGGGAAATGAGTTGCCTAAAACTACATATAAAGCCAAGAAGGTTTTTTGTCCGTTGGGAATGGAAGTAGAAAGAATACATGCATGTCCGAATGACTGTATCCTCTACCATAAAGAGTATGCAAACATGCATGTATGTCCGGTGTGCAACGCATCCCGATACAAACGTAACAATCAATCAGATGATGGCGAGGGAACAGAGGCGAAGAAAGGACCTCTTGCTAAGGTGGTATGGTATTTTCCTATAATTTCCCATTTAAAAAGGTTTTTTGCAAATCCAAAGGAGGCAAAACTGCTGCGTTGGCACTCGGAGTAGCGCAAGAAGGATAGAATGCTAAGACACCTTACTGATTCCGTGCAGTGGAGAAACATCGATAGGAGTTTTGCAGACTTCGATGCAGAACCAAGGAATATAAGGTTTGGATTTTACGTTTGCCACCATATAGAACTACTCCTCGATTCCTCGAGGATCACCAATTCCAAGGTTTGTCAATCTTTCCATAATTACTTCATACTTATCACGTTATATATATATACGCACATTGATATTCCTATCGACAGGCTGCGTTCATCCCGTCAACTACATTGAAACAGCCCGACCTTTCACACATTCGAGGAGAGATAGCGTACTTTCTGGTGGCTAAAGTCATAAACCCAGCTGGAAAGTTCCACTGCGCACCATGATTTTTTATTGCTCTTATCACTCCAGAATCGAGGTCTCGCGAAAGGAACAGTGCATAATCAACGAACTTTGTCAGGCTGCACAAGCAATGCTTGAATGCCAATCATGCACCATCCAAGTATTGCTTGTGCAGCCTGACAAAGTTCGTTGATTATGGCTCTGTTCCTTTCGCGAGACCTCGATTCCGGAGTGATAGAGCAATAAAAAATGTAATGTTACCATCTAAGTGGAAATGCAACGTACATCTTTTGTAATTGTATATTTGTTAATGGATATTTTATTTCATTTCAATTAATTGATTTGCGAAATTGATGTTTTATGTTTGTCAAATGAAGTGCGATGTGAATTGGATGTTGTATGTTTGTATGTGAATTGGATGTTGTATGTTGTCAGAAATTGTATGTATATTTGCTTGTTTCAGATGGCATGGCTAGCATTTCCTGAGGCTAGCCAATAAACAGGAATAGATTTAGATGTAGAAAAGAATATCACAGACGGTTTTTAACTAAAAACCGTCTGTGATAGGTGATATATCACAGACGGTTTTTCTTTAAAAACTATCTGTGATAACTAGATATCACAGACGGTTTTTAACTAAAAACCGTTTGTGATTATCAGCTACCACATACGGTTTTTTGTTAAAAACCATCTGTGATATTTGCACTATCACAGACGGTTTTTAACTAAAAACCGTTTGTGATTATCAGCTACCACATACGGTTTTTTGTTTAAAACCGTCTGTGATATTTGCACCACAGACGATTCGAAAACCGTCTGTGATGACCTCGTATTATCACTGACTTATAAATTTAGACGGTTCACAAAACCGTCTGTGATGACGTTTTGAAACCGTCTGTGATGATTTTTTTTTCTGCAGCAGTGCATGCACGGATGAATTGGTGTGGATTGAGCGCACCGATGGTTTGATATCTAACTGGTTTCTGTGCTCAAGAATAGAAGAGTTCGTGTGGGAGTCGGTAAGCGTCCGGAGTTCATGTACTACGATCTATTGACTATTCGGGTGGGATACGGCAGTTGTGTAGCTTTCACGTGATAAGGCTACGGACAACATCAAAGTAGCATACGTACAGAGTTAAGTTGCATGTTCTCATAAGTCATAACCGATGAGCCCATATGCATGATGTGATACGGAAGCAATTAGCGCTTAGCTGCTTTATAATGATAATTCTGGACAAATTTAACATGAATCTTTTTCTTTAAGAACAGGCTGCAACCTGTTACGACTTTACGCTGAGACCACTCTTGGTGTAGCTGTGGGCTGTGGCGCGCGAGTTTGCCGGCGCTACGTGCACGGACCACGGGGAAGGTGCGCGAGGTTTTTCCGGAGCTCGGAACACACCTCTGACTCTCTTGACTAATATATTACGGTTATGTTATTTTCAGCTTTTAAAAGTTGTTGTTAACTTTTTCCAGTAACTAGTTTTTAAACAAAGTATCTTTTTAAAATAGAATCTACTAGCTAATTGTAGTACATATTGTACCGACTTCATCTATATCAACAAAAATCGCACGTGAATTTCTGTTACTCTATAATCTCTCGTACAAACAAACTAAATCTTATAAACTGCAGCTAAAAGCCATAAGCTTCAGCCACACAGCTTTCCTGCTTTCTTCGCGCACCGGCCCGATCAGGCAGCACAACATAGTCCTCGTCTGTGTACGTGCGGTACATGACTATTTCGAACTCGGCCTCGACTTGATCTCTATTTGCATGTGAACGACCAAAATTTCTTGTTTATCTCTTAGCACCGACACGTGCATGTCGTTAGTGGATAGGTAGATCTTAAAGGCTCGAAACGACGACTACTCGGATGTACTAATTACCGAAAAGATTTCAAGCGCACAATCGAGGCCAAGCGGAGTGACCAGCATAGGAAAACAGCACACGACGAAAGTAACTTGAACTGCATGCAATTGGTGGATGGTGCAGGCGATCAGCATATCTGGATGCGAAATTTTCGCGACCGCCGACGGCTTGTACGTAGAAGCAGACAATTGCGAGTTCGAGAGTTGCGCATGGCTTCACTGTTATCTCGTGCGTTTCGGGGAACATCTTTTTTTCCCCTCTCCATGCAGAGAAGACGGGGCCTTCCATCGCTTGGTCGGTGCTTGGGAACAACGTTTTATCCCCCCCCCCCCCCACCTACAGGGAGGACGGTGTTTTTTTGTATGGTTGATGGCCATGAGGCCGACGGGAGATGCGCATAGCCTCCCTCTCATGTACGTGAATAGGATACATCTTTTTATTGTCTATTTCTAATCTTCCAAATTGGACTTTGATTCTATCAGTTAGACATATATTTATAGAAGCTCTGCAACTCTACCTGTCTATCTTCATTAAATCACTAGTATTATAATATAGATCCATCATAATCGACAGTATAGATATTTCTCTTTTGTTTCACCGATTAATAAACATAAAAATTTATAGCCATTGATAGCGAATATAGTGGCTTTTTTGACTTTGTTTTAATAAGAATAGATAGATAGATTTTTGGGTAGTACTAACTCTGTTGACATCCTTTCCATCTACTAGTAGTGTGCCCGTGCTAACGCTACGGTAAAATACAAAACAAGATAAAATTTATAAAAAATAAAATGAACAATCAGATTCATTAAGATTCACGTCTCATATATTGTATAACCAAATATTTTTGTCACATAATGAATGTCACATAACGACTGATCCTTTGAGGAGGCGACAACATCATTGGACTCACCCACCGACGACTTTCTCCATCCCCACATTGTTTAAACTTGTCTCCATCTGTGATTATGTTATTTGATACATCTCCAAATACGCGTCGGCCTCCTTTTGTCCGGTCCATTAGGACAAGTTATTGAGTTGTAGTATCGGCAATGTTCACTTATTCCTCTTCTTCATCTGTCTATAACACAAACAGTACATATACTGTGGGTAAGTGAAAAAGCAAAAGTAGGCTAGACAGTGTAGCGCATCCGGCAATAGGGTGCTCAAATGATTTGCAGTAATCCACATTGCAGTACAGGTCAATGGAAGCACAGACCAAATTTGCAGTACAGTAGGCAATTTATTTGCATGACACTGTGATGAGATTTTTCTTAAGACGGCAAATTAGTAGGAACTGAAAAGAGGAGGCGTCCTGCTGCTCATCGTCAAGCAGTATGGTCGATGTACCTGGGTGAAGCAGGCGGAACAGGTTCTGTTGGGCGAACTGGTTCCTAATCTAATGATCTCATTAGTCTCCTTAAAACACTGTTGTAAAGGCCTTACGACCTCCCAGGACTTTTTTTACGACCGGTTAGAGTCGTTTACGACCGGTTCCAATCAATTACGACCGGTTCCGACCACTTCTGTTGCCGTACGACCACTCAAGTAGCCGTTCGACCACTTTGCTTTGTCGCTGCGCTCGAAATACCGTGATCGCAAACTCCTACGATCACTCAGATGCTGGCGATCACTGTTCACCGTGGTCGAACACCCTTTCGACCACGTTCAGATCTCCCCGATGAAGTCGCAGCATCTGGATCCTAGCGATTTATGATTGTGCCTTTACTGGTGAAATGAAAATACAAATTTAAACTTTGTTTTCCTTTTACGGGAGGAACAGTAAAGCTGCACAACATTCTACTGCAGGATTAATATTACATTAGTTCAGTAATCATACATTTGGAAGGAAGCAAGAGATAAACTGCAATCTGCTGCATAAACTGACAAATATAAATTGAAGGACAAAGTGTGCTTACTGATGAGTAAGCTGAGATACAGCAATTTGGATGCCGAAGTAATGCCAATGTTGTCTCTGGAGAACAGCATACCAAGGACCAAATAGTTAGCGTAATTTCAAGCCATTAGCAAAATGGTCGAAAATCTTAAGAAAATAAAAAAAAGCATTATAATTTCTTTCAGAAGGGATTGTGATGCATAATATAATGCAGCTTACAGCACATACTTGACTGTATCATTTTATATATGGAGACATGTGACATTGCCAATAAAGAAAACTTGTAAAACAAAGTAGTAGATTTTAGACTGTAGGCCAAAATCACCTCCCAAAACCAGGTGCACGGCGAGGTGCAAAGAATCATCCACGAATACGGCGGCAAAGGCATGCCGCCATTGAGCATCACGATCACCGGCCACATCCTCGGCGCAGCGCTCGCGGTGCTCACCGTCTACGAGATCGGGACTGCAGCCATGCAAGGTGAGGACGATGCGCCGATGGTCACGGCCGTGTCGTTCGGCGGCCCGCGTGTGGGCAACGTGGCGTTCCGGCGTAGGCTTGAGGGGAGAGGCGGGCTGGACGCCGCCATCGATGAAGTGGTGGCCAGCGGCGGCGCTGAAGGGGAAGCAGTCAAGAAGCCGCCGTCGGTGGAGTGGTGATGCGCCAGTGGTGGAGCTGTTGAGGCGTCGGCGGCGCACGGGAGGATGCGATGAGGAGCGGCGGGGAGAGGTGACGGTGATGTCGACGGCCGGATGGAGAAAGATGGGTGGTGCGCCGGCGAGCTACGGCCCGGCGCTCGCCGGCGGCCGAAGATGGGAAGGTAATATGGGAGGGGAGGAGAGAAGCAGTAGGAGGCCAAAGAAAGAAGAAAGACCGGGCTACCTCTGATTCCAGGCGGCGGCTAGGGCTTTGGCGTGTGCGTGGGCGTGGGGTGGGTTCTGGGTTCAATGATGTGCATGATCCAGATGATTTTGGCCTTAGGATCTTCAATGAGTAAGAGAAGAAGGCTTGAGGAGAGATCCAGGCCATTCATTTGTATGAAGTTGGATTACTTTGGTACACAAATCTGGGTGGACTTAGATTAGGCATGACTGTGGGGGTGGTTGAGGGGGGTGGATTTAGTAAAGAAAATTTTGGTGTATTATAGAGGGGAGATTGGATCATATACCCTCCCTTTAGTTGGGAAATTGAGGATTTACCCTCCACATCTCAATGACACGTGGGGTCATCATAAGTCACTGACACGTGGGCCAGGAGGGTAAATCCTCAATTTCCATCTAAATGGAGGGTATATGATCAATTTTTTCATTATAGAGGGGTAGAGATGGGGACATGACTTGATGTGCATGGTGGCGTAGCTCAAAAATACCATCCTATTAATGGAAAATGATTTAAAGAACACACAACCTTAGGCCCAATCCATCTGACAATAGGACAAAATGGCGTCTCTTCTCCAATTGAATGAAGCCATACAGCATGTGAATTGAATAGAAATCATTATCTTCTGAATCATAAGGTTGTGAAAGGTTATAAACTCAAGGCCTAAAGCCGTGAAATGGATAAATTTCAAGTTACATAGGAGCTTAAATGAGTTTACATAGTGTCAGCTTAAATGAGTTTACATAGTGTCACAGTTATTTAGCAAGTAAACCGCTAGTAAGCAACAATGCAACCTGAGGTAATATTACTGTTTTGGAAAACATAAATACAGGGGAATCGAAAGATAAAACAGAATGGTAGTGTGCCGGCCTGCCGGGAGTTGAAGATATCATTACCTGATATAATATGTGGATCCAATTACCATCTCTTGGACCAGAGTTGTGTCTCAATATTACACCACATTTCTCGAACTCCCGAAGAACAAGGTTGGCATCTCTAAGGGAGAACCTGTAGTCTGTAGAGAAAAAACACAGCGTACACCAAGAAACCAATTTATCATATCAGGGACCCAAATTTGGGGTTAGCAAAGTGTCGAAGGAAAGCTAATCGATGGCTGCTGCCTTCTCAGGTGGAATCTACAGACATAACCAAATTGAAAGGGCACTATTAGTCCAGTTCATACATGTGCTAGAGTAGACTACCACTAAACGAACAGCTCTGCTGTAGCTCATCAACATACACAAGAGCGAGCAAATGAGGGGCACAAATTCCTGCCACGCAATAATTCCCTCAGCTGCATAGGTACATGTCGAACACGCACTCACAGCACCAAGCTATTACTAATTCCAGAACCGAATATACCATGAACATACGCCTCTACCTACACATTGCAAAACCTGTACAGACTAAGTAACGAGCTGAGTGTAACGCC
Source organism: Dendrocalamus latiflorus (assembly GCA_017311315.1). Taxonomy (NCBI): domain Eukaryota; kingdom Viridiplantae; phylum Streptophyta; class Magnoliopsida; order Poales; family Poaceae; genus Dendrocalamus; species Dendrocalamus latiflorus. Next base: position 27,135,197 of record CM029663.1, read on the forward strand.
CCCGTTTCCAGGGGCGTGTACGGACACGGCATTCCGCAACTATTCACGCATGAACAGTTATGGAACGTCGCGCAAGAGTATACCATTGCATGCTTACAACAAAAGTCCAGCATATATTTGACATAAGGATTAACATCCCGGTTTTGACAGCGGGGCGTGCAAGCCCAAAGTATAATTACATTACAAAAGACTTCCAGAAACCGCTTGAGCGCGGCCAAGACCTACAGCCAAGGGTCCTCGTCGAAGAAAAGATCCTCCGGGACTTCTTCAACGGGGAGACCTTCTCCTTCGTCTTGATCCTCTAAAGATTAGATTAAGCAAGCCGTGAGCCAATCAACCGGCTCAGCAAGTCCCAAAGGGACCCTAACTTATTACATGCACGGAACATCAAAGGAGGGGAAATATACTTGGTTTATTAATTCTGAGTGGATGCAGTTTTATTTGCAATCATTTTGATAAGACGGCCCAAAACTACTTCTCAAGAGCTCAGGGGTTTTCAACAAGAGTTCATTAACCATCCTAAACAAGTTAAAGCATGTACAAAACTACTTAAGCTTTGCTGCTGGAATCACCCAAGTGACACAGCTCCAATAACCGGGAGCACGGCGTATTCGAATACCATTTATTTGACTCTGCAGAGTTTGCTCAGCTTTACCCACACGATCCCTTAACTCCCGCTAAAGAGTTAAGAAAGACAGGTCGTTTCACTGCTCAACTCTCTATATAGGCTCTACCCGATAGAATTCACTCGGGTCTGGCTCCCCCCTCCCCCCCCCCCACACACACACACAAGAGAAAAACGGTGTCCGCTTCGAGTGAACTCTACCGTTGTTAGGCACCCACAACACGGCTTGCCTAACCTCACTGCTAAACCTCCTGTAGAGTTTCAATCGAGTTGAGCAGCTACTAGACAAGTGTTGACAAGTCAACTCCTGTGGTTGAGCGATCACTGTGACATTTGCTCAGCGTAAGGGTTTCAGTCCTTATATTTTCTCATGGTCCGCAACCTCGCCAGGTACGCGACCCAACCTAAGGTAAGCGGTGTGCGTAGACCGTCTCGCGATTTCCCACTCACCCTTACCCTACTCCAAACCTAAGGTAAGAGATTGGGCAAAGACCGTCTCGCGGTATCCCCACTCACCCTTACCCTACCTTGTGCACGCCGGCACTCTCCGCTCTAAGATACGGTGTCCCATACCACCCTACCTTAGAGTCGGGTTTTCCAAATTCTATTGGCTCACAGCCACAACCTTATTAGTGTAAGACTTTGCATGACGATCATAACCTACAGTTATCTAGATTAACAGATAATTATTTCTAGGGTTGCAAGGGCATGGCTACAAATTTAACAGGGCATTTGACAGTGGTAGGATTAACTACATAACAAGTCATTCTAAACATTTTATTTTATTTCAAACTAACGTTTCACAATTAGCATAATGCAAATAGCATATTAACATAAATAAACATCATGGGTTGTGATATGATCAAAGGATTTGGGACTTGCCGTCAATCCGAATGATTTCCGCTAGCTCGAACGAAGAACCTCCTGGCTCCTGTGACTGCACTTGAACTTCCGGAGACTCCGACACTAGCGCAAACATGCAAAACAAATTAAATCCAGCTTGAGACTAATCAAGCGAGGGAAAACAAACTATTTAAAAAGGAGTAAATTGCATAAATCTTCAAATGAGGAATTTTAGGAATTTATTTGGGATGGATCTGTGAAAATGGGGGTCACCAATGGGTCTGGAATATTATTTGGAGCAAGGTTGGGAATTTTTGGGATTTTCTGTGATTTTCTAGGATTTATTTGAATTTTCTGGAATTTTAGAAATTGATAAACTCGGGAAAATCGGTGTGAACAGTAAAAGGCCGGCCCACGGCTACAGTGCGGCCTGGCCCGGTGAGCGGCCCGTGCGGCCGAAGGCCAGCGCGGACCGATTGCGCGCGCGCGCGCGGGAACGGGGTGGGCCGAGGGAGGCGGCCCAGCAGCGCGCGCGCCCGAGCGGGTCGGATGGCCGCCGCGTGGACGGCGCGAGCGACGGGGATGCGGGGCATGCCGAAGGCCCGGATGAGCTGCGGGGTGGATCGGACGGCGGCGAAGTGGGGACGAGGGCGAAGCGGTACGAGGTGATCCGACGGCTGACGTTATATGGCAACGGGAGGATGGACGGCGGAGGGGAAGCCACGTCGCGGGGAGGAGTCGTCTTCCTCCTCCAGCCGCTACAGTAACCTCGCGGCGAGGTCACGGTGGCAACGGCGGTCTGGGCGCTAGGAAGCTCGTCGGCGACCACCGAGGGCACCGGCGGGTGCGGCTTCGAGAGGGGGACCCGTTTTGGGCAGTTGGAAGGAGCGGGAACCAACGGAGGGGACGGGAGGTAGAAGGGGGTGGTTCGGGTGTTTGGAGGCGAGGGAGGCCATCGGCGGCGTGGGAGGCCAAACGGACGCGGTTACACGGAGAGGGGGTCCAGGGGCTCACATGGGCGGTGGCGGCGGGAGCTGGGGAGCCTCGAGGAGAGCTGGCCACGGGAGAGGTGCGACGGCCGGAGAGAAGCTTCGACGGCGGCGCTCCTCGGGCAAACACCTGTCCAACGACAAGTACCAAAAGGGCCAGTGAGGGGAGGTGGTGCTCTCGACGAATGCAATCGAGGAATGAGGGAGAGGGGAGGAAGATTGGCTTCGGGGTGCCGCCGGCTCACAAGGCGGCAATGGGGAAGCTCCGGGCGGCGGGACTTCAATCGGCCGCTCGGGGAGCTTCTCTGGAGGCTGGGGAGGCGAGTGGAGGTGGTGGAGCGGCTCGGGAAGCAAAGGAGGGGCGAGGAGCCGGAGGGGGAATTTTATACCCATTCGGAGGGGGAGCGGGGCGTGGAGGAGAAGCCAACGGGCGCGGCCGGGGAGTCAACAGGAATGACGGGGGCGGTTGGGCGCATCTCCTCCGCGAGACGGGGCGCGGTGATGGGGCGCTGAGCCGCGGTAATGGCGACGGGACGGCACAGGAGCAGGTGAGGGGCAGCAGAGCGGGGAAGCGTCCGCGCGCGGGAGAAGGGGGAAGCGGGGCTGCCAGGTGGGGTCGGGTGCAGAGGAGCGGCGACGCGTGGCGAGGGCGCACCCGGTTTCGGACCGAGGCGGTCGGGACGGCGCGAGCGCGTGGAGAGAATCCGAGGGCGGCGCTGTCCGCGCGAGGGGAGGCGGTGCGGAGGCGGGCGCAAAGCGCAGCGCGCAGCGCTTCGCGCGTGCGCGAGGCGAAGGCGGGGAGCACGGGAGGCGCTGGGCGCGGGAGAAAACGGGAGAAGAGCGGGAGACGCCGGGGAGGAGAGGAGGCGGAAAGAAAGAAGGCGCCAGCGCGAGGGAGGAGGCGCCAGGCCGAAAAGGGAAAGCGGCGGCGGGGAAAACTTTCCCAAAAAGGAAAGTTTTCAAAAATCACTCAAAAATGCAGCAAAAATTAAGGAAATTTTTGTTTGAAATTTTGGGGCTTTTCACTGAGCATCATTTCCTCACCCGAATACAGTGACCCACACCTCCCCTCCGCTCGCCGCCGGCTCCGTCCTAGACGTCCCCGGCGCCGGGGTCACCAGCGATTGAGCCTCCGCGGCCGGAGGACGAGGAGGAGTACCGGGACTCGACGGCGGGGGCAGCGCGAGCACCTCCTTCCGGGGCGGCTCCACGACCCCATCCATGGGGGCCCCCGGGGCCGAGGCCGAGGCCTTGCCGCGGGAGCGGTCCCAGGATGGCGAGCGGCGCTGGGGGAGGGGGAGGAGGCGACGGGGAGGAGGTCGGAGGCGGTGGGGTCGGGGGAGAAGTCGGTGGCGGCGAAGTGGTCGCCGAGGGTGAAGAGGGGCGGGGGCGGCGTGGTGGAGGGGGCAGCAGCGGAGGCGGCCGGAGATGGAGAAGGTAATATGGGAGGGGAGGAGAGAAGCAGTAGGAGGCCAAAGAAAGAAGAAAGACCGGGCTACCTCTGATTCCAGGCGGCGGCTAGGGCTTTGGCGTGTGCATGGGCGCGGGGTGAGTTCTGGGTTCAATGATGTACATGATCCAGATGATTTTAGCCTTAGGATCTTCAATGAGTAAGAGAAGAAGGCTTGAGGAGAGATCCAAGTCATTCATTTGTATGAAGTTGGATTACTTTGGTACACAAATCTGGGTGGATTTAGATTAGGCATGACTGTGGGGGTGGTTGAGAGGGGTGGATTTAGTAAAGAAAAATTTTGGTGTATTATAGAGGGGTAGAGATACATTATCCATATGACTGTTCCCAATTAATGTGTAGTAATGATGTGTAAAGATAGCATTAGCCTTTAGAAGGTCAAATTAACCTCTTACCCTCTACAAGGTAATAGATATTTAGAAGGTCAAATTTACCTCTTACCCTCTACAAGGTAATAGATAACCATAGTCATTAGATCAAAGTAAATCAATAGCAAGAACGAATGGTGGTGTACCTTAAATAAATCCACTTTTGTAAGCGAAACCTTTTCCTACCACGGCGAGCCGTTGTTGCTGATGCGCTGATCCAATAAAGTGAACTAAAAAAAAGGGAAAATCGGGAGCATGGGCTTAGGCAAATGCATCATCTGTCCCTGCCCGCACGCGCTGTACGGTCATTGCGTTGTTGCTGGGCTCGCCGACACGCCACCAAGAACACCAACTACGGAACACGCCGGCACACGTGCCAGCACGCACCGAGATGAGGGCCTAACGCGCGAATTTATACAAATCAGTTTATTTTATGTAGAAACAGAAGTAAAAAAACCAATATTCCAAACAGATCTAAAAGTACATCTCTAGTAAAAAGATGCCGAACCAGCCGATGACCTATTAGTAGTGGAGACAACAATATAACTCACAGTCTACCAAAGCTTAAATTCATATAACCAATTTTTGCGCACGCATAAGTGTGTCTTTAGTAAAAGATGGTAAGCTCGACTTTAAAAAGGCTAGAGATTTATCTCTAACCCGTGCAATACATTCGGTAAAGGAAATGAATATTTTTTAAAAAATAGCATAAAGATAAAAGGACTTGACGCATGGTTCACAGTCGCACTGCGTGGTTTGACATCGACATGAGAATCCAACCACGGCGCAAGTGCGATGAACAGACCTCCTCGTCCTGCTTCCATGGCCCCCACGACACTGTGCGGTTGTCCCACTGGGCCCATCTCCAACTCGGCCCTCACAGGCGCACCGGCCCATGACACGCCCGTCCGGGACAGGCCATGCCCACTATTATCATGGGAGTCAGGCAGTGGGCCCCGGTGTCCCGGACCACAACAGCCGGCTTGTAGGGGTGGTTAGTCGCAATCGTCCCTTATTAATTAGGGGCTCGGTCGTACCAACGGTCCAGATTCACTTGCCACTCTATTAGGAGTTGAGAAGGATTTGGTGCTTGGTACTTGTTGGCAGTAGGCAATAAGCTACCTCTGTCCTCTAGTATGTTGTCTTAGTTGGAAGCTTCATTTGCAAGATAAATAGTACTGTATGTCAAGTTTTTATGTTTTTCTTCGGTATAGAGAGCTAGATCGTGCAGTTACTTGAAAGTTGTAGGCATGCTTGAGATCCTATTTGAAAACTGGAATTTTCTTAATTAAATGAATTGATTCTTGTGAAATTTCAGCTCTTGGCCTCTCCAAACCCAGAGCCACGCATTGCAGGTGTGAGGCTCACAAAGTTTTTCCTAGGAGCCGGAGCAAGTCAAGGGGTTGAGTCCAAAAAATTAAAAAAAAATGGCACATGGACCCTCATGTCAAGCTAACAGCCATGGCCAACCTCGATTGCCGTCGTGGCCGGCTCAATCGCCTCCGCCTCCCCTGCGCCACTGTTGACCTCAACGACTATGTGGCCGACCACATCACCTTCGTTCTCATTGACCTTGCTTTCAACTTTGCGTATCACCGGCAAAATCAGGCGACAATGAAGGTCATTGCCTCTTGATCCAGGGTCATCGTCACAGACTATGGATCATCGATAGCCGCCGAATCTAGAGCCCTACTGCTGTCCTAGGCCTTCACATCCGCCGTCAAGCTTGCCATCGTGGTTAGGGTTTGACGGCGAAATCTATTTAGGACATGGTGGCTTAATCTAGCCAAGGGAATTGGTAGAGGGGATGGAGAGGAGCATGTAGGGGTGACCGGCGGCGACATACCTTGCCAAATCCGGTGAAATCAATGGCGCCGGTGGTGGGTGGTTCGGGGATGGGAGAGAGAAACGAGAGAGGGGATGAACGTGACGTATGAAGGGAAAAGAAGTTTTTTCTATTAATTAAATCTACAGTGGGGCTACCTTTTGAAGAGAAAGTAGGAGCTAAATATTCTAGGGAAAAAATGATTTTAGACGCTAGATAAGGTGGCAATACTTAGATGATCTAATAGTATCGGCGAGTAGTCCAAGCAACATAACATGTGGTATTTTTAAGAGGAAGCAACACGTGGTTGGGTGGACTTCAAACACTAAAGCCACTACACAAATGTGTACACAAACACCGCGTTGATTGTTGACTTGAAATGGTCTTTTTGGTATAGTATAGCAGAGCACCCACAGGCTACAGGCATGTCATGTCGCAAACGTTTGACAATCAGAGGCCAAACCACATGTGCCTGTGCGCGTACAATTAAGTCGTCCTTGGACCTCAGCCCTTGTTTGCTTTCCCCTTTGATGTTGGAGTTAGGTCGGTCAATTTGTTGTTTCATGGGTGCAAAACACACACAAACTTGAGAGCAGACGACTCGGATTTGCAATGGCAAACACGTCCTTTGCAAAAACGGTTTAGGTGAGTTAAGTATTTACCATCGTGACAAGAACCACAGCCCCGTCGGTGACAGGACAAGCATAGACTCTGCAGATCGTGTGAAACAGTGAAAGGACAGGGAGATCAAGAGCACCGTTCTCTCGACATGTCGATGCACACAGTGCGTGCTTCGCTCGGCGTTCCTCCTTTCGGCCGGACGTAAAGCGGGACAGAAAGCTACGTGTGCCTCAGGAGCAGGATCTTGGTAGCAGAGTCTTCTTCCTTGCTTATGAAGTAATGGATTAATGCATGCTTGTTTGCTCGGATCATAAATCAATAAATCGTAACAGAGACCGCAAACCACCCCCGGCAACCAAACCGGAGTTCTCTCACCCCTCAAACATGAAAACCTGCTCGAACAATCGCTTGTTTTCATCCCCAATTTTTGCCATTGGACTTTTCGTCTGTACAATGAATGACGGCAGCACACGCAAGGACGATTTTTGTTTGCACACGAGAGCACGCAGAATACTATGCGGGAATAAGAAGGGACGTGCTATATCCGAAACGTACGAAATATAGTAAATGCAGATGTAGTGTCGCGAACCGGATGGTACGCAACTTGGTTTTGGAAGATATGGCACCAAAAGTTGATACCTCCAAGTGTTTTGAATTATATAAATTTTTTTTTGGACTCAAACCGTGTAGAGATTTCGCACTAGGTAATATTTCTCCAACAACACTATTACTGTAGCATTTCATTCGAACTAAATTCCTTTTTGTTTACTCCGGCTCAATTATAAAGTTTTCTAGCAGTCAGTGGTAATTGTTCCAATATAAGAACAAAATGTTTTAACAACAAAGTATTTTTTTTTAGCAACCATGGACTATGGGGCCGTTCCAACCGATTGTGGCTTCTGACTTTCAGAAACCAGATATTGAAGTGAATGGGTTGATTTCTTGTAGCGGATTCTACAAGCCGCTACAGTGTTACTATCACCTTCGCCCTTCGCCTCCACCCCTGTTCCTATCTCCGCCTCTTTTACCTGGCACGCACCACCCCTCCTCCCTTGGCCTCACTGGCGTTGCTCCAGCCCGCCTTCTCTGCCCGCCGCCGCTACCCTCTCCCTTGGCCCCTCCGGCATCGCTCCCGCCTGCTGCCGCCCTTTCGCCTTGGGCTCACCGGTGTAATTCGACGAATTTGGTTTTGTTTTCTTTTTCTACTTTTTCTTTCAATTTATTTCTTTGTTTCTTCATGTCCATTCAATTCTTTTCAATTTTCACTATATTTTTTTCCAAATCATCTCAACTAAAAGCCAAAAGCTAAATTAAACACCATTACTTTTAGCCACAGCTTCTTCCGGACGCTGCAGTACTATTTTAGCCAAAAGACAACTACCGTAGTTGAATTGAACATGGCCTATAAAAATGACTTTGATTTTGCTATTTCTTTCAGCTCAGAATATAGATAATCCTAGTTAGAACACTGTCGAAGCATCATAATCGTTGGAATATTTTGTTTACACTGCCATTGCACCGATCGTCCTTAGAACTGAAGTATATGTATTAACTAAAATAAATCTTGTGACGTCCTTAAATAGAGCAAAATTCAGTACGGGGCATAAAATCTCCTTGTTTCACAATCTTTAAAAGAGCCTTTCACCAATTCAGAGAACTTGTGGTGCTCACTCAAAGCTGTTGGGGCAAAAAATTCCACGAAGTAGGCTGCTCCGACACCATCCTGATAATTGGTCTTGCTTGCTTGTTCTTGAGTTTTTGGTTCCCTTCTCCTCGTCTATTCTTCCTGAAAGCTACAATTCTTTCGGAGCGGAGCCAACAACAATTTTCCAGCGCACATCAACACGGACGGAACGCAGCCGTAGTAGCATCTTACAACGAAAGAAACACGGAAATGTTTAGGTTCGTAAATGCTTCGTTAACTAAGAGGATGACATCTTGGAAATTTGAAGTTCTAGAAGCGAGGGTACACAAAAGTAGGGATAGAAAACAGCAAAGAATAATTCATTTTATCTGATATTCGTATTCAAGTAAACGCGGATATGATAAGTAAAATTCATATTCGAGAATGTTCGTATCCGTATTTGAGAATATTCGTATTCAAGAATGTTTATATTCGTATTTGTATTCGAGACTATTCGATTCATATTCGATTCACTGTATTTGAGAATGTTTTGCAAGCAAGAAGTAAAAATTATTTTGCATAATTTTCAACTCTATACGCTACACTGCTAGCTCATGTAGACGTGTAGTCACATTACATAAAATTGTTCTACTGAGATTTGTTGCAAAAGTTTTAGGATACTGACATTCGACTGAATTAAGTACATATTCGATTCATATTTGTTATGACATTCAATTCATATTCGAGAATATTCGAATTCATATTTATTTTAAAAATATGAATTTGTATTTGTATTCGCATTCGTTTAAAAAAATATGAGTTCATATTCGTATTTGAGACTATTCGATCCATATTCAATCTTTTTCCATCCCTACACACAAGTGAGAAAAGAAAAGAAAGAAGAATAGCACGTTCTCTGCCTTTACTGAAATAATGGGTAGGTTTTTTTGAGTTGTGGTTTGTGACTTTTAGTTTACATTTTTAAATTTTAAATGTTCGTGAGAGAGTGCGAAAAGAGATACTCACGTGTTATTTTAGCCAATATAGATAAAGTCAAGATAATATCTACTATAATTGATTTATATATCCTGTCTTGAAAAAATATTTCGTTTCAAAATTAATTACTGTAGAAAGCTAAGTCATAAGTTTAAAAGACAAAAAAATAAGCATGCCTAGAAAACGTGTCAAACGACAACTTGTTTTAGGATAGAATACGACATATCAGCTTTCTCTTTTTCTGAAGGAAACTGTCAACATTAGCCCTCGTGTTTTAACATAAAGATTTGCTCGTGTTTTAGTAGGCACTACAGCACTGTACTTTACCATCCTTAGAATTCAAGCCAGCATAGTTTCTTGAAATGAAGGAAACATGGAAATATTTAGGGCCATAAACGTCTTGTTAACTGACAGGACGACAGCTTTAAAAGTCAATGCTCTAGAAGCAAAGGTACATAACTGAAAAAAAAGAGCATGGGCTTAGCATGATCTTCCTTACTAAAGTACTCTACTCCAGAAACAAAGGTACGTTTCTGATGTCTAATGCTATACAACTCAAAGATCTGCCCTGCTCTTTTAGTGGGTGGGTACTGTAGTATTGTGCCGTGGCATTCTGAAAACTCAAGCCGTTTGATAAGAAAAAGTTCATAGTGATCAATCACTACAAAACCTCCGCTACTTCCACATCATAATAATCTAGCTTGTCCCTACTATCCTAAATGTTCGCCACTATTTTATCTCGATTTAAAGATCGGAAGGTCGATTTCCGATCGAGATCTCATCCCAAATAAGCTGGCCTTGACTGGGACAATTTGGCTGGGATGACCTAAAAGCTGTTTACACTAGTCTGCTCCAAAAATATATCTATTCTTGAAACACTTCCCTTTCAGACCCAACTGTTATGTTTATATTGGTTTTTAAAAGTAGTTGTTTATAATGCCTAACTTTTAAATGAAGTGTTTTTTTAAGACAGAGTCTACTAGTTGATTGAAATATATACTACAACGACTTCATTTATATTGGCCAAAATCGCACACTAATATCTCTCTCTACAAATGTATCTACAATTTATTATTATTCATAAGCTAAAGCCAACCAACATATGCAATCCTTCAAGTCCCCCTCACCCAGGAATACCAATTATTCCTGTGCAAGTATCCATATTTTTACTCTTTTTTCCATTGGAATATTTGGAATATTATTGGGAAGAAATTATTGTTACCGAACTAAGAAAGTGGAGATAGAGACCATTAGCTTTGCCTGTTCATACGATGGACAAGTGGCTGCTCTCTCCGTTTTGCAATATTTGTCTATGTTAAATCATGCCTACAGATTAAAAATATTAATTTTTTTAAAAAAAGTAAATGAGAAATTGTCGTACATATTTTTATTTAATGACATACTGTAACTACTTAACTTCTTTTAAAGTATTTAAATAAAGGTAGAAAATAGAAACATTATAAGAATCACACTCTTAGACAAATATTTTGAAAGGAAGACTACGGATGCCATAAACAGAAAATACGAAACGGAGGAAGTAGTTAAATGGTTAAGCTTACACAAGGAAAAAAAAAGCTGAAGGTGACGCCCCCAGTTCCTGCCAGCTGTACCCCACCCGACCACTCGCCTCCACGTGGGTCCATCCCTTTGACCCCCACGTCAGCAGCCAGCCAGATCATTCCAAAGGCGTCTCCACGTAACCCCACGTCCCCACCGCGCTCGAGCCCCCCGAACGATCTCAATATCACAAACCGGTCCCTGGAGAGCCTGCCGCTATATAAGAATTCTTGCACTTCGCTACCTCGTCATCTCCGTTACCACACGCACTGCCACTCCCAGTGCCGTTCCAATCTCTCTCATGGCGGACTCCTCGAGGCTCGAGCTGCCCCGCGAAACCCTAATGGCGCACCGGCGGCGCAGCCACGTCCCCGCGCCGTAGCCGCGCCGCGGCGAGCTCCGTCGGAAGGTAACCGCCACCTAGCCTGCCACCATCCCCAAACTAGCAGATCTTACCCCCATTTCCAACCGCCCCACGGATCCACTCCGATCTATTCCTCCACCCCTCCAACCCCCCACAAATTTAGCGCCACTCGTGCAGGACGCCACCAAGGCACCAACACCTCTCGATCCGGCGAGGAAAGCAGGAAAAGTGTCGCCTCCGGGAGGCGCCATGGGGAGCGATCTGAAGGAGATGAAGTACAGGCGGAGGATTGGGGTCGACGAGCGCGCGCGATGCAGCGAGCAGAAGGGCGTCGACTGGGGCGCGCTGAAGCAGGATCCCGTGGAGCTGCTGCGCAAGCTGGACGAGCTGAGGGACCAGATCACGCGGTCCTGCCAGATTGTCGAGCAGCCGCGGGAGCACCGTCGGGTGAGCCGCCGAGCGCTCTCGATGCTCCCTGAGCAAACCGAGCCGCCACCTCTGCCGGGGTATCACCGCTCCCGCTATGCTGGGCGGTATGGGAACGGCTTGCCGCTGAGCCCGTATGACCCGCTGCGTCCTGAGCATGGGGAGAGGTATGCGAGACAGTCAAGTGGGCGGTACCGCCAGTACCCAGGGAGGCAGTGGGAGAACAGTGGGATTGGACATGGGAATTACCATCATTATGCGTGTGCATGTCCACATTGTCTGCATGGACAGAGGGCTGCACCACAAGAAGAGCACATTCCAATGGCGAGATACTTTGCTGGGGAGCATGAATGCTACCGGTTTGAGAGGTCGCCATCTGTTTCATCGGATTATGACAGGAGATCTGTGGCATCATCACTGTACTCACATCGGTTGGTGTCAAAGAAGAGGGCAGAGTATTTTAGGAAGAAGGCAGAGCATCTCTGCCGGCCAGTGGATGGTGCAGCACCTTTTGTTGTGTGCATTTCTTGTTATCAGCTATTGCAGGTGCCTATGGAAAAATGCATGGGGAGGAAACAGAATCGGCTACAGTGTGGGTCTTGCTCCGAGATAATCAGTTTGAGATGTGAGGAAGAAAAAGTTATTCGGTATACACCATCAGCGTCCTTCTGTGTGTCCAAAACTGAGCAAAGCTCAAACGATCAGATGAGACGAGATTTTGATTATCAACACCATGATGATGTTAATTCTGCGTTTTATAATTTGAATGGGCATAGCAGCATGCAAATCAACATAGATTTTGGTGATGATAATTCACTTTCTTCTACCGTTAGTCATGACAGGACTGACAAAGAATGTGGTTCAAACAGGAGCGTTCAGTCGAAAGCAGATGGTCTCTCTTTGTCTCCAAGCAGGTCTGGAGACATTGAGAGCCCAAAGGATATATTATGTGAAAGAGATGCAGACTGTCAGGTGGAACCTTCAGTAGATAGTCCAGTCAGTTCATGTTCCCCAGTTTTGGAGGACAAACTTGTTGATCCTTTGTGCAGTCAAGAAAAAGATAATAATGGTGAGGACCAAGGCATGACTAATAGATCTGACCTAAATTGCAAAGGAGAATACAATGTTAATGATGATGATGAGAGTGTTAGTATGGGAAGTGAAAGAAAGGGCAATGAAGATGAGAAAGATGTCCTTGATGAAAGCATGTGGAAAAGACACGAACATAACAGCAAGGAAGATCACTGTTGTAGCCTTGAAGATGTTAGCAAAATGCACGAGCAGAATAGTACAAACGATGGCATTGATAGTCTTGAAGATGGAAATGAAAAGCATGAGTGGACAAGCAAAAAAGATGACACCAGCAGTCTTGAAGGCAAAAGTATAATAAAGAAATATGAGCAGAAGAGCAAAGAAGATGGAGAAAGCAACCATGAGGATGAAAACATTAGCAAGGAGCATGGTGGAAACAATAAAGAAGGCGCCAACGGTGCCCTTGAAAGTGCAAGCATAAGTGAGAGATGTGAACAAAAGAAAATGGAAGAAGATAATGGAAAATTGCATCAGCCATGTGTTGAAGATGCCAATGCCCTCGTGGAGAGTGGGTCATCAGTTAATGAGCGCACAAATTCTGGTTTTTCTCGTGGTTCTTCTGAGGCTGGGTTAGATGAAGATCAGTCCTCAACTGGTAAGAGTGGGGATTCATCATTTTTTGCTGGTTTCTTAAAGAAGGGTTTCAAGGACCTTTCTTTATTTAATCAGTCCATGGACAGTGTTAAGGTTTCAATCAATGGCCATCCTATCTCTGAAAGAGCTCTTAAGAAGGCAGAGAAGAAAGCTGGTCCTGTTGAGCCCGGTTCATATTGGTAAGTGATTGCTGAATTAGCAATTAAAATGTTTAATAGTTTGTTGTATTTATTTTAGTTTGCACTGCATGGACTGGTTTATTTTGTTCATTGTTATCTTTGATAGAGTCATCCATCTGCAGCATACTGCAATCAGGAAGAACAAAAGCCACAATTTATCCTATCTGCCAGAAGAAAGTCTGATTTATCGAAATTAGCATTACGGCAAGACATAGAAAACAATAAAACTCCAGATATGCTAGAGCAGAAAATACTCAGATGGCTATTACAAACACTGGGTTCTAGAAGGCTAGCAGCTCCTTTTGGAATTCTCTTCCATGTTTTTTAGCACATGTTTTGTTTTGAGATTAATGTGTGGGTGTGCCTTTGTGCCTGATCTTAAACTTGATCTTTTTGGGGACAGCAAGTTCCTATTTTCAGTACATGTTTCATATTCGATCACTGGAATATTCTTTTTTTAATCTATTTGCTGTGAAGAGGCTGAAAAAGCTTCTGGAAACTAAATTCATGTATGTACCAGTGGATGGTGCCCCCACTAAATGATTTTAGCTCAACGCATATACATCATACTAATTGCACTTTGCTCCTATTTTTCCTACTATTGATTGTGGTGAGCATAAGAAAGTGGAAGCCTTTGCATTGTCAGTTGTCACCAAGCATGCAAATATGCAATAATGTTTGATGTCAGATGCAATCACTACACAACACATCCTGTTCTTTTTTTTTAAAAAAAAATCACTGACACCTGTAATGTAACGAAGAATAAAGTAGTTTTAATTGCCCCTCCTCCCCACACTAGTGATGGCCTGGTCCATGATCTGTTAAGCTCTTGACAACAAGCTGAAATTATGGTTGCTAATTTTCACGTTTCAATAGAGGTAATCATGGTGGTAAATCCAATATGTTATGTGCGGTTGTATAAAGTAGATGAAACAATATTGTTACTGCCATGATTAGCATTGTGTCAGCCTGCTAAGCTTCTTACCTTCGAAGTTGCATCAACAAAAATGCCGTTTAGTGTTAGATGTGCATTGGACTTTTACTTCCAATATTTTCAAATTTATGCAATTTTCACTTGGCTTGGGGCTTTGTTTTGTCAAAGGATACTAGAAATGCATCAATGTAAGATTAATCTGAAGCATGTAGTATCTAGCTAATTAGTTGCTCTGTAAGGCATTTTTGTTTGAATCCTCGTGATAGATGCTGCTCTATGATTAAACTTTTATTGGTGAATGGGGGGTTTTTTTAAGCCAACATTAACAGTTCTGTTTCTTCTGTTCATAATACAGGTATGACTATCGTGCTGGATTTTGGGGTGTCATGGGACGAGAATGTATTGGCATTATTCCTGTAAGATAGAGTTCTTTCTAAACAAGGGTGCTCTTAGAAAATTTTGTTCTAATGATTTTTTTATTTGCAGCCATTTATAAGAGAATTCAATTATCCGATGGCCAGAAATTGTGCTGGTGGGGATACTGGTGTCTTTGTCAATGGCAGAGAACTTCATCAGAGAGATTTCGATTTGCTTGTAGGAAGAGGGCTTCCACGTCTCTCTGGGAAATCATATTCTATTGAGATTTCTGGAAATATTACTGATGAAACAACCGGCAAGAAGTTGCGCAGTCTTGGCAAACTTGCTCCCACGTAAGTTCCTTTACATTCTGTGCATGCTTTTGCTAATTAAACAGTTAATTATTTATCTTATGTTTGTCTGAAAATGGTACTTCTTCTATTTTTCAAAATTTGTAGTGAAACTTCTTTAATTCAAAAAAAAGGAGGAACTTAGTGAGGTATCCTGTTTTTTTTTTCTGATTTCATTTAGCAAAAACAATCACCAGAATTACTTATGTGAGATCAAACATCTGATAAGTCTCAAACGCAACATGACTATGAGTGCAATTTCTACAAAAGATAATCCTTAGCGACCTCTTCTTTCACCATTTTGATCTTGTAACAGCCCCTTTTCTTCATTTTTTAGTTGTTTAGAACTCTTAGTAAGTGTTGATTTACAACCTTCAGTCCAAGCACCACAAGCTTCATTTGTGCTCCATGATATAATTACTGAGTCCATGGTCTTCATCTAGGTTGGCAATTAAAACCATTTTGGTTTGGATTTGGGCCAAGCAACTAAAACTTTGTGTTAAGAGTTGTGTGCTCGTGTACATGTATGTTCATCAGTTCATGTGTTTTCATGATGGTGTGAGCTCATGTTGCATGCTGATGTTGTGCATATCAGAGCCATGTCTTCCAGCTGTTTTTTAGAGGTAGGAAGAGCTGGGTAGAGCATTTAACTTAAGGTGGAGAAACAAGTAAATGTCCTAGGACCAAACAATCATACTAGCATGCTCAACATGATGGAAAATAATCCCACACGGTTGTTCATGGATGGAAAATAATCCCACACGGTTGGTCATGGATTTGAACCATGTCCTAAGCCAGGAATACTCCATATGCCTTCCAGCTTTCATTTAAACTTCGATTTGGTAACAGGGAAGTGTTGACTTAAATGGCAAACTGTGCTAACATACATTGTTAGGATCTGGGTCTAGCAATTTCAACTCACGTGCACAAGTTCTTGATTATATTACTTCCAATATGGTTATTGCATCTACTCACAGTTATCACTTTTTTATTGAATAGAATTGAGAAGTTGAAGCGTGGTTTTGGTATGCACGTCCCCGAAGAATTTAGGTAGCTGGATATAATAATGGGTTCCTGCGTTGCTAATAATTACCCCCCCTCAAAGCTTGTGATTTCTACTAATAGTGACACTGAAGCTTTGTAAGTACTTCAAGCCTTGCTGTGCGGCAAACTTGGTACTCAAGAAGCTGTGATCACATGAACTTGTGATTTTACTATTAATGATCTTGCTCCTACTAATTCCATTCCTTACTGGAATCAGTGTTTGAAAATGATTCAATCTACCAGGCAGCTCTAATTTCTCTGCTCTGCCTGTACATCTCTGTGTTATCGTCTTGTCGATACTTTGCCTCTCCGCAGGAAGTATTAGATATTTAGGGGGTGTTTGGGACTGCTCCACTCCACGTTTTTCAGCTCCGCTCTATGTTTTTTAGCCAAACAGGTTCAGCTCCACGCACTCTGTTCGAGGAAAAAAAGGTGGAGTTGTGAGAGCACCTAAAGGGGTACTCCACAAACTCTAGGTTTTTTGTGGAGTTGCGCTCCACGGTAGAATTCGTGGAGCAGAGTTTGTGGAGCAGTCTCAAACACCCCCTTAGATACATGTGCAATTATCGGCTTGTATTTTATATATATATATATATATATATATATATATATATATATATATATATATATATATATATATATATATATATATATATATATATATATATATATATGCGTGTATGTGTGTGTGTGTAAATATTTAATCTTGAATCACCTCTTGCTGATATCATGGCGTTCGGCTCGACGGCTCCCCTAAGCTTTGTTTATTAAAATTGCTAAATATTCCTGGCTGTACTGGGCAGCTGAATTTCTGACACTAGTATTCAAGGACCAAAGTCGGACACGTACAACAATGGTTATGGTACTCAGGCCCCAAAATCTGGTATCGAACCGATTTAACTACGTGAGTGTTTTTATCCTTGCATATAACCATGTATTTCCCTAATCCAAGTTGGCACATGAACATCTTCAAACTAAGTAGTACTATGTTGAGGGAATCACTCCATTGACAATGGGTCTGTTTTTTTTTTGCTGCGGCTTGTGGTTTTTGGCTACGACTTGTGGTTTTTGGGCTGTTTGTACGAAAGATTACAGAGTAACTGAAAATCACGTGCGGTTTTTACCAATATAAATGAAGTTAGTAAAGTATGTACTATAATTAAATACTAGATCTTATCTTGAAAAAAATACTCTTTTTAAAAGTTAGTTACTGTATAAAAGCTGAAAAACAACTTTTAGAAGCTAAAAAGAATGGGCCAATAATTGTTTCGCTTGTGCATACTAACATATTTTCTTTCGGACAGCAATGCAAATACACTAGTTTACGCATCGAGCCTATAAGCGTGCAGCGTGCTGGAATTGACTCTCTTTGTTTCGAGCTCCTTGCAGTGATTGAGCCAAATCAATCACTATACGTCTATACCAGATAAGCATACTAACATATTTTCTTTCAGACAGCAATGCAAATACACTAGTTTACGCATCAAGCCTATTAGCGTGCAGGCGTGCAGCGTGCTGGAATTGACTCTCTTGGTTTCGAGATCCTTGCAGTGATTGAGCCAAATCAATCACTATACCAGATAAGCCTTGTCTCCCTTGTGCTCCCTTCGAATATTCCTGTCGTTGTTGCGGGCTACTCTTCGCCTAGTGAAGTGCTTAGCGTTGCTGCTAGGCGATTGGATCACCTCGTTGCAGAAGTATTCTTCTCGTTGGTTTCCACGCAATTAGGTCAGCACAATCCTGGTTCAACTCTCGACAGACCACTGTAACTAGGTTTATCAGATCCTTTTGTGTTAAAAAAATGTTATCCGTACAAAGATGGGCATGGCCATTTTTCCACAGCTGCACTATCAGTGACATGCATCCCTGTAGCGTGGTTCGGCCCTGATCAACTCGGTTTCGGCTTCTGGCTTATTTTTTACTATTCATAAGTTTCGTCTTTTTCTGAACTTTTGGCTTTTTGTTGAGTTTTTTTGCCGGTTCTTTTTTTCCCGTATTTGTTTGTATTATACGTAATGGGCTAACATATTTTTTTATTTTAAAATTTTTTTAAATTTAATTATGCTAAATAAGCCTCTGTCAGCTACAATGCTTTTTTCAGCCAGCTACAGTGTTTTCAGTCATAAGCCACGAGCTTTTCAGCCGAACCGATCACCACCTCAAAACCATTCGTTTTGTCGCCTCCCGATGGTACACTGTGATCTGCTGTCTACGGGCGCGTGCAAAACCAGTGACCTTTGTGTTATGTTTGTGCCTCGTGTCGCCGGTACCGTCGCTGTCGAGCCGCGCTCAGTTATGGCCACTCCCGTCGTGGTCGTGGCTTTTCACTTCATTACTACAGAATATGTCATTATAGATGGTTCAAAAATATCATACAGACAATTTCGTGAGCTGTCTGAGTTTATAGCTCAGTAATAATATGAGATCATCACAGACGGCTTTCGAACCGTCTGTGATGCAGTATTTCACAGATGGTTTGTACCTGAAACCGTCTGCGATATTCTTTTCTATTCACAAATCTATTTATATTAGTTGGCTAGCCTCAGGAAATGCTAGCCATGCCCTCTGAAACAAATATATCAACATAGTATATATACATATAATTCACATTCATTCGTTTCAGAAAGAAGAAATCCGTTTCACAAATCAATTAACTGAAATGAAATAAATTGTTCATCCATGAACAAATACATGTACACATGAATAATTAAGCTCAATCTTATCCCAATGAAATTTGTTATACATTGTAGAATTATCCATCTTCTTTTATGACTTCAGACTATAAGAAGTACACACACTGTCCTCGAATCTCTAAGAGGTCAAGCTATTCCAACGGAGTTGTAGCGATGGATAGAACCTGTCGGTAGGAAGATCAGTGTCGTACATACATATGTAAATTGATAAGTATGAAATAATTATCGCAAAATTGATAAATTAACCCGAGGATCAATATTGATCTTCGCGGAATCAATGAGTAGTTGCATGTTGTGGCAAACATAGAGTCCACATGTGTTACCCGGCAGCTGCTGGTGACAATGTAAAAATAGAATTTGTTAGTTCGACCGGCATTACTACGAAGTGCTATATAGGATTAATGTTTACAAGAGAATGCCAAGAAATATAGATCGTGTCATAGGGCGTCCATCCTTTTGGATTTCCGTACCTTTGCAACATACGTGACAAACGATCTACGTGATTCCAAGAAGATAACCTTAGTTATTGGGAAGGAAAGATTACAATAGAGTTATCCATAGAGGAAATGTGTTTACCTGTCGATTAATTGTTGGACAATTGTGAAATCCGTTTTGGTCTTCTTTAGGGAATCAAGGTATATTACCTTGTTCCGTTTTGGTATAATTACAATTAAAATCCAGTGAAACCTACACAGGTATGTCATGGTCATTAAACCTAAGTTTGTATTGCCTATAAAGTATAATCAACAAATATAGCTACTAGTGTAGTACTTACCCCTGGTTGTAGGGCATAAGTATGAATTCCTTGTTGTGGTAAGCCTCTAATGCATTTGTGATGTAATTCTCAACGAATGATACATCCTTGTTGATGGTATCCATGGCGAGTAAGTGTGGGTCGAGAAAACCAATCGATGATTTCATTACTCTAGCTTTAGTCACCATGTATCTATATATATAAACACACACATAAAAGTAATGAGTTATATATGATATTTATCGGTATTACATGAACGTAGACCGTGATTGTACACATGTGTACGTCTCCAGCATCGAATGAGTGAGGCGTCAAGGGCGTTGAGTGTGTAGAGATCGAATAAGTCCTCGAAAGTCACCGTGAAGACATAGTCATGAATATTGTGTTGAAAATGATCTGGCGTGAACTTGACGGTGAAACCCGAGCGCCGTTGTTCCTCCGGCTTGTTGGCCTGTTCCATGTACCATACATGCAATATCTGCCAGCCAGTCCTAGGGTTAGGAGGCACTCTTTTGGGATGACCAATGGCTTGCCTAGCATGAATTTTTGGGCCAACGTTAAGTAGGGCATCTCATCATCGGTCTTCTTCAGTTTGCTCTTGCCACCTCGGCTGTAGGTCAACTTCACAGTAATCGACCGGGCATGAGATGTAGATGTACGACGCCCTTGCTGCGTCTGTGCAGGTAGTTTCGGTGAGGATAGCCCCAGTGGACTAGGCACCGGTGCAGGTAGCTTTGGTGCAAATTACTCCTGTGGAATTGGCACTAATGCAGATAGCTCTTGTAGACTTGGCACTGGTGTAGATAGCTCAAGTGGACTTGGCACCGTGCAGGAGCCTCCAGACAGATGTCCATCTTGGACCACTGTTGGATTATGTGGGCCAAGCCCATATAATAAGAATAATTCCTATTAAATCTCAAAGGCCCACTCATGCAAAGGAGGCATGCATGTGACCTTTAGTACCATATTGCTAGTTCTAGGAGAGGAAGACCAGCTTAAAAGGGATGGTGCACTCCTAGCCACTTGAGGCATGTGTGGGAGAGAAATAGAGGATAACATGCGCGCGCTCGCTCGCCTCGCCTCGCCGGGCCGGGCCGGGCCGGGCGGGGCGGGGGGCGCGGGCGCACGGCACCTGCGTGAATGGTCCGCCAAAATCGGCTCCAGGTGCTTGCGCAGACGCGGCTTCCTTTTGCAGTTTTATTTTGCTGTTTTGAGTGGCGGTGAATCCGGATTGGTTACGCGTGACTAATCCGGTTCGCTTACGAGTTATGGAGAACGTGCAGGCGTCTTGATCACGCGTCCTGGTTTTCTATAAATACGGAGTCGCCGCCTCCATACAGCATATGCGAAAATCAATCTAGGGTTTTGCCTCCTCCATCCATTGTGCTGCGCCGTCCCACGTAGTCTACTCCGTCCCGTCCGTCGGCGTGCACTGCCGTTCGGGAGAGCAGGTCTCCGGAACCGTCACCTTCGAAGTCCTGCACCGGGAGAGGGTGAATAAGGTTTTTGGGAAGCGCTCTGCGCGACTGCTCGCTGTAGCTCTGGCTCGTCTTCCTCGTCGTTCGGCTTCGGCGAATCGACATCGACTTCGTGTCATCCTCACCGTGCCTGCGGCGTCTACATCGGCAAACCGATCAGAACAGAACCATCGGTATGTAACAGTCATGTTCTCCGTATTAGATCTGTTCATGTACAGTTTCCTGGTTTACATGTCTAGATCTTTTATGCCTGTGATGGTTCTGTTATTTTGTGTGCATGATGTCATGATTTATTTATGGAATAAATTGAACTTACATGTGCTTATATTTTCAACAATCCAAAAACCTTACTGTTGGCACTGTGGTTTTACCATGGCTGGATTTGCCGATGCACGGAGGCCGGATAAATTCTCCGGTGTGCACTTTAAGAGATGGCATATCAAGGTCACTCTGTGGCTTACTGCTATGAATGTATTCTGGGTTAGTAATGGCAAGCCTGAAGGTGTTCTTGATGCTGAAAAGCAGAAAGAATACGAGACTGCCACTACTCTCTTTGTTGGATGCATTCTTAGTGTTGTTGCTGATCGACTGTGCGAGGTGTATATGCACATGACAGACGCAAAGGAGTTGTGGGATGCACTGAATTTCAAATACGGTGCTACTGATGCCAGCAATGACATGTATGTCATGGAGCAATTTCATGACTACAAGATGGTTGATAACCGTTCTGTAGTAGATCAGGCTCATGAGATACAGGCCATTGCCAAGGAACTCGAACTCCTGAAGTGCGCCTTACCCGACAAGTTTGTGGCTGGATGTATTATTGCGAAATTACCTTCTTCATGGAGGAATTTCGGAACAACACTCAAACACAAGAGACAAGAGTACTCTGTTGAGAATCTGATTGGGTCTCTTGAAATTGAGGAGAAAGCTCGGGAAAAGGACGCTGTGTCTAAGGGTGATGGAGGGCAGTCTAGTGCCAATGTGGTACAGAAACCTTCAAACAAGAACAAAGGGAAATTTGTTAAAGCCCAACAGACAACCAACTTCAAGAAGAAGAAGAACAACTACAATCAGGATGATAGAACTTGCTTTGTGTGCGGTGAGGTTGGTCACATGGCCAAGAAGTGCCCACAACGCAAAGGAAAGAAGGCACCTGCAGGACAGACTTCTAAGTCTGTCAACGTGACCATTGGCAAGACTGGAGATGGGACTGGGTATGGTAATTTACCTACTGTTCTTTCAGTTAGTCAATCTACCAATTGGTGGATTGATACAGGAGCTAATGTACATGTGTGTGCTGATATTTCGTTGTTTTCTTCTTATCAGGTCACCCGAGATTCCTCCGTCCTAATGGGGAATGGGTCACATGCTACTGTTCATGGTGTTAGCACGGTAGATCTGAAGTTTACTTCGGGAAAGATCGTGCAGCTGAAGAACGTGCAGCATGTCCCTTCTATAGACAAGAATCTCGTTAGTGGCTCCCGTTTATGTAGAGACGGGCTTAAGTTGGTATTTGAGTCTAATAAAGTAGTCGTGTCTAAACATGGATATTTTATTGGTAAAGACTATGAGTGCGGAGGCTTGTTCCGCTTTTCCCTTTCAGATTTCTGCAATAAGACTGTGAATCATATTTGTGGCAGTGTGGATGATGAGGCTAATGTTTGGCACTCACGTCTATGCCATATTAATTTTGGTTTGATGTCTCGGCTTTCCAGTATGAATTTAATTCCAAACGTTTCCATCACCAAAGGTTCTAAATGCCATAGCTGTGTGCAATCAAAGCAACCTCGTAAGCCTCACAAGGCTGCCGAGGAGAGAAACTTGGCACCACTAGAACTCCTGCATTCAGATCTTTCTGAGATGAATGGCGTGTTGACGAAGGGTGGAAAACGATATTTCATGACATTGATTGATGATGCAACTAGGTTCTGTTATGTGTATTTATTGAAAACGAAAGATGAGGCTTTAGACTATTTTAAAATCTATAAGGCAGAAGTTGAAAACCAGTTAAATAGAAAGATAAAAAGACTTAGGTCAGATCGTGGTGGAGAGTATTTCTCAAACGAATTTGACTTATTTTGTGAGGAACATGGTATTATACATGAGAGGACGCCTCCTTATTCTCCCGAGTCAAATGGGATTGCCGAAAGGAAAAATCGCACGTTGACTGACTTGGTGAATGCCATGTTAGACACTACGGGCTTACCTAAGGCATAGTGGGGGGAGGCTTTGCTAACGTCTAATCATGTATTAAATAGAGTTCCTAACAGAAATAAGGACAAAACACCATACGAGGTATGGATTGGGAGAAAACCATCACTTTCTTACTTGCGTACATGGGGGTGCTTGGCGAAAGTTAATGTGCCAATAACTAAGAAACGCAAGCTTGGACCTAAAACTGTGGACTGTGTCTTTCTGGGATATGCTAATCATAGCATTGCCTATAGATTTTTGATAGTTAAAATTGAGGTACCTGACATGCATGTTGGTACAATTATGGAGTCTCGAGATGCAACATTCTTTGAGAATATTTTTCCAATGAAGGATACACATAACACTACTAGTCAACCTTCTGAAATAATTCCCAGTTCAATCACACCACCTGAATCTTTTGAACATACACATGAACTTGTCAATGAGGAGGATGACAGTGGAGCTCCTAGAAGGAGCAAGAGACAAAGGATATTCAAATCCTTTGGTGATGATTTCACTGTGTACCTTGTGGATAGAGATGGCAATGGGTACCCGATACCCGAATACCCGACGGGTTTTACCCGATAAAGAGACGGGTATGGAAAATTTTATGTACCCATGGGTACGTTATTGGGCGAAATCCTCTACCCGCCGGGTAGGCGGGTGCGGGTGTGGGTATATACTACCCATACCCGCCTACCCGCGGGTAATGAATACCCGCATTATACAACTAGACATCCCACTCAAATGTTAATTTTATTATCTACTTGTTGTTGATTGTTTATTTGTTTGTCATATGTTGATATGGTCATGTCAAGTATGTTTATGTGATGTACTAATTTTGATCATTAGACGCTTTTGTGCTTGGCATGTATGATTAATGAATGTCTAAATTGATGATATTCTTATGTGTTGAACCGGGTATGCTTGCGGGTACGGGTTACCCGTCGGGTAGTAATACCCGCGCGGGTACGGGTATGGGTAAATTTTCCTACCCGCGTGCGGATACGGGTAACCCGACGGGTAAATTTACACCTAGCGGGTACGGGTATGGAATGGCAATACCCGATGGGTATTTACCCGTTGCCATCTCTACTTGTGGACGACACTCCCAAGTCTATTTCAGAAGCGTATGCATCCCCTGATGCAGACTACTAGAAGGAGGCTGTCCGTAGTGAAATGGATTCCATTATCGCTAATGGAACCTGGGAGCTGACAGATAGACCTTATGGGTGCAAACCTGTAGGGTGCAAGTGGGTGTTCAAAAAGAAGCTTAGGCCTGATGGTACTATTGAAAAGTACAAGGCTCGGCTTGTTGCCAAGGGCTATACTCAGAAAGAAGGCGAAGATTTCTTTGACACTTACTCACCTGTTGCTAGACTGACCACAATTCGAGTACTACTTGCTTTGGCTGCCTCACATGGTCTTCTCGTTCATCAAATGGATGTTAAGACAGCTTTTCTTAACGGAGAGCTGGATGAGGAAATTTACATGGAACATCCTGATGGATTTGTAGTAGAAGGTCAAAAAGGCAAGGTGTTAAAACTGTTGAAATCTTTGTATGGTCTGAAACAAGCTCCTAAGCAGTGGCATGAGAAGTTCGATAGAACACTGACATCTGCAGGCTTTGCTGTCAATGAGGCAGATAAATGTGTATACTATCGCTATGGTGGGGGTGAGGGAGTTATTCTATGCTTGTATGTGGATGACAATCTGATTTTTGGGACAAACATCAATGTGATAAATGAGGTCAAATCATTCTTGTCTCAAAACTTTGATATGAAAGATCTGGGAGTAGCTGATGTTATTCTAAACATTAAATTGGTTAGAGGTGAGGATGGGATTACACTTTTGCAATCTCATTATGTGGAAAAGGTCTTGAGCTGTTTTGGTTTTTCTGATAGCAAGCCTTCTCCAACACCTTATGATCCTAGCGTGTTACTTCGTAAGAATAAGAAAATTGCTAGGAATCAGCTGGAATATTCTCAGATAATTGGCTCACTTATGTACCTAGCTAGTGCAACAAGGCCAGACATCTCCTTTGCTGTGAGCAAGTTAAGCCGGTTTACATCTAACCCAGGAGATGATCACTGGAAGGCGCTTGAGCGAGTGTTGCGCTATCTGAAAGGTACCTCGAACTTTGGACTTCACTATACTGGGTACCCGTCGGTGCTGGAGGGTTATAGTGATTCCAACTGGATCTCTGATGCTGATGAGATCAAAACCACTAGTGGATATGTTTTCACTATTGGTGGTGGTGCTGTTTCATGGAGGTCTTGCAAACAGACCATTTTGACGAGGTCAACAATGGAAGCAGAGCTTGCGGCACTAGACACTGCTACTGTTGAGGCAGAATGGCTACGGGATCTATTGATGGATCTACCTACGGTGGAAAAGCCAGTGCCAGCTATCCTTATGAACTGTGATAATCAAACTGTTATCGCTAAAGTGAACAGTTCTAAGGATAATATGAAATCGTCTAGGCATGTCAAGAGACGATTGAAGTCTGTCAGGAAATTGAGAAACTCCGGAGTTATAACCTTGGATTACATCCAAACAGATAAAAACCTGGCAGATCCCTTTACAAAGGGACTATCACGGAATGTGATAGATAGTGCATCGAAGGAGATGGGTATGAGACCCATGTGAATTATCTATGGTAGTAACCCAACCTATGTGATCGGAGATCCCGTGAATTAGGATCTGGAAAAAACAAGCCATTAGTTAACTGGAGGAGAGTAATTTCAACCCTCTCTATGTGAAGATGCAATACTCTCAGTAACTGCAAGGCAGGTTGGTTAAGGCCTTAATGTGTTCCATTGGCTTTCAGAAGCGAAGACGTTATCCTGCAGAACGTTCTTGAAAGAACACACCTATATGAGCCCAACTGTTAGTCGCAGTCTATGGAGATCTTGGGTAATCTCCTACTAAGCTCATGAAGAGACCAAAGAGTATGACTTATACGCTCCAACCGAGGGGTAGCCTACTGGCGGCCTAATATCAGTTAAGTCTTTAAGTGAAGCTTACTTGCACCAAACTTGCAATTCAAGGCATAGTCCATTGTTCAAGTTGTGAGTAAGTGTAGCTTGGAGTTCTAGGTGGATGTTCAACCTTAATCGGTCTCCATCGAAATTCTGATATATAAACAGTACATTGGAATTCAGGCAAATCTCTGTGGGACTTTGAGATCTGGTGGGGGATTGTTGGATTATGTGGGCCAAGCCCATATAATAAGAATAATTCCTATTAAATCTCAAAGGTCCACTCATGCAAAGGAGGCATGCATGTGACCTTTAGTACCATATTGCTAGTTCTAGGAGAGGAAGACCACCTTAAAAGGGATGGTGCACTCCTAGCCACTTGAGGCATGTGTGGGAGAGAACTAGAGGATAACACGCGCGCGCTTGCTCGCCTCGCCGGGCCGGGCCGGGCGGGGGGCGCGGGCGCACGGCACCTGCGTGAATGGTCCGCCAAAATCGGCTCCAGGTGCTTGCGCAGACGCGGCTTCCTTTTGCAGTTTTATTTTGCTGTTTTGAGTGGCGGTGAATCCGGATTGGTTACGCGTGACTAATCCGGTTCGCTTACGAGTTATGGAGAACGTGCAGGCGTCTTGATCACGCGTCCTGGTTTTCTATAAATACGGAGTCGCCGCCTCCATACAGCATATGCAAAAATCAATCTAGGGTTTTGCCTCCTCCATCCATTGTGCTACGCCGTCCCACGTAGTCTACTCCGTCCCGTCCGTCGGCGTGCACTGCCGTTCGGGAGAGCAGGTCTCCGGAACCGTCGCCTTCGAAGTCCTGCACCGGGAGAGGGCGAATAAGGTTTTTGGGAAGCGCTCTGCGCGACTGCTCGCTGTAGCTCTGGCTCGTCTTCCTCGTCGTTCGGCTTCGGCGAATCGACATCGACTTCGTGTCATCCTCACCGTGCCTGCGGCGTCTACATCGGCAAACCGATCAGAACAGAACCATCGGTACGTAACAGTCATGTTCTCCGTATTAGATCTGTTCATGTACAGTTTCCTGGTTTACATGTCTAGATCTTTTATGCCTGTGATGGTTCTGTTATTTTGCGTGCATGATGTCATGATTTATTTATGGAATAAATTGAACTTACATGTGCTTATATTTTCAACAATCCAAAAACCTTACTGTAGGCACTGTGGTTTTACCATGGCTGGATTTGCCGATGCACTGAGGCCGGATAAATTCTCCGGTGTGCACTTTAAGAGATGGCAGATCAAGGTCACTCTGTGGCTTACTGCTATGAATGTATTCTGGGTTAGTAATGACAAGCCTGAAGGTGTTCTTGATGCTGAAAAGCAGAAAGAATACGAGACTGCCACTACTCTCTTTGTTGGATGCATTCTTAGTGTTCTTGTTGATCGACTGTGCGAGGTGTATATGCACATGACAGACGCAAAGGAGTTGTGGGATGCACTGAATTCCAAATACGGTGCTACTGATGCCAGCAATGACATGTATGTCATGGAGCAATTTCATGACTACAAGATGGTTGATAACCGTTCTGTAGTAGATCAGGCTCATGAGATACAGGCCATTGCCAAGGAACTCGAACTCCTGAAGTGCGCCTTACCCGACAAGTTTATGGCTGGATGTATTATTGCGAAATTACCTTCTTCATGGAGGAATTTCGGAACAGCACTCAAACACAAGAGACAAGAGTACTCTGTTGAGAATTTGATTGGGTCTCTTGAGATTGAGGAGAAAGCTCGGGAAAAGGACGCTGTGTCTAAGGGTGATGGAGGACAGTGGGGCACTTCCTCATCTGTAGGGTTTCAAAAGGAGATGGCCCCCGATGACATGGTAAATGACCTTGCTCTTATCCAGTTTTGGGTGCACTCATTAGTGATCCCGGCAAATGGCGGGGCAGTGTTCCACAGGATTGCCTGCTCGTCGTCCTTCCTCCATTGTGGGATTTTACCCGCATATCCAGCGGTGTTGAGTCTGTGTGGGTGTGTGTTTTTGCCTGATGGGCTCTGTGCGCCGCACTTTCACTCCTAAAATTATCTATCATCTTCATCTCCACAAACTCTTCCCATTGCAGTTCTAGGAATGGATACTTGTGGAAAGGCGTCAGATCCTTCTCCACGTATTGCTTGACAAGCAGACTCTTGAAGTTCTTCCACGCTTTGCACACCGCTAGCAATGCATGTCATCGCATGGAGGCCTGGTGTTCTTTCGGGATCTCAAATGATCGAAAAACTTCCATCAGCAGCTCACTTTTCCGAGCTCCTGTCACCTTCTTTCACGAATCGAACGTGATCTCAAATCGTTCCCGTGCAACTATTCTGACTATTCTCCAGAATGCGGATACTGCTCGGTGAGGATTAAGAGGGGTCCCAGACGGATCGACCTCCATGATGGTAAATCGACCCTCGGGTTTTTTTCGATAGTCCTCTTCCTTGTTGGGATTTTCCAGAGGACAGTGCATCACACACATCCGGCGATGATGTCGAAGAATGAGCGGGCGACATCTTCAAAAGATAATAGAATTGAGCAATATGAAAATGACATGAATATATATGTATTATGTCTTGAAACATATAAACTATTTAGGTCATTAACATATGACAATATGTTGAATAGAACATAAAAGTAGGCATTAAAAATCTGCATAATGCAAAGATTAAGAAGTGTGTTTCTGCTCTCAGGTGAGGAATTGCACAAGTTCTACACTTGGCCTTCTTCCACTCTTGTCAATATTTTAATGATCAAAATGACGATTCCTCAAAAATTCTACTAGATTTTCTAATTAAATATCAATATCAAGAGCATGCAGAACCAACATATATTCAGCAAAGCCGAAGGACAACATTAAGCAATACTGAGCAGGAGACTAAGGACTAGCTATTGACAATGCTACCAACTGCACAGAAGTATACAACTAGCAAATGTGAATTCAAACTAGCAGAATAATCCTAGATTATCACTGAGATTTCAATCTTAACAAATTTCCTCATTGAACAATCAAAAGCCACAATCTATCATGCAATAGTTCTCCCATTGCCAGCCGACAATCAAGAATATAAAGTAAAGCTCACTGTGCGGCTCGGGGAGGTGGCGTGCTTGGAGAAGGAGGAGGAGAGATCAGGGGAGGAGGAGTGCTCGGGGGAGGCGGCACGCTCGGGGAGGCAGTATGCTCCGGGAGGCGGCGTGCTTAGGGGAGGAGGAGAGCTCGGGGGAGGAGGAGAGTGTTAGTACAGTGGTGAAAATCCTAGAGCGCAATATATATAGGGGAATAATCACAGACTATTCTACTTCAGAACCGTCTGTGATATATATTATCACAGGCGATTCTAAATAAAAACCGTCTGTGATGATCCTCACAGCCATCACACATTCTCATATACATAAATGCAAATTCACATATATATCACACATGCTCATATACATAAATGCAAATTCACATATATATCACACATTCTTATATACATATATGCAAATATATATATATATAGTATAAATAACAAGGGCACCATGGTGCCCAGGCTCCATGATTGAAACTTTCCATCCATGATTGAGACTTTCCATTCATAATTAAGACTTTCCATCCTGATACTATATATCATTGCACTTGCACGCATCTAAAAGCAATCTAAAGGCAGGGAGCCTTGGTGCCCGGGCACCTTGGTGTCCCATTTCAGCGTCCTATGTATATATATATCACACATTCTCATACACACATAAATGCAAATACAGAACATATGATACATAAACATTTCATTCATCATTCCACTTGCTTATTTCCTTTAAAAATTAGCCCTTCATGATGATCGACGTGTATGTAGCCACTTTCATCACGCTCTTCCTCTACCTTTATGCCGTTTCATAAAGGAGGCAACTCATCAAATTGATTGTATTCTTCCTCATCCACTACACTCTCAACTCCGACAATCCTTCTTTTTCTATAAAGAATTACATGGCGCTTTTTATTTGCCTGATTGGTTACATAGAAAACTTGAACAACTTGGTAGTGACACCGTATTTGTTGAACGTCACCTATGGGAGATGGACCCAACGGCACCGAAACGAGGGGATCTTGAAAAGCACGTAGTCGAGCTCCCAAATCTCCTCTATGAACCTATAGTAGGAGTTCCTCAACTCATCAGTACTAAACGCATCTATACGGACACCGCTGTTCTGGTTAATAATCTTTATATCTTGAGCCTACTTACAGAATGTGTACCCATTTATGTCATATCCTTGTTATGTTACAACTGTAAATGTTAGCCCTTTTGCCAACCATGTTAGAATATCGCTTGATGAGCTCCTAGCGAGTCGCTCCTTCAACTATTGGTTGAACTGACTGTTATGTTGTCTCGTGATTCAAATATCCGGCTGATCTAGATTCTGTTGCCGAAGCACGTCCTTGTGCTGGTCGATATATGGGGACACTTCAGTCATGTGTTGCAAGACCGTGAAATGGGCTTGACCATACACATCCATATCTAGAGTGATTGCTTTCCTTTCGATAGTCCCGGTACCCTTGAGCCTGCCCTCATGGCGAGATCGAGGTACACCTATCGGTTCAATTTGAGCTATGTAATTGACACAAAACTCAATGACCTCTTCAGTTGCATAACCTTTGACGATACTGCCCTCCGATCGAGATCGATTCCGTACATAGAACTTGAGAATTTCCATGAACCTCTCAAATAGGTACATACTACGTAGGAATAAAGGCTCACACATTTTTATCTCCTGAACAATGTGAATAATGAGATGGACCATGATATTGAAAAATAATGAAGGGAAATATATCTCACGATGATATAGAGTCATCAGCACCTCGTCCTGCAGAGCATCTAGTCCTTCGGGATTGATGACCTTCTGAGCAATTGTGTTAAAAAAATAACACAACCTCATGATTATCTCTCGGACCTTGATTGGCAAAATATTTCTAATTGTAATATGGAGTATCTGTGTCATCAGCATATGACAATCATGAGACTTCATGCCAACTAACTTCAAATCTTCCATCAAAACAAGTTTCTTCATGTTGGTAGAGTAACCAGACGTAACTTTCACACTATGCAAGCACTAGCATAGTTTAGTTCTCTCAGCCTTGGACAGAGTGTAACAAGCAGGGGAAAGGTAAGTTCGTCCTT
This sequence comes from Dendrocalamus latiflorus, assembly GCA_017311315.1. Classification (NCBI taxonomy): domain Eukaryota; kingdom Viridiplantae; phylum Streptophyta; class Magnoliopsida; order Poales; family Poaceae; genus Dendrocalamus; species Dendrocalamus latiflorus. The sequence goes on from CM029663.1 coordinate 27,166,708, forward strand.
TACGGGTCTTTGTTAGTGTTAACTCAGGTCTGATGTCCATATCAACCAAGTTAAGTCGTGCGTTGACACTATCCTTTGTTTTGTCATGAATGTTCGGTAAGAGACCAATCAAGCTGTCACATACGTTCTTCTCTACATGCATGACATCGATGCAGTGGCGAACTTTTAGGTGCTCCCAATAAGGTAAGTCCGAAAATATTGATATCTTCTTTCGGATGTTCTCCTCACGGGTCGTCGATTTATGCCCCTTTCCGAGCACAACATCTAAATCGTTAACCATATCATAGATCTCTTTTTCGCTTAAATGCCTTGGAGCTGAACTGTTCTCCTTCTCTCCATTGAATTGTTTTTTCATCCTGTGGTATAGGTGAGACCTCCGAAGGATACTACGGTGACGCATGTACACGGTTTTACATGAGTGCTTCAGCTACACACTCTCGATATCATCTAAGTAGGTGATTTAAAAATACTGTTGGTCGAAGGGGTACAGGTATGAGATGCATACAAACGAGAGAACTTTACTTTACACTCGTTGTTGTTTTGTACCATAAATGATTATCCTGCCCTTTTGTACTCTAGCCCGACAGGTTAGAAAGGACAGGATAATCATTTGTGGTACAAAACAACAACGAGTGTAAAGTAAAGTTTTTTCGTTTGTATGCATCCCATACCTATACCCCTTCGACCAACAGTATTTTTAAATCTTCCACCAACGGTGCTAAGTACACATCAATATCATTCTTAGGTTGCTTCAGCCCTTAGATAAGTATTGACAACAAAATATACTTTCGCTTCATACACAACAAAGGAGGAAGGTTGTACATGCAGAGTCACGAGCCAAGTGCTATGCTGGCTGCTCATGTTACCAAAAGAATTCATTCCACCTGTACTCAATCCAAACCTTATATTCCTCGGTTCTATACCGAAGTCTACAAACCTCCTATCGATGTTTCTCCACTGGGTGGAATCAGCAAGGTGTCTTAGCATTTCATTATTCTTACGCTCCTCCGAGTGCCAACACAGCAGTTGTGCCTCCTTTGGGTTCGCAAAAAATCGCTTCAAACTGGGAATAACAGGAAGATACCATACTACCTTAGCAAGAGGTCCTCTCTTCACCTCTATTCCCTCGCCGTCATCTGATTGATCCTTACATTTGTATTAGGAGGCATTGCACACCGGACATGCATGCATGTTTGCATACTCTTTATGGTAGAGGATACTGTCGTTCGGACATACATGTATTCTTTCTACTTCCATCCCAATGGACAAAGAACCTTCTTAGCTTTGTACGTGGTTTTGGGCAACTCATTTCCCTTTGGAAGCATGTTTGCTAAAAGACCTAATAGTGTCGTGAAACTTTTGTCGGACCAACCGTTCCTTGCCTTTAATTTCAGCAGTTCAAGCACGGCTGACAACCTCATGTATTTTGACTTGCAGCACGTGAACAAAAGTTTCTCAGAGTCATCCATCAAGCCCTGAAATTTAACATACTCTCTCACCATAGTTCTCTTCCGCATCGCGAAACATCTGATCTAGATTGTCATTATGCAGCCTATCTAAATCAGAACCATAATCGATATCATCTGGCGGCATATCATTGACTTCGTCGGCGATATTATTATTACTACCTTCCTGTATAGTCTGCTCTTCACCATGACTAGTCCAAAGTACATAGCCCTTTTTGAATTCCCTTCGAATCAAGTGTGCTTCAATCTGCATTCGGTTTTTAAACATCTTTAGATTATCACCGTCAATGCATAGATAGTACATATATTCCACCCCCGTATTAAACATATCTTCCTCGGCAACACTTGTGAAAGCAGACAAGCAATTAATGTACTCTTCGTTCACATGATTTCCGGCGTACATCTAGCTTCGATCCTACGTTAGGCATATAATTAATAGTGTAGCAAGATTAATTAATTAAATTAAGTAGATATAAACTATGAATTGACTAAACCCTAAACTATGCTAGATATAAATAAACTTCTCTCTAGATCGAAATCTATGGTTAATAAACTTCTCCCTAGATGGAAGTAAACGACTCTCTAGATCAAGCTAGCTCAATTTAAACCATCTTCAATTCTTCTTTCATCAAAAGCTATAGATCTAAATTATAATGCAATTAGAAACAAATTACTAACCATAGGTAGTCAAGAAATGAATGGATCTACAATCACTCTTGCCAAATAATCTCCTTTCACCAAATCGCCGCCTCAAAGCCCCTGCCTCCAGCTCAAAGCAACAGCTAGATCTAGAATTTAAGATAGAGGGTCGATGGATTTGCGCATAGTTAATATAGTGAAATTATCACAGACAGTTTTTAATACAAATCGTCTGTGATAACTTCATTATCACAAATGGTTTGTATTAAAAACCGTTTATGATGTTTCACAGATGGTTTGTATTACAAACTGTCTGTGATATTTGGCAACATCACAAACGGTTCTCACTATGAACCGTTTGTGATATTATCTCTTCACAGACGATTTTTGACACTAGCAGCGACAGACGGTCTTTAAACTAAAACCATCTATGCTTATATTCAACACTTACAGTTTTGGGGAACCGTCTGTGATGTACTGTCTAATATTAGGCTTCTTGTAGTAGTGCTTGGTCACTTCCGCTGCACCCATGCCGCCGCACCGATGTTGTTCCCGTCCATCATGAAGGCAGAAATGGCAGCACGGGTTGGTGTGGAACCCTTGCGAACCAGCTAGAGCCCTCTAGGCGGGCATTGGGGTCATAGAGTATGCTTTCTCGCTACTCGGTTTGGAGCTCAAATTCTCGTGAATGTCAAGGATGCAGAGCGGCGGCCACTCTAGTGTGAGTGGGGAGGTGACTATATCATAGACGGATCTTGACGTCCCAGACTCAGACATAACATGGCCTAAGGGAGAGGGGGAGGGGTAGCTGGCACTGATGGAGGAGGGGGAGGTAGAGGGGAAGAGGAGGGGAGCGATGGGGGACGCTGAGAAGGGGCGGTGGAGGGGGAGGATGACTAGCAGCAGCGCGGAGGATAAGGAGGAGGAACAGTGGAGGGGGAGGCTGAGCAGCGGTGGCGGGGCGATGGACAGGCGGTGAACGAGGACGGCACGGTGAGGATCGGTGGATAGTGGTAGCATGGTGGAGAGGAGGAGAGGAAGCGTAGATCTGGACGGTGACAGGTTGTGGTGGCGGCGCAGTGGAGGGGGAGGAGCGCAGGTGGGGGGAGGTTGAGCGGCGGCGGCGGGGTGGTGGACAGATGACAAACGAGGCTGGCACGGTGAGGGCAGCATGATGGATGGGGAGGAGTGGAGGCACAGATCTGGACAACAACAGGTTGTGGCGACGGTATGGTGGAGGAGGAGGAGCAGAGGTGTGGATTGGATAGCTACAGGTTGTGGCAGTGGCACAGTGAAGGGGTAGGAGCGGAGGAGGGGGACGGTCGGCAAAATGGAGATAGAGAGAGAGAGAGAGAGCCGAGAAAAAGAAATGGCGCAACAAGAGAACCGAGGCACTGACGTAGCGCATGAAAAGAAAAAGGAGAGGTGAGAGAAGAGGGAAGAAGAAAAGGATAGGAGGAAAAAATGAGAAAGGGGAAATGAGGATAAAAAAGAAAAAAAGAGGGGAAAAGAGAAAAAGTTGAAATTGAAGTAATTGTGTAAAAATATGGACATGTAGATATTTGGGGAGTGGAATATTTTTGATATTTTATAAACATAATATTACTGCCTTATTAAAAACCATATGCCCTAGAGTGGGGTTCTCCGAGTAAGGAAAAGAGTACAGTAACAACTCCCCAATATCGAGATCGTCATATGCCCTAGAGTGGGGTTCTCCGAGTAAGGAAAAGAGTACAATAACAACTCCCCAATATCGAGATCGTTCAAGCATTCTTGGTCAGTGTACTCCTACACGATTTCAGGATTCTCCAGTTGATGTTGCTGTCGCTCTTTAGCCAATTCCCAATCCTTCACATATGATTGCCTCCACCATCCTGGGCATGAGGAATGATTTTCTTTCTTCAATTATTATCTCTACCATGCTGAACGTCGCTTCCAAAGTGACGGTTAACAACAAAATCAGTAGAGCATCCCTTGCGAAATGGCACAACACAGTAAATATCTGCTTATTGTTCTTCCACCATTCGAGCAAATCTATCTTTGCCTCTATCAACAAGATTAGAATCGATATTTGCAAAATCATACTTTAGGTTGTGGTTCAGCTCTGAGACAGAATTCCACTTGGAGGACACCTGAGGCTGAGAGGATGAAGAACTAGACTTGCCCTTTAGCTTTTTCCACAAGTGGGCTGCTAATTTTATATTTCCTTATTGCACCTATTGTGAGGCCTTTGATCTTACGCCGCTGCTAAGCTTGTCATGATATAAGTGGAAAACATGAAAAACTCCTTTTTGACATGTTTAAAAGATTTACAGGAATTGAGACTGAGGCATTCATCTATTCCCTGCATACTGATCTATAAACCTTCTAACTTTTTGGTAGGATCAAAAATGATAACAAAACAATATAGATATGAAATAGATCCGAAATATTTATCAAAATTTTTCTCCATTGCTGCAACAATATGGCCTAAAAGTGGACCCCCTAGATTTAGCAAACTTGTTTGCAATTAAGCAAATAAAATCTATACCTAAGAAAGGGTAGGGTAGTAAACGCCGGATAAAACCTTTGTTGCTTTACAAAAATACCTTAAAAATTCTTGAACATGGTTAGCAATTTGCCAATCTGAATAAGTAACTAGCAATTTATTATTTTGAGAGTTAGCACTGACAAAGATAGATATAACATGTTCATACCTTGTACCTTCTTCAACATAATGTATGTCGAGTTTACCTCACCTTCATATCATGATCGAATTTTCTTGGGTCCTGCCCATTGGCTTCACGGTACTTCACGAACCTAGCTACTACTTGTGAGGAACTTGTGAGGTAATGAATGGCATCACGGATATTGTTCAAATATTCGCCAATCGCTTGCATACCGTCTTATACAGCGAGGTTCAAGATATGACATATGCATCTCTGGTTGAGAATATATCCATCAATATATGTTTGCAACCTTAGGGTGAGGATGTTTATAGTCGTCGTATTTGTCGATGCATTATTAAGTGTTATAGAAATAATCATATTATGTATCTTAAAATCATTAAGTACGTCTCATATATGCTCGACAATGGTCTCTTCCATGTGTGATTCGTTAATTAACTTAAACCCTATGACTCTCTTGTTTAGCTTGTAATCATCGTCTAAATAACATGCTACAACACTAAGGTTGACTTTGCAAAAGAGAACTGAACTTGTAGGAATATTTCTTTTAGTACTGCTAGCTTCCTACGATAGATCTATAAAATATCTAGTGTGGTAGTTCTCCTACTAACATGTTGGTACTGTAGGCAAAAGCCGCGTTGGATCATTCTTTCGAATGTGCAAGTTTCACCCATCCTAATTGATTGATCATTAGAAACAATATATTTAGCAATTTCCTCACGGGCAGAAAGAGAGTTGTATACCCAAGTACTCGTAGAGTCATCAGCATTGAAGTTCAGCTGCGTCTGTACTCCACCCCCTCGCCTCTGCGCCCCCATCTTGCTCAAGCATGTTTTATAGTGACAGTTCAAGTGCCATGTCCCTCCACCTATATGAGCAATTAATTAAGCTTTGCGATACTTGGAACTTGCGATCTCTACCATTTTGCCATCTCGGATTTCCTACCTCTAGGTCATGTGCTTCAGCACGGCACCCTTCATCCAGACATGGACCTACCAATGTTTCCATCTATGGATAGTAGAGAGAAATCTGGTGTCCCTATTGGCTCTGGACTACCCTGGTACTCTTCGTAGCCCTCCATACCATTCATATGGTGGTCATCCATACCGTAGTCTCCCATGTTTGGTGAGAGCTGATGAGCATCAATAGGAGTCAGAGCTAGATGAAGACTAGGGGAGTGGCGGCGGGAGCTTCCAGAAGGGTCCCACTGCTACCTTTGTTCTATGATTCCTCGATAGCTTACCGCTACTGCGCTTGGACACTCCCACCACCGCCTTCGTCCTGTGACTCCTTGGTAGCATACCGCTAGGTGCCACTGAGCTTTTTGTTGTACAGACTATTGAGGAGAGCAAAGAGAGAAGAGAAGTTTGGTGCTTCAATGGTGAAGAATGAGCAGAGGAGGTAGGTTTTATAGCCATGGAGGAGAAAAACATTGCATCTGCCCATTGTCGCTCAACCTCCACAACCGCTCTACCTTCTTCCTCTGCTCTGTCTTGTCACGAGTTCCTGACTATTGCCCCTCTCCTTCCTCGCCCATGATGTCGCAGATGGTATTCCTGGTGACACCATGCGATTGCCGCCCCTGATGTCGACGGATCGGGGAACAAGATGGTGCTTGGATCTGATGGATGTTGGACTCTCTCGCTTTTAATGCGTGGTGCGTTGCCTTCTCATGTTGACTTTGCAATCGACGCTGATGTCCTTCGCTTGGACCGAGGCAAAACACGCAAGACTTGTGATTAGGGGTGAAAATGGGCCGGGTATTTCCCGCCCGCCCGCCCGTATTAAAGCGGGTCAAATTCGGGTCGTAAATTCGGGTACCCGGAAGCTTATACGGGTATCGGATCCGAATATGGATATTTTTTGGCGGATACGGTATCGGGATTGGGAGATCGGTATCCGACGGATACGGATTATCCGGTATAATATTCGGATATTACCCGTTTAACTATTCGGGTAATACCCGCATTACCCGCCTGGGCCACAGCGCTGCAACCCGCAACCGGTTTGGCACTTCGGCCGTTCGGGGCTTCGGGGCGGGCGACCCACGACCGCGAGTCCGCGAGGCCGCGATTCCAATTTCCTCGGCCGATTCCCCAAATCCCCATCTGGCCATCTCATTAGTCAATCCCTTCGGCCGAGTGCCCGACGCGGCGACCCCGGCTACCGAGTGCCCGACGCCGACGGCCGACGCGGTGGCGCCCTTGCCCCTTGGTCTTCCCCTCCCAGCATCGCCTCCACCCGTCCGCAGATCCACTGGTCGAGGCGGCGTAAGGCAGGCACCGAGCACGGGAGATTCGACCTCGCCGCCACCGGATCTACGCCCGAGTGCCCGACGGCCGACGCGGCGGCTCCCCTGGTCTTCCCCTCTGTGGACGTCCTCGGGCCGCCATCCCAGCACCGCCTCCGCCCGTCCGCAGATCCACTCGGCGATTCGACCTCACCGCCGTCGATTCAACCTCGCCGCCGTCGATTCGACCTCGCCGCCACCGGAACTACGCCGCCAAGTCGAGGTACGCCAGATCTGCCTAGAGGCTAGAGGGGATTTGCTTAGCACTTTGCTTCCGCGGGAGGAGGAGATTGGCGAATGGCGATGCCGTGTCTGCGGCTGCGGTAGAGAGACACGCATAGGGGCGGGAGGAGGAGGGGCCAGCCGGAGAGTTGGAGCATGGCGGACAGCCAGAGGCGGTGTCCCCCGTGGATGAAGTAGACGCGGAGGAGGAGCGGGCCGCCGGCGCCGAGGAGGACGAGGTAGGCGCTGAATATGACCAGCGGCGCCGGCCGGTAGCGAGGCTATTGATACTGAACAGCAAGTATGGACTATTGTAACATCCCAAAAATTTAAATCTGAAAATATAAAGCCTGTGAATTATGTTTGCAATATATTTTATTTAAATTTGGAGTTTATGGTAGTTTCTCTGAAAATATGGTTGAGGTATTGGGAAGAAATTAATAATAGTGAAGAAAAAAAAGAGAGGAGAAATTTGATTTAGAATATAAAATGTCATCTTTGGAAAATAATGGCATGAATAGTAATAGTAGCAAGCAAATGAAAAACCAACATATATGGACATATATATATATATATATATATATATATATATATACATACTAAACGTTTTGCACCTACACAATTAGTGACAAGAATATAAAAATGTCGAATTAGGGTGTAAGGAGGAAAATATAAGTATATATGAACATATACAAGAATTGAAACAAATAATTTTGAATGTGAAATAAAAAAAACTCAATTTCCTAGTTGTCATCCATTTTCCCCCTATTTTCCAAAAATCATGACTGCAGCCTTCTTCTACTCTTCCTCTTACCTCTCTTCCTCTTACGTGTGGGCCCTTTTTCCCTGCCGACAGCAGCCCGGACCGGATTCCCCCTTTCTTTCTTCCCCTCTGCCATCTGCGCGCGGGCCCCTCCTCCTTTCTTTCCCGAGCGACCGCGCCCCGCCCCCTCTCTTTCTTCTCCTTCCTCCTCCATTCTGTGGCCGTAAACCGTCCGCGTCTCCCTCTTCCTTCTCTCCTCTGCGCCGAATCACGCTGGAATCTCTTGCCGCAGCTGCTTGCCCTGCCAACCTGTGCTCTGCCTTCTGCGCAGCGCCGCTCGTCCCGTCCCCTCCGCGCGCCTGCCGTCTCTCTGCTCTGCAGCGCTGCCCCGTCGAGCCCCGCGAGGCGCCTTGTCCTGTGGTCTTTCCCCGCCGCCTGGTCCTCTGCGCCTCCCTCGCCCCGCTGCGGCCATAAGAAGCCCAAGCTCCCCAGGGATTCCCTACGCCCCCTTCTTCTTCCCCGTTTCCCCCATCTTCTTTTCCCACAGACCGAGCCCCCCTGCCCGTGCGACAGTCGCCGCGCCTACACGCCGTCCCGGCCACCCCGGCAAGACTTCCCTAAAGTAAGCGCGTCACATCGTGCCTCTACCTCCCTTCTGCCTCCTCCCCGAGCTAATTGGATTTTCGTTCATCCAAGCGCTCGAGCCGGCCATCTTCCTCACCTCCGGCCGAAACCGTCGATTTCGCCGTCGTCTCCTACTCGGTCCGCGCCAACTCCATTCCTCACGTTGGGAGCAAGCCCTCGACGCCCTCAAACTTCCCCAACCGACGCCCGGCCTCATCGACGCCCGAGCTGCCCCCTCCACGGTGACCACCCGCCGTCACCCGTGGCTACCATCGCCGGCCTCCTTCGATGCCTCTCCCGACAAGCCAACACCATGGGTGAGTTCCTCTTGGTCCCCTCTCGCTCATGCCCGCATCAATTTCCACCCCCTCCATGCCGGCGCCACCGCCCACTGCCGGCGACGATGCCGCCTGCGCTACGCCGGCATGCTTTGTTTCGGGCCTGATGTCCCGACTCACGTCTTCTACATTGAGTCGCCATTCCAGTCAGCACGGGCCAGCAGCCCAGCTGGTCATCCGAGCTATGCATCACGCCACAGATCCCGTGTTCGAGTTCCCTCGGTGAACATTTTTGATTCATTGTTTTTAGCACATTTTAGTTAGAAAATAATTAGGAAATAAAACAGGGGAGCTGAGCTAATTGACTTGGGTTTAAATAAAATCTATACATACGCCAGGACACAGGGTTACATGCATATGGATAGTTAAGTAGTTAGGAGAGTTAAAAATTTAATTCATGAGAGCTAATAAAAATTCCTTAGGATGTAAATAAGATTATTTAAAATTTAGCATTGGAATAATTACTATATAAGAATAATAGTGCCTTATTATTTAGTCTAATTCTACTTATTAGTTAAGGGTATTAATAAAGAAGATTCCGGTTAAGTGTTCGAATTTAATAGGAGTCTCAATTGAAAATACATCCAAGTTAAACCTAAGGGAAATAACAATTGATAACTATAAAAAAATGAGGTTTTAAATTCAAAAGATTACCCTCAATTGTAATTAAAAGATATGCCCTAACATTTAACCTGCCGACATTAGATGGATCTCAATAGTAAATTTAATTAGATAATAAAGGCCGCTTCATAAAATTTAATAACCGATAGGACGTGATCATAAACATTTAAATTAGAAGGCCTTAATAAAATCCTCGCCATTAGCACATCATCAATAGAAAAAAATCTTAACGATGAATTTAGTGGAACGAAAATTGGGTATAGCAAGCTCGGTCCTAAGTAACTAGAAGTTTAACTAAAACAGGCAAGATACTAATGCAAAGGATAAAGTAACAATGATAGTCGGTCCTCAAAGTATAACCAAATGAAAAGTAATGTCAGTATATAGATGCTAAGGTATATTAGCCCTAGGTCATCGGACATTGAGATAATCCCACAAACAAACCATCGGAAGAAACCCATAATATTATGACCAATAGCAGTAGATGAGTAGCAAATAAGAATATACTAAGGGTTCCTATTAAACATCAATGAGTTAGGTAAATATGCACGTGCGACATTGAATCGTTAAAATTTACTATTAGGGTACACCTTGAATAATTAGTAAGTAGAATCCCGTAAAATACCACAGCCTAGACTGCTAGGAATATAGGCTCTAAAGATTGATCTAATAAACCAAACACATATATCTGCCCGTAAGTCTAACCAAGTTCATGGAACTTCCTTGATAAATATAAAAATAATAAAAGAAACTGCTAATAAAAGACCGAGTCATCGTTTTCTACCACTGGCCTTGCCTCAAATCACCCATTAACTTATAATAAAACTAAATTGATTTTATTCGGATTTATTTGGATCTTTTAAGTTATTTGTCTTTATTTGGATTCAGTCGTTTGTCGCGTAATTAGAAATCGGGAGTCGTGAAGATTCAGTGGATTCAGCGAGGTTAAGCTCGAAATGAAGATAGAGACCGGAAGCTCAAAAGAAAGCAATGTGTGAGCTCAAGACCGCGGTAAACCGCGCCAGGCGAGTCAATACTTTGATCATGTTGATCCTATGTTTTCTGCAAATTACTTTGTTTTAAATTATCAAATTGCATGCTGTTAATTTATATGCAAATACATGCTTAATTTAATATTCTAGTTATGTGCCCATTGTTTACCTTGATTAATATTACACCTCCTTTGGAATATTTGAATATGTGAACCTTGTCGCCGTAGCAAAATTATAATAGTAACCTTTCGAAAATAAGTCCCTAAATATATGCCATGCTTAGTATTGCTTAGATAATCATGGGCGCGAGAGCGTCCAAGCATCACTTTTTAATACTGAGAAAAATTGATTGGGCAGTCATGGTGGGAATGACTGGTATATTTTGGTATGATTATTTTAGACTCCCAAAAATCCCAACTTGCTTAAATATCTGGGCGGATTGATTCGAGGGTGTGAGTGTGGTGCAGTGGATGCACAAAGTGGGTTAGTGGTAGACCGCCCAGATACCACTAAGGACTGAATCTTGTCATGACCTCCTGTGTAAAACAGTACAACCACAAGTCTGTAAAATACAACTTGGCTAAGTAAACTTATCGAAATCCCCGGACTCATCTCACCGGTAGTGGTTGGGAAGTGGCTACGCAAGGGCAAGAGAAGGCCTAAAGGGACACCGAGTGGAGGGTGAAGTTTCCCAGTCGTACTAGCGCAGAGGGGAGGGGAGCCCGTACGCTAGTAGCCGTGGGGAACATCCCGTGCAACGTATGGGACCCACCGCAAGTGGGAGAAGCCCATAAAGTGAGATGAGAAAAGGGACTAGATACTTTGAAAAGTCACTGTGATGGTCTGCTCAACCACACGTCTAAGGAATCGTGTGGGGCAACGAGTTGATTGTCTCTTGTGGTGAAAGTGTACAAACTCTGCAGAGTCAAAACTATTCGAATAGCCGTGCCCACGGTCAAGGGCGGACATGGGAACTTAACCAGATATAGTTCTATTTAAAAATGTTTTGTGGGTGGGAATGGAAAAGTGAAGGGCGAAGGACTGCCCTGGTTTGGAATTGTCCTGGGTGTCGTCCCAGTGGTAAGTTAAGCGGCTATAACGCTGAAGAAATTGCTATATGGTGCAGATGCCATGTAACGGTGGATGGAATCTGAATCGATATTAATAATGCATTTCCTTGTACATTATGATTTGTTCCAAAATTGCTAAGTCATAGGGCTTTTTAATTAATTGTATTCAAAAGCACTCTATGCAAAATAAAATAGCCCGAGCCTCTCCTTTGTTAAGCTATGCATACTATTTATTTGCATTCTGTGTATTGGCTCGCGGAGCACGGGGTCGGAGTGCTCATGCTCGCTTTTGCGACAAAATTCAGAATCAGGAGTCAAATCACCTCGCTTCAGCAACAAGATTGGACAAGCTGGCCGAGAAGATGAAGATGTCAAGGGCTAGGTCGCGAACCTCCAGTTGGCTGCCTGTGGGCATGTCCGGAAGGTCCCACCTGTGTGCTTCGTTCTTCCGCTGCTGCAATTTATCGATTTCGGCCTAATCGGCCCATGTGTAAGTCTACTATTATATTTACGCTTCCGCATGATATGTATTTTGATATTCATTACTGTAACTGTGAGCACTATCTACTGATCCAGGGAATAGTGCAATAATCACAGAGGAATCCGGATGTTAATATCTGGGTCCCTACAGCGATGGTATCAAAGCATATCGACTGCAGGTCGTGACCTAGTTAGCCTGGCCGTTAGTCCGTGACTAGAATTATTTCCTCAGTATCTATTTTCACAAATATAAATTATATTGCTCATTCTCATCTCTCTTAGAAGATTCCCTCTCATCTATATATTAACCTAGCCATTTTACTTCTGAAGCTTTGTCATCCCAAATTCGAACTGAAAAAAAAATCCAATACTCCTCTTGTAAATTGTCTATGAAAACACGCTTGGGCCAAGAATCATGATGCTTACCCTTGAAGCTTAATTGTTTTATCCTTGGAGGAAACAATCGTCTGAATTTTGGGTAAATGAATTGGAGGAGCTTAAATTAATAGATTAACCAGACAGATGAATTAAGTTATTCTTGGAGAAATAGGAAATATGGAAATAGTTGCGGGAGTATAACATTGATAAGTAATATAATTCCTAACAGATGATTACGATAATGGAATAATAAGATATGATCGATTGCTAGATGAATTAATAGAGTTTTAAGAAATTGGAGATATGATAACAGCTATCGGAGTACAGGCTTGATTAATAACATTATTCCTGGAAGATGTTCATGATAATGAATTAATTCGGAGGTTGTCACGGAAGATTTAGGCGGTTACTAGAGGAGCAACTATGATTTTGAATACAATCTTGGATTATTAGGAAGTCCTGATACACATGACACTGGTGAATATAAAAGTAATAATGTTGGATAATCATTAGAAATCAGAAATGAAGAGTAGATAGGTAGTAAAGATTTAGCTTGACCATTGGAGAAGCAAACTATGGATTTGAATCAATGACACCAGACTAGATTATTAGGACGTCACAATATGAAAGTTATCGGTGGATCTAAATAATGAATACTAGATCTTCGTTGGATTGGAAAGCTGATTAAATTGGCAATTGACGAACCTGAGATTGGATTTATAAAGATGTGGTGGACATTCAGATTCATATAAGAATTTGGTGATCCCGATTGGACAAAAATTTGGGAGATGCAATAAAAATTATTTGATTGGTGGGTTTAGAGTAAGGGTATTGGATTTTCAATAGACTGTAAAGATGAGAAGTTTACCAATAATGAATCCAAGATTGGGATTATACATACATAGTGAAATACGAGATTTAATTCACAAATTTATGTTGGAAGTACAGAGTTAGGCGAGAATTAGATAACCATGGCTGGATTGATGAAATGGTGAATGACACAAGGTAAAAGAGTATGGTCGGTGGAACAAATAAATGATGACACTTGCTGACTGGAGTTTTAGAGTGCAATAATATCGTGACTAAATAATAATAATAAAAAGGAGGATAGTCTAGGTGCACTTTGTGAAAGTGGAGGTTAAACTATTAAGGCCGTTGGATTCTAAGCCTTATGTATAAAGTCGTATGGGAGTGAGTTAATTCATTGATGGATATTTGAACATTGGAAGAGATTAGCATACTTTGACAAAAAAGGGTATTATAAGGTTTTATATTACAGAACAAAAAAAAAATATAAATATAAATATAATACAAGAACGAGTACTGATATAAATCAAATTACCTCTGAGTACTTTTCTATCTTTCCATCGATTTCAAAAAGGAAAAATTTTGGTTTCCCTTCTCTTACCATTGCTCCAAAAATCCAAGATTAGGATTGTCGAAGATGTTCCGGAAGATAAAGTGGTTTCGTTTTAAACGAACTATGCAGATGAACCCCGTTCCCCTTATGTGTGTCCCCCGCATAGACGTTGTATTGTTGCAAGATTTTTGTTGGTCCCTGTGCACTGTCTTCTTGCCCTCGGGTGCTCTATTTTGCAGTCACAGGAAAAACTTGCTTTTAAAATTTTTTTTTGTTTTGTGTGGCTCAGTGTCACTCCAGTTTCCTGGATGTGCTCTTTTAAAAATCAAGATGGGTTAGGTTACCTTATCCCCACGATTCTGTCCTTACCTCATGCTATTCCCTCTCACCCTGTTTGCTGCAACCCAATTCAGATCTACCCAAGCAAAGTAAGAGATAGTCAAAGCCAAGGCAATCAAGGACAAGTGGAGCCTTCACCGCTTTTCGATTAAAAGCCTCAACTGGCACAAAGACCAATACTCGAGACTCTGCCCTGCTAACACTCTATCCTTACCCACCCAAAGGACCCATAGATCAAATCACCACCAACTAAACACAATGACGAGGAGCGCCTAGACGACGTGAAGAGAAAAGACATTGCACATATCAATGCTCCGTGAACCACTCCAACAACGAGGAAGACCACCAGCCTGGTGAGTGCCCTGTGAGTAATGTCACATGTACTCTTTGCGAAGGACAAGGCCACTACCCCCTAAGATTGCCCTTGAACCTAATGCTGGCTAAGCAGCCGAAGTACAATGGATGAGTCTCCACCTCGCCACAAGACCCATCATGACTGGAGCAAGCAGAGACGAATAATAACTAGTGACATTTATTTTAAGGGGGGTAGCCCTATGAGACAGAACTGTCGCAGAACTACTATGATGTATATGTTGGAGGTGCGACAACCTGGACTCAGAACTAATCAAACCAGTACAAGAAGACTTACAAGACCAGGAACCTTACCGTAATAAGGACAAAAGACCACCATGTAGATATGTTCATCGTCACCTCTGCATTCTCGAGGCCCTCTACCCCTAGGACACAAACCATTGCTACCCACCCATCAATATGAAATTCTACAACCGTATGTCTAGCAGATGATGCAGCTACTCTGTTCTACAATAACGTGAAGACAACAATATCAAAGAGCAAGTAATTGGAAGTTTACGACCTGTCCAGGAAAACAAGGTATCTCTCTTTCCTTTTGACTTCTCCAAGTGCTAACCCCTGTTGTGCAGATCTTCATTTTTAAGCGGAACTAAAGAACTATACGTTGAGCAATACCCCGAAACCCATTGCTAGCCAATATAACCTCACTTGCTTCTTTCTACTCTACAGGAATCTCGGGGTCGAGATTCATTTAAGGGGGGGTAGGTTTGTAACATCCCAAAAATTTAAATATGAAAATATAAAGCCTGTGAATTATGTTTGCAATATATTTTATTTAAATTTGGAGTTTATGGTAGTTTCTCTGAAAATATGGTTGAGGTATTGGGAAGAAATTAATAATAGTGAAGAAAAAAAAGAGAGGAGAAATTTGATTTAGAATATAAAATGTCATCTTTGGAAAATAATGGCATGAATAGTAATAGTAGCAAGCAAATGAAAAACCAACATATATGGACATATATATATATATATATATATATATATATATATATATATATACATACTAAACGTTTTGCACCTACACAATTAGTGACAAGAATATAAAAATGTCGAATTAGGGTGTAAGGAGGAAAATATAAGTATATATGAACATATACAAGAATTGAAACAAATAATTTTGAATGTGAAATAAAAAAAACTCAATTTCCTAGTTGTCATCCATTTTCCCCCTATTTTCCAAAAATCATGACTGCAGCCTTCTTCTACTCTTCCTCTTACCTCTCTTCCTCTTACGTGTGGGCCCTTTTTCCCTGCCGACAGCAGCCCGGACCGGATTCCCCCTTTCTTTCTTCCCCTCTGCCATCTGCGCGCGGTCCCCTCCTCCTTTCTTTCCCGAGCGACCGCGCCCCGCCCCCTCTCTTTCTTCTCCTTCCTCCTCCATTCTGTGGCCGTAAACCGTCCGCGTCTCCCTCTTCCTTCTCTCCTCTGCGCCGAATCACGCTGGAATCTCTTGCCGCAGCTGCTTGCCCTGCCAACCTGTGCTCTGCCTTCTGCGCAGCGCCGCTCGTCCCGTCCCCTCCGCGCGCCTGCCGTCTCTCTGCTCTGCAGCGCTGCCCCGTCGAGCCCCGCGAGGCGCCTTGTCCTGTGGTCTTTCCCCGCCGCCTGGTCCTCTGCGCCTCCCTCGCCCCGCTGCGGCCATAAGAAGCCCAAGCTCCCCAGGGATTCCCTACGCCCCCTTCTTCTTCCCCGTTTCCCCCATCTTCTTTTCCCACAGACCGAGCCCCCCTGCCCGTGCGACAGTCGCCGCGCCTACACGCCGTCCCGGCCACCCCGGCAAGACTTCCCTAAAGTAAGCGCGTCACATCGTGCCTCTACCTCCCTTCTGCCTCCTCCCCGAGCTAATTGGATTTTCGTTCATCCAAGCGCTCGAGCCGGCCATCTTCCTCACCTCCGGTCGAAACCGTCGCTTTCGCCGTCGTCTCCTACTCGGTCCGCGCCAACTCGATTCCTCACGTTGGGAGCAAGCCCTCGACGCCCTCAAACTTCCCCAACCGACGCCCGGCCTCATCGACGCCCGAGCTGCCCCCTCCACGGTGACCACCCGCCGTCACCCGTGGCTACCGTCGCCGGCCTCCTTCGATGCCTCTCCCGACAAGCCAACACCATGGGTGAGTTCCTCTTGGTCCCCTCTCGCTCATGCCCGCATCAATTTCCACCCCCTCCATGCCGGCGCCACCGCCCACTGCCGGCGACGATGCCGCCTGCGCTACGCCGGCATGCTTTGTTTCGGGCCTGATGTCCCGACTCACGTCTTCTACATTGAGTCGCCATTCCAGTCAGCACGGGCCAGCAGCCCAGCTGGTCATCCGAGCTATGCATCACGCCATAGATCCCGTGTTCGAGTTCCCTCGGTGAACATTTTTGATTCATTGTTTTTAGCACATTTTAGTTAGAAAATAATTAGGAAATAAAACAGGGGAGCTGAGCTAATTGACTTGGGTTTAAATAAAATCTATACATACGCCAGGACACAGGGTTACATGCATATGGATAGTTAAGTAGTTAGGAGAGTTAAAAATTTAATTCATGAGAGCTAATAAAAATTCCTTAGGATGTAAATAAGATTATTTAAAATTTAGCATTGGAATAATTACTATATAAGAATAATAGTGCCTTATTATTTAGTCTAATTCTACTTATTAGTTAAGGGTATTAATAAAGAAGATTCCGGTTAAGTGTTCGAATTTAATAGGAGTCTCAATTGAAAATACATCCAAGTTAAACCTAAGGGAAATAACAATTGATAACTATAAAAAAATGAGGTTTTAAATTCAAAAGATTACCCTCAATTGTAATTAAAAGATATGCCCTAACATTTAACCTGCCGACATTAGATGGATCTCAATAGTAAATTTAATTAGATAATAAAGGCCGCTTCATAAAATTTAATAATCGATAGGACGTGATCATAAACATTTAAATTAGAAGGCCTTAATAAAATCCTCGCCATTAGCACATCATCAATAGAAAAAAATCTTAACGATGAATTTAGTGGAACGAAAATTGGGTATAGCAAGCTCGGTCCTAAGTAACTAGAAGTTTAACTAAAACAGGCAAGATACTAATGCAAAGGATAAAGTAACAATGATAGTCGGTCCTCAAAGTATAACCAAATGAAAAGTAATGTCAGTATATAGATGCTAAGGTATATTAGCCCTAGGTCATCGGACATTGAGATAATCCCACAAACAAACCATCGGAAGAAACCCATAATATTATGACCAATAGCAGTAGATGAGTAGCAAATAAGAATATACTAAGGGTTCCTATTAAACATCAATGAGTTAGGTAAATATGCACGTGCGACATTGAATCGTTAAAATTTACTATTAGGGTACACCTTGAATAATTAGTAAGTAGAATCCCGTAAAATACCACAGCCTAGACTGCTAGGAATATAGGCTCTAAAGATTGATCTAATAAACCAAACACATATATCTGCCCGTAAGTCTAACCAAGTTCATGGAACTTCCTTGATAAATATAAAAATAATAAAAGAAACTGCTAATAAAAGACCGAGTCATCGTTTTCTACCACTGGCCTTGCCTCAAATCACCCATTAACTTATAATAAAACTAAATTGATTTTATTCGGATTTATTTGGATCTTTTAAGTTATTTGTCTTTATTTGGATTCAGTCGTTTGTCGCGTAATTAGAAATCGGGAGTCGTGAAGATTCAGTGGATTCAGCGAGGTTAAGCTCGAAATGAAGATAGAGACCGGAAGCTCAAAAGAAAGCAATGTGTGAGCTCAAGACCGCGGTAAACCGCGCCAGGCGAGTCAATACTTTGATCATGTTGATCCTATGTTTTCTGCAAATTACTTTGTTTTAAATTATCAAATTGCATGCTGTTAATTTATATGCAAATACATGCTTAATTTAATATTCTAGTTATGTGCCCATTGTTTACCTTGATTAATATTACACCTCCTTTGGAATATTTGAATATGTGAACCTTGTCGCCGTAGCAAAATTATAATAGTAACCTTTCGAAAATAAGTCCCTAAATATATGCCATGCTTAGTATTGCTTAGATAATCATGGGCGCGAGAGCGTCCAAGCATCACTTTTTAATACTGAGAAAAATTGATTGGGCAGTCATGGTGGGAATGACTGGTATATTTTGGTATGATTATTTTAGACTCCCAAAAATCCCAACTTGCTTAAATATCTGGGCGGATTGATTCGAGGGTGTGAGTGTGGTGCAGTGGATGCACAAAGTGGGTTAGTGGTAGACCGCCCAGATACCACTAAGGACTGAATCTTGTCATGACCTCCTGTGTAAAAAAGTACAACCACAAGTCTGTAAAATACAACTTGGCTAAGTAAACTTATCGAAATCCCCGGACTCATCTCACCGGTAGTGGTTGGGAAGTGGCTACGCAAGGGCAAGAGAAGGCCTAAAGGGACACCGAGTGGAGGGTGAAGTTTCCCAGTCGTACTAGCGCAGAGGGGAGGGGAGCCCGTACGCTAGTAGCCGTGGGGAACATCCCGTGCAACGTATGGGACCCACCGCAAGTGGGAGAAGCCCATAAAGTGAGATGAGAAAAGGGACTAGATACTTTGAAAAGTCACTGTGATGGTCTGCTCAACCACACGTCTAAGGAATCGTGTGGGGCAACGAGTTGATTGTCTCTTGTGGTGAAAGTGTACAAACTCTGCAGAGTCAAAACTATTCGAATAGCCGTGCCCACGGTCAAGGGCGGACATGGGAACTTAACCAGATATAGTTCTATTTAAAAATGTTTTGTGGGTGGGAATGGAAAAGTGAAGGGCGAAGGACTGCCCTGGTTTGGAATTGTCCTGGGTGTCGTCCCAGTGGTAAGTTAAGCGGCTATAACGCTGAAGAAATTGCTATATGGTGCAGATGCCATGTAACGGTGGATGGAATCTGAATCGATATTAATAATGCATTTCCTTGTACATTATGATTTGTTCCAAAATTGCTAAGTCATAGGGCTTTTTAATTAATTGTATTCAAAAGCACTCTATGCAAAATAAAATAGCCCGAGCCTCTCCTTTGTTAAGCTATGCATACTATTTATTTGCATTCTGTGTATTGGCTCGCGGAGCACGGGGTCGGAGTGCTCATGCTCGCTTTTGCGACAAAATTCAGAATCAGGAGTCAAATCACCTCGCTTCAGCAACAAGATTGGACAAGCTGGCCGAGAAGATGAAGATGTCAAGGGCTAGGTCGCGAACCTCCAGTTGGCTGCCTGTGGGCATGTCCGGAAGGTCCCACCTGTGTGCTTCGTTCTTCCGCTGCTGCAATTTATCGATTTCGGCCTAATCGGCCCATGTGTAAGTCTACTATTATATTTACGCTTCCGCATGATATGTATTTTGATATTCATTACTGTAACTGTGAGCACTATCTACTGATCCAGGGAATAGTGCAGTAATCACAGAGGAATCCGGATGTTAATATCTGGGTCCCTACAACTATGGACGCTATTGATGCTATCTGTAGACTGTAGTATAATCTTGTAATCTGGCTTACGATTTTGGAAGCTCTATTTGTTGGATGCTTCAGATGGTGATCGCCTCATCTGACCGGTGATAGGATGTAGTTTTGAATTAGTCACTATTTATTGTTATGGAAGTTGCTTCTGATCAAAACATTTACTAATATATGTAATGTCTCATCATGTTTATTTTTGTCTGGTGGTAATTGCTTCCAGAGCTCCAGATCACAAATATCAGTGGGGCTGTGGGGGTGAAATCGGGGTAGGTGAATATTTTCTGTGATTTGCCCGTGAACACATATGCCCGTCAACAGATCAGTGAACTTTACATGTTAGGTGAATATTTTCTGTGAGTGTATATTTGCTCATGTTACATGTTCGATTGTACCTGATACATATTACATGTTCAATTTACATGTTACATGTTCGATTGTAGGATAAACAAACTAATGAATTATGATGGGTAGTGGTGTTGCAAATGTGAGTGCCTGTGCTAGCACAGGGGCATCTCCAGCTGCGGCTGGTACCTCAGTAGTTGGTACAGATCACTCGGCGTTGGCACCAAAATCGTCAGCACCGAATGCATTAGTACCACATGAGACAACCACGGCCACTATTGTTATTCCTGATGAAGACGATGGGGCATTCACAGGAGATGTTGAACCTGCAGCCAAGAGGCAGAAGAAGTGTACCTCTGAGGTTTGGAATCATTTCAAGAAGTACACTGACAAGGATAAGAACAAAGTTACTGGTGTGGTAGAGAAACAACTTAAAGCAAAATGCAACAAATGTGGTAGAGTGTTTGGTGCGGAGACAGCAAATGGCACAAAGCACTTATGGAATCATTTGAACTGTATTCACTCCTTGAAACGAGGTCAGCAGGAACTTGAGTTGAAGCAGGGCGAAGTTCAAACTTTCAGGTATGATCCTGAAGAAAGCTTGCAAAAGTTCTATACAGCTTTTATTATGCATGAATATCCATTTTGTATGGTTGAGCACGAGTATTTTGTTGATTTCATCAAATCGCTTCGGCCTAGTTTTGCATTCAAGTGCCGCATTACCACTAGGAAAGAGATACTAGAGATGTTTGAAGCTAAAAAGAAAGTGATGTATGATGAACTGAAATCTGTATCAAATAGAATTTCTACAACCATGGATATGTGGACATCAAATCAGAATAAAGGTTATATGTGTATCACTGCTCATTGGATTGATGAAAATTGGTTGATGCAAAAGAGAATACTCAGGTTCATTCATGTTAAAGGGCAGCATACAGGAACTAGGCTAGCAAGTGAATTTGTCAAGGGAGTAATGTCTATGAATATTGAGAAAAAATTGTTTGCTCTCACACTAGACAATGCTTCATCAAATGATAAATGTGCTAGAGAAGTTGTGACAGAGCTTAATAAGCTTTATAACATTAGTAAGCTTTATAACAATTCTTGATGAGTTGGATACAAAGCTAGAGGATAACGATTGTGCTAATACAGACATGGATGAAGAGGTTAGTTAAATATCATGTGTTCTTTCCTGACTTTGCACAATACAGACAATAGACAGTGAAATTAGTGCGACAAATTGGACACATAGGCTAGGCTTTAATCTTTCTCGTTATCTATTACAGTCTTGCTATTAGCCATATATTT
Organism: Dendrocalamus latiflorus; assembly: GCA_017311315.1. Lineage (NCBI taxonomy): Eukaryota > Viridiplantae > Streptophyta > Magnoliopsida > Poales > Poaceae > Dendrocalamus > Dendrocalamus latiflorus. The sequence continues at coordinate 27,188,440 of CM029663.1, forward strand.
ATTCATTACTTCTCTGATAGATCAATTTTCCTTGTGGTATTAAATTGCCAGCTGTTGTTTGAATCTGGAAAGTAGCAGTAGTAGTAGAGCTCTAAGCATGATATCCTGTACAGCAGATTATCTGACGATTTAGCCCACTTCTTTATTATGTACAGCATGATATCCTGTTTCGTTGACTGGAGTAGCATATCTATGTTTCTATACATATATTTGGTGCTCCTGTCTTGTTACTGGTGCTAGTATTATGCTTTACATATGATCTTCTCTCAGTAAGTCAGACCTATGAATGTTCTCAGATTCCATAATGGAACTTGTGTTTTCTTATGTTTTGCCTAGTGAGATCACTTTTCCTTGGTTCACTGGCTTGTGTTTTTATGTTTTGCTTAGTGGCTATATGACATTTGTGGGGGGTTATCTATGGACTTACAGTTTGGTTGCATTTCAATAATCCAAGGGTGCATCTATTGGGAGGAAGAGGGAAACCAAAATATATAATTGCCACCTCTATTCATTTGATCCTGTCTCTAGGCACTTACTCATACGTACTGTTATTTTAGTCTTGGGACCGGATAGCAGAGTTTTAAAGTTGCGTTTACAGCATAAAGTCCAGGCAAACATGTGCACAAATTCTCTTCGCTCTGTTACAAATTTTCCATGTTGTAAGCACTTTTACATACTTCAGGTGCACCTGGACTGTCAGAATTTAGTCATGTAGGTGGTTCTCTTGCAATATTGGTCCAGGCGCACTTTGTTAGTTGTATCTTGGTAGAGCAAGATGTTAGAGTTGTAGATATTGCAATTTGTCCACATGTCCACAACCATTTACATCAAGCACCTAACAGAAGATTGTATTGCTTGGTGTATGAATGTCACAAATTGGGCAGTTGGGCTGCATATGAACTTGCGAATTCTATGATTGTATTGTATTATGCTTTACATATGGAAAGTCTTTCAGGATGGGGCAGCGAATAGTGATTGAGGGTGAATGCAACTGATGCTTGGCCAGGCCTTTTTTGCGAGGACTAATATGGTGACATGTCATCAATAGTCATATAAATGTATCTTTTGCCTTGACTGTACCTCTGATCTAAATGTGAGGTTATGACTCATGAGGGTGATATTCTTAGTGTTAAAACTACTAATGAGTAATGATGTATGTCCAGTGATGCTACGACTTTAGTACCGATGTATTGTTGCATTATGGATGTATGGAATGGTTGCATTGCTATTGTCTATGTGGTATAAAATGGTTGTTGCATCGACTTGATATCCGAATAAATATTCGTGACCGATAGTGTCCGTATCCGTCTTGGTACGTATTTGTTCCATATTTGTGCCCGACATTATCCGTGTTTGTATTCGTATTCGATACTATCCGTATTCGACCCGAATCCGATTAGAAAATGTGGGTTAGGATATGGGAAAGGTGAGATCCGACCGTATCCGACCCGATTTCACCCCTACTTGTGATTGCTGTGCGCTGTCTTGGTGTGGGCACTGCTACTTGGAATTGACATCGAATTGTTCGCTACGGATTCGACGAAGAAACACACCGGAAATTTTTCCTTCAATCTCCTATCCTTGCGTGATGCTGCTACTCCGTTATGGCCGCCATGCGTGCCGCCCCGGGAGTCGCCTCCTCCTGGGGCAGCGGTTAGTATCTTGAATTCTAAGTGTGATACCAATTATTGCAAATAATGTACAGAAAAATAGAGACAAACATACATGAATTTTTACATGGAAAATTCTTGTGGGAAAAAACTACAGGCGCTCGAAGGCAAATCACTGTAATGAGGAGAGATTACAATAGAGCGCTTGCTTTTAAGCACATCTCTTTCTATAAACTATTGGTGTATATATATAGGCTGAGGGAAAAGATTCCCATACAGAGAGGAAACCAAATTAGAGTTGGTCGCTAAAGATTAATACCATATCTAATACAACCTGTGTGTAGCGCCCAAGAAAAAAAAAAGAAAAGGAAAAAATCTATACCTAACCTGTAAATCTCTCCCATATCTCTAATTTAATCAACCTACTATATTCTCCTGTGACTCCCTTTTCCATTTATCCCTCTCTTTCCATCTAACTCATCTCATCTCTTTCTCTCACGCACAAGTCTGCATGGGAATCCTTCTCTCATATCTCGATTTCTCTCTCCTTTTTCTGTTACAACTCCCTCTCTCTCCCGTTAGCTCTTTCTCTTATCCTGCCATCTTCCCAATCTCTTCTCTCTCTCTCTCTCCTCCCCACGTCGGCACAAGGCGGCGCGGTGGCGCAGCATGAGGGAGCGCGGCGTGAGGCAGCGCGGTGCGAGGGGGCATGGCGACGCGGCACCAGGCGGCCATGGAGGCGGCAGCGTGAAGGCACGGCGGCCATGGCGGCGGCACGGCTGCACGGCGTGAGGAGGCGCGGTGGCATGGAGGCGTGGCGGCCATGGCAGCGGCGGCGCGGCTCACAGCGCGAGGCAGCGGCGTAGGCACGTGGCGGCTCGACGTGCGAATGGCGCGGTGGCGCACGTGTGCGCCGAGGCGTGGCGGTGGCTGCCGGCGGGCGGCCAAGCACGGCCAGGCGGTGTGGGCGACACAGCCGGCTGAGCAGCCCAGGCGGCGCGTTCGGCCAAGCGACGCAAGCGGCGACGCAAGGGAGTGACAGTCGAGCAGCGCGGCTAGTCGGTGGTGGCCGAGGCGACACGGCGGCGACGCTGGCTGGGACAGTGGTTGCGCAGGCCAGGTTGGCGGCGGAGGAAGCCGAGACGTCGGCGACATAGCCAGGGCAGGCGCCACCATCACGCGCGTGGGCAAGGCCACCGCCGTGCACCCTCGCGTTGTCGCTGCTGCATGCTTAATGAGGTGGGGCATCAGTGTCGTGGCCTTGCTTTGATGCTGCATGTGTGCTTCTGACTGGATCGTGCATGCATGGCTTGGGCAGCCAGAAAGCAGTTGGCCGTGAGTGCATGCATGGCCTAGGCTGCGAATGCATGCAGGGAGTTGGCCGGCCGAATGGGTGCTCTTGATCCCAATTTATTCATCTTATTAATTCCTTCTCTAATTATCTTGCCTTGCATGTAGATTCATATGTGGGGTTAGAAAGGAAACATTGGACATCTTTGTATATCTGATTCCCCGTGCAGCCGGACTGTCGGACGCCTGGCAGGTTCGCACGTGGCTTTTGAAGCGTTCGAGCAGTTGCACATCGTGGGTCCCTCGTGCAGTGTCTGTCGAATGTGCTCAAGGCAAGTACCTCGCGGCCGCGACCTTTTTGTTTCGTAAATTACATGTTTTCAGTTTACTTGTCACATTATCGTTGAATATAATTATCATGTCACTCATGCTTGCTTGACTAATACCATATCGCTAAAATCATATCGTTAATATCACCTGGCTCATATCATATTGCTTAGCTAACATCGCATCACTACCATTACCTGACTCACATTATATCACTTGGCTAATATCCTATCGCTAAAATCACATCACTAAAGTTACCTGGCCAATTTTATACCGCTAAAGTTACCGCCTACTAGCGTGTCACTAAAACTTACCTGGTCAATATCATATCATTAGTGTTGTCTGGTTATTATCATATCGTTCACATTGCTTGTTATAGACGTTTAATATTGCATGCGTGCCATGATGTTCTAGGTTATTTTAGTTCACCTGCTACTCTGTAATTAGGATGTTCAATTAAATGTTCTAGACTTCATACTTTTAATTAGTATTTTAGAATCTATGCTTAAATTGTTAATAGGGGGTAGCATATGAACATGCTTTTAACTTAGCATTAAATTATTGACACTCTTGATATTAGGGTTGCTATATTTTAGTTTCGAATATTATGTTCCAATAATTGTTTGATGTTGTATTTGAGCCATGAATGATGTATATATTAAATCTATTAATCTGACTAATAATCACTTATCATATAATAAAACTTGATTGGTTGATAACCTTGTGTGAGCTATATTATAATATCTCTTTAGGTTAATCCCTATATCACTACCATCTTATCATTATTCCACATCGCATTTATATCAGAAACTATGTTTTTCCATTTTCAACCCTAGCACACCTTTTCACTTCTCTTAACTTTATTATTGCCTTATCCTCGCCATCTCTTAGTTACATTAATTTTGTTCCATGTAATTTGTCCATGATGTATCGGTTACCTTATCACCCAGTATTACCAATCCTATCTCTCCAGTCTCATTGGATTAAATCTTTACTCTCATAACTTTACCTTAATGCAATCACAACTCTCTAATTATATCATGGATAATTCGCTAAATAACGAACTAAGGGTTATCACGCAGGGGCTACCCACATATAGGGGTCATTTCCCCCCAACCTGGTAACGTACGGGGGGCCGTACATTCTTGTTACATAGGATATTACACCCCGTCTGCGGTTATACAGTCGAGGACAAGGTTGTGCCTGGCTATTCTCGTATAACCGGGTATGTGGGATGAGATCGCTGGCACCCTTGCTATAATTTGCTATAACTTGTCACAGAACAACTATCTTTAATTCATAGTCTCCATGATATCCATCTCCCATTTATGACAGTATCTCTGATATCAGTTGTTCGTTGCTTTCAACTTGTACCCGTTGTTTACTTGTGATGCTTGTCCTTTATTTCACGTGGTTGCATTACTTGTTTCTACTCTTGTGTTGCGATCGTTGTTGGGTACTTGCTGAGATTTCCAAATCTCACGTTTGCTCTTTTCAGTCTTAGGTAAAAGACCAGTGGAGTGATAGCATCATGTATGGGTGGGAGCACTCGAGTTTTTAACACCGTGGTTTGCCATCGTTTTGTTGTTTCATTCGTTCTTTATTTGGTTAGAAGTGAATCGGTCCCATGTTTTAAATATTTATTCCAATTTCCGTTGGTTCTCTATTAAAGTGTTAATAAAGTTTTAAACTCTTTGTGATTTCTTTTGTTATTCTTATTTATTCTTCACTTTGGCGATGACATTCCATAGTAGTATTCCATATGGTTATGTGGGGTGCTACATTGTGCATGGCCCAGACACCTTTTATGCTACATCTGATATGAGACATCGAAGTATCTTATACGAATATGAAACGAATACACATCAATTTTAACAAATATAATGATACTTGCACAGTGTGATGGAGCATTGTTTTAAGTCGATGCGATCTATTTCTGCATGAGACACCACGACAGGCCACATCAGCCGCTATCTAAGAAAACAAAGGAAATTTTTCCTTGTATATAAGAAAACAAAGGAAAGGAAATTTAGATCACGACTTGTTTGGAAGAAGGGAGTGTCTAGATATTATTCGGATATTTTCTTCTTAATTATCATTCAAATTTGTGATTTTTGGATTAGAGATCAAATAACTCTTTGTTTTTAAAGAGAGGAGATTTTTTCAAGTGGGAGGGGGTAGAATTTAAGAGGGAGGGGGGAGAATTCATAACCATTGGATCTCTAATCTAATAATTTTAAATCTAGATGATAGTTAGGCCCCGTTTGGCACAGCTCAGCTTCACTAGTGAAGCTGTTTTTTTTGTTTCAGCTTCACCGGTGAAGCTAAAACTGTTTTGGAAAACTATTTGGCAAAATAACTTCACCAACAGCTTCATGCATGGCTGAAAGGGGGCAATTGTCCAAGATGCCCCTGTCTACCTGACTTGTTCTAACATTTGGAGTTGTATGTTTGTATATGGTCATATGAATTAAATAATAATATATTTGAATAAGTATGAATTAAAAAATTAAAATAAAAAAAATTAAAATCATTAGAGAAGTGCGAACGGGAGGAGAGGAAACAGGTGTGGGGATCCAGTGGCAAAGTGCTGTAATTTCTGTCAACTACAAGGGCAGTGAGTTCCTAGAACTGCGAGCCTGAGGGAGAGAGCTATGAAAAGCTACTATTTTCAGCTTCACCCCACCCCATTCCCTTGTGAGAGCATGATTTAAGGAGCTTCATCCATGAAGCTGTTTGCAAAAAAAGTGTTTGGTAAAAAACAGCTCACAACAGTTCATGAATCTGTTGATGAAGCTGTGCCAAACAGGGCCTTAGGAAGAAAATATCCGGATGAAGCAGCTTGTGCCATTCAGCACATTAAAGAACGAGTCAAGTGCTCAGACAGTTCCGTGCTCTGCTTATAGCTACGTATTTCATTCAGAATAAACACAAGAAAAAAGTAACACAGTGAGTCAGTGATACGAGCTAGCTGAGTTATCATGGCGCCGGTGCATGCCCCGCTCCTCGTCGTGCTCACGAGCCCCGGCGCGGGGCACATCGTCCCGGTGGCCGAGCTCGCGGCGCGCCTCGCCGCGCACCACGGCTTCGCCGTCATGGTCGTCACCTACACCAACCTCTCCTCGCCCACCCACTCCTCCCCACTCGCCTCGCTCCCGCCGTGCGTCTCCACCACCGCGCTCCCGGAGGTGTCCCTCGACGACCTCCCCACGGACGCGCGCATCGAGACCCGCGTCTTCACCGTCGTCCGCCGCACGCTGCCCCACCTCCGCGACCTTCTCCGCTCCCTGCTCGGCTCCCCCGCCGGCGTCGCGGCCTTCCTGACCGACATGCTCTGCCCCGCGGCACTAGCCGTCGCCGAGGAGCTTGGCTTGCCGCGGTACGTCTTCTTCACCTCGAACCTCATGTTGCTGATCTCGCTGCTCTACACCCCGGAGCTCGCCAGGACCACAACCTGCGACTGCCGTGACCTCCCGGAGCCTGTCGTCCTCCCGGGGTGCGTGCCGCTGCACGGCGCCGACCTTGCCGACCCCGTCCAGGACCGCTCCAACCCTGTGTACCCTCTGTTGATCGACCTGGGGCTCGACTACCTCCGCCCCAACGGCTTCATCGTCAACACCTTCGACGCGATGGAGCACGAGACGTTGGTGGCGTTCAAGGAGCTTTCCGACAAAGGCGTGTACCCGCCGGTTTACGCGGTGGGTCCGTTGGTCCGTCCTTGCTCCGACGATGCGGCCAAGAACAGCTGTATACGATGGCTGGACGACCAGCCGGACGGGTCGGTTTTGTACGTGTGTTTCGGCAGCGGCGGCACGCTATCCACCAAGCAGACGGCCGAGCTGGCGGCCGGGCTGGAGGCGAGCAAGCAGAGGTTCGTGTGGGTGGTGCGCTTCCCCAATGACAAGGACAGCAGCGCGAGCTACTTTGGGACGACCGACCATGGCAACAACCCGCTGAGCTACCTGCCGGAGGGGTTCGTCGAGAGGACCAGGGGCATCGGGCTTGCCGTGCCGCTGTGGGCGCCGCAGGTTGAGATCCTAAACCACCGCTCTGTGGGAGGGTTCCTGTCGCACTGCGGGTGGAACTCGACGCTGGAGACAGTGACAGCGGGCGTGCCGATGCTGGCGTGGCCCCTGTTCGCCGAGCAGAGGATGAACGCGGTGTTGCTGTCATCGGAGCGGGCCGGGCTGGCGCTGCGTGTGATGGGGTGGGAGGACAGGGTGGTGCCGAGGGAGGAGGTAGCGGCGGTGGTGAGGGAGCTGATGGCGGGGGAAAAGGGTGAGGCAGCGCGGAAGAAGGCACGGGAGATGCGGGATGCGGCGGAGATGGCGTCGGCGCCGGGCGGGCCGCAGCACCGGGAGCTCGCGGCGGTCGTCGGCAAGTGGAAGGGCGCAGTTGATCATCCGGCGGATGGAGCGGGTGCAGTGTGAAGATTTGCTCGTATCGTAGTGACGCTAGCTTTTTGGGCTTTTGGCCCAACTGGCAATAATGTGTATCTATGCTGTTATATGGCGTCATCATCAATAAGTGTACTCGTCGGGCCAGGGTTGCCTCCATGCATGGACTCCCCTTACTCGACAAGAATTACAGTAACTGGTCATCAACTCGTGTATCACATAGGCTACATATTTAAAACAGTTATATTTTTAAAAAACGGTACAGAGTTGGACTAATAATATGATTCACTCCTAAAATCAGCCATGTGAAATTTAAAAGTGTTAAGGAGTATTAATTCATCTTTTCTAATATTTGCATTAATTTTAGCAAACTTTTCTTTCCTGCATCTATATAGGATCACACTTTTTTCCACCAAAGAAGTACTTGTGATCGTTCTAGACAGTCCGGTCTGCACAGATACATGTTTAACTTGGAAAGGGTTTCCTTTCTTGATACGGAAACTCATTGTTGTTTGCTACACAACGGACATGAAGATGCTCCATCCAACTCGCAACATGGATTGCATTCCATTTTTCAATCTTAGCATAGATCATGCTTCTCTGTAAAAGGTTCACGTCTTCTTCTCGGATGCATGTGAGAATTCTTCATTTTACCTTTTTTTCTCTAATTAATGTAGAAATTTCTAGCCTTTTCTTTGTAAAATTAATTATATATTGTAACATCCCGAAATTTGAAAATGTGAAGCTTTTAAATTATTTTGCAATGTATTCCCTTGAAAAATTTGAATTTCCCTTGGTGTTCTCTAAATTTTGGTTAAGTTTCCAAAACATTGAAGAAACTTTCTGGAAAATGAAAATAACATGAATAAGCCATAAAGAAAATATGGGAGTGAAAGAAATTTATAATTTTGAATTCAAAGTTAAAAAGGTAACTCATCATAAGGAGGGAGCGATTTAAATTAAAGTATAAAAATTTCATAATGAAGATAGTATTATTATAAAAGGGCAATAAAAATAAGTAAAACACAAACCAATACATGTATACACATACACATATAAGTATACCAAGAGCTTAGAGCAAAACATAAAAATGCATATACAAGGATATACATGAAGATATATATATATATATATATATATATATATATATATATATATATATATATATATATATATATATATATATATATATAAGCAAGTAATTAACTAGATAAATGTATATGTAAATATATATATATATAAATTAAGAAAAAGAAAAAAAAGGAAGAGAGGAAGTCAGGCCGGCTGACTGGCCCGGCCCAACCCCCTCTCCCCGCTTCCTTTATTCCCCCACACGGCCCAGCCCGCCTTACTCCCCCTCTCTGCTGTCACTGCACCGCGGGCCCCGCTCCCACTCCCGCCTCCTCTCTCTGGCCCCGTGGGCCCGCGCCTCTCCTCCCTTTGCCGCGTGGCCGAGCTGGCTCTCCTTCCCCCTTTCTTTTTCTTTCTTTCCCCACCGAGCGCATGCGCCTTCTTCTTTCTTTCTTTTCTTCTCCGCGTGTGCTCTGCTCCCTCTGACTTCGCAGTGCGCTCGAGCCCCGTGCCTGACTTGTCCCTTCGCCGCCTCCCTGCCCTGCAGCCGCGTCCCCTCCACCAGTGCCCAGTCATATCACGCGCCGAGCCCCGCGCCGGGCAATGACTGGCAGATTTCCACCCCCGCCGCCCGGTCCTCCGCCACTGCGCATCCCCACCCCTCTGCAGCTACAAAGGCTGCCAGCTCCCCATTCTTTTCCCCCACGCGCTCCCTTCCCATTCCCCTTTTTCCCCCTTTCCTCCATCGTGCCCAGGACGCCGCCGCCGCCATTCCCACTGCCGCTCCCTTCTCGGCGAGACTTCCCGCGATTCCTCGCTGTTGGAGCAAATTCCCGCCGCCACAAACATCCTCCAGCGGTCACCGGAGCTCCTCGTCCCCCTAGCTCGTCGGCACCGAGAAGCTTCCCCGCGACGCCATGGCCTCCGCCGCCGGCCAGCTTCGGACCCTCCCCGGCCTGGGCAACCACCCGGTAAGCATCACACCATCTCGTACATGCTCGGCCGCACTCTAATTCGCCTTTTCTTCCTCCCGTTCGCCGGCGCCCCGATCCGTCCCCGCCTCCGGCCGCTCGCGTCGACGCCGGCCACCCCCGACGCCACCACGGGCCCTGTTAACCCCACCAGCACCTTCACCATCTGCGGGGAAACCCATTTTGCAGGTCTCCGGCGCCTCCCCGGCCGGCCCTCACCGGCAGCAACGTAACTGACCGTGCGCCCCCGTCTCCTCTGTTTTCGGCGGTGGTTTCCTTGTTAGTTCCCAGCACCGCCTGCTTTATCAGTTTGCCTTCCCCCCAAAGGTCACGAAACACCGAACGGTCTATTGGCTAGCTCGACTGCGCGTTAACCCCTTGCCCTCCGGTCCCGGGTTCGATCCCGCAAAGCACACCTTTTTCTTCTTTTTATTTTGATTTTCCTTAATCCATTTTAATTAGGAAAAATGTAGGGAAAATTAAGGAATAAACTAGGAAGGCTAATAAAATTTAATTAGGGTATAAATGAAATTATTTGAAGATTTAAATTTGGAATAGTTCATGTATGAGTAATAAATATGGTTTGAAAAATTGTCATCTGAAGAGGACGTTCAAGGTAACAACAAGGATGATATTGGTAGTTCATCAAGAAAAGGTGAGTAATTGTGAGATTTTTTTGTGCCTAATTGGAAATCCCACATTCTGAATTTAATATGCTTAATTTACATAATGTGGTGATGATTACTCATAAAGAAGTTCTTAGTAGAACATCTCCTGATGATTCTTTATTTTATATCATGTTCGATGAACCTATAGAACTTTTTAGTGTTATTGAGAAGGTTTCTGAAATTATATGTCAAAAATCACTAGTTAGTACATATGCCTACACATATAAGTTCAATTTGATTGGAGATTATGATGTAGATAACAAGTTCTATGTTTGTCGAATATGCATTACATATGATAAACTTGCTGAATTGAAATTGCATATTTTGGATAAACAATCTTTTGTGCCATATCATGATCACAATGAGATGAGTTTCAACAATAATGCTTCATGTTTTAAAAGATTTCTTAAGCCTATTTGTTCATCCTTTAATGTACAATCATATACAAATAATCAGAGTAGCGCAGTTGAAGCATGAAAGGCACTAAAAATTTTCTCCCCCATAATTGAACAACTTAATTTGGTTTGGCCCATTAATGACTTGTCCATGTACTTAGCAAAGTCGAGGATGGCTTTTTCTTATGGGAGGGAGAATGATATGAATGACAGTATTGCAATGCATACATCTTATAGCTACTGTTGTACTAAATGGTTTGTGCAAAAAAATAAGAATAGAACAAGAATTGATTCATATATATACCATGCATATGTGTTGTTCTTTTTATTTACTACACCTTCAGATGTGCATGATGTGCTAAACAAAAAAGTGTGAATTATGTGTGTCTATATATATATATATATATATATATATATATATATATATATATATATATATATATATATATATATATATATATATATATATATATATATATATATATATATATATATATATATATATCAGCATATACGTTGTATTCTTTGTTTAGTACGATTTCAGGCTATCAAAAGCCGAGGATGGCTTTTCTTGAAGAAGGGGAGGATGACGCGGATACGCTCATGTCTTGTACTTCTCAGTTAAATATATTATTTAACTGGAAGGAATTATTGAGCCGCATTAAATATTATCAGGTGAACTCTAATTTAATTGGGTATTTAACTATTATATTTAGAGATACAGAGTTACTACTATTTTATTTAATTATGTACATGCCCATACTCGATTTGTACCAGCCTAAAGTAAAGATACGTTTAGAAGGTCTCGTCGAAACTAGTGCAACATCCATCACTTCAAGTGTACAAGATAATGAGGATATCCCAATCGGACCGGTTACGCGAGCGCGAGCTAAAAAGATTAATCAACAGGTGAACCCGCTCCTAATTGATTTTGCCTTTAATTTAAATGAGAACTGGCTACTACCTAATGTTAGTATTTTAATTGATCTTAGGTTTGTATGGGATTAAAACTTTGGAGAAGTACTATTCTAAACATCAAATTTATGTTTCATGTGAAGGAGCTGGCTGCACTAGTTTCGGCTAGCACATGGCCAATTGGCCAAACCGTATGCCAAGTTGTGCTGGCTGTACAAATATGTGAAGGAAGCATCAAGAAGATTATTTGATGTTTAGAAAAGTACGTGCTCAGCAGGAAGCGCTCGATGTTTTCGAAAGAAAATGCTTCACGTGAAGTCAACAGGGAGGAAGGCACCAGAGTTTGAATTCCATCGACAACCTGTACCAAACCAGATCGGCTTGTATTTTATTTTTTTCCGTTTTGAGTCCTAACTAATTACGTCGGTGCCGAGTTTGGTTCGTTCTGGTCGAACCGTCCGAGGGCTGTGCCCATAAATATTGTACACTATTTTTGTTTTTGGGAGACCACAACAGATTAAGAAATTAATCTATTATTTTCAGATGAACTCTAATTTAATTGGGTTTTTAACTATTATATTTAGAGATACAGAGTTACTACTATTTTATTTAATTATATATAGGCCCATACTCGATCTGTACAAGCCTAAAGTAAAGATGTGTTTAGAAGGTCTCGTCGAAACTAGTGCAACGTCCATTACTTCAAGTGTACAAGATAATGAGGATATCCCAATCGGACCGGTTACGTGAGCGTGAGCTAAAAAGATTAATTAACAGGTGAACCCGCTCTTAGTTGATTTTAGCTTTAATCTAAATGAGAACTGGTTACTACCTAATATTAGTATTTTAATTGATCTTAGGTTTGTATAGAATTAAAGTTTTAGAGAAGTACTATTCCAAAAATCAAATTTATGTTTCATGTGAAGGAGCTGGCTGCCCTAGTTTCGACTAGCACATGGCCAATTGGCCAAACCGTATGCCAAGTTGTGCTGGCTGTACAAACATGTGAAGGAAGCATCAAGAAGATTATTTGATGTTTAGGAAAGTACGTGCTCAGCAGGAAGCGCTCGGTGTTTCCGAAAGAAAATGCTTCACGTGAAGTCAACAGGGAGGAAGGCACCAGAGTTTGAATTCCATCGACAACCTGTACCAAACCAGATCGGCTAGTATTATATTTTTTTTTTCCGTTTTGAGTCCTAACTAATTACGTCAGTGCCGAGTTTGGTTCGTTCTGGTCGAACCGTCCGAGCTTCCGAGGGCTGTGTCCCATAAATATTGTACACTATTTTTGTTTTTGGTAGACCACAACAGATTAAGAAATCAATCTATTATTTTCAGAGAGAGCCATATGCTTGTTCCTCCTAGTGTTTAGCATATGATTGCAACCTAGAGAGGAATCGGGCGTTCTTCCCCGTCGTTCTTGTGATTTCTTGTGATTAGCTGGAGCGACGACGCGTCTACTTGGTGGTTGGGTAGACGGGATCACGAGCATGTGGTTGGGCGAATTCTTTTGTCGCAAGTTGCTGTTCTAACAGTGGTTGGCACCATCGATTTGTCAGGTTGCACGGATCCAAACTATCTTCATCGATCCTACGCCGTGAAGATCGGGCAATCCCCGGATCAGGTGCCTAAGTCAATTAAGGACCGGTATTTGAGCTATTGTTGCAAAGCCCTTTCGTACTACCACAAGGCTGGTATGGGACAATCCTGACTGACTAATTTGCAAGTCTCAACCTGAGTCTTTCTGTAGGTTGAAAGTGAGTGTGGCGTAGGCCATGAGAAGTCACACTCGGCTCAAGAGCGGGGTCCAACTTGTGTATTCAAGTTGTGGTAAAACCTCAGTGTTGGCTTGGCTAGGTTGAAGGCTTTGCATTGTAAAGGCCTTGTCATGATCTCCTCGTTGCATACCTAAGGAAGTGTGTTTATCTGGTGGCAATATGGGATGATCATGTCTTGTGAGTAAAACTGTACAAACTGTACAACCTCTGCAGAATGTATAATATATCATGGATAGCCGTGCCCACGGTCATGGGCAAGCCGAGTAAAGTTTTTCACAGATTAGACTTTGTTTTTCAAAATGGTTTATGAAAACCTTACGGATGGATGAAATCCATGAGAGATTAAAAAGTGTATGGATGGATGGAATCCATATGAGACCGTTTTGGAAAAGATGGTCTGGGTGGGATGCCCGTGGATAGGTTGGTGTTTGGTCGGAGCCTGCACTAACAATAATATTTTGTTAAAATCATGTTTCTATTTATTGTATCAAATTCAGCTTTTGAATCTACTTACAATATTTACTTCAATTCTGCTTTTCACTCAACCAACCTTATTATGCCTTCCTTTGTCAATTCTTATGCATACATTAACTCTGTTAAACCTTCTGGTGTAACTTGTTGAATACTTTATGTGCTCATGTTGCTCAATTCATCATTTTTCAGAGGACAGCTTTTCGACTTAAGTGAGAATTAGAATGTATAGGCCGCGTCTTATTGTCGTTTGCCTATGGGCAGACTCAGTGAGCTTCTTCCGTTTCGGTTTTTCCTTCCGCTGCTTATATTTAATTTTGGCTTATGTACCGTGGATGTAAACTTTGGCCATTAGGCCCATAATCAGTTAAATAAAGTTTGTCATTCTGCATGATATTGGTCTTTGTTATCCACTATGTGTACTAGCTGATCCTGAACTAGTGCGATTAACACAGAGGGTTTCGGAGTTATTGCTCTGGGATCCGACACGAACGAAGCCATGACTACAAGGGGGTTGAACAAAGCCATGACTGTGAGGTAGTCAGACGATGTCATGACCACGACGTGGCTGGGCCAAGTCATGACCACGAGGTAGTCAAACGGAGCCACGACCATGAGGTGGTCAGATGAAGTCGCAACCAGTACGCAATTAGAAGAAGTGACGATCAAGACGTGGTCGGACGAAGTCGCGACTAGAACATGGTCGAACGAAGTTATGATCACAGGTGGTCGAATGGTTGCCGACGGAGTCAGCTGAGTCACGACCATGAGGTAGACGGACAAAGTCCCAACTAGGACGTATTTGGACGAAGTCAGGACCGCGGAGTGGTCGAACTGTCATCGATGAAGTCGGCGACTGGACGAAGTCCTAAAGCGCGCACTCCATCTCACACCCTTCAGACTGTCGTCGATAAAGTTGGTGGCGAGACGAAGACTTTAAAAGCACACTCCATCACCCACCTTTTAGACCATCATCGATGAAGTTGGTGGCGAGATGAAGTATGTGAAAGCACACTCCGTCCCACACCCTTCAGACTGTCATTCATGATGTCGGTGGCTAGACGAAGTCCAGAAGCGCGCGCTCTATCCCGCACTCCACAGACTGGACTAGCATCAATGAAGCCGGCGGTGAGACAAAGTCTGTGAAAACACACTTTGTCCCCCACCCTTCGGACTGTCATTGACAAAGTCGGCAATAGGACGAAGAACTTTGAAAGCGCGCTTCGTCCCCCCAACCTTTGGACTATCATTGATGAAGTCGGCGACGAGACAAAGTCATGAAGCGCGTGCTCCGTTGCGCTCCATTCCCCACCCTTCAGACTATCACTGACAAAGTCGGTGGTGGGATGAAGTCCTAAAGCCCGTGCTTCGTCCCGCCGAGGCGATGCCTACGAGGCAGACAGCAAAGTCTCAATCGTGAGGTGGTCAAATGAAACGTCTACTCCCTAGTGTGATGCATACGAAGGTGTGATATTCATTAGGTACACCGCTAAAGTGTAGAGTGGTCCGAGACATGTGGTTCTCGACTCTTTATACTCCGCATAGTACACCGGGGCGTGAGGCTACCGTGTGATTCTTTTTTATACTCCATAGAGTTACCCTGGACAGCTAAGTTCCAAGTGCTTTATACTCCACAGAGTACGCTGGGGCACAGGCCACCGTGCGTTTTTTTACTCTGTTGAGTTGCCCTGGACAGCTAAGTTCCAGGTGCTTTATACTCCGTAGAGTATGCCGAGGCGCGAGGCCACCATGCGATGTTTTCATACTCCGTAGAGTTGTTCTGGACGGCTAAGTTTCAGGTGCTTTATACTCCACAGAGTACCCCGGGGTGAGAGACCACTGTACAATTTAAACCGAGAGTAGACCAAAAAAGATCAAAGCAATGGCATGCAAGGAAAGCTAACTCCAGTGAAAGAGAGCACACCAGCCATAGAGGTTCAAAATCAAAGTCTAGCATTGAATGCCAACACTAAACACTTATCGTGTCATGCTTTTGATTAATACATATCAGCTTTTTGGCACCCATGTACATGCTACCCATTTGGATGTGCATACCTTTATGGCCTCAGTTTGCCATGTCCACTCTCCCAACGCTGAGCTAACGAAGACCAACTGGCAGTGTTGATGTCAAGGCCATGCGTTGGCTTGAGGGTGATGGCCTTGTGTGCGGCACGGCACGGAAGCCGTGGATGCCTCGGTGAAGACTGCAGACACCTCGGCAAAGACCTCTCTGACGTGGGGTAGCCTTCACACAGCACAGCTCGGAGGCCGTGGACTGGGCTTCAACACTTGCCGGAGGACGAGCAAAGGTCCACATCGATGGGGCGAAGGCCATCGATGTTGCGACATGGAGGTGGTGGCGCTATTGAGGGCACGTCGTCATGTTGAGGCCATCGCTACAAAGCCCAAGCGGGCAGCGCCAGTGGACAGAGCTGATGGAGGCCAGAGACTGATGCGGGGCCAACGCGGAGCCCATGGAGTCCAACAGAGCCGATGTAGTCAAGACGTAAGCGATGCGGCTGGTCTTGGTCATTGTGCACAGAGGCCTAGCGATGGCGCAATGGCATAGAAGTCGGAGCTGCTCACTCATTTCGGTGGCTATTGCTAACTGTAGGATCGGATATGGCAACAGAGGGGGGTGAATGGTGCCTTTTAAATTTTGCCCCCAAAAGTATCCATTAAAAAAGTTCTCTTCTCACAAATAGCTATAAGAACTATGATGAGAAAGATTTCTGCTCTCTGGAAATCTTAACAAGAAATGACCCGAGAAAGGAACATCAAAGAACTGAAGAAAAACAGCAGAGAACAGCAGAATCAGGCCAGGCCGGTCAGACCGCCGTTAGGAGGTCAGTCTGACCGCCCCTAACCTGCCGGTCTGACCGCCCCTCGGGAGCAGCAGGCTGAATTTTCAGACAGCAAGACTGAAGTCTCTGGAACTTCATGCAGCAAAGAAATTTGAGATTTGCCTATGATTTTCTCAGCCCAGAACAGCAAGACAACAACCTAAATAGCAAGGAGAGCCTAGGGAACTAAGGGAATCCATCTCAAGAACAAGAATAAAAGATTTTGGCTAAAATCTGAGAAGTGCAAAGAGAATGAGGGTAATTTCCAAATTACTCAACATTTCCAAATCCTTTGCCCAAGAGCTTGAGAATCTCAACTAGAGATGTTCTCACAACATTAATGCATAAGTCTTAGGGTATCTTTAGAAAGGAAATCGAGAGAACCCATCATCCCCTGACATGAAACCCTAGAATCTTTTGAAACAGAGGAAGTTGCTATCCATGGCTAAGCTGTGATTTTCGCAAAGCCTTTTGAGATTATGGCATCTTGTGGTCTTAGCATCCCTAGTATGCATCTTCTAGTCAAAGAGAAACTAGAATCCACAAATCATTTGCCAACAAGAATCAAGATCTTCACAAATCAGAGAGCAACACAGAAGAACTCAGAATAAACACAGAATGGCACAAAACGAAGAACTCCAACTCAATCCTTCTCATATTGATATTGAGAAAGAGAGATGAATGATTACAAATGTGTTTCATTACAATCCTCTCATCTCAAGCCTTTCATCTTGAGAACACACACGGGAGCTCTCTACTGAGCAACACACCTACTGCTTGAGCTCACCAGAACTGAATGAATCCACTCCTTGCTCTCCATTCCCTTTTAACAACCTAAGAGACCATGTGGTTGTGACCCCATGTTTGTGATGAGTAATTGACGCGTGATCGGGAAAGTTTGAGTTTGATTTGAGTGGTTCGTGCCAAGACGTTGCGTGGTGCAGTCGGTTTCGGTCGGACCTTTTCGAACTAGGTCGAACGTGCTTAAGCCGTTTATTTTTCGTTTTGGTCGGTTTGGGCTTTGAGTATTTCTTCTGATGCTAATGTATGGTTACAATATTTCGAGCGGTGCTATGTGATTTGTTTCTTGTCTGTGATGGCTGCAAGACGTTGAGGCTAAGTCATGGCGAGGCACGGGATGACCGGACTAGGCACGGGCGATGCTGAGGTCGGAGCGGTCGGGATGTGCCGAAGACGGTGAGGACTCGAGGTGGCTGCGAGGCTTGGACGGCAAGAAATGAGGAAGCTTCCCGGAAGGTGCAGGGGTGGCGTTTTGGTAATTACACAAGGCTGCACAAAAGATAGCGGGTGTGGTTCGAGTTAATGGATAAAGAGCAGAGTTGGTGGAGTTATCAGGTAAAGCAAGATGTTGAACCCGGTAGTGAAGGCTATATATAGAGAGGTGCTCTGTAGTGCTATGGTGTGTGTTTTTAGGGAGATGATTTGAGAGAGTGTGTGAGTGAGGGTTTTCTTGTTTTCTCTCTATGTATACATGAGATGTGAGGGCTGTTTGGACAGCATGGGTGTTTTCTCTTGGGTGTGTGCTCCCAATGGGAAATCATATATGGGATGGCTGTAGAACTTCATTTCAATTATTCATCGTTTTTCCTCATCTCTCTGAGTTGTTCTTCATTTGTTGTGATGCGTATGTTTTCCTAGTTTTGTCTTGATCTTTTTTGGTTTTGGTTGATGGTTGATTTCTATTTTCTAGTTCCTTTGGCTTGATTGAAATGTGGCTCTGAACTGAGTAATATCTTAAGGCCATTTTGGCTAACTTGTGTTCGAGAGCAAGCTTTCAGATTCCTTGACCTGAGAAGAACAACCTTTACTTGGCAGTTTCTCTGTTAGGCTGTTGCTCCTGCTATCAGTTGCAGAGCTGCAATCTTTAGTTCCTGCTCAGGTTATCTCCTACCGATCTGCATTTTCAGTATTGCTTATTCGGTATTGTAGCAGCAAGTGTAATATCTGTTACAGGCTGTTTTTAGTCAAGTTTAGGATGCAGATTTTTAGCCTTTGGTAACAAAAGTACTCCCAGCAGTTCAGTTTCAGTTTTCTTTGTTTTTGGACAGTAGTCCAAGTCTTTTATGTTGTTTGCAGCAGCTAAGACACCTTTTGCCCAGCTGCTTTTTTCAGCTTTTGTCTCTCCTTTGTAGCAGTTTTTGTTTCCCTTTGGATCTCTCAAGTGCAGCTTTTGATCTCTCTTGTGTGTTCGGCCAATTGCAGGTTTTTGATCTCTCAAGTGCAGCTTTTGGAGCTTTCGGTTTTGTAATTCTTTGCCTATTTGTGTGTTTGGCCAGCAAGACCATTTAATCACTTCTCTCTGTTAAACAACAGTATTTGATTCCGTATTTGTCTCTTGCTGTTCAGACAATTAGTGCAGTCCTTCAGTTTTTGGCCTAGCCCCTCCTGTAGCCTGAATACTTTCCTTGCAGCTGCTATTTTTAGTTTTTGGTAGGGTCTTTGCAGTCCTGTCCTCAGTAATTTGCTTGGTGTTCTTGTCAGCTGGTTGCTTGGTGTTCTTGTCAGCTAGTTGCTCACTGATTTATTTTGGTTAGCTCGTCTGTGCTTTGATCTGTGATCTTTTGGCAAAGCTCTTATTTGATCTTTTGGCAAAGCTCTTATTTGATCTTTCTTTTGTTTAGCCAAATCAAGAAGTGTGAATTGTTTTGCCGGCATCCTCGGCTAAATCAATATCAATTCTTGTGTCACGCTTTTTTCGTCTGTGCGCTAAAGGTTCAAACGAACATAACTTTTTCTTCATAGCATTTGTTGCTATCGGAGAAGAGTTTCTTAAATGGATACTTAGGGGGATTTTTGAAAGCAATATTCACCCCCCCTCTGTTGCCGCTTTCGATCCAACACAACCAGCCCTCACACTAGAAAGGGAATTCAAGAAGTGTCATACAAACTCCACTCCCTCACCTCACACACCAAATGAGGCAAGAAAGTCAACAACCAGATTTTGGAGGGAAATCCACCAACTCCACTCATTTTCTTGAGTCAATTTACCAAATTGCCCTCAAGCAACTTCCCGGAAGCTTCCCGCATCTGGTACCCTGTCCGTCTGGACCTCGACTCCTCCCTGAGTCTAGTCCAGGTCCGCTCCGCTGCACGCGATCGCACCCAGCATCCTGACCGCCTGGACCTCCGACTCCTCCCGGAGCCTAGTCCCGGTCCACTCGCCGCTGCCCGTCGCGTCCACCCGACACCGACCGAGACCTCCGACTCCACCTGAGTCTAGTCCTGGTCTGTTCCGTCGCGCACGACCGCAACCGACATCCAACCGTTCTGGACCTCCGACTCCTCCCTGAGACTAGTCTCGGTTCTCTCGTCGTCGCCCGTCGTGTCCGTCACCAGTAGCTCCAGCTCCGGTTCCTCGTCTCCCGACTCGCAACCACCTCACCAACCTCGATCATCTTCGGCATCACCGACCGTCTGGACCTCAACACCTCTTGTGCCTAGTCCCGGTCCTCCTTGCCTCTCCATGACCTAGCTCCGAAGTCCTGCGGTCACACAGACAAGCAAACCGTCACATAGCACCGCACGAAACAGCATAATCAATATTAGCACAAGTAAAGGTACTCAACCCTAGAATACCCAAAACAAACTAAAACTCACTAAACCAACCATCAATTACTCATCACAAACATGAGGATACCTCCACATGGTCTCTCACTAACACCAAGCGACCCCTCTTGTGGTGGTTCTTCAGCTTTTTTTCCTTGCACAACATTTTGCACCAACTATTGTGCATTGGCTACAACAGTGTGTACAAGGTACCCTTCTCCATGGGAGACATAGCAAATAGAACTATGGAGAGAGAGGGCTAGTGGTAAAAATGAGGGGATCTGCCCTTCTCATGCCCCTCTTAGGCGTTTATATACATGAGTGGGGTAGGATGGAAAATTCATATCCTACACCTTAATAATTACAAAAGGTAGGAGTATATTAGTACATTCCTCTGTACTATTAGACCTATTAAATATTAAACCAGTTGCAAAGCCCAATCATGGGGGTTGGGCCACCCCTACAACAATTAGGCTGTATAGTCAATGATTCTTTTAGTTCCTTACTTAGAGGCAGGGTTCTGGGTTAACCCTAGGGTTGATGGAGTCCCGCCCCTATTGTCTCATAGAAATAAATTCAGTCTCTGATGGCATTTCACAGGAAAAAATGTGTTTGTTCTACCCATTGCAATGGCTTTTGTTTTCATGAAATTAGTAGTGTGGCCTGTGCATTTGCATAACTAGATTTATTTCAAAGTTTGAAGTATTAAACGATATAACTTAGATGATTGAGAATATATTTACATATATTGCAAACTATTTAGATTTTTAAGATATCACAATTATTGGAAATGACAATAGAATCTTAAAGGAAAATACAACATTAGGAACATAACCAAAGTATAAGTTTTGATGAAAGAAAATCATTGAGCATAATAAGTTTTTGAGGTTCTTATAAACGTAACCACTCTTCATCATATATATGGATCATATATGTAGCCGCATGCCCCTATTCTTCCGCCATTAGTTGCTTTTTTTCAAAATGTAGCATGTACATGTATCTCTATTTAATCTCAAGCAATACATTGATTATGTGTGTGGTAGATTATCTTGCTTATGTATACACTGATGCACTATGGGCGAGCTACTTTGAACTTATCTTCCCTCACACACAGGCTACCCCCACCGAACCGTGTGCCTTGTATATCTTCTCACCGTCACAACTTTTCTACTTCAACCTCCAAAATCAGTTTTAGTTCTTGATCGATCCATCTCAGTTGCTGCCCCTTCCAATGAAATACTCTACCATATAGTTATCTTCTACTTCTCTCAAATTATTGATTAATGTTGACCGTTGAGACATCAAGCATGCATACACATGCAACCGTCACTGATCCCTACTAGGGACGCCCATCACGCTCTCTTTGGTGGCCTTGAGCCTATTCTCTAAGGTTGTATCATCTCTACTTTAAACTTTTTTGCTCCTCTACTTATGTATGCACATGCTTCTACTCATACAAATACATACATTACATATGCATGATGCTATATATACTCGATGTCCTCTTCTCCCATGTCGGTCACTTCTCTTCGTCGACATTGGCTAACTTAATGTTGTGGCTTCCTCACTAACCATAGGGTCTCCCTGAAGTGGATCGGATTCCAAAGAGAAGATGGGTGAACTAGGTATTTTTATCGAACCAGGCCAAATTTAACTAATTTAGAGCAACAATTTTCTTAAGATAAAAATTGTTTGGTTGGGTTATTGTTTAATGCTTCAGCCACTTGTGGTGTTCTGTGTTATTTCTGCTATGTAATTATTCTGTAGCAATGGTGTAATGGAATATACAAGTAAAATTTGACATCTCCATACAATTCCACACTACATAGAAGATCAATAATTCAATGTGTTTCCTGTTCTTTTGGGCAGCCATTTTTTTCAATCCTTGTTGAGCATGATTAAGATATTATGTTTCTATCTTAGACTTACTTCATTCAGTTTAGTGTTCCACATCTTGTCCTCTGCTTCTCAATGTTCAAGAAGGCAGACTATAGGGTAATCGGATGGCTGGGCGGGGAGGCTACCTAGGCGATCAAAGCTGGTCCTAGGTAGACTCGCCATGACACTTTGGCAGGCAGCTAAGTGGTGTAGCCTCCTAGGTAGTTGTGTCAATCATCAAGGTGCTTCTAGGCATGGGGATGGGGGTGGGTTGATGGGAGCTTTAGCTGAGAGAGGAGGGAGGACAAGGAAGAAGACAAGGTGGAGGTAAAGAGGGAGAAAGAGATGGTGGTGCTGGCAACACGACAGCGCTGGCCATGAAGAAGAGGTGGCAATAGTTGTTGAGACGCAAAGGTGGTAGACGAGCAGAGTAGCTGAGGCGTTGAGTGAACCGAAAGAAGAAATGGGTGAGCCTAGCCCATCCGGCACAACAAGTTATACATTAGCATGAGCTTGGGTTCCACAGTGTCTCAACCTACTCTAGTCTCCTCGGTCAAATCAACCTCATGACAGATGACGTTAGCTGGATCCACATCACCGCTAGCTGGATCCACCTCGAGGCCACCTCCCTCACCATGGAATCCATCTCGCCACCATCAATTACAACCCCCAACTCCCTTCCCATTGATTCCATCTCATGGCTGGCCAAATCAACCTCTTTTCTCCTACTCCGTCACCAACATTGACCTTCAGGCTCACACACCATCTTTGCTACATTATCGCAAGTCCTTGTCGCACATGTGGAAGCTGCGCCGCCGGCTGACAGTAGCAGCTAGAGGGCGTGGACAATGATCGACAGTAGTAGCAATGTGGCTCGACAATGGCACACGGCGACCGACAGCTTTACATCCTGGTCTTCCTCCCTCTTCTTGCTCATGTTCTTCTACACATGTTCCTCTGGTCTATGCTCTGTTTGCTCTTTTTGCTCTATTTTGCCTGTTCTCCACTGCCTGCAAGTCGGCTACCTAGGCGGTGCCTAGCAGGGCTAGGCGCTAGGCACGGGTCTACTGCCTGACTAGCACCTTCTTGAACACTGCCACTTCTATACATTAATCTAGCAATTAGGGAGACAGGCAAAAGGATAGCTAGCTTGTGGAATTTCAAACTGTTAGATGTTGTAGAGGAGAGCAAGCACAACATGATTGCTAGACTATAAACAATCAAGTTGACCTCATACCTAAGGCTAGTTGATGGTTGGGTGGATTTGGGTTGGGCTTGAATGGTAGCTGGAGCTATCATGAACATTTGTGTTTGAGTGCCCTGGTAGAGTTCTTTTTGAAAAAAGAAAAGAAGAAGAAGAGTGACCTGGTAGAGCATCATATCCAAATTCAATTTTAATATTTAGTTCTCTATTTTGTCCTAACTATGAGAATAATAGAGTATAGCAAAGGAAAGTGAAGGGCAATCGCACGTGCCCCAACCAAGAGTCAGGGTAGAAGTTTATATCTGAGTTCAGTACTGTAGCTGAACCAAAAAACAGAGAAACCAAATCCGTTTGAGATAGCTCTATAATATACAACAGCTAGCACTTATCCCGATGGATTACAATTTGTTATAGGAGATTTATAAGGAATATCATATCACAAATATCTACATATACCATTGTGAGACCATGTGGAGGTCACCCCATGGTTGTGATGAGTAATTGACCTTTGGATTAGAGTTTGTGTAGTGGTTGAGTTTGGTTTTTGAGGTCTGTGCAGAAGTTTGCTCCCTACGACCACTGTTGTTCACTCTACGACCACTGTTCATTCAACTTGATGGTCGATAGTGCCTTTTATGACTTAGTGATCGGCAGAGGTCTTTACGACTTGGTTGTCGTAGGCGCTGTTATGACTTGGTGATCGTAGGCGCTGTTATGACTTGGTGGTTGTAGGTGCCGTTACGACTTGGTGGTCGTAGATGCTAATACGACTTGGTGGTCATAAGTGCTTTTACGACTTGCTCTTTACAACCACATTGTGTGTCTCTGTGATCGGTAGCCGATTCTATGACTTTGTGGTCGTCTGTCATTTTTACGACTTGATAGCCAGCAGTCGATTTTACGACTTTGTAATCGGTAGTAGCATTTATGACTTTGAGGTCGGCAGTCGATTTTACGACTTTGTTTCTTTTCCGTTCTTTGGTCGCTTCTTTCCCTATTTGTTTTGAGAGAATGTTCTTGTTCGATCTATTCATGATCTGACTTGCTATGTGTTTGGGAATCATACTCAAAGCCATCTTGGCAGTTCTATTCCCCTGAGCAAGGTCTGATTATCTTTCCATCCTCTCTGTTTCAGATTTGAGCACTTTTGGTGAAATCTCATAAAGCTCTCGATTTGGTTGCTAAGTTTTCAATTAAAGATTAGAGCAACCTCTTCAAGGTTTACAACTAAGAAGTGGTCATAGAAAGACTTACAACTACCCTGTGAAATCTCTCCCTTATCGATAAGGGGTATAATTGGAGAATATAATGATGCAATAATTAGATGATTATTATATCCTCATCACTACTTTTAAATGCTTTTTTTGGCAATGATTTTCAAAACTATGGCATGAGCTGAAAATATGTATTTGCAACTACTTCAAACCATCTGTCTTCATCTCATGCTATCATGATAAATTAAAAATCTTCTCCTGCTATTTCTTGCCACTTACCCCACTTCAAAATTTTAGTTAAGTAAGCACGAAGGAGTAGTATGATCTGAATATGAACTTTGGGATGTAACAAAATGTTTTGGAAAACTTATAGGTGACACTCTGCTACACCTGACGTTGCCGAGCCCAACAATCGTGCTTAGATCCAGATTATTAGACTAGATCGATAGAGAGCTTGCTTTAGAGAGTTTATGTGAGCTAGCTTTTGGGTGTTTAGAGACTTTAAGATGTTGATGTATTGCATAGGATACCCTCATATGTGTTCTCACCAATAGGCGTTGCATTGCTGCAGGCTTTCAGTTAGATCTTGTACGATGCCATCTTGCCCTTGGGCATTGTATTTTACAGCTATAGGAAAAGCTTGTTTTAAAAAAATCTATGTGGTTTGTGTTCCACCCTAGCCTCTTGGGTGTGCTATTTAAAAGTCTAGAATGGGTTTAGATTACCCTATCTTCACCATTCTTCCCGTACCTCATGCTATTTCCCCCTCCCGTCAGGTCTACTAACGTGAAGTGATGAATAACCAAGTTCAGGACAATCATGAACAAAGTAGAGACCACTCAACATCCTGATATTTGGAGAAAACAATATCATCAAAGAAGACAACAACAACATGGAAGCCTCAACCCATGCAAGGACCAAGAGTTGAGTCCCCGGTTTGCTTTTGTCCTCTCCTCACCCCGCAATAGGCCCGATGATCAAGTCTTCGTCAAGCAAATACGATGGTTGGAAACAAGACAACCATCCCTAGTGGAAGTAAGAGAATAGGACCAATAGTTTCAACTCGCCATAGCCCTTACCATCCATACAAGCTGTTGCCTAACCCTACTCCACAAGGATTATTGAGAAAAATCCACCGCAATGGAAACAAAAATAGCACTGCATCAGGTAGGTCCCTAAAGGACATCACCTATTTTTGTTACGAAAAGATTGGGCACTACACTGATGAGTGCCCTCAAAAGAAGCAAAATAAAGAGTTTATTTGTTTCTGTTGTGGCAACAAGGGACTCTATGTGAGAGAATACCCCCAATAAAAAACCAGAAGAACAAGAAAATGGTTCCATCGCCATTAGCCTTAGCTACGGTAAAGAAAAGCATAATCACCCCAAGAAGGAACAAACTGCACCTGCTGAAGTTCCACTACCAGACCAGGAAGCCCTACCAAGTATTACTTGCTCCGAATGCGGCCAGATAGGGCATGATGCCCAATCGCGCCCTCCGCTATGACAAGTTACAAGAGGATCATGCTTTACATATGGACAAATAGGACACTACTGCTACGAGTGCCCAGTCCCCTACTGCTCCCACTGCAAGGAATGCCATGAACTAGAAGACTGCCCTATGAACCTAATGGCATGTAGACGTTGTGGAGAAAAATGAATTGGGCTGACCAATGCATCATGAACTGCCCTAACTACGAGGAAGACCATCAACCTGGAAAGTGCCCAATGAGTAAGGTCACAAGTTTTCTCTACAAAGGACAAGACCACTGCCCCAAATATGTGACATCCCAAAATTTTCTAAATTTTATTTGTTATTTTCTAGAATTTAAATTCTCTGTTTTCATTTTGAGCATAGATTAAAAACTATTAAAGTTTGGAATAAATTGTGTTCAAAATGAGTTTATTTAATTTTATTTGAGTTCCCTGCATTTTATTAGAATTATATGAATTTTTTGGGATTTATTTGGATCTTTTTGCTAATTTCCAAGTTTTATTTTCCTTTCTCGGGTTTTCTGAAAAATCAAAAAGAAAATAAAATACCTCTCTCCCTCCGGCCAACGCGTGGACGGTTGAGATCCGCCCACGTCACCGCCATCCAGCCGCCCGCTCAACCCGCCTTCCCTCCCCCTCCGAGCGACACGTGTGCGAACCGATCCCGCCCATGTCGCCCCGGCCCATCTTACCCGTTCCCTTCCACTTAAACGCCTTGGCTGCCCGATTCTTCCCTGGCCACGCATCACCAATCCGAGCCACCTGCACTTCTCCCCTTCTCTGCCGCTGACACCCCGGGCCCGCCTGTCAGACTGCTCGTCTTCCTCGTGCCCGTCTCCTTCTTTCCCGACCACGACGCCGCCCGGCCGTTACGCCGCCCTGCCTCTCCCGGCCACGTTCACCCCTCACCAGCCCCGCCCCCACAACCTCTCTCATGTGCCGCACTCATCGTACCCATTGCCCACCTTTCCACTCGCCCTCTCCACCCGAGAACCGCCGCCACGTCCCGAGCTCTCCGACGACGAATCCCGCCGCACCTCCCCCTCCCCGAGCCTATATAAACCCACCCTGAGCACCGAAACCCCTCACTCCACCTCACCCCACCCTCACTGCCTCCTCTCGAGCTCCCCAACACCCCAGCGCCGTGCTCCCCTCTCCCCGAGTGCCGCCACTAACTCCGGCGAGCAATCGCTGCGCCTTCGGCTGTAGTTAGGCCAATCCGACGGCTGTCCGAGCTTTGCCGCGATCTCCTCCATCCCCTGTGCCCTCGGCTGTGCCCCAGGACCACCGGAGCACGATCGTCGCCGTACCCCGAGCGCACACCGCGGTCTCTCTCGCCGCTGACTGTCTTCTGGCCCTTCTCGGTGAGCACCCCGTGTACCAATGCAGCCCCCGTGATCTCCTCTCTCTTTTGCACCCAACACCGGCCGCCGCCGCCCACCGGAACGCCTGCGACCCTCAGGTCCCGAGCGCCCTTCTAGCTGGCGAGCCACATCGGCAGCCTGGGCACCCGTGGCATGCCACATGGCACCCAGTGGCACGCCACCTCAACTCCTCCCCGCACTGTCAGCGCCACCTCCCCCTTTGGCCCACGTGGAGCCACGTGTCTAGCCACCTCAACATTCCAGCTTATGTGGCGGCCACGTGTACTACCACATCAGCACTAGAGACCCCTCGAGCCATGTGGCAGCCACGTCAGTGCCACCTGGCTACCGCGTCAGCAAATTAGCACAGTCAGCAGACATGTCAGCCTCCCTGCCACCTCAGCCTTTCCTTTGGTCCATGGACCTGGTCGATGTAGACCAGGGCCCACTGTCAGTCTCACTAAGCCAGAGCTGACGCCATAAATCTGGTTTTTCTTTAGGAAAATAATTCTATTAATCCTTGCAGATGTCATAAATCCAATTTCCTTTAGAAAAATAATTCCAAAAATCCAGTTTATTTATTTTCTCTGATTTTAAACTTCCGAGAGCCCGTTCTTCTTCATCCTAACTCCGATTGAGCCCATTCAAATTTCTATATTCATTAGAAATTTCCCTCTATCCATTTATGCCCTCAATTCAAAAATTTGAAGTTATTTTGAATTTATTTGAATTTAGTGAGTTATTTTCACGTGTAGACTACGAAGATTCGGGAGATTTTTTCAACAACGACTCTCACCCCACTGCAAAGCAAGGCAAATCACACACCTTGATCATGTTGATCCCAAATTTCAAATTAAAACTTATGTTGTTTTAAATTAATCTGCATGCATATTTTTATACAACGTATTTCAATTTAGTTTTAAAGTTAGTTATTGCCTACTTGTTAATACCTCCATTGACATTGAAATTCTCTGATACCTTGTCACTCTAGATTAAAACTCTAGTTGGTACGCTAGTATGACTAGGGACTTTATGGTTGGAAAATGCTTAGTCTTGCTTAGAAATAACTATGGGTTGGGATACCTTTCACATAAAATGACGAATCTTTCACATGAAATGATAAGCTTTTGAAATGTATTCTAGACTTCGGTGAGTCAAGAAGGTTATAAAATTATTTCGAAATAAAATATGAAAATTGGTTTATACCTAAGCTAATGGTTAGGTGGTGGGTGCAGGCATGCACTGTTGTTCGGAGACACAGTGTTGATTGTCGTGCACAGGGGTATGTGGTTGAGCCTAAGTCAATTAAGGACCGGTCTGTGAGCTACTGTTGCAAAGCCCTGTCGTACTACCACAAGGCTGGTATGGGACTACCCTGGCTGAATAATTTGCGAGTCCCAACCTAAGTCATGTTGTAGGCTGGAAGTGAGCGTGGCGTAGGCCATGAGAAGTCTCACTCGACTCAAGAGGGGGTCCCGTTCTGGTGGATTCCTTACTGGGGTGAAACCTTAGAATTGGCTTGGCCAGGTTGAAGGCTTTGCATTGTAAAGGCCTTGTCATGATCTCCTCGCCACACACCTAAGGAAATATGTAATTCGCGTGGCAACCCGGGATGAACATGTCTTGTGGGTAAAGCTATACAACCTTTGCAGAGTGTATGATCTATCCTGGATAGTTGTGCCCACGGTCATGGGCATGCTGTGTGAAAGTTTTTCACGGATTAGACTTTGCTTTTCTTAAAATGGTTCGTGAGAAGTGTATGGATGGATGAAATCATATGAGATACTTTTGGACGTGTTAGTCCGGGTGGGATGCCCGTGGTTAGGTTAGTGTTGGTCGGAGCCTGCACTAACGGTATTAATTTCGCTTACTAGAACTATTTTTAACGTATTAAATTCAGCACTTTCAATCTATTTACTGTATTTCTTTAATTGCTGCTTTATGCAAATTAACCCTATAAGCCTTCCATTGATGCCTTTATCATTAAGTTGCATTCTCTGTGTGATTTGCGGAGTACAAGTTTGTACTCACCTTGCTATCTCATCTCAGAGGAGGATGACTTCGATTACAGTGAGGACTTGGATGAGTAGGACGTGTCTTACAGCCGTTTGCTTATGGGCAAGCTGTCGGAAAGGAAACAGCAAATCAAAAAGGCTGCAAAAAGGAGACAGCAAAAAGGAAAAGCAAATCAAAAAGGATTGCAGGCAGACAGCAAAAGAAAATAGAAGACACTAAAAATGGATAGCACAATAACTACTAGCCGAAAACAAGAAACACAGAGGGAAAGGATGAATCCTTGCAGCTCTTCTCAGGATAAATGAACAAGATTTTAATCAAAATAGCAGCTTGACCTCATAAACAAGAAAGACACACAAATAGCGATTTCAGCTGAAGAAAGATAAGATTCAGAGCAAGAAACTGAAAATTGACATGCTGCATAGAGAATGAGACCAAAAGCTGAACATCTTGAGATTCTCATGTCCAATGACATCATGAGACTTTGCATCTCAGCAAGAAAAGGCCTCAGATTGAAAGAACCCACAGCTCAAAACAATCTTTAGATGGCACAAGCCTGAGCACAAGATTGCTCTGCCTCCAAACCCTAGACTTTTGCAAACATAGGAAGAGCATTGAACCAACTCTTGGGAAGAATTCGGCTGATAAAAGGATTGCTCTTAGGAATATAGCAGCCAATGGGCTTTGAGAAGATTCCTAGTTTAGAGCAACAAAGATTCTGTAGTTCCTCAAACAAGAAATCAATTCAAGACCAAGAAAAACAGATAGCAGCCAAGAAGGAACATGAGCAAATGAAGAGGAGGCTGAACACAGAAGAAGAAGTAGTCAGCACAATTCAACCACAAGGCTTCTCAGATTGATTCAAGGAGATGAATGATTACATAGAGTTTCTTCTACAGCCATCTCACACCCAAGCTCACATCCTGGGCAACTCACGCCAACTCACACAGACAAGACAAACTAGAGCATAGGCAGACAATGAGCCAAGAGGCTGCTCTGCCCAACTGCTCACACACAAAAGAAGAAAATCAAGAAACCTGCATCCACTCCCACTACATGATTCACACACAAAATGAGGCAAAGAGCCAAAACCCTTACAACACAAGAGAGGGGGGAACCAAGATGTCAAACTCCAAACCCTAACCTCCTCTATTTATAGCCTTCTACTACCGGGTCTCCAACCCATTTGCTATAGCACTTTACCCATCAGCTTCAACTGAATCCGCTTCCATTTTGCAGCCTTGCGCATTTTACCAAAATGCCCCTGCTGGACCTTCCTGGAAGCTTCCTCTTTTCTTACTGTCCACGTCTCACAACCACTTCAGTCCTCACCGTCTTCGGCATCTCCCGACCGCTTTGACCTCAGCACCGCCTGTGCCTACTCTGGCCATCCATGCATCACCATGACCTAGCCTCAAAGTCCTGCAGCCATCACAAACAAGAAAACATCACATAGCACCACTCGAAACAGCATAATCATACATTAGCATTAGTGAAAGGTACTCAAGCATGAAATACCCAAAACAAACTCAAGTTCTCTAACTCAAGTGTCAATTACTCATCACAAACATAGGATTACCTCCACATGGTCTCTCACAATGTAAGACTTGGCCATAAGGCCGTACTCTTTCTTCAATATATTTGGTTGATCATTTATGCTCAATATGTATCTTTGTTCTACTATGTGCACTACCTGTTCCTTTGACAGTTTATCATATAACTTGCCTGCATCCAAAACGAGGTTTTTCATTTTGTTTTATACAAAACTAACAGAGGTTTCTTTGTCGGATCTCGGAGTAACGACCTTGAAACCCTTATGGCGAGGAGGAACCTCACATGTACATATGCGAAGATTCTCACCTGGGGCCGTTCCAGGGGCAGGGCAGCAAGGGCACCCGCCCAAGGCTCCCAAGAGACTGGGGCCCTTAGTCCATGTATTTTTATCTTAGGCAAATATGGAAAATTCATGTTGCTGTAAAGGCCCAAGACAAACAGCTAATAATAGCTAGCAAGTCGCGGGCTCATGGCTTCTCTTATTTTTCCTTCCCTAATTCAATGATAAATAACACTTTGATAATTGACACAACAACTACACTATTCAGAACAAAACATAGATCTTCCTTATAACTTTGGTTGATTCGCAATAAGATTTCTTTTAGTAGATTCAATTCTCTTGGTTCTTTCTTTGCACTAATTTTATAGACAGAATATATGGTAGAAGTGTTTTATGGATTGTTCTTGCTACTACTTTAGTTTCAATCAAACTATCAAAATCCATAGCTCTCTTGTGTTTTTACTGATATACACTTTCTCTACCAGTGTTTTGTCCTTAGTAGTATGTTATAGTTTTCTTAGACTTCTTAGCTATTGCCAATATTAAGGCCCCCTACAAGTGCATGATTATTTGAAATGCCCTCATGTCGTCCTCTTCCACAAGAATAAAAAAAAGTCAAGTTAGCGGGAAGAGAGCGCCTAGAAGGCATTTCAAACAATCATGCACTTGTAGAGGGTATGTGACGCAAAAAGTACCTGTAGGAGGTAATTAAAGCCCCAACTGACTTTTGAGGGGTATTTGCAATATTGTGATGTATTGCATATTGCCTTTGGAATTGCCTTACCCCAGGCCCCCCAAAAGTCGAGATCGGCCCTGTTCTCGCTTGGGTCAATTAATTACCAAACATTATTGCCGCATATCTAAGTTACACCGTACAACCACATGTACTATATGGGCTCTGGCTTTAGCTGATTAAAGTTGTCTAGGTCTAGCATTACATTGTGGTAGGCGCAAAAGTAGCAAGGGTATTTCAAGTAAAGGTCTGCTCGTAGGGCTCCCTTTACCAAGGTATTGGGACCAAAACTTTCTAATACAACGGTGAATGCTCACTTAGGGGACAGGCACTCTAAGTGAGGGTATGTCATGCAGCTCACTTGGAGCACCCAAGTGATAGCTTGTTTATTCATCGGGCTAGTGCAAAGTTAGGACTAGATGATCTAAAGGTTGTATGATAATCACTTTCGTCATACGCCAAAGGAAGCGTGAAGTTGCCGACAGTATAATTGATTATCTCATGTGGGTAAAGATGTGCAACCTCTCAAGGGTATTAAAAACTATTTAAATAGCCGTGCTCGTGGTCATGAGCATGTTTGGATGCAGTCACAATAGGTATAGTTTTCCTTTTCAAAACTGTTTCACTGAACATGATGGGGTGGCATGTACGCGTCTTCCATGTGCCATGCCCATGGGAGAGAATTGTGCTATGTTCACAGCCGAGGAGGGCTACGAATGGATGTGATTTACTATTATCAAAGTGATATAAATATTATTTCATTACATATCAAATGCTCTTTACAATTCCGTTTGCAAATTATTAGCTCTCGATATTGTAAATGAAATTTGCTTCATACTAAAAATAATTTAGCATAGAGCCTCATCCTTTGACAGCCTTGTATATATGTATAATTTTGCGTTACACTACAAGTCTTACTGAGTACACAATACACTTAACCTTACTTAAATTATTGTTGATCAGAGAATGAAGAAAGATATGTGTTCGACGACGTGTACTTTGCCCCCAACACTGAGGAATTCAATGATGGTATTTCTAGAGCCTAATCCACAGTCGGTTGCCTGTAGGTTATGGTGGCATACCACTGGATGTTTTTGCTTATTTACTTGTCTTCCATTGCACTTTACTATTGACTCTAATATTTATCTGACCGGTCAGCCATATGTTGTAAACTTTATCTCACAATGCTTATATATTCACTCATTTGTCGTAAATTAAATGTATGCGATGTGTATAGATATGATCTTGATATTACGATTTTGTGAATATGTGTACTAGCCACTGATCATGGACTAGTACAGAGCATATACGGTGACTTCGGATGTTCCGCGCCCGGGGTCCCCACAAAAACAGCTAGCACTTATTCCTACGGATTACAATCTGTGTTATACGAGATTTGTAAGGAATATCATATCACAAATATCTACAGATACCATATCACAAATATCTAGAAATCCATCACCGGTACACTTCCTTTAACAGTTAGTTGTTTTAATATATTTCTCCACTCTGCTAATAATTTTCATGTACTGTATTTCAGACCATATGAGATCATAGCAATTGCAACCTGCAAAGGAATTTCAATCTGGCATATAGGCTTGAACCCTGAATCTGATGGCAGACTAACACAGAATGTTGCTGTACTTTCCGGCCATGATAGTGAGGTACGAGATGAGAAGCAAGCTTGCCTTCTCTTCAAAGATTTGTTGTTCTTCTATTATCGTGTGTTTTCTGGAGAATAGGGTGTTTATAATTCCTAAATGTGTATATTGACAAATCTAGTAACAGAGGAATAACGCAACTCTCGCATACTTCAAGGTAGAAATAAACAGTGACTTTAACTCCAATACTTGTAGTTGATCGTCTCACTTGTCGGTCTTCCACCTCCTCATCAGTTGAGATAGGTTTCACTGTGTTAAGCTGCTTTTCTGTGATTATTCAGTACACACTTGCATTTTACATTCTGCTGTTCACATCCGCCATAGGTATAGCAACTGGAACGGGACATGGGTGGGGTGACTTGCATCGACCGGACATTGCATGGTTAAAGCTATGGCAGGCCAACTTGGACGGAGCTTGGTACGAGGAGGCTGTGAATGTATCACTTTTTACACTACTAAAGAAGATGTTATTATAGACGGTTTTTGAACCATCTGTGTTTATGTGCCAGTGATAATAGGTGGTTATCACAGATGGCTTCCAAACCGTCTATGATAGTTAAAACACAGGTAGTTTTTTTTGAAAACCCGTCTTTGATATTCCGCTATCACAGACAGATTTAAAAAAAAACAACTATGATATCGTATATATCACAGATTGTTGTTTTTAACAACCATCTGTAATAACAGAATATCACAGACGGTTTTTGTTATTAACCCTCTATGATATCGTACATATCACATAGATTGTTTTTAAAAACCATATGTGATATCTAGGGTTCAAAATCCCGGCGGTTACCGGGCGGTGACCGCCGGTTACCGTTTCTACCGGTGGAGACCGGTAACCGAAAAAACCGGCCGGTATTAATTTTTTATTTTCGAATTTTAGCCGGTTTTTTCCGGTTCTTCCGGTTACCGGTTTCAAAACATCTTAAAATTAAAATTTTGATTTTCAAATTGTGACCGGTTTTTTATCAGTTTTTTCAGTAACCAGCCGGTAACCACCCGGTTACCGTTACCGACCGCCGACCGGGATTTCTTCCGGTTCCTGTTTTTGGAACCTTGGTGATATCTATATATCATAGACGGTTTAGAGCACCAAACTGTCTATGATAGCTATTCCAAAAGCTATGTTATTTCCTATTTTTCGGATAGCCTCAGGAAATGCTAGCCATGCCCTCTGAAAATAAGCAAGAAGATTATATATATATATATATATATATATATATATATATATATATATATATATATATATATATATATATATATATATATATATATATATATATATATATATAGCGCTAATAGCTATTTCAGTGCTAAGGTGCTAATGGCAATGTGGACCGTCTGATCTAGATTGCGTGGCTCAAATGGAGGTGGGTGGGAACTCCTTTGCCCCTGTAGCTAGACTTGAGGCCATTAGAATCATGCTTGCTTTCGCAACTTCTAAGTGCTTCAAGCTTTACCAGATGGAAGTCAAGAGTGTCTTCCTCAATGGGTTTATTGAGGAAGAGGTCTATGTGAGACAACCTTCAGGTTTCGAGAACCCCAAGTACCCAAACAATGTCTACAAGCTTTCCAAAGCATTGTATGGACTCAAGTAGGCCCCTAGAGCTTGGTATGAGAGGCTTAAATCCTATCTGTTGAGTCATAGTTTTGAGATGGGTAAGGTAGATAAGACCTTGCTCATTCGTAGGCATGGCACTGACCTTCTGCTCGTCCAGATTTATGTGGATGACATCATCTTTGGCGGCTCTCCTCATACTCTCATTTCATAGTTCTCGGATGTCATGAGCACCGAGTTTGAGATGAGCATGATGGGCGAGTTGACCTTCTTCCTTGGCTTCCAGATCAAGCAGACTCGGGAGGGTACTTTCTTGCATCAGGGCAAGTACACTCGTGACCTTCTGAGGCGCTTTGACATGAGTGATGGGAAGCCAGTGTCGACTCCCATGGCATCCACAGCTTCACTTAACCCAGATGAGGATGGTGAGCTAGTTAATCAAAAAGAGTACAGAAGCATGATCGGCTCCCTCTTGTACCTCACTGCCTCGAGATCGGACATACGCTTCTCTGTGTGTCTTTGTGCTCGGTTTCAGGCTTCTCCTCGCGTATCTCACCGCCGGGCGGTGAAGCGCATTCTTCGGTACCTTCGAGCTACCATTGACTATGGTATCTGGTACTCTTCCTCTTCATGTCTTTCCCTTAGAGCCTACTCGGACACAGACTTTGCTGGCTGTAGGATAGATAGGAAGAGCACCTCTGGCACCTGTCAATTCATTGGCACTTCTATTGTTTCTTCGTCTTCTAGGAAGCAGTCCGGTGTTGCACAGTCCACCGCAGAGGCTGAGTACGTTGCTGCAGCCAAGTACTTTGGATGGCTTCAACCCTGCGGGACTTTGGGTTAGTTATAGATAGTGTTCCACTCTTTTGTGATAACACTTCTGCTATTAACATTGCTAAGAACCCAGTGTAGCACTCTCGGACCAAGCACATTGATATTCGATATCACTTCCTTCGAGACCATGTGGAAAAGGGTGACATAGTGCTCCAGTTTGTGGAGAGTGACCATCAGTTGGCTGATATCTTTACCAAGCCTTTGGATAGCTCTAGGTTTTCAACCTTGCGGGGAGAGCTTGGGGTGGTCTATCCTTATGGACTGCAGTGAGGGGGAGCTTTGTGCTTTACTGCTTTATCCTGTATATTATGCTCCCGTTCTCATTTTGTTGCATTGCATTGGGTGCATTTGGGTTAGTCCTCTCAGCATAGATTAGAGTGTTTCTCTTGTCTAATTGCTTAGACTTCTTCCTCTCATCTTGTGGTTCTAGGATGTTGCTTATTAGCAGTCTCTCTTCTCACTAGGTTGAGCTCACTCACTTCTTATATGTTCTAGCAAGGGTTGGGCCACCCTTGGGTAGACAGGGAACGTGTTTGCTCCTTAGTGGGTTAGTAGAGCAGTTGATAGTCCTAGTGTCATATGGGGTAGATGAGAGTCAGTCTAAGCCATAGTATCTTCTATATCTTGTCTATGCTTTAAGGACTGCTTTTCCTGATTTCTTTGCCAGCTTCTCGGTTTATAGCTTTGGTTCAGGGGGGTTCATTTGGGAGCTTCTAGAGCTTAATATTGACATAACTCAACTTAAACTAAAAGTGCATCATATGTCGAGGGGGAGTTGGATTTCCTGCATTTCATTTCAGCATTCTGCATTGTAATATAATTACATGAAGCCTTGATTATTATCCTTAGTTGACATGTTTACAATGCTTTACATCTTGCCATGATTTGTGTTTAATTGCTAGATTTATCATAACTTTATATGTGTCGTCAAGCCTTTGCCATTGATAAGTTAATTAAAATTGCACAACTTGAATTAAGACATGTCATGTTAGCTCTTGAGATTAGTCTGTCTCTAGTTATCCTTTTATGATTCATGCCATGTCAAATAGGCTGAGTTGAGTCTTGAATCTTTGTTGAGTTTTAGTTTGAGCTATGATAGTTTCTTGATGAACCATGAGTTAGTACAACTATTTAAGAAAGCAAAAAGATCTCTTTTATGTGCGAAAGAACTGATCTCACCAATTCTTTCTCATGAGACTGCTTGCCATTGCACTAAGCATGAACTCAGGGGGAGTTTTGGATGACCAAGATCATCTCCTTAAGCTTCTTGCTTGGAACGGTTGCATAAGGCTTGAGATCTAGCACATGACTAAAATTTTGGTTGGAAATGACCATGAGTTTTAAAGGAAAATATGTCCATTGTGCTAAATGTGCTTAACTTCAAAAGAATCAAGTACTTGAACAAATGATTCATTCTTGAACTTTTAGCACTCTAAATTGACTCAATTCTAGCTTCTTGGTTCCACTTAGACTATTGACATGGATTGCATCATCTTTGGATACCTTTGGGTAGACTATAATCTTGAATGGCTTGACATGCTAAGAAATTCATCTAACATTCAGATTGGTACTTATGTAGCTTGGCTTGATTATGCATATCTTGTTATGATCTTGATAGCATTCATATGCGTTATAGCTTGGTGTAATACTCAAAAGTCAATTTGAATAATCTTCATGGCTCTATTTGCTTAGCATTGAATAAAATTCAGCCACACCATGCTATATTCTCTCTTTTGCATCTTGATGGCTCTATTGCCAAAAGGGGGAGAATATTGAAGAAAAAGCCACTTTTGGGGGGCTTTTGGAGCCTTTGAGGAAAACTTGCTCTTTCTTTTGCTCCTTTGTCAACATGGTCATAAGCTTCTTGCATTTCTTTTGGACTGTGTTTGACTCTCAAACAAACTCAACTTTATGCTTTTTCTGTGTCTGTCAATATACACATCAAGGGGGAGATTGAGAGACCATGTGGAGGTATCCCCATGTTTGTGATGAGTAATTGACGGTTGGTTTAGAGAGTTTGAGTTTGTTTTGGGTATTCTAGGATTGAGTACCTTTCATTTATACTATTGATGATATGCTGTTTCGGTGCTATGTGACGGTTTTCTTGTCTGTGTGACTGCAGTACTTCGGAGCTAGGTCATGGTGAGGCGAGGAGGACCGGGACTAGGCACAAGAGGTGTTGAGATCCAGACGGTCGGTGATGCCGAAGATGATCGAGGCTGGTGAGGTGGTTGCGAATCGGGAGACGAGGAACCAGAGCTGGAGCTACTGGTGGAGGACACGACCGGCAACGATGAGAGAACCGGGACTAGGCTCAGGGAGGATCGAAGGTTCAGACGTTTGGAGGTCGGTTGCGGTCGTGTGCGACGGAACAGACCAGGACTAGACTCGGGTGGAGTCGGAGGTCTCGGTCGGTGTCGGGTGGACACGACGGGCAGCGGCGAGTGGATCGGGACTAGGCTCAGGGAGGAGTTGGAGGTCCAGACAGTCAGGATGCCGGGTGCAGTCGTGTGCAGCGGAGCGAACCGGACTAGACTCAGGGAGGAGTCGAGGTCCATACGGTCAAAGGTGCCGGTTGCTGGAAGCTTCCGGGAAGGTGCTTGAGGGGCAAATTGGAGATTTGACTCAAGCTTGAGAGAAATTGCTGGTTTTCTCTCCATTTCTATGTGTGTTAACTTTTTGCCTCAAGTGTGTGTGAAGCATGGAGTGTGTTTTGTATGCCACTTCTTGAATTCCCCTTTTGGTGTGAGTGTTGGCTGTTAAAAGGGGATGGTAAGCAAGTGGAGACGTAGGTATTCCTGAAGAGAGATAGCTCAAGTGTGTGAGCAGCCTCTGTGTGTGTACGTGCTCCTCTCTCAAGCATGTAGTGAGGAGGTAGCATTTCCTTTATCCAATTGCGTATGGGGAATCCTGTGTAATCTTTCAAGTCCAATGGATCCATTTGAGTGCTTTGGACCTCTTTATTTCTCTTTGTGATGGATTTTAATTTCAGTTTGTTTTTCTGCTGGTTGTTCTGTGCTTGAGTTTTAGAGGAGAGTTCTTGTTTGATTCTTGCCATTTGGGTTGCTCTGTGATGGGAAAATACTCAAGGCCATTTGGTCATTCCAATCTCAAGAGCAAACGGAAGTTTCATTGATTCCTGAGAATTTTCTGTCCTTCGCTCAAGTCTCCTCTGCTATTCACTATTCTAGGGTTTTGAGTCAGGGGTTGTGTGATTCCCTTGATTTCCCTTCTCAAGTTGGCTTAAGTTTTGTGCTGCTATGCTATGAGGTCAAGTCCAACTGAAATGCAAGGCCTCATAAGCAAAGGATTAAAGATTCTTGCAAAATCTGAAGATTAGCCTCATTCTTAATGCAATTTTCAGATTCTTGGCTAAAATCTTGATTCCTAGCTCATGTGTTGAAATCTCTTGTTTCCTAGAGTCTCCTTGCTGTTTAGAGGGTAGTGCAGTTCATTTAATCCAAGAAGGGATGCAAAACCTTTGGCAATTTCCCTGTGAACTGCATTCTTAGTAAGTCTGTGCAAATTTTTCAGTCTCTGCTCTGTTCTCGGGGGGGGGGGAGGTCAGACCGCCCCCTTACCTGCGGTCAGACCACTTTATGGCTGGCGGTCAGACCGGAATGGAGCCGGCGGTCAGACCGGTCACTGACCGGTGGTCTGACCGGCCACTGACTGGCGGTCAGACTGGCGGCCAGGCAGAGGTCTGACCGGCCCATGAGCTGAGGGCTGACCGCCCCTGTCTTTTCTTGTTGTTTGAGTCTTTGCTTCAAGCTTCTGTGAGGATTTTATTTACTAATCTTTCTCTGAGTTTCCAGTGGGCATGAGCTTTCATTCTTCATAGCTTTTGTAGCTACCAGAGAAGTGACTTTTGGGGGCAAATTTTAAAGAGGCACCATTCACCCCCCCCCTCTGTTGCCATTTCCGATCCTACAATATATATATATATATATATATATATATATATATATATATATATATATATAATGCTGAAATAGAGCATCATGGTGTCTCAGCACCAAGCCTCTCTGCCTTTGGATTGCTTTTTGATGCGTGCAAGTATAATGATATATAATATATCAAGCAAACTCATTGATATTCATTAATTCAAAAGGCATCAATTTGGAAAGGAAGTTATTGATTTAGCATGTTGAATCAATCATGGATGGAAAGTCTTGATCATGGATAGAAAGTCTCAATCATTGACCCTAGGCACCATGGTGCCTCTGTTATTTATACACGTATACACATACCCATATACACGTATACACATATACATACATACATACATACATATACATATATATACACATATATACACATACATGCATATATATACATATATACATACATTCGTCTTAGCATCCATGATTTCCTTCATATAGCGGCAAACGTAGAATCCGCATACGTTGCCCTGTAGCTGCTGGTGGCACTGTAAAGGAGGAAGTGGAGAGGGAAAGGACAATCTTCACGGCATTGGAGAACTCAGCCGCTGATCCTCCAACTCCAAAAGTAGAAGAGGAAGCATATGAAACCCAGAAGATCAAGATCTGGGAATCTCTTTTTTAGACTTTTGTAATAAATTTGACTTGAATTTGTCTTCTATAAAAGTGACTGGTCACACTTATCTGTTCCAGCTGATCAGTAGCTTCTGTAGTTCATATGACAAAGGACAAAATGTTGACGGTTATAAATAAAAACCGTATGTGATTGTTTCATAGATAGTTCTAACTAAAAGCCATATATGATGTCTGGCATTATCACATACAGTTCTTATAAATAAACGTCTGTGAATTATCATAGACGTTTATTAATACGAACCGTGTGTAGTGTCTTGCATTATCACAGACAGTTTATACTAACAACCTGACATGCGTCATTTTTGCATATATTTACTCGTTATTTTACCCTCATATTCTTCGCATTTTGGGACCATTTATCATCATTTACACGCTTTTCCATATTTAATTGCTCGAAATGGACCTTTTTACATTTTTCATTATTTTTCTGCAGGCTGGCGCGATTGAGGCGCATAAACGACAAATTTGGTATTTTGGGGCTGCTCCGTACAGATGTACACGTCGACACGAGTGCGTAGGATCTTTTCGCGATGAAATCGGAGCTCTGGAGGTCTAAAACAGAAGAAGTTTCATTGGGGAAGGACTGGACTGTAATTTCTGAAACTTCTGAGGGCCAAATCACAAATTGCCGAATTCCCCACCATCCTCCTAA
Organism: Dendrocalamus latiflorus; assembly: GCA_017311315.1. Lineage (NCBI taxonomy): Eukaryota > Viridiplantae > Streptophyta > Magnoliopsida > Poales > Poaceae > Dendrocalamus > Dendrocalamus latiflorus. The sequence goes on from CM029663.1 coordinate 27,229,764, forward strand.
ACCCTAGCCGCCGCTGCCTCCAATGGACTGAGCCCGGCTTGTTCATCTTCCCCCTAGCCACCCCTTTGCTTCTCTCCTTCCCTAGCTCCGGCACCGGCGAGGGCCGGGCCAGACCTCGCCGACGGCCACCGCCTCTCCTCTCTGCACCTAGCCGCCTCCCTTCTCCACCAGCCGCAATCTTCACCCCTACTCCATAGCGCCGCCTCCTTTCTTCATCTCCAGCGCCTTCTCCACATTCACCGCCGCCACATCGCCGGCGGCTGCCATAACCCGTTCGCATCACCCGCTCCTTCTCCAAATCAGGCCGCCTCCTTCTTTCTTCCTTGGGCTCCCCGCTGCTCCTCCATCGCATCTCCTCCTCCACTGGCCAACCACGGCGCGCCACCATCACCTCCACACCCGTGCGCCGCCGCCCCTCTGCTCACCTTCCACTGCTTCCTCCCCTCAGCTGCTTACCCGCGCGCCATCTCTTCAGCGTCGCCTTGCTCTCGCTCCGCATCCGGCCGCCCCTTGTGCCCCCACGCCTTCAGCGCCGCCGCTTCTCCACTTCTCCGTCTTCTCTGCTCCTTCTCCAGATCAGCCGGCGCGCCGCCATCCACTTCTTCGCCTTCTCCGGTGTGCCCCTGCGCTCTCCTCTCCGCCGCCGCAACTCCCTCCTCTGCATCGCCACCCCAGCGCCGGCTGCATCATCCTCTTCACCGACCCCTCCAGATCCACGGCGACCTCTCCACTGCGTCTTCTTCCTCATCGGCCGCCGCCTGCAGTCACTTCACCGCCACCACTCCGGCGACATCTTCATTCGGCCTCAACCCTCTGCTGCTTCTACTCCCCTCGGTTCAATCCAATCCCCAATTCCTCCAGCCTTCCTACTTTTCACAGTTATGTTTACTCTAATTTCTGTTAATGGTGCACTGTTAAATTGTTGATTTATGATCTGTGATGTGCGTCTATGAATTGTGACTGAGAGAACTATTTGTGCAATGCATTTTGTTCAGCAGTTGTCAATTAGTATTTTAGAGTATGTTTAGTTGCAATCCTTGTCTCTGTATCAATGTGTGATCTGTGGATGTGTGAGATCTGTGTTGGTCCGTGAGTATGGCTAGGTTGTGTTTGTTGTGTTAGCTTGTTAGTTTCCCTGTCAGTTGTTCTTGTTAGGTATATCGTTTTGTGCCGTAATGTTGTTTCGGTTGCGCGGATCAGCTAGTTGTCGACCGTTTCCCTTTCCCTTGCTGTCTCAACCCGCCTTGTGCTTCTCGACCTCCCTCCTTTCTTCTATCTCGCGGTCGGTAGTTAAGTCGTGCGAGCGTTAGTCGTAGTCATTTGTTTGCCTTGCCATCGTCATCTAGTTAGCCATCGACCGTTTTCTTCTCCCTCGTTCTCTCTCGACTCCCTCCGTGCTTCTAGACTCTCTCTCCAGTGCTTCTCGCGGTCGGTAGTTAGTTAGATCATCGGTTGGTAGACGTGTTCGTGCGTTTAGTCAGTCGTCGTGTCGTTCGTTCGGTCGTACGACGTCCATTCGTACGGTCGTTCGTCCTGTCGTCCTTCGTTCGTTTAGTCGTTCGTAGTTTAGTCTGTGCGAGTTAGAGTTCGCTCGGTAGTTTAGTTTTCCTCCAGTTTCGATTGACCTAGCTTTAGCCGAGCATCGGTAGCCTCAGTCTAGTCCCTGTGGAGAACACGACACTCGCCGCTATTTCAGTGGCAACCCGTGCACTTGCGGGTGTGCAGTTTTGCACGATCACAACCATCTGGGATATTTTCACAGACCGTTATTAATACGAATCATCTGTAATATCTGACTTTATCACATACAATTCATATAAATAACCATCTATAAAAATATCCCAAATGATTATCAAGATCTCTTTTTGTTGTATGAAAGGACTAGGGATGGCAATCAGGCGCGGTGGGTACAGGTAATGCTCGCCCATACCCATACCCGCGACCCCGATTTACGCCCGCAGGTATACCCGCGAAGGACAATGGGTGAAAAATCTCGCCCATACCCGTCGCTCGTGGGCATACCCGTTTACTCGTGAACTGAGTCACTATCTGAGAGTTGAACTAATGACAGGTACATATAAGCAACAGTTGTTGCTAGGAAATATAATAGCTATCAAAAAAGTTTATAACAATTAATAGCAATTAGAGATATGCAAAAGTTTATAACAATTAATAGTAATTAGAGATATTGCTATAACTGCGCCACTTGTCAATCTATATCGCGGGTAAACGGGCGGGCAGGTACGGATAGAGCTTACCCATATCCGTGCCTATTTACTGGACGAGTAGAGTGTTCCCCCCATTTCCATACCTGTGGGTAAAAAAAATATTCTATATCTAGCTCTATTAGAGTATTTATCAATATGTATACGGGTAAACAGGCACAATTACTATCTCTAGGAAGGACACGTACTGCATAAGCTATTGGTGGGTTACTGCAATGGATCAGATGAGGCCTGCGAAAGATATTTTTAGCTCCCCATCATGCAGATACGATAATGAATTCTGCAAGGTCTCTTTCTGTTATCTTGTGTGAAAGGACACGTACCGCATAAGCTATTGGTAGGTGACTGCAATGGATCACCTATGAGCTGCGAAAGATATTTGTAGCTCCCCGTCACGCAGATAGGATAATGAATTCTGCAAATGTCTCCTCCTGTTTATCTTGTGTGAAAGGACACGTTCTGCATAAGCTATTTGTGGGTGACTCCTGCCACAGGTTCAAGCTTCGGTTGGATATCTACTGTGTAACAGTTGGTTTGAAATTTTCAGCATGGCCCTGTTTGGATACGCTTATCTGAGAATCGATTTTAATTTGATCAAGATTTTCTGATAAGTCGCGATCTGAAGAATCTGCGATCTGAATAATCTGAATAATCCTGATGGGGCTTGCGGTACAGGATTTTGGATTCTCAGTGCAAATGCTGATTTTTCCCACCGCGGCGGTTGAAAGAATCGAAAAATAATCAAAGCGTTTGGGTGAGATTCTCGTTTAATTCTACCCAGAATCGGATTTTAAGCGTATCTAAACAGGGCCAAACAGGGCCCATGTCATTTCAAGAAACGCTGATGTGCGCGTGTCATTGAAAGCAGAATAGGACATTTGCCCTTTCGTTAACGTGGACACGAGTACACGACCATATAAGCACAACTCAAAATGAGAAAAAGCTGGTTATAAAAAATAAATAAAAACGAGTATCTAATTTGACGACAAGTGTCATTGATCGTACAGAAAGCAGTGGCAACCAGGCCAGGACGGCTTGGACCTTGGGGGGAAAAAGAAGAAGGCTCTGCAAATGATGCAGCCTGTTTTCTGTTTCAGGTCCCCACCGAATCACATGTGCACGCGAATCGGCCATGCCGCGCAGAGCCTTGCTGGACAGCTACAGGTTAGCAGCAAACAATGACGAAGCCTAACCAGTGCCATCCTAATATCGGCAAACATCTCAGTTTCAACAAGACGTGAGCTACTTGATTACATGGGAGCTTCAATAGTGGCACACACACATCAGCCGGGCAATAATTTGCAACGAAAGCTATTAATTTGATGTTTAAGATGGAACGAAAATATCAGTACTGAAATGACTTTTCACATCGACTTTTGACTTCAGCCAAAACTTACCTTGCGGTCCTTCATTGGACAAGACCATGACGTGGCAAATTGCCAATACAGCTGCTCCCAGGGCCAGCCATATGAGAAAATTTCAACAAATTTATTTACTCAGTTAACCTATGCTTACAACTGAGTGCTATAATCTAAGTAGCTAGAGGCATAACCCAACTAGCACATGGCAGTCGGCACACTTGCCGCATCTAGCATCCAGTAAAACACATCCAGTCAAGAGATATATTATGCGGCAAAAAGGCTCAGGTTCAACACAATATTTTTCCCACTACAAAGGAACCAATACCCACATGTATGTAGCATTAGCCACTTCATGCAGATGAGGTTGTATTTTGGGTGTAGTCTGCAACATATTGAAAACGTAAAACAGCCCAACGAGGCTTTAAGCATATACAGAATGATGCTCAAGGCCTTTTCATCCTCTCAAGTTATGTCCGTGTCGTGAATGTTGGATCAAGTTTACACGGACCATCCACTGTAACAAAGAGAATTTGCATAGTTGCAACTTGCAAAAGCCCAACTCGCATGCAAATACTCGTAAATGTAACATTTGTGCCTGCCAGATTACCAGCCTGAGACACTGCGAGCCTTGGCAGTCAGTGATTACAGCAAGTGGTAGGTCCAGAACACAGTGCAGCGATAGTACCAGATTAGCATAGTTTGTGTACCATCATAAACTAAAAGCCCTCGCAAAAAAGAAAACCTAAAAACAACAGTCAACAAATGTACTATAACGTCATAAAATGAATGCAACTTGCTTTCTAGTTTCTAGTCCGTCCAGGAAACACACAGGGGTGGATTTAGGCCCATGGCAGGGTGGGCTTTAGCCCAGGGCGTGAAAATGTGTAGTGTATAGCCTGAGTACTTTTAGCCCAGCCCAGGGTATTATTGCCAAGATCCAGCCCAGGTAGCCCACTCCATCTCAGCCTATTCGCTGATTTGTAGAAGGAAGCTTCAAGCTTTCAGGTAAAGCACAGGCCGCAGCCGGTAGCCCAGTAGCCCACTGACTACATTCTCTCGTGATGCCTGGCGAGTTAGGGTTTAGGTCCATACACCTGTGAATCTGTGACGCAACCAGCGCTACCCCGTCCCGCTGCTCTCGGCCAGTGCCAACCCCATTCCTGCGCCGCCCCCTCCGGCCCTCCTTGCGTCCCCTATCCCCGCCAGCGCCTGCCGGCCGCTGCCCCTCCCACGCCGTGCCGCCCCCCTTCCGGCGTTGCCCCACCAACGCCACGTCTCCCACGGTGCCCCCTTTCGGCATAGCCCCTCCCACGTCATGCTGCCTCCTCCTGGCGTCGCCCCTCCCGACGCTGCCCCTCCCACGCAGCGCCGCCCCCCTCCTGGCTCATCTAGTCGTCTTCTTCAAGGGTAATGAGGATTTTCGTCACTTATTGCTTGAGAATAGTTCTTGAATGCTTCGCGCTTTGAGGTTTTCGAACATTTTATTAGCGTAGCTGGCGCCTAGTCAAAGTAGGCGCGCGCGCGCTCCGTCTTCTACCCTTCGAACGGGTGGCAGCGGAGCTGGCGCCTGGTCGAAGTAGGCGCGCGCACGCTCCGTCCCCTACCCTTCGAACGGGTGGCAGCGGAGCTGGCGCCTGGTCGAAGTAGGCACGCGTGCGCTCCGTCCCCTACCCTTTGAACGGGTGGCAGCGGAGCTGGCGCCTGGCCGAAGTAGGCGCGCGCGCTCCGTCCCCTACCCTTCGAACGAGTGGCAGCGGAGCTGGCGCCTGGTCGAAGTAGGCGCGCGCGCGCTCCGTCCCCTACCCTTCGAACGGGTGGCAGCGGAGCTGGCGCCTGGTGGCGGGCCTCGCGCCGCCGACGTCGGTGTGCTTCAAAGCTGTTACGACCCCGCGGTCCTGTAGTGCGCTTTTAATGGTGCCTGAAATTGTGCCGATGCCTGGCCTGTTAGGGCGCAGGCTGTCCTGCCGTGCCGTCCGCCTTCCCGTGGGTGGGGCATGCGGCGGCCTATGATTGGTGCGTCGTGGGATGTGAGTGGTTCCGAGACCGCGGCAGTTCTCCTCTTCCCCAGGAAGGCGGGACGCGTGGCGGGCGCCCGTTGGCGTTGCACGTTGTCTGGCCACCTACCAGGCACGCTCCTCGAAGTGCTGGCGGTTCTTTTTTCGAAGCCGTGGGTAGCCATACCGCTGGGGGTTAATCTGGCTGCGCTTGTAGCCGTGGGAAAGGCGAGCGGGCCTTATAAAGTGCCACCGTTGTAGTGGGGGTGTGCTGTCTCGCCTGTCTCCTGGCTCTGCTTGTTTTGACAATAACGCAACTTGCTCCCACCTTGTTCCTTTTGCCCTGATCGCAGAGGGCAATGGCCGGCCAGGACGATACCTCCCACTCTCCCGGCGGCGGCTCCTTACCTATCCGGGACGAGTTGTCTGTCCCTTCCGAGTACGAGCTGGTGCTACGGGGGCGTTCACGTGCCGACAGGCAGTGGGACGCCATGGAAACTCGGGAGGCCGCTGCTCCCGTGTGCTGGGGAGGAGTCGCGTAACCGAAGAGACGCTGCAGCGGCTTGTACGGGAAGGGAAGATCGAGGAGCGTGATGGGGCTCGCCTACCCCATCGCGACGAGACAGAGCCAAGGCCCCGGGAGATAGAGGCGATCGTTTTCGTCGCGTTTTTCGACGTCGGCCTTTGAATGCCCTCAACGATGTTTGTGGGCGAAGTCCTGCGGGCCTACGAGTTGGAATTAGCACAGCTGAAGCCAAACGCCATAGTCCGCCTAGCTGTCTTTGTGTGGGCGGCACGGACAGAAGGCCGACGTCCCAGCGCGAGCCTGTTCGTCACCCTGCACGATGCATGCTGCCGACCCAAGAAAGTCGGGGAGGGGGCTGTGTCCAACTTTGGCGGCGTGGACTTCGTGCTGCGAGCGTCCTGCACGACGCTAGTCCCTGCGTCGGCCAGCTTGGGGAGGTGGGAGTCCGGCTGGACGCGACGGTGGTTTTATTACATCGTGACCAGCGCGAGCAGCCTGCTGTGCCGAGGTGGGCCAATCTCGGCCAATATCTCGCCAAGTGTGAAGCCGGAGGCTGACGATGCACAGAGGCTATGGAGGCTTGCTGGCGTTGCGCGCCGGCTAAGTATGCGCGACTTGGCCGAGGAGTTTACGATGTACGGGGTGGCGCCCCTCTCCTCACGGTGGAAGTACGTGCGACGGGGCGACGACCGAGAGGGCGGGGTTCGCCCGCCACTGTCTTGCCTGCTTCTGCCCTCCACTCCATGTAAGTCGTGCAGCGCGTTAGTACGCATCCATTTGCGTCCACGTAGTCCCCGCTTGATAAGACTTGTCTTTTGCGCAGTGGCCGGGCTAGAAGATGCGGAGCGCGCGGTTGTGGCGTTCCTGGGTCCTTACACGCTCAAGGAGCACAAGCTGCGCGAGGCCGCGACCAAAGCGGCGAAGCAGGGGCGGATAAACCGCACGTGCGAGGTTCTGGGCATTGCTGTGCCTGAGCGCGCGTTGCCGGCGGAGGCTCCCGCAGGGATTCCGGATCATCGTGGCGGTGGTAGCCAAGCGGGGGTATTGCCTTCGCGGCGTCGGGCCTGCTCCGAGGTTGCCGTACCCAGCCCGCCAGCCACCTCGGCGGCTGGCGCCGCTGGGACGGGACGTGCGACCGGCGGTGGGTCTAGCCGGACCAGCTAGGGTGGGCGCGTCGTCTCGAGCCCATTGGCGGCACCACTCGTCGGCGCTGTCGTGGCCATACGCACGGCCTTCGTTGGGCCGGAACCTGCCAACCCGGGGGGGACGTCGCTCCTGGCGAGAGTGCTGCGGCCGGCGATGCTTTGCCACCCACGGCGGCTGCCAAGGGCGCGCCCGAGGCGGTAAGGAATGAAGGCACGATAGGATCTGCGACTGCTAGCGCCGCAGAAGAATCACCCGCGGTGCCACAGGCGAAACGTCCTCGAGTTCAGTCTCCCTCGCCTCCGAGGGGTCGGTACGGCGTCGCCGGCCCTGTGCTTGGAGTTGTGGTGCCCGACGCGGCCGAAGGGTCTTCTCGACCATGCACCGAGGCACCCGCCCCCCTACCGGCGGTTGAACGGGTATCCCCTTCCGTCGCGGCGGAGGGTGCAGGAGGTAGGTGCAACTCCCTTTCCTCGCACGACTTCGCGAAACTCTCTCCGATTTGCTCGCTCATTCCGTCGACATCAGGCGAGACGAAGTCTCCCGGACGTGAAGGATCGAGCAACAGGGGTGTGTGCGACGTCCCGGACCCTGTGCAGGGTGCCCAGCAGGCGTCTGCCGCCGTTGAAGTGGCCGAGGCCTCCGCAACCCCTGACGCGGCCGGGGCGGAGCTTGTTCTCTCCGACTTTCTCCCGCGCCTGGAGACACTTCGCGCTTTTAATGCAGCTGCGGAGCGGGCCCGTGGCGGCTTGTGTCGACAGATGCTGTCGTCGTGCGAGGGAGACCTCCTGGCGCTCGTGCTGCAGGCCTCGGAGATAAGGGTAAGTATGTGCGCTCGCGGTTGCTAGAGTACTACCGGGCACCTGCTGACTCTTGTTGCTGTTTCCAGACGCTTGTCATCAGCCAAGCCCTGGATGATGCCCGTATTCGGGAGCGGAGAGCCCTGGAGGTCGGTCTTCGTGCTGCGGATGACGCCCACGCCACGAAAGACGAACAGCTTCACGCGCTGGAGGGCGCCCTGGCGGCCGCGCGACACAAGACCGAGGAAGTTCAGTGCGCCGCGGCGGAGGAACGTATCTCCTTTTTGCAGCAGATCATCGCTCTGAAGGAGGAGAAGGCCCAGCTGGTGGAGTCTCTTATGGAGAAGGACCGCGCCTTGGACAGTGCGTCCCTGTCGGCGTGGAGGGCAATGGAGTCTCTGAACCGGGCCCTGCGGGATCTGTGTGTCGATGTGCCGGACGCTACTCACGGGCCAGAGGACTTGGTGGAGACGCTCGGGCTGGTCGAGAAAGGGGCTGGCGTTGCTCTCCGCGGCGCTAGCACCTTCAGCGAGCATTGCGGCTTCCTCGACGCATGCCTCGCCCTCGCCATGCTCCACACGCATGGGTGTAGACATGTGCATGAGCTGGCGAACCCTCACCTGGATCTCCCTGCTCGGCCGGAGGCGATGTCGGACGCTATTCGCTTCATCGAGCCTGGCCTCCGAAACTTTCACCGACGGATCTGGGGCTATGTCGGGGAAGACGCGGCCATGGTTGCAGTGCAGCAAACGCTGCATGGGGGTGGGGACCTCCTCCGCTGGCTCGAAGGAGTTCCCCGGCACCACAACGGCGGCGCGGGCCCCTCGGCACCGCACGAAGGATGAGCGGTTAGTTAGGGGAGTGGTGTACCGCGCGCTCCTGCTTTTGTGGTCATGTAACCCCGACATTTTTTGCAGTGAACCAGAGTAGCACTCATTCTTAATGTTGTATGCTGCTTTTATACTCCGAGGAGTACGCACGGGGGCAACGCCTATGCGTGCGCGGGATCAGCGTCTTGTTTATACTCCGGAGAGTGCGTGCAAGGACCTTGACTCTAGGCGGCGTTCTACACATCGTGGCCAGACAACATGGTACTTTCTGCGAACAGCTAGCTTTATTGAACTCCCGTTTGCGCGGGCGAGCATCGTACAAGGAGGGGCTTATGCCATTGTACTTTTCATCCTGCTTCTAGGCGTAATATCGCCGCAACTTATCCGCGTTCCATGTGTGGCGGAGAGTTTGCCCCTCGAGTGTGGCGAGGCGGTATGCTCCCTTCTGTAATGCTTCCGCCACGATGTATGGACCTTCCCACTTGGACTCCAGCTTGCCAACGGTTTCCGCATGGAGTGCCACTCTGAGGACGAGATCCCCAGGCTTGAAACCTCGCGGATATAGGGACCGGTCTCGAGTACGCACGGTCTGCCGCGCGTACTTTTCTACATGTTGGGCTGCGCTCGCCCGCGCCCCGTCGAGGAGGTCCAAGAACACGCGACGCTCCTCGTCGGGCGCTTGGACGAGGAATCTCCGCGAGCCAGCCTTCATTTCCTCAGGCGTCACTGCCTCATCACCAAAAAGGAGTTTAAAAGGCATGAACCCCGTCGGGCGCGTTACCGTTGTGCGGAGGGACCAGAGGACGCTGTGAAGCTTGCTCGGCCACTTGCCCTTTGGCAACCCTACCAAGCGCTTTTTGACGGCGATAGAGATGGCGCCGTTCGCCCTCTCGATTGCTCTGTTGGACTGGGGGTGCCCGACCAAGGCGAACCGAAGCGTGATGCCCATACTGTCATAGAACTCTTTGAATATGGTGGCGTCGAATTGCAGGCCGTTGTCGACGGTGAGTTCCCTGGGCACACCGAAGCGACATATAATGTTCTGCCAGAGGAAGCGCTGCATGGCCGCCGAGGTTATTTTGGCCAGTGCTACCGCCTCCGGCCACCTGGAAAAATATTCCAGCGCAACTACCACGAACCGCAGGTCCCCTGGGGCTCGGGGAAGTGGTCCCACTATGTCGACGCCCCAGCGTGCCAGCGGCCACACCGGGGGAATAGGGTTGAGACTCATCGGGGGCCTACGGATGATACGTCCCATCCAATGGCACCCCTGACACCGACGCACGAGGTCCTGGGCGTCAGTGATGGCAGTCGGCCAGTAAAAGCCTTGCCTGAATGCCTTTCCAACCAACGACCTTGGCGCGAGGTGAGACCCACACACCCCTGCGTGGATCTCCGCGAGGAGCTTTTTTCCTTCTTCGTGCGAGAGGTAGCGCAGGAGCGGTGCGCAGACTCCCTTTTTGTAGAGTGTCCCTTCGAACACCTGGAAGGATCTGGCATGGTGTTGCAGACACTGGAGCTCGGCGGGGTCCTCCGGCTCGGCAATGCCCTGCAGGAAATTGAAGATAGGCTCTCGCCAGTCGCCCTGCTGGACGATGTGGTGAACAAGGTCCGCGTCCCAGTTATCCTGCGTGATGGCCGCCTGCGGTAACACTTCGTAAAACGCCCCGTCAGGGGGTGGCAGTTGTTGGCTGGCCGCCTTTGCGAGGGCGTCGGCCTGCTCATTTTCTGCGCGAGGAATGGCCTTAACCGTGACGCCCAAGAAATGCCTTTCCCTCGCTCTTACGGCCGCGAGGTATTTGGCCAGCTCGGGGTCCTTGGCTTGATATGACTTGTCTACGTGGCCTGCCACCAAACGCGAGTCCGTGCGGACGAGCACGCACCGCGCACCAATTGCCTTGAGCTTCGTCAGGCCGAAGAGCAGCGCTTCATACTCAGCTGTGTTATTGGTGGCCGGAAACGCAAGGCGCGCCGATTATAACAGGCGCTGCCCCTCGGGCGTACCAATCACTGCGCCTACGCCCGCGCCCGCGACGCCGTAGGCTCCGTCGATGGTGAGCGTCCATACGGGGTCGTCATGCTTCTGGGCGGGCTAAGCCGGCGGAGTCCATTCTGCGAGGAAGTCGGCGAGAACTTGGGATTTGATTGCCGTCCGCGAGGCGTATGTCAGGGAGAACGGGGCGAGCTCGGCAGCCTACTTGCCGATGCGCCCCGTGGATTTCTTATTGTGTAACATCTCCGCCAGGGGGAACGAGGAAGGCACTGTGATTGGGTGAGCCAAAAAATAATGTCGAAGCTTTCTGGAGGCCATGACCAACGCGTAAGCGAGCTTTTCAAGCTCCGTATATCTTGTCTTGGCGCCTTGGAGGGCTTCGGAGACAAAGTATACGGGCCGCTGTACGGCGCCTTCCTCTAGGACGAGGACGGCACTGACCGATGTGACCGACGTGGCCAGATAGAGCAAGAGGGGAGCCTCTGGTGTTGGGGCGACCAGAGTGGGGAGGCTCGCCAGATGTTTCTTTAGCTCGTTGAAGGCCTCCGTACAGTTGCTATCCCAACGAAATCCGTTGCCCCCACGGAGTGTCTTAAAGAATGGCAGACCCCGCTCCGCCGCCCTAGATAGGAAGCGGCTTAGGGCCGCCATGCGGCCTGCCAGCCTCTGGACCTCCCTCGTCGTCTTGGGCGGCTCCATACCCATGATGGCCTCAAACTTATCGGGATTCGCCAGGATGCCTCGTCCGGATACGAGGAAGCCCAGCAGTTTGCCCGCCTGCACTCCAAAGACGCATTTGTCGGGGTTGAGCTTGATGCCGGCCTTCCTGAGGTTGTCGAAGGTCTCTTGGAGGTCCCAGCCGTGCGAAGCGAGCTGCCGGGTTTTGACTACCACGTCGTCGACGTAGGCTTCCACATTCCTCCCGAGCTGGGCGGCGAGGGCGAGTGCGACGAGGCGGGTGAAGGTAGCGCCAGCGTTCTTCAAGCCGAAGGGCATCCTGACGAAGCAGAAAGTCCCAATCAGTGTGATGAAACTGGTCTTGTCCTCGTCATCTTCAACCATGTATACCTGGTGGTAGCCAGAGTAGGCATCCAAGAAACTCATTAGCTCGCACCCGGCGGTAGCGTCGACCAGTTGATCGATGCGTGGCAAGGGGTAATTGTCATTTGGGCACGCCTTGTTGAGTGCCGTGAAGTCAATGCACATACGCCAGGCCCCCGCTGGCCTTTTTGACCAATACAGGGTTGGTGAGCCACTCTGGGTGGTGGACCTCGCGAATGACCCCGGCCCGAAGAAGCTTCGCCACCTCCACCTTGGCCGCCTGCTGCCGATCCATGGACATGCGACGAAGCTTTTGCTTGACCGGTTTGGCGTCAGGGCGGACCGCCAGGCGATGCTCGATTACTGCGCGGTCTACGCCCTTAATGTCCTCCGGTGACCATGCAAAAATATCGGCGTTGTGCTGAAGCACTTGGAGTAGGTCTCGCTCGACCTCCGCCGGGAGCCCCTCGCCAATGGACACAAACTGGCCCCCCGCCTGGAGCGGAACCTTTTTGACTCCGCCCTCGGGTCGAAGCTTAGGTGTCCATCCCGGAGCGGAGGGCGTATCGCCGAGCATGCCTGGGAGGACGTGCACCGGTCGGTGTAAATCCCGGCTGCTGACTTCGACGCGTCTGGCGAGGTCCTGGTCGCCGAAGACAGTGATCACGCCCTCCGGGCCAGGGAGCTTCATACATAAGAAGGCGTGGTGCGGGATCGCCTCGAGGGAGTTGATGGCGGGCCGTCCCAATATGACATTGTAGGGGTGCGGAATGTCCACGACATCGAAGATGACATGCGCGCTTCGGGTGTTACTCCCCTGGCGGAATGTAACCGGAAGGGACACGTGTCCTATGGCCTCCAGCGGTTGCCCTCCGAAGCCTTGAAGTGGAGCTCCTGACTGCTCTAGGCGGCTTCGGGGGATTCCCATACGATCGAGGGCCCCCGCGAACAGAATATTTGTCGCGCTCCCCCCGTCGACGAGGATGCGCCTAACATCGTGGCCTGCGATGTGAGCCTGAATGACTAAAGGGTCTTGATGGGGGAACTCCACACCCCTGGCGTCATCGAGGGTGAAGGTGATGTCGCGGGGCGGTACCCACGGTTGCGGCTGCTCCAAGGGGGCCCCCGATAGGGACCCTCCGGTGATGACGCTGATGGAGCGGCACCACGTGCCTTCCCCGGATGCGGCCCGAGCTCCGGCCGTCATCCGTCGCAACTCCATGACTTCGACACACGTCTTCGTGTGGTGGTCGCCGTAACCGTGCACCTCACACCACTTGCCGTAATCCAGAATTTCTTGTTCCGCGCGAGGTCGCCCATCACGATCTGGTCTACCTTCCCATCCCCGGCCCCCTCCCCGCGAGGTGGGGGTAGGTCCCCGAGGGGCATTCTCGATGCCGAGGACATGGCAGACCTTTTGTGGCCTGCGCTGGCGACGTCGGGGCTTGCGCCTGCCCCTTGAAGAGCCCTCCTGCCCCCCGGTATCGCTACCGCCGGGAGTGTCTCCCCGGGGTTCCCGTCTGCGGCCCTGCTTCTGGGAATCGTCACTCGCCCCCCTCGTGTGGCAAGCACTTTGCTTAGGTGAGGTCGGGGGCAGCGGCGCTGCGTCTCTGCGTCTCCTCCTCTGCCCGCGCATACTCCTCCATTTTGTCAAAGAGCTTGGCGACTGTCTTGATAGGCTTCCGCGCGTTGTATTCGGCCATGGGGCCCGGACGAAGGCCCCGTATGGCCGCGTTGATGACGGTTGTCTCATTAATGTCTTTGACTTGGCATCGCACCTTCGCGAAGCGCTTGGAGTAGTCCCGGAGCTTCTCCGAAGGTTTTTGCTTTACTGCAAAGAGCTGGTCTGCGTCGACCCGCTCGACATAGCTCCCTTGAAAGTTATTGTAAAGGCGGTCGCGGATCTGCTCCCACGCGTAGATGGAGTTTGGCTCTATGGTAAAAAACCAGGAAAGCGCCACTCCTTGCAGCGCGAGGGGGAGCCCCTTCGCCTTTGTGGTGTTGTCTCCACCCGCGGCCTCGATTGTGGTTTCGTACACGCGCACGAACTCACGGGGGTCCGTATCACCTTTGTAAGGCTCGATGACGCTGGGGAATTTGAAGTCTTCGGGCCACGCCGTCTGCTGTAGTCCTGCCGAAAGCAGGGACTCCGGATCGACGCATCGCAGCGGCACGCGGCTGGATGTGGGGGCGTCGCGGCTGTCTGCCCTTTCCGGCGCGGGCTCTGGCGCGACCACTGGCGCGGCTTGTTGGCTCCGAGCCTCCTGCATGTCTCGGACAGCCCCGCAAAGATCCCCTAGCTCCCGCTGGAACGCGTTGAGGGCCGCCAGCAGGGCGCTTTCCACTGTTGGTGCGGGCGGGGTCGCTGTCGTGTCGGCGGGGTTGGTCATCGTGGCGGGGCCGGTCGTCACAGTGCCGGTGGCGGGGTCGGTCGTCGCAGCGCCAGTGGCGGGGTCGGTCGTCACAGTGCGAGCGTCAACGTCCGCGACCACCGCGCCCGCGACAGCCGATGCCGAAGCCCTGGTACCCCCGCGACGCTCCGACCCAGCCGCCTTCTTTCCCTTCGCCGCCGTCGACGAAGCTTTTTTCGGTGCCATCCTTTTTCGGATTTTAGGCTTGCTCCTGTCCTCCCCACGGATGGCGCCAACTGTTGTGGTTACAGACCAAACAGAGAGAGATGTGGTAGTGGAGAGTTGGGAGAGAGTGATCATCCTCCTCCCTCTAGCCTTCCCTTGGTATATATACTGGGCTGTGCTTTTACAATTGTGCCCTTACATCGGTACCTCCCTGTCAGGGGTATTTAAGCCATTACATATGTCCCATTTTGGGCCCTATAGCCTTCTAACAGGCCTGCTGGGTTTAGGTGGGGGCCACCCCTACAACAGAACCCAATTCAAAATGTAGAATGGCTATATTGCACATTTTCAAAGTATATTGGAATTTTAACAAACTACAAAATACAGATGGGTACAACATAATTCACATTGAAGGATGCTAAATCTCAATTATTAAGGCCAAAACATATGCTTACTGATAAACAACATAATTAGCACACAGAAAAATCATGGAAGGAGCAATGTAAGAGGTTGGTGACAAAATTAAACTTATTTGGCTCGTAATAAAATTAACTCAGTATGGTGTTAATTTGATGATAATTGAGATATGTGATAAAATCATGGTAAATGGCATTCATGACATGACATATGCATTACGAGCCAGGGCGATGAGATAGTCAATAGCTATAAGTAAAGCTATGTGACTATTCTGACGTACTCTTGAGTAATACTTACAGAGGTAGACACTCCACGGGATGGACAAAAAGACTTACTTTGGTAGGCACCACCACGGGATGGAGGTAGAGGGTGACATCGATAAGTGTACCATCCACTATACCGGTATAAGCTACAGATAAGACATGAGCATTACATTGCACTAAGAGACATTAAGATGAGAAAAGATAATGGTGGAAAATTAAGTAAATGATGAATTGAATATATTGTTGGTGCTATTATTTTATTGTGTATTTACTGAGTCTCCTTGTTTTATTTTTTTATGTGGATGTTGAAGACAACATGCATGGGAGGGAGTAGAACATGGACCAATTGCACTTTTGTAGCCCTTCACTCCACTTAGCGAATCATTCACTATTTGTCATAAAAAATTTAGTTTATCCATGTAATAATTAGATGTTTAATGGTTTGCTTAGTTCCTTATAGTTCTTAATGTTGCTGGTTTTGTTCATCAATTGACTCATCTAAGCATTTACTTGGTTTATCTTAAACTCAATTTATGGTCTATGTTGCTGAAATTTATGTTTATTATCATGTAGAATGTTTATTCTTAAAGTTTAGATAATGTTGATGCTTGATTATTGGTTAAAATTGATAGCGATAGTAGTTGTGAGTGACATCTTAGGCTTTTGTTAAGCCGGGGTGTTATAGTTGGTATTAGAGCGGGCATGAGGTTCGTGGTGAGTAAATTAATAACTTATTTGGTTAGTGAACTAAAATTTTGACAAAGGATTAATAATCAAGAAGAAAATATATAATGACCGAGAACTGTTTATTGCTAAAACTTGACTTAGGATAATTAATTGACTTAAAACTATAATTTGACACACTGGTATACAGTAGGATGGGATTAGGTCGTGCATTACATTTACGCTTCCGTTAGTTGTATAATTATTAATGAATATTGAGTTGTTGTCTATGTTTATGTTGGATGGTTGGTTTATTGAGATGGATAGCGATGCTGAGAAATAGATGTCGTGGTTCTAGCTGTGGCATTGCCAGGCTATACCACCATGCGTGGTGCATGATTGGACAGCCTTAGTTACTAGTGATTGGGGATGAGTTTCTATTGGTCGTTTTCATTCGATCGGTGTTATTGTTCTTTCCATGAGTTTTCATTGGTTAGTTATTTGCAGTGTTGGCAATGTGAATTTATTCGCATTCTATTTATGAAGAAATTGTGGTTTTTCCAAATGTTGAGCTATTTCTTGCTGCTAATGAAAGTTGTCATGTGACTGGGACATCTTTTTGCAGTGGTTTTCCATTTTATCGAGGGATTCGAATTGTTTCTTGGCTCAATATTTTCTTTTTGATAGGAGAACATCTCTCGCAAGCCATATATTATATGGAAGTTTTTAACCCATGTGTGTTTGGAGTGACTTATGTGTTGAAGTTTAATACCCGGTTTTGTGAAGAAAAAACTAAGCTCTTGTTGTGAAGTGGTAAGGCATGGAATGTCAGGTTGGAGAAAAGGAGTGGTGTACAAATAATTGTAAATAACATCTTTGCAAGTGAAATTGATTAAATGTGATATTATCCTACAGTAGGTCCATGTTGAATAGTGAGTAGAAGTATGTCCATTATTGCTCGAACTGTTATGGTTATAGGGAGGTGTGGAGCATGGTTGATTTGGGTATATAACTCAAATGTTAAAAATTCTCAAGCTATATTGGATGAATTAAGTTGTTTGATCTTAATAGTTTATTCTAATTATTTGTGAAGGTTATGCTAAACATATATAAGAAGGACCCCATATATTAGAGTGCACTAAATCAAAAGAATGACTAGAACAAGTAGTGTTGGAAGGGTATGAAAGTTGTATCTGTTTGTCTAGATTGCAACATTTACAATGGAAACCAGCATCTACAGTAACACGACTTAAAACACCTTGCTGAGCTAAATTGGACAACCGAGAACCACATAGATGACCTAAGCGATGATGCCACAGGACAAAAGAGGATATTGGAATGGCAGCAGTAGAAGTGACAGATGACATAGAAGTTGGAAGGTGTAAGGTGTCTAGAACGTAGAGGCCCATAGATCTCTATGGAGATGGCCAATACCAATCACCCTTTTGCTATGTCGATCCTGCACATAACAAGAAGTGTCATCAAAACGAATGAAATAATTCATATCAGCCAACTGACCAACAGATATAAGATTCATGGACAGTTGTGGAATATAAGAAATAGCAGGAACAGAAAATTTGGATGTGGCAAGATAACCCTGATGTGTGTAATAGAACAAGATATACCATTAGCTATCTGAACGGATGGACTGTCCTTCACTGGCTGGCAGGACACAAGTTGAGAATAATCAGATGTCACATGAAAAGAAGCTCATGAATCAAGTACCCAAGGCTGAACAACACTGGAAGTAGACTGGGAAGCGGCTGAAACTAAGGCACTCTTTGTAGAAGGCTCTAACTCAAGGGCTGCAGCGGTGGTCCTCCTAGTAGATCCATGACGATGCTGCAAAGGAAACCCCTTACGGTACTCAACCAACATCTCAGGGTGAAGGGCAAAACAGCGATCAAAATGTATGTCCAGACTTCTTGCAATAAGAATAGACTACATCTCCTGAGGAAGAACCTCGGTGCTGAGAGGCAAGAACACTAGTTTTAGGAAAAAGGAGAAAAACACTATGCTAGGGTTTATTGTGCGGCAAGCTAGGCACGGCGGCATAGATCGGGTGGATGGCGAACTAGATCTATGAACCGGCATAGAGACAACGAAATCAAAGCGACGGATTGCGAGAAAGGAACGCGAGCGGCTCGGAGTGCTTTGATCGAAAGTCTCGACGTGCTTTTATAGCCGGACAAGGCAGTCCTAGGCGGCAATAGCATGTCTGAGTCAGTGATGACACGAGGGAGAAGATGAACAGTGCACAACACTGCTCACCTGACAGTTGGGTCCCACATGTCAGTGAAAGAGATGGGGCACAGGAACAGGCCAATGTGACTGGTTGTGCAGGAGTTGGGCCGAACTGGGCCGAGAAGAGAAACGAAAGGGAAGGGTTGGGCCGGAATGAGAGATTTGGCCCAAGTGCAAAATCCGGATTTCAATTGGTTTTTGGCCGGAATCAGGAATTGCTAGAATGCAAGTTAAAACCAAATAAATAGTAAAATACCTCAGAAAAATTCAATAAAATTCAGATAAATACTTTGAGACACAAGGAACTCAAATAAAACTATTTTGGATTTAGTTGACATTTGGATTAATCACATTAAATCATTTTAATTTCTTAAAATTCAATTTAAGCTTTGATTAATTTCAGAAAATCAAGGAAAATTTTATAAAACCTTTTTCTTGAAAAAATTTTAAAAAGCTCAAAAATCTGGGATGTTACAACCAGATCAGAAGAATAAGACACCAATGGAATTTGGAAAAGAATATGATGAAATTTGGTACCGTGATGATGATAGCAGTCCAGAAAATCTAGTTATGTAGAAAAATAAATATGTCCGGTAGACAGAGGAAAGAAACAAAGGAAAACTGATAGCTAGAAAGAACTTTGGGTCTGCAGAGCAGGAGCAAAAACATGGGATAAAATTCCAATCCACAGAAATGGGAGAACAAATGGAAGACTAGGGGGAACAACAAAACAAGGTTGTCTTTTTGCTGTATTGACGCTTGAGCTCCATGTCACTTCATAGAAAATGAAGGAACTCAATTAAGTTGTTTTCTTACTTTCTCTGAACCATGTAGTTTTCTACACTTGACATGGTAGGATCTTCTCTGCCAGATGATTTGAGAAAATCAACAGCATATGACATCAGGCCCAGTCAGTACAGCTAGATCAGAAAGGTCACTACCAACTCCAGAAAGGTGACTACCAACTCCATCTCTTTAAAAACCAGATATTTGCTCATATTGTATCCTGAGCAGAGACTCAGAGAAAATAATCTCATAACAAGGGTCTGAGGCTCTGAGCTTCCTCAAAATATAACCTCACCATTTCAGTGATATTTTCTCTAAAGGATATGAACAGCAGAAGCTTGGGGAAAAATTCCAAAACCAGCAATGGCCATGAAACAAAAGGTTCACCACTATCCTGCTTCTCTTGTTTGTTTGTTTCCTTTTAGCCTTGTTCACACTCCCTTCTCTTAACTAAAGTTTGTAGTTAATATCATTTTGTTCAAAAAGGGGCAGCTTAAGAAGGGTGCAGAAACTGCGCATATCATTTTTCTAGTATCATTTTGTTAATTTTTAGTGACCTTTAACCTACATATTCTACATCTTGATGCTTTATTTCCATGGCAAGAAAAAAGAAAAAAATAGAAGGCACGCAGTAACAGTTACAGAGTATACCAACAAAGAAGCAACGCACTTGTAACTGAAGAAATTGCAAGAAATTGTACAGGTAAACAGGAAAATTCGTTGCTTACTATCAAACGGAGTGTTAGAGGCTTAGAGCAACCTAAGAGGGCAGAGTTCAGCTTTGGTCCCTTCCAGCATATGGATAAACACCCTCCAAGGGACATAGCAAATTCCAGTGGTGACCACAAAATTGGCATTTGTAAAATATTTCTGTATGGTTGGCTACTAGGTTCTTTTGCTTACTTTTATGACCAAGTTTTTTTTCTTTTATAATGTTTGCAGAAGTTAATAGCACTGTACAGCATTTTATTGATTTCACAGAAGAAGAGGAAGATCTTGTTTTCAGAATGCACAGGCTTGTTGGGAACAGGTACCCTACTACCCTTGTACATATGTATAATATATATCGAGTGAAAATGAAGAAAATCATTTGACAAACTCACAAAATCCATAATTCTATCAGTTCCAAGCAAATAACAGTATTTGAAGTTCCCTAATCGTGCTGCTCATATGATGGAATTATGTAGGTGGGAACTCATAGCTGGAAGAATCCCTGGAAGGACAGCAGAAGAAATAGAGATGTTCTGGGCAAAAAAGCACCAGGAAAAATGAAAAATAAAAAAGGATGCATGCAATAAAACTATATTGATGTGTAATCTGCATTTTCATGTCCCTAAGAAACTTGTGCTGATTTAACTCCTATTTTCTGAACCATGCTAAAAATAACTTGTGTTGTACCAAGCATGGATTTACATAAGAAAAGCCTGATGTAAAAGGAAGAACAAACTGAATAAACAAAATTACGAGATTGTTTATTCCAGGACTATTTATTACTCTTTTTTATGTATTAGAATTAATCACAGGTCAATTGATCATAGTGACTATCAAGTAGCGAATGGCCCACAAAAATAGAAATTTCATGATTACGTAACTATATGTTTGGTGTACACAACATAAATGTGTTACACAAAAAAAATGCTCATTATGTGTTGTCCTACAGGTGTGACACTCCACTGTCAAATTACATATTCAAGCATATCAATAACAAACTCAGATAACATCATCAAACTTACTTAAGGAATCAGGTGGGTTTGGCACTACCAGATGCAGTTATTAAAGTTAACCATGTTCATTTTGTAACATGTGATGTACATCTGGTTATCATTTGGTGCAAATTATGCAACAGCAAAGTTAAAAAAATGTACAAGAAACACCAGGAAATAAACTTAGTTTATTGTTGTATATTCACCGAAGGGAAAACTTGATGTAGGGAAAAATTTCCCAATAATACCCACAATGCATACAATGCCAAAACTTTGTCATACTTCACAGAAGTAGTTGTTTATCTGACATTCCACAAATAACAGAGGCATAAATGAGATATTCCTAAAGAACGTCAAAAAAGTAGTCCAAACTCCAAACCTTGTTCAATTTCCCAAATTGAAAGCCCTGTTCCCCAATCTTGTGCTTCATCCAAATGTACAGAAAGAGACGTCAGCGTCGGGTAAAATACAGTATGTCTCACACCTTCATCTGAATAGATGAAAAAAATGCTCTGAACTTTTCTCATCCCAGTGCAGCTTGTATTTCTCAAGTAAATGAATGAAATCTCTTCCGGTGATAGCACTACCACCACCTATGTTACCCAGATACCCCGATACGGATACGGATACGCGATACGGCGATACCGCGATTCGCCATTTTCCTAAAAACACCGATACGGCGATACGTGGATATATATATAATAAAAATAAGAAATTAATAAATTCTTATAAGGAATTGAGAAACCGAGAATACCTTAATATTGATGTAGGCATGTAGCAACTTGTTTGGTACTTCAGTTCTCCCTCCTGGCTGTTAGACTAATATAATGAACCATCTGCGTAGAATAACAGAATAGATAAGTACATATACACAAATAATGAAATAAATAGCAGAATCACAACTCATGAATCATGATTGATAGTTAGGTAATAAAGAAAGCATTCGACAAACCACTTAGTAAATAAACTTAGTACATAATGTGATATGGCCAAAAGACCACAACCAGTCCAAGTGTTCAAGTTCAACAACCATAAGTCCATAAGACCATAACTATTACATAATCTAAGCAGTAGGACAACAAATAACAAATAAACAAGCTAATGACAACAAAAAACATGATCACTGATCACTTCTCCCACTGAATCATCCAACACATTATCAACATATAGCAAATAATGAGCTCTGAGCAGTGAGCCAGTAGTGCATACTGGAGGGCTGGAGGTGTCGGGCGTCGGCGACGGGAGGGGAAGGCAGAGGCGTCGGGCGTCGGCGGCGGGAGGGGACAGGCAGAGGCGTCGGCCGTCGGCGGCGGGAGGGGGCGGACGGAGGCATCTGGCGTCGGCGGTGGGAGGGGACGGGCGGAGGCGGTAGCCGAGGAGACGACGGGCGGTAGCCGAGGAGACCGGAGGGGATGAGCGGAGGCGGCAGCTGAGGGGACGGCCGGAGGCGACAGGCGACTCGATGGGCGAGGCGGCGACCAGGGGCGAGGGGCGAGGCGGCGACCGGAGGGGACGGGCGGAGGAGGTGGGCCGAGGCGACGGACGACGCGACGGCCGAGCGGAGGCGGCGGAGCGAGCGGAGGCGGCGGGGCGAGCGGAGGAGCCGAGCGTGGAGGCGAGCCGAGGTGCTGGCGAGTGGGCGTCGAATGCGTGGAGGCGGCGGGGTGAATGAGATCTGGATCTGGATCTGGGGTTTTAGGTTAGAGGTATCAGAAAAGTATCGAAGAAGTATCGGAGAAGTATCGGGAATTAATTTCTTTTTTTGAATAATCAATAAATTCGGATACTTACAGGATACGTATCCGGGCGTATCGGGGCAGTATCCGTATCCGGTACAGTATCCGATACCGGTACGCGACTTTTGTGAAGTATCCGCGCAACATAGACCACCACCTGTATACAAACATTAATAAGAAATTTATTTTTCTCAAATTCAGGTCGAAAATAAACTCCAAGCAAGCATCATAATAGATTGAGAAATTAAAAAATGTGCCATGTGCTACAGTGCCATCCATGGTAAATCGCGAGCCTGTTGAATTTTACCAAGTACAATGTCATAATATGTGTCGGTCAAGTGAAATTTCAAGCAAACAGGACACAAAAGAAACACAGGTGAACTTTCTGTTTCGCATGGCTACGTAGAAAGGTTCTTTGTTCTTTTCAACACTGGTGTGAAAAGATGAGGTATATGTACCTTTAGAAAGTAGAAAATCGTTCCCATAAAAATTAATTCCAAGGAATATCATGTGAGAATGGCCATGGGAAGCAGACCCCTTGGCTTCGAGAAGTGTTGTTAAATAATGTGTCCACTTCTGAGGTGCACTGGGGCCAGGGTTTTGTGGCACTGAGAAGTCATATGTCATAAGAGAAAAATCATCAACTGAGTCAGCCAACTGCAGGAGATCTTCTGGTCCAAAGTCTTGATTGTTGAGCCCTTGCATTCGTGGAGCTGGGATAAACATAAATTAGTTCCAAGTGGTGCCTGGTACTTGATTTTGAACTGATCAAATGCAAAGCCTCCCCAAGCCGCTTAACAAATTGAAGTGCCTGTGGCATGCAGCAAAAGTATTATGAGGTACCCCCGAAAAAGCTAGTTTTAGAGATACTATGAGAATGATCACAGTAATCAAAGGTTTGCTCTGATCTATACTAGCCTTGTGGCCTTTTTATTCTTTTGGGAAATTATAATGTTGGTCATAAAGCAATCAAAGCAATCAAAGGTTGGTCATAAATGTTGGTCATAAAGCAATCAAAGCAATTATACTATGAGAATAAGCAGTAACCACTCACCACCACCCCGACACCCCCTTGTGGCCTTTTTATTCTTTTGGGAAATTATAATGTTGGTCATAAAGCAATCAAAGGTTTGCTCTGATCTATACTAGCTGCAGTATTCCCTTGATACCATACTCATGAGTCATGACCATATTCCCACGCTGAATGGTCATGATTTTTTTAAATAGTTGAAAAGCCCCAAAATTTCAAAATCCAAAAATTTGTGAATTTTTGCCGATTTTTGGGTGATTTTTGGAAACTTTCCTTTTCGGGAAAGTCTCCCTTTTTCCGCTTTCCCTTTTCGGCTGGGCGCTTCCTCTTCTCTCCGGCGCCCCCGCTCTTTTCCGCTTTCTCCATTCCCTGGCTTCTCCCGCGCGGACGCCTCCTCCTCCCTCCGCTGGCGCCCGCTCCCTTTCCGCCTTCGCATCGCGCACGCGCGGAGCGCTGCGCGCTGCGCCCGCCTCCCTTCGCGCGGACAGCGCCGCCGCCGGTTTCGCCTCGCCCGCGCGCCGTCCCGACCACCCCGGTCCAAAACCGTGGGCGCTCCCGCGCCACGCGTCGCCGCTCCTCTGCGCCTGGTCCCGCCTGGCAGCGCCGCCCTCTCTCTCCCGCGCGCGGACGCCCTCCGCTCGCCGCTCCTCGCTCCTGCCCCCGCTGCGCTGTCCCGACCACCGCAGCATCCTCGCGCCACGCGGCGCCATCCCTCTGCGCCCGACCCCACCTGGCAGCCCCCGCCCGTCACTTCCCCGCGCGCGGACGCGCTCCCCTCCCATGCCGCAGCGCCACCCCCGCCCGTACTGTCACCTCGCCATTACGGCCGCTCAGCGCCCGGTCACCGCCCCGTCTGCGCGGAGGAGACGCTCCCCCCCAACTCCCCGTCATTCCTGTTGACTCCCGTGCCCTCCCGTTGCCTTCTCCCCGAAGGAGCTCCTCCCTCCGCTCGGGGTATAAAATTCCCCCTCCGGCTCCTCGCTCCTCCTTTGCTTCCCGAGCCACTCCACCACTTCCACTCGCCTCCCCAGCCTCCAGAGAAGCTCCCCGAGCGGCCGATTGAAGTCTCGCCGCCCGGAGCTTCCCCTTTGCCGCCCTGTGAGCCGGCGGCACCCCGAAGCCAATCTCCCTCTCCTTTCCCTCTTTCTTCAATGGCATTCGCCCAGAGCATCCCCTCCGTGTACTAATCCTGTTGGTGGGTCCCCTTGGCCAGGTACTCGCCCGTGGAACGCCGCCGTCGAAGCTCCTCCCCGGCCGTCGCACCCCTCCCGTGGCCAGCTCACCTCGCCGCCTCCCAGCTCCCACCGCCACCTCCAATGTAAGCCTCCAACTCCCCAGATGGTGTAGCCGCCCCCGATTGACCTCTCTCGCCGTCGGTGACCCCCTCCACCGCGGACGGACCGAATCACCCCCTTCTCTCTCCTGCCATCCCCGTTGGTCCCCTCACCCTCCAGAGCCCCAAAATGGACTCCCCTCACTCAGACCTACCCGGTGGTACCCTCCTTTGCCGTCGGGACCCTTCGCCGTGGCCGGAGAGCGAGGGCGCCGCCGTCTCCGTCCCTCGGCTGCGCGCGCGCGGCTGGAGGTAGAAGACGATGGCGTGGCCCCTCCTCTGCCTTCGGATCCGCCCGTTGCCGTTTGACTTCGCCCGTTGGATCCTCCGTACCGGTTCGCCGCCTCCCTTAAGTCCCAGCCGTCCGATCCCGTAAAGACATCACCCCTCGTCCGTCGGATCGCCTGCGCGTACCGCTTCGCCGCCGCATCCGGGCCGCACCGCGGGGACGCGTGTCGCCCATCCGCCGCTCGCGGGCGCTGCGCAGCTGGGCCGCGGCCTCCCGGCCCGCTCCGCTCCCGCGCGCGCGCGCGTTCAAACCCCTGGGCCGGGCCGCACTGTAGCGACCGGACCGGCCCGATGCTGTGTATTTGATTTTCCCCGGATTTTCCAATTTCCAATATTCCAGAAAATCCAAATAAATCTTAGAAAATCACAGAAAATTCCAAAAATTCCCAAATTTCACCACTTTGCTCCAAATAATATTCCAGACCCTCTGGTGAACTCCATTCCCACAGATTCTCCCCAAATAAATTCCTAAAAATCCATTTGGGTTGTTTATGCAATTTACTCCTTTTTAAATAGTTTATTTTCCCTCGCTTGATTAGTCTCGAGCTGGATTTGATTCTGTTTTGTATGTTTGCGCTAGTGTCGGAGTCTCCTGAAGTTCATTTGCAGCCCCAGGAGCCAGGAGGTTCTTCGTTCGAGCTAGCGGAAATCATTCGGATTGACGGCAAGTCCCAAATCCTTTGATCATATTGAAACCCATGCTATTTATATATGTTAATATGCTATTTGCATTGAGCTAGTTGTGAAATGTTAGTTTGAAATAAAATAAAATGTTTAGAATGACTTGTTATGTAGTTAATCCTACCACCGTTAAATGCCATGTTTAATTTGTAGCCATGCCCTTGAAACCCTAGAATTAATTATCCGTTAATCTAAATAACTGTAGATTATTATCATCATGCAAAGTCTTGTACTGATAAGGTTGTGGCTGTGGGCCAATAGAATTTGGAAAACCCGACTCTAAGGTAGGGTGGTATGGGACACCGTATCTTAGAGCGGAGAGTGCCGGCGTGCACAAGGTAGGGTAAGGAGTGGGGAGCCGCGAGACGGCCTTCGCCCATCTTTACCCTAGGGTTTGGAGTAGGGTAAGGGTGAGTGGGAAATCGCGAGACGGTCTACGCCCACCGCTTACCTTAGGTTGGGTCGCGGGCCTGGCGAGGTTGTGGACCATGTGAAAATATAAGGACTGAAACCCTTATGCTGAGCAAATGTCATAGAACTCGCTCAAACCATAGGAGTTGACTTGTCAACACTTGTCTAGTAGCTGCTCAACTCGATTGAAACTCTACAGGAGGTTTAGCAGTGAGGTTAGGCAAGCCGTGTTTGGGTGCCTAACAACGGTAGAGTTCACTCGAAGCGGACACCGTCTTTTCTTGTGTGAGTGTGTGTGTGTGTGTGCGTGTGAGAGCCAGACCCGAGTGAATTCTACCGGGTAGAGCCTATATAAAGAGTTGAGCAGTGAAACGGCCTGGCTTTCTTAACTCTTTAGCGGGAGTTAAGGGATCGTGTGGATAAAGCTGAGCAAACTCTGCAGAGTCAAATAAATGGTATTCGAATACGCCGTGCTCCCGGTTATTGGAGCTGTGTCACTTGGGTGATCCCAGCAGCAAAGCTAAAGTAGTTTTGTAAACGTTTAACTTGTTTAGGTTGGTTAATGAACTCTTGTGGAAAACCCCGAGTTGTTAAGAAGTAAGTTTTGAGTCCGTCTTGTTAAAATGATTGCAAATAAAACTGCATCCACTGAAAGGTAATAAACCAAATATATTCCCTTCCTTGAAGTTCCGTGCATGTAGTAAGTTAAGATCCCTTTTGGGATTTGCTGAGCCGGTTGGTTGGCTCACGGCTTGCTAAATCTATTCTTTAGAGGATCAAGACGAAGGAGAAGGTCTCCCCGTTGAAGAAGTCCCGGAGGACCTTTTCTTCGACGAGGACCCTTGGCTGTAGGTCTCGGCCGCGCTCAGGCGGTTTCTGGAAGACTTTTTGTGATGTAAATATGCTTTGGGCTGGCACGCCCCGCTGTAAAAAAAAACCTGGATGTTAATCCTTATGTCAAATATATGCTGGACTTTGGTTGTAAGCATGCAATGGTATACTCTTGCGCGACACTCCTTAACTGTTCATGCTTGAATAGTTACGGAATGCCGTGTCCGTACGCGCCCTTGGAAACGGGGGTGTTACAAGAAGTGGTATCAGAGCAGGCACTTGACCGTAGGTTGAGACCTAAGGCAAACTAGGGAGCGATTTTATCGCAAAACTTAATTTAAACCATAAAAACGGTTTACGAAAAATAAGGTTTATTGCTGTCTTTTTCCTCTCTTGTTGCTACCTTATCTGTCTTAAATTTATTTCTGCTTAAGATTTACATTTGCAAAAGTTATTGTCTCGCTTGTCTAACTTCAAAATTTCGTTTCCGGCAGATGGTGCACTACGTTCTCTCCCGCCCTGACCGTATGGATGGATGGCCATACAAGCTTTGGGAGATGAGGAGGTACCTTGGTTCGAGGGAGCACTGCAGCCCAGTGTTCCATGCAGTGAGCCGCACCCGTGGAGAGCAGCTCTACGAGTGGAAGGCATGGGTGGTCCTTACGCCCCTGCCTGTCCGCCCTGACCAGGAGCGCAAGTTCATCGCCAGAAGGATGGACAGAGATGACGCAGTTCAGGATGCGGCCCAGAAGGCTGCGTTCTACTTGCGGGACTACTACAGCCTCGAGCTCTCCTACACTCCCTTTGACCTGGTGCCGCAGCAGCGCCGCGAGGGCCTGGCAGTGCCTCAGTTCGGTGAGGATGACGATCCCCGCCTCGCGGGCATCGCCGTCCTTTGGGCACAGCAGGTCGTTCGTTACGACAGCACGGTCGAGGAGTCCAGGAGGCTTCAACGACAGCTCTGGAGGGCTCGTGAGCAGGTTCAGCAGCTCAGAGCCTCTCTCCGTCGTTTTGAGGAGGTCGAGGCCTTGGATCACGTTGAGGAGCCGAGCGTCCAGTCCTCGTGCTCCACGGTGCAGTCTAGGCGCAGGCGCCGGCTGATGACCACGGTAGAGTACCGTGCCCGGTTCCGCCCGGCAGCCCCGCTTGCCCTCCCAGCACCAGGGGACGACGAGGAGTAGACGCTGACCGCTAGCGTAGCCCGACGTTTTGTAATAGTGGTACTTTTGGATTGTAATGCAAGTGCAAACTCGAACCCTAAGTGGTCTGCGTGCCGCTTGCTTTATTGTGGAACTTATGTTAACTAATCCTTTATGTTGCCTATCTAAATTATCAGTATTTCCCTCTGTGTATTCAAAGCTTTCTCCTGTTCCCTTTCGTTCTTATTCGTATCTTTGTTTCGCCCTATACTTACCTTGCAAATTCGAAGTCTTACTTACCTGCTCTTAATTGTCAAAGCCGCTGCAAATCTAACCTCAAGTTCCCAATAAACAGATGGAACCAGCAAAGCAGACGGGTCAGACCAGCGGGCAGGGTGCACCTGCCACCGACCAGAACACACTTGCCAATGTTATTGAAATGTTAGAAAAGAATCGATATCAAGGAGAGCAGAATATCTTGAAAGTGTTAGATCAGCAAGCTCAGCTTCTTGAACGGATTGCGACTCGATCCCCCAGTTTTCCTAGTGGGAGTGGTACTCCTCGGGATGGCTCTCCAATCTCCACCCGATGGGCGGATTTTCTGAAAACACGTCCACCGGTCTTCTCCACCTCCGCTGACCCTACGGTAGCAGAGGATTGGCTTATGGACGTGGAAAGAAAACTTCAAACAGCACAATGCGACGACAGAGAGAAGGTGTTGTACGCATCCCACCAGTTGCAGGGTGCTGCAGCGACGTGGTGGATCAACTAC
Source organism: Dendrocalamus latiflorus (assembly GCA_017311315.1). Classification (NCBI taxonomy): domain Eukaryota; kingdom Viridiplantae; phylum Streptophyta; class Magnoliopsida; order Poales; family Poaceae; genus Dendrocalamus; species Dendrocalamus latiflorus. The sequence continues at coordinate 27,258,550 of CM029663.1, forward strand.
CAACGCACCCTACAGAACAGAGAAATTAGTTGGGAGGACTTTTCAAAGGCCTTCCGCAAGGCACACATACCAGATAGCGTCATGGAGGCTAAGCGTCGGGAGTTTCTTGCGCTTAAGCAAGGAGGACGCACCGTTATGGAGTACTTACATCAGTTCAACCATTTGTCCAGGTTTGCCCCAGAAGATGTTGACAGCGAAGACAAGAAGATGAATAGATTCAGGGCTGGATTACAGCAGTCTCTGAAGTTTCATATTTCAGCTCTGAAGTTTCAGGATTTACATGACATGGTGAACAGCTTAATCAACTCAGAAGAAGCTAGAGGAGAAATGGAGGACTACAGAAAGCGTAAGGCAGTACACAAATCTCAATCTGCTTCACATAATGCTCAACGAATCAGGACATCGGGATCGCCTTCATATCGATCCCAATCCTCCCGCCAGTTTGTGAGGTTACCAAGGACTCAGTCTGGCCAGTCACAGCAATACAACTCTCCTTTGCCTCTAGCGCTCAAATGCCCCACCTGTGGTGGGAATCATCTTGCTAGTAACTGCCCAAAGAGATCCAATGCTTGTTTTCACTGCGGAGAAATTGGACACTACAGAGATCAATGTCCCCGGAAAAGCTTACCATCAGATGCAGCCAAGCTACAAGTCCTAAACCAGCAACAGCAAGAGACAAAGACACAATCAAGTCCTAGTACTCCCAAGGGAGGCTACTTGCAGATTAAGGCAGCCAGCCCCCAATCTCCAGCCGGCACCGCCAATTTCACGTCAGTCGGCCGAGGCAGAGGCCGTACCAAACCCACCTTCTATGCGAGGGTGAACCACGTGTCGGCAGAGGACGCAGCAGGAGCTAGCGACATCATTGCTGGTATGTTTCCAATCAACTCCATACCTGCATTGATTTTGTTTGATCCTGGTGCAACACATTCATTTGTTTCGAAGAGTTTTGCTTCAAGAAA